>CM043318.1:81343520-81981292 GCA_023736055.1 Quercus glauca | reverse complement strand
TTGACTCCTTCTCTGCCTGATTTTCCAGTTTTACCACACCCATAGGCCGTAGCTTCAGACATTTGACCCTTCCATCCATGATATTTCCGGGCTTATCGCATCTTTAAAAGCTTTAGCTTTAGACGTTGTGATCCTTTCTTCCACAGATTTCCAGGCTTATCACGCCTGGCTTATCTGAATGGTGTGTAGCTTATATTGTGCTCTAGATGAAAGTGCTGGAATTATCAATGCTTAAAGGATGACCCAAAAAAAAAAAAAAAAACAAATTAAGTAAATTTTCTTGTTTCCATATGTAGTGGAATTGAAATCATTGTGTCTAATTTGATTGAAATGAGCTATATACTGTTAGCACTAAATTGAAGTTCACACAAATTATGGATCCTGCTTAAAAATGATTCAATATTTATGTAGTTCTCATATCAGCACTCAGCAGTCTAAAAATGACATACAGACATAGAGAATGATAAAAATAAATAAATAAATAAAATTGAGAGAGTTTCAACCTATAATGTCCATTCTTGATGATAACTCTTTATTATCAAACCAAGGCACCAATCGTATTTTAGTACGTGTAGGCGGAAATTGAACCCCAGACTTCTATAAATAAAAAAATTCTAAACACAAATTTTTGCTTAGTTTGATGTTTTCAGTTTTACCCTCAAGCATTTATCAAATATAACCAAAAAACATAAATTTTGATCATTAGATTTAGGAGCAAGAAACTAATAAATAGTAAACAAATAGATTCGCTATAAGAAGTAAAATAAGAAATCTTAGGAGTTTTCAATGTTCTGATGAATAGATTTATTCTTTGACCATCTCAAAACCAAGCACATGAAGTAGGTATTGGTTGTAATATTAGAACATGATCTCTCTATAATGATTTCCCATAATAATATTCCAACCTTCCCTTATTGGAGTTCATAGGATTGAGTCCTGCCCTCGTTCAATTTGCTTGTAAACATCCTTTTGACAGTATCTAACTAGTTACTAGGGGCATTTCAATATGCAAAGAAATAATTGAATCAAAGACACAAATAATGGCTGTAACAGCAATATAATAGTTCATTTTTCAATCTACAAAGAATTATGGCAATGCCTGTCACAAGACAAATGTCCAAACTTACCGAAAAAAAAAAAAAAAAAAAAGATTGCACTGCAAAGTTCCTATTTTGTTAAAAAAGATTGCGACTTAAAAAGGTTCAAATTAATATGTATGCAGATTTATTACTTTTGGGTTTGAGATAAGGTTTCGTTATTAAAATAACATCTTTTTAATTGAATATAATATATTTTTCCCATATAGATGAGGGCATGAGGCACATAAGGCACAAGTCAGTACATAACAAATGCTATTCCTTTTTCACTCCTAAATTGGGTCCCAAAATTACCATGTCAACACTGTTGGACTAACCCCAGTATTGAAGATTCTATATATGTTTGTAAAAGCTCCATATCTTTCTAGTGGATTATAAATAATCACATATAAATATAAACCAAACTGAATAACATGAGACAAAAAAAGATATGCAGAATTTATTAGGAGTACTATGGAGCATGACATACCACTCTAAGTGACAACGTTCACTGAACGAATTTGTGTTTCTACACAGCCACCTGCTAATCTTCATCTGATTTCTGCAAAGATAAATAATACACCCATTTTTTGAATAAATAATTCGGAAAGGAATCAATGATTATCACAGAAAAGATTTCTTGTGAAAACTTATGTTGACTTACAAGTTGCAGTAGGTCCTATAAGTTTTTGAGAAAGAAAAAGATAAGAGAAAAAAACACAACGATACAAAAAAAATGGTAACTTTTTAAATTAGAAATGATAATTTCTGCACCCATTGGCTTGTGTCATATGGCATGCAGATGCAAGTTCCAAAAATCAGAACTATAATTTCAATTGGCCTAGCTTAAAAATAAGAGGCTATCAAAAAGGTTGACGAATACTAGGCTTACGATTCATTTTAAAGGTAAGAAACTAAGAACAAAATTAAATACTACGCAATAACATTAGCAAAGCCTCATTATTCAAAGTGGTAGTAATTTGTTTCTTAATCATGAAAGAATATACCTACCAAGCAAAGGTACCATTTATAATCATTGAAATATGGATTTCTTCTGGTAAATCATTGATCTGATGTGACAATCTAGTAATCACTTTTGAAATCTTTTTTTTGAAGGGGCAGATGGATAGGAGGATTGGCAATGGAAGATGGGGGGATATGATCAACTAAGGATAAAGCCATAGTAAAGGCATTGAGAATTGAGATGGGTAGGCAGGGCTAGCCATGAAGGGTATTTATACCCCAACATATATTGAAAACATAAAAGTGTGGCATGCGCCTAATGTTAACTTTGGAAACACATTCTAGCATTAACAACTTTGGAAACAAAATGGAGGGTACATTATTACGTTACAATTTGCTGCCAAATAAAAAAAAAGGGCTTTTTCTCAAAAAAAAAAAAAAAAAAAAAAGGGCTTCCTCTGATTCACCTCATGCTTGACATGCCTTGCCATTTTGTGATCAATGAAATTTGATTTTACGCCAAAAAGACTAAGATATATTCCATCAATTTAATTTCATATCAAAGCTAAAATGCATGCATGTTAGTTTTTCCCCATGTATTGCCAAATTAAGATTCTCACCTAACAACCTTATTCTCACATGTAATTTGGTAACTTATTTTACCAATTTAAAGATATAAATTGTGTTAATTTAGATAATAGAAAATACTTGATAATTAGTATTATGCCCCATGCAATGCACAACTTAATCAAGAAAATAAGAAAACATTTTCTAATTTATGTAAAATTAAATAATGAAATAGATAGAACAATTTATCATCAAATTTATATCAAGACATGCTTAATAATAAGCTAAAAATAAGATTGTTCTCTAAGTCAAAATTGAGGGATGGAAGCAACATAACACCATTGGAACCAATGTCATAATGTCATAAACATCTAATTAATATATGATATACAAAATAATAGAAAATCATGTCTAACCATATTAAGCATAAATGTGTAATAACATATCACCATTAGAACTCATGTCATAAACGTTTAATTCATATACAATATACAAAATAATAAAAAAACATGTCAAGCATATTTAATGATTGACTCTCATATTATAAACATATAAATCGGATAAAGCTTAATAAAATTAGGTCAAACAAAAGACAAAAAATACAAAAAACCTATTCAATTTGATGGGAAAAAATTAGAATAAACAAATATATAAAAAATTAGTGTAAACAAATACATACCTACAAAGTTGTAGGTAGAAGAAGAGAAGAATAAAGGAAATAAAACCGTATGGAGGGTATTTAATATGAATTATTTGATATATATATATATATATATATATACACACACACACACACTCCACAATGAAGAAGTTGATATAAATAAAAAGTCTAATATCAGTCTAATTTGGGGAAGTGTGAATTACATAAGAAAAAGATAAGAACAAAATATTATATCTTTTTTTTTTTTTTTTTTGAAAATCTAAAAAATATG
Source organism: Quercus glauca (assembly GCA_023736055.1). Classification (NCBI taxonomy): domain Eukaryota; kingdom Viridiplantae; phylum Streptophyta; class Magnoliopsida; order Fagales; family Fagaceae; genus Quercus; species Quercus glauca. Next base: position 81,977,754 of record CM043318.1, on the reverse strand, counting down.
AATTATTAATGTTGTTGTTTTTGACATGTAGTAATATAGTTTATGTTTCTTTTCTTTTTTTTAAATCTAAAAAACACTAATAACGTCGATTTTTTTGACGTGTAGTAATATAATTTATGTATAAAAAAAAGAATTAGATGAAGAATTTGGATTGTAATCAAATAAAGATTCTACAAAGATATTAATTCACAGTTATAGCCAATTGATTAGAATAGTGGTTGTCATTAACTACTTGAAAATGATAGCATGATCAATTAGTCAGTAGAAGAAATTTTACTAGTAAATTTGATTAACTTGTCAAAATTGGAATCAGGCTTATTAACCTACCCAAATCCAAAAGATTAAAAAAAAAAAAAAAAAAGTATATAACTATATATGGTAAGGGATTTTTGGATCCAACAAAAAAAGGGCCAACCAATACCTTGCTCATTAAAACAATAGACTGGATCATGTTGACATGCGGGCCACATGGATTAGCCCATTTTTTTCCTTTTATAAATAAGTAACTAAATTTATTTAAATTTAGACTTGGAGGTAATATTTAATTTACTTAAAGAAAAACCATAATCATAAAATTTAAAAATTTTATTGACCTATTTCATTCACATTTGTAAGCTCTCACTTCATTGTTTCTCCATTACACTAATATAAATGGTGGTCTCACACTCTTAGTCTCACTTCATTGTTTCTCCAAACATTATCTCAAATATTTTATTTAATTATCAGAGATTTTACCAATTAAATTAACTGGAACTCACACTTAGACAACAAAGGTTATTATAAATTTTTCTATTTTAGTTTTATAAACTGCGGTGATATCTTTTAAACATAGGAGAAAAACATAGTTAAGAAATTTATTTATAATATTATTGATATAGTCCAATAATGATTATCATTACATTGCTTCGTAAGCATTTTGTTTGTTGAACTGATTGCAACTTTATTCTTTAACATTTTTTCATGGTCAAATACATTATACATGAGCATATAACCAACGCACCTCGTCAAACACCTTATTGTCTAACATACACGTGCCACTATGGGTATATGGGTCAAGTTGGGTCAGGTTTTGGTGTTTTTTTTTTTTTTTTTTTAATTGAATTTGACTTCTTTTTCAAGTTGATAAATCCCCAACTCAACCAAACCCATAGTGATTCTAGAAACCAACATAACCTAAGGTAAAATATGAAAATCTATTCAATTTTTCTATGTAACATCGGTGGTGTGTGATCTGATCCTTGAGTTGATGTTCTGGAATCATGTTTTACAGTCACACAGCCCCTATCCCAAAGGGTAATTATTAGGTACTCCCGGAGTATCTAATAATTTTCCTTATCCCAAACACACCAGTTGATTTGAATAAGGCTTTGTTAAAGTTTAATTAATTCAACTAATAGAGTTTTTTATCCTTGAATATGGGATCTATGCTCAAATCCCATCCATAAGGTAAGTGACAAGTTGTACTTAGCAAAGTAATTCGTTGCAATGATACATTGGAGAGAGAGAGAGAGAGTCCTTTCAAAACTTCAATAACATATATATATATATATATATATAGCCAAAAGTTAGAGAAAATCCAATTAGATTAAAAATTGAATTTTAATTGGTGTCTAATTTTATACTATGTGTTGTATCTAATTTTTTAATTATCATGTCAAATGAATTATAGGGTGCAAAAATCGAAGAGTTTAAATCTAATTAGATTTCAATTAGAGTCTAATTTATGAACTTTCAAAAAATCAATAACATTTACTCAACAAAAATCACCACACTAATACTAATAGTAGCACAAGGTGCCCGTACATCTTCTAAGGATATGCATGCCTCATGAAGTTTTTCTTCGTCTTCTACTCTCAGAGCAATTCAATGGAGGATCATGCCAAATAGTCACTAATATCTTATGTTTCATGTGCAAAAAGTTTTAGCTTTAATTATTCTAATTCACGTTAGGTTGGACTTTTTACTGTAATGAATTGCTTTTCTTCGATGTTCTCCTCATATGGTTAACAATGCATGCCTTACAATAGTAAATAGTTGAATACAAATATTTTTGCCGTTTGGGTTTTAGCTTTTTTTTTTTTTTTTTTTTTTTTGGGTTTCGAATAAGAAATGTTTTGGTTAGCTATAAAATTACGGCAATGGGGCAAGTTAACTGATTTAGGATACAAGGGGGAAAACATAAGACAGATATCGAGATACACTCCACACCACATAGGATTTGATGCATTTTCACTTCTAATTTAAAAAAATATATAAATACCTTCTAATGAAATTTTGGTAATTAAAGTTTTGTTTGGTTGTGAGAAAACAAATAGGATAAAAAGATTTTGGGGTTATGTAATAATACGGCTTGAGGGCGAAAATAGCCAAATAGCACATTTTTACAAACTATGTTGCAATCTACCACTATTTCAAAAATATGTAAGGATCAATCACTTTTTGGATATTCAAGTGTAGTGAAATCGAGTTTTCCATGGTACTCGAGTTTTCGCCACAGCTTGGGTGTGTGCACTGTTAATGGTGCTTTTTTTATTAGTTTATTTTTGTTTCAATAACGTTTTATTTGCTTGCTTGCTTGCTAAAACACAAAGAAAAATAAAAATATACACTTTCCCATTTATGGTTCTTGGCGAATATAAACCTATCTCAGGAGCCAAATAATTTTATCGATTGTTTGAGTTATATTGTTGATAAAGGGATCTCATGTTATTAATGATGTTGTAAATTGTGATATCAGAGAATGAGGGTGGTCACTGAAATGGTTTTTCTTTTTCTTTTCTTTTTGCTAATATTTGGTTGATTTTGAATTACATTATTTGAATTTCATTGATGATTGGCTAATGAAAGTTATTTTAAGGGTAATCCTTCTTTAAAAAAAGAAATAAAAATAATAGAAATTGTTGAGGAGGAGAAGGGGATAATAATTTCTTATATTTGTTGAAAGTTCAAAAAGATTTGGTTTTTGAGGGCAATTTATATTTGATTTCAGTAATATTTCACCAATTAAATATAGTCGGTAGAAATTTGTACAATCGATTAATGAAATAGAATAAAAATAATAATTTTTTTCAGTAACATTTAATATATTATATTGTGTATTAGGTTAAGAAGTTCCTTAATAGAATAAAAAAAAGAAATTTTTTCAATAACATTTAACATATATTGTGTAATAGGTTAAGAAGTTCCTTATTTTTATGTTTATATGATATTTGTTAAATGCTCATTTTTAACTAATTAGCAAATGATGTCATAAATATGTATTACAATAACGAAAGAAATATCATCAAAATTGCATGAAAACCCATTTTAATATCTTTAAATGTCTTATTATTATTATTATAGAGCACAAGTTATATGCTAGTTTAAGTAACAAAGCATTACATTCACTAAGGGAAAAAAAAAATTTTAATTACAATTTGTGTGCGTTATCTCCTGAACAGAAATCCATGGGATGGTAAATAGTAAATAAAAACGAATTTTTTTTTTTGCCCTTCTTTGGCGCGTGGCAAAAATTTCTTAATTGATTGGTAATTTCTAGTATAATGGTTAATTGAATAAGAGATTCTTCCGCATAGGGTTGAGAGGCTTGCAATTATCTTCATCCCACTTCCATCATGGTTTAGCTAGATGAATATGAGAATTGAGAACCTCACTCTAACAAGCATTTGAATTTCCAACAATGGCTAAGTAGTTCTTAACGTGGCTGTAGGCTTGAGCCTTATGTTTTTGATCCCTCCTTTTGTAGATTTTCCAATTTTATCGCACACATATCTTCAGGCATTTGATCACTCCTTCCATGATATTTCTGGGCTTATCTCATCTTTAAAAGCATTAGCTTTAAACATTTTCACTCCTTGCCCGCATTTCCGAGCTTATCACGCTTGGCTATATCTAAACAGTGTGTAGTTTATATTGCGCTCTAGACGCAAGTGCTGGAATTATCAATATCAGAAGGATGCGAAAAAAATTGAAAAACTAGTTTTTTTTCTTTTTTTCTTTTTTTTTTCTTGTTGCTACATGTAGTGGAATTGAAACCAACGTGTCTCATTGGATTGAAACAAATTAACCATATATGTACTTGTGGTTGCCTTTTTCCAACAACCCTGGGCTTGTTGGGCTCAAGCCCCAAATTTGTTTGTATTTTGGGTTGAGTTTAGCTCACAATAGGAGATCCTTGAGCTATTTGTGCTATGATGGACCACACCCTAATTCTATTTATGTATCACTCTCCCAATTTTTGTTCTGACCCCTAATTTCTACCCTTCCCTTCTAATTTATACCCTTGTTTCAATGGGTCAATCATGATGAGGGAATATTCAATTTGACATTAGGTCCCTCCACCCATGAGGTTTGAGTGGTTTCTTAGGTCTTGTCTACTATTTCATTGTGTCATGTCATGTATTAGAGAGGGGCCCCACTTCCTACCGTTGAGGTGAGACTCTAGTAACTTATGTTCGATGCCGAATCTTATGTTCAGCAGACGAATTCTCCCAAGACACAACTTTACATCCCTGGCTCACATGGACGATTGTTGGAAAGTTTCGCCAAGGTGGGCTCCCTCACCTAGGAGGCTTTGTTGTCCACTCAACTAGCATGGGCCTATCTTGGTCTGAGACAATCCCAAAATAGGCCTAAATTGTTCTGGGAATGGACCCACTCTTTTCGGCCCACCCACAATACTTGTCAATGGAAGTTGTGGATCCTCTTTAAAAAATTAGAAAATATTTATGTTTCACTTAGATCAATAGGCTATATATGACATTGAGAATGATAATATATATATATATATATGAAATTTCTAAACACAATTTAGTGCTTAGGGTGATATTCTTAGTTTTTATTCTCAAGCATTTATCAAATATTAGTATATAACCTAAAAATAAAATCTTTGGTCATTAGGAATTTAGGACCAAGAAACTAATAAATGGTAAACAAATAAATTTTATTTAAAAAGAATGTAAAATCAGAAATAGTAGGAATGTTCAATGTTCTGATAAATAATTTTATTCTAAGATCTGCCATCTCAAAACCCATATGAAGTAGGCATTGGTTGTAATATTCAATCATTTCATTCAGAATGGAATTAGAAAATAATCTCTCTATAATGCTTTCCTATTATTGGAGTTCATAGGATGGAGTCCTACCCTCCTTTAACTTACTTTATAGATAAACATCTTTCTGATAGATAAACTAATGGTGCGCTTGGATAGCAAAATTTGTGCATGTAGATTTGGATTCGACCATTCGAATGATTGAAATCTAAATATTTTGTTTGGATAATTTTAAAAGTTTAAGGATTTGAATTTGACAAAATCCATTAAAATTATTGAATTTGAGATGATCTATAAAATTAATAGATGTTGTTGTGTCCCAAATAATATTATCAACAATATTAACAATCCAAAATAACAATCACACACAAGAACACAAAATTTACATGGAAAACCCTTTCTTCTTGAAGGGAAAAACTACGGGACAAACTTTGAATAATATCACTATTATTAAATCAATTACAATAATTCTTGTGTATGCCTCTCGGCTAATGAAAAAAAAAAAATCTCTCTTATTTTTCTTTGCTCTCACACACACAAATTATCTTTCTTAAAAGTGGCAATCTTTTTTCTCTATTCTTCAATATGCGGCTTTCTCTTGGCTGCTCTCTCAATTCACTTGTGTGTTTTTCTTTTTAGCACCACACACATGCCTTTTATATAAAAGCATGCCCTCACACTCTTAAATCAATTAAGAGAAGGAATCTTGGTACACCACGTACAATACTTTGCAAGGAATTAGGACTTCTTGCTATTCAAGCCTATCACAAACTCATTAAAGAGTAGTAATTAGATGTGGCTGGACTCCTAGAAACACACAAAGTACATACTAACCATGATCTCTTATTTCAACTTGATATAGGAGTCTTCATCACTTGGGCTTTTATTCTTTATAGGCTGGACTGTGATGCATGTGCACCCAAATTTAAAATCAAGGCAATTTAAATTTAGTGTGAGTTTGGATAGCGTGTTTGTGCATTTTCAGTGCGTTTACATTTTTTTCTGTGGGTCCCGTGCACTGTTCACATGACTCGCAAGTACGGAAAAATACAAATCTAACTTTAAAACTAGGTCCCATGACACTATTTACACATTTAAAAATTATTTTGTTATAGTGCTTTCAGTTTTTAGTTTTTAACAATAAGCAGTAACCAAACAAACCCTTATTAATTTAAAATCCGTACATGTAAGAAAGAAATTTGACGAGACTCTCCACAAAAGGACTGCAAGCCTTTCACCACAGAATCCACTGAAGTTGGGGGTAGTGACAAACCCACCAGAGCGCGATAAATGGTAAGCGAGTCTCCTTCCAAAATGAGATCTTGAATGCCTATGTCCTTCGCGAACTGCAGCCCAGCTTCAAATGCCTTTGCTTCAGTCTCAACCGCCCCTAAAGGTGCTGGAATCTTCTTGCTTAACGCCACTATGACCCGTCCTTGATCATCCCGAATTATTACCCGGACCCTTGCAGCCTTCTGCTTCGCAAAAGTTGCACCGTCCACATTGACCTTGAAATAAGGTGTTGTTGGAGGGACCCATGCTAGGACTTGTGCCTCTGGAACTGGTGTGCTCACAGGTAACTCCGTTGTTGCATTAAATTCCTCCGTATACTGCATTGCCCTCTTCATCAAGTCAGCCCCTGCTTTCCTTGCGCCACCAACCTGAACCTCATTCCGGTTGTTCCGTAGACTCCATGCACTGGTGATCACCTTTGCTGCAGCTTCTATCAGAGATACCTCCCCCATAAGCAATCTCCATTTCAGATCTTTGAAGGACGGGCATTTGTCCCTTTCGAAAGGGATGACCAACTTTGAGCCTTGATCTCTTATTGTTCCAATGTGTATCCAATGTTTTCTTTACACACATTATTATTTTTGGTTTTGAGATAAGGTTTAGTATTTAAATAGTGATTTTTTTTATTGAATAATTATATTATTCCCTGTATAGATCAGGTACATAAAACAGGTTCAAAGATTGTCAAACAAGCTCAAAGATTGTCAAGAATTGGTAATTGTCCCACATTTCTTAAAAGGGTGTGTTGTGTATAGTATAATTTGTCTCCACCCTCTTTTAAAAGTTACTATGACTTTTGAGTAAAGTTGTAGTGTGCTTTTGTATTAAAACCTCTTTTCCTTTTCCGTGGGTGTATTTGTTTCTCAAAAAAAAAAAAATCAAGTTTTTATTTTTTATTTTTGAGAGGAACTCAATATTCAAGTTGATAAATGCTATAGAACATAGGATTTACCATGTCAACGCGGATGGACCAACCCCTACATTGAAGATTCTGGATTTGTAAAAATCAACAAATTTTTTTACTAATGGATTATAAGTATATTCACATATAAATTATTAACCAAGTCTTTTTTACTAATGGATTATAATTATATTCACATATAAATTAACCAAGCTGAATAATATGTGACAAAAAATTGATATGCAGAAATAATACATTAGATTTAACAATAATAAAAGATCTACTGAGCAGACATACCACTCCAAGTGGCATTGTTTGCTGACTGAATGTGTGTTTCTACACAAAGATACATAAAATGGTCACTTCGAGAAGGCTCCTAAGAGTATTTGAGAAAGAAAAAGAAAAGGGGATCCGAAAAGCACAAAGATACATAAAATGGTCACTTTTTATTTTTTTTTTCTTTTAAAAATTGGAAATGGTAATTTCAGCACCCATTGGCTTTTGTCATATGGCATGCAGATGCAAGTTCCCGAAATTGGAACTGTAATTTCAATTGGCATAGCACAAAAATGGGATTGGCAAAGGAAGATGGAATAGAAGAGGCTGAAGCCATGGAACAGGCATTGTCATTTGTGAATTGAGATGGGTAGGCAGGGCTAGCATGAAGGGTATACCTCCACTCTTCACCTCCTCCTTGCGCACGTATCTAACCCAATATCTGAGTCAATACATTTTAGCCCATTAATCACCACAATTAAAAAGAATAAAAAAGTCTCTCTCCTTTTCAATGTGGGATTAAACATTTTCACTAACTCCTCATCTCCCATATTTACTCCCACATCTTTACATTTATGTTATTACATTTATTCATTTTTATTTATTTAAAATTAAAATGCTCCAACAATACCCAAAAACATATACTGAAAATAAAAGTGTGGCATTCTCAAAATAAATAAATAAATAAATAAATAAAAGTGTGGCCTAGCCTGCAACTAATGTTAACGTTGGAAACAAATCCTAGCTAGCATTTATGAAAATTTTGGAAACAAAATAAAGGATTTTTTTTTTTTTTTTTTTTTTTTTTGCGGAGGGGGGTGGGGGGGGAATAAAGTGTAATTTATTACGTTACAATTAGCTCCCAAATATATATAAAAAAATTTAAATTAAATTTTTTTTTTTGTGAGAATTGAGTTTAGAAGGCATTGTTACAATTCAAATTTATGTTTTATTGCTATGAAAATGTGGATTTCTTCTAGTAATCAAGGCCTCCTTTGATTCTCATCATGCTAGGGATGAAGCCATAGCAAAGGCATTGAGAATTGAATTGAGAAGGCATTGTTATAATTCAAATTTATAATTTTTGTAGCTATGAAATGTGGATTTCTTCTAGTAAATCACTGATCCAATTTGACAATCTAGTAATTTCTTTTGAGATCAAACTCATATTTGATTTTTGAAGAGATGGATAATTAGGAGAACTGGATGAGATTGGCAAAGGAAGATGGGATAGGGCCATAGAGGAGAGATGAGTAAATTAGGGATAGCCATAGCAAAAGCATTGTGATTTGTGAATTGAGATGGCTAGTAGGCAGGGCTAGCATGAAGGGTATTTATACCCAAAAAACATCGACAGAAAATAAAAGTGTGACATGCGACTAATATTAACTTTGGAAACAAATTCTAGGATTTATGAAAATTTTGGAAACAAAATAAAGGGTATTTTATTACATTACAATTAGCTACCAAATAAAAAGGCCTCCTCAGATTCCCAATTTCCCATCATGCTAGACATGCCTTACTAGACATTTTATGATCAAAGCAATTTGATTTCATGCCAAAAAGGACTATGAATATATTCCATCAATTTACTTTCATACCAAAACTAGAAATGCGTGTAGGTTAGTTTTCTCTCAAAGTATGATTCACACCTAACAATCTTATTCGAATTCTTGTAATTGGTATCATCTTTATGTAATGTCTTGCTTGTCAAAGACTCAAAGTATGATTCACACCTAACAATCTTATTCGAACTTGTATATTGTAATTGGTAATTTATTTTGCCAATTTAGAGATATAATCATATAATAACCGTGTCAATGTATTTTTTTTTTTTTTTTTTTGGAAAATAATCGTGTCAATTTGGATAATAAAAAAACATTTGTTGTCAACAGTTTTGTAGTTCAACTAATTTACACTTCCGAATATTTCTAATTGAGACATTCAGAATCCAAATCCCCTAATATTTAGATTTTATCATGATAGTTCCAGAGTAAGCTCAATACGTTTTGGGATCTTGGGTCACAACTAAGCTCAATGCATTTTGGAATCTTGAGTCACAACTTACTAATTAAATAATATTTATTTAAATTTTAATAACTATCATTAGATTTCAATATTCTTCTAAAAAAATCATTAGATTTTAATAATTAATTTGTGAGGAAAATCATTAATTTTAAGAGAGAGAGAGAGAGAGAGAGAGTGTGTGTGTGTGTGTGTGTGTTTGTTCACCTTTTATGTGTTTGGTATATCATAAATTTACTCTTAAATTGCTAGAGTAAAATACATTTACAAAATGCACATCATTTGAAGAGAGGATAATTTTCTAAAAATAATTTTTTTTTAATTAAAAATTTTAGGTATTAATTATCCTATAATTTTTATGCTACCAAACAAATAGACAATACATCTGATTGGCCAATGGGGATATCAAAGTGATATAGAAACTTTTACACTACAAAACATATTATTTATAGGGGGTCTTTTCATGTTAAGTCAACCCTAGATAGTATTCATACTAATAATATCAAGAATTTCTAGGGTAACTGTACTATATAGTTCCCAAATATTCAATCACATTAAAATAAGCGGACTGGATTTTTTCCACATTATCAGTATTTAAACAAATAACATATATTACCATTTTGAATCTATTTAAACCAGTGCACACCCTTGATGCAATGGTTACTCCACAAGTATAAGTGCTTGTGGGGTGTGAGAGGAAGGAGGAAAAAGTCAGGGTTCAAGTCTCTAGGAGGGAGCTTAACACACATATATACTTAAATTATAATAGAGTAGAATTTCTATTTTATATAAAAAAAAATTTATTAATATGTTTTCAAAATCTAATCTAGTTATTTTGAAAACTAATAAATATAATTTTAGGAACACCATATATGGTGGAATTAATTAAAACCTCTAAAAATATTTTAATTCATGGTCCTTATAGCCAATTGATTAGAAGTTAGAACAGAGGTTGTCATTGATTTCTTGAATTAATGTGACAACTTGATCAATTGGTGTGGTATAATTTTACTAATAAATTTGATTAGACTTGGCAGAATTGGTATTAAGTTGTTAACTCACTCTCTCTAAATTAATGTTGTTTTTAGCAAGATACCCAAAACCCTCATCTCTTCCTACTATATCCCACTAATAAGTCAACCAGTGATGTCAATGATATTACAAATTTTATTGTATTAGTCAATGATATTACAAATTTTATTGTATTAGTTTCAATACTAAGGTGTCAACTTTTAAATATAAGACAAAAACATAGGTAAAAAACTTATTTATTAAATTGTGGATGTGGTCATATTGTACTTCTTTTTTCTGCCAAACAAATCATATATAGTTATATATTACCTATATCATCTTAGTGTTTTTTTTTTATTATTATTACAAATTTATAAGAGTAAGATATTCAATTAATATTTTTTATTGGTAAAAACTTTAATTTTAATTATAAATTGGTTCAATGCCATTTGGTAACCCAAATTTTTCCTTTTTAAGTCTTAATAGAACTACTAATGTACTGGAAGGCGTATTGGGTACGCAAATATGCATTTATTTCATTCAAGCTGTATTGACTGATAGTGTAATGGAAGACGATAGTGTATTGCTGATACAACATAAACTTGTATTTTCATGAAATCAGCAAAACGTATTGTCCATCAGGCTCTACAGTACAGCCTCTAAAAGCATTTGGGCTTATTTTAGGTAACACATTTAAAGATTTAGTAAGGATGCATTATATTTCATTGAAGAGGATATGGTATATGTGTGAACTCGATCTCATGTAATTTCCTAGGTCATATACAACCAAGCAAGTCCAACTTCACCAATTCGTTTTCCCTAAAAAAGAATTGAGTAATCGACCAAATCGTTTACATCATTTTCTTGGAAAGTTCATAATCAAAGAAAGTAAGAGGGAGACATGAAGCATAGTTGGGAATTGAATTAGTTCAAGAAAGAAAGAAAAAATAATGTGCTTAATTTCTAAAACCAAACATATGAATAATTTTTCTTCTTTCAAGGTGAAAAACTCTAGTGTAGTTTATATTGAAAGCAACAACAAAAAATACCTCATAACTCAATGATTTTGCTTGATTTTCTTCTTATTGAGAAATTACATATATATAATTCATGTTTACATTATTGATACATCATACATGATACAAGATACAAGATACGTAGTGTTAAAAAAAAATGTGAAAAAAAAATGATATTATAAGTTAATGACCATATCATGCAGAATGATACTTTTGTAATTTAGTGCTAATTTTTATTTGAATTTTATAATTTCTTTATAAAATCAAAATTGTTATACATTAATCCCTATAAATTGATTTAAAATTAAAATTTTATACTAGATTCTGAAATGGTCAAACAACATCAAATAAGTTTTTTTTTTTTTTGAACAAACATCAAATAACTATTAAAATTAGGTATGGAAAGGTCTATTGGCACCAATTTGAATGTTCACCTTTAAAAAAAAAAATTTGCATGTTCACCTAATACATCACACCATAACTTTTATTTTTGTGTTGTGGTGGGATTGAATGAGATAAATATGTGAGAGAAGGTGATTTTTTTTTTTTAATGTGAAATAATTGGTGCTTATTCCTAACTTGACAAAATTGGACTCAACCCAATAACCCGAAGAGAAAATACCCGAATTAAACTGGAAATTATTGATCTGTGTCCAACCTTTTTTTTAAAAAAAAAACTAGTATTTTTTTAAGGATGATGGGATATAAAGGACTAACGTAAATGGTGTGAGAAAATTTATATGGTAGATAGTGATTCTCAAGTATGAAGATTTTTGTTGCTGGATCTACTACTAATATTGAGTATGCGATACATTCATATTAAACATTTACTTATTTTTCTTTACCCAATATGTTGTGTTCTTTTTTTAAAGCTTTTTTTTTAGTTATTTTTTTAGGTAATATTATTTTTTTATTATTTTACGTGAAAAAAAATGGTGCAACTAAAAAGACTTATCTTGACATGGTCTAAAACATTTAGTTAGTTTGTTAGTTGGTTTATTTATTTATTTATTTGTTCATGGTTATGATATCATTAGTAAAATTGAAACTGTGCAAATTTAAAAATTTATGTATTAATTAACTTTTTTTTTTTTTTGACATTTAGATTTTTTTTTTTTTAAATCCTTGTGAAAAAAATTGGTGTCAATCCTACTTGACTTGCTTACAACCCATTTATGATGATGCTATTTTTATTTAAAACTAACTTACTCGAAATAAAAAGGCTCGATTTCGCCAAGACTTGTGTATTACCAGAAGTATTTTTTGGCATTTTCAATGAAGATATTTATGATTTGAATTTCAAATCTTTTATCTAGCCCCAACAATTTATTTATTTATTTTATATTAAAGTATTCCTCTTAAATCCAAATTATGAAAATAAGAAAAACATTCTTTGCAGATCATTTAAAAAAAAAAAAAAAAAAAAAAAGGAAATAGACTTAGCATCCAAAACCATTTTATAACTTCTCCTTGAAGGTACTACCAAAAAAGAGAAAAAAAGTACACAGGACAGAGCCTGAGCCTGAGCCTGACCCCCTGCCATGCTAATGAGCCGTCTCACGTTCCTAATTCCGTTACTTAAATACACTCTCCGCTCCTCATCATCATCATCATCCCAATAATTAATATCCACAATCACTGCAACTCTAGCTCTAACTAAAAACTTCAAAACTAAAACCCCACTCTCTCTCTCTCTCTCTCTCTCTCTAAAAAACCATTTACAGTACAAGAAATCTAGGGTTTCTAGTTTCTACCAAACCATCACTCAGTCAGCCATGGCCATTGTCAGCAGAGGGAGAGGAAAAGCTTGTACGTCTCTTTCTCTTTCTCTTTCTCTCTCTCTCTGCATTTTTTAGCTTCTTTTTTTTTGTATATATGCAATTTTCTTTTATTGATTTTTTTTTTTTTTTTTTTTTGGTATATGGTAAACTTGTTCACATGGAAGATGGTGAAGAAGAAGAAGAAGAAGGTGAACTCGTGAGTCGCGAAGCCATTGACGAAGACGACGAAGACGAAGACGAAGAAGGTAAGGTTTTCTTCGCCTTTTCTCAGTGCCTTCGTTTTCGAGTTATAATGAAAATATCTTCTTCGGAGTTCTCGCTTTCCGTACCGTACTGTACGGAACCTCCATTTTTTTTCTCTCTCTCTAAACACTACTGCTTTGTTCTGATCCTAATATAGCTTTTTTTTTTCTTTTTTTTTTTTTTTCAATGTTTATTACTTTCAAAGGAGCTAGGTCAATGTTTATATTAATTTATTACTTCGTTTAATAAATAAATACTATAAATCAATCCATCAATCAATAATATATATATATATATATATTTAAAGTTCATAAAATATATATATATATATATACACACACTTAAAGCTTTGCAACTTGTCGTCTTCTCGTATTTTTAGTAGTTTCCGGCGACGGAGTTGTATTCGCCGGCGATTGTTTGGTACAGATTGCCGAGAGCTAGCGGAAGACTTTTATCTCGCGAGATATCTCGTATTTTTGCTTTGAGCTCACGATATTTTAGATCTACTGCTTCGCGTCAATCTAGGACGGTATTTTGGTTTACGATTTCGTCTCGCGCCGAGAGTTTGACACTTGCATCTCTTGTATTTTCATTGTTTTTTCTTTTGGGAAAATGTGTTAGTTTTCTTCAAACAATTTTAAAGCCATTTTTGCTTTCAAAAAACGCCGAAAGTACTTTAGTTAGTTCTTAACAAATTGAAATATTGATTATAGTCACACACAAAAAAAATAATAATAATAATTGTTCATTCTGCTTTTTTTGTATTATGGTTATTTATTTATTTATTTACTAATTGATAAAAAAAATTTTGGGTTATTTATTACTGGATTGATTAGAGCTAGGTCAGGATGAGTATGAGAAGGATGGGTTTATAGTAGATGAAGTGGAGGAAGATCCCGAAGAAGAAGAAGTAGAAGACCGTGTTGAGCAAGAAAAGCAAAAGAGCAAAAAGAGAAGGTCCATTTTTACTCTCCTTATCTCCTGTTTATATATTGAGGATTCTGTGTAACTTTAAATCAACTGTTATTAAAGTGTTTTTTGCACTTCAGAAAATCCTGGAAGTTTGATTATGTTGATGAAGATGATTATGAGTTGCTTGAAGAGCACGGTATTCACCGACCACGACCGAAATTCAAGCGGCTCAAAAAAGCTAGGAACGATTTTGACATACAGGAGGAGCACACAGAGCTTTCAGATGAAGAGGGTAATCATCTTTTTACTTGAACATTAAATTTATTGGTTTTTGATAAATTGTTGATTGACCCAATAGTTTAAATTGATAGAAGAAAATAATAATAATAATAATAAAAAACAAGATGAATTTAATCGCTAAACCATTATGAGACTGGGACCCAACATGGTTTGAACTCAAATCACCTACTATGATACCATGATAAATTATTTATTATCTCAAAAGTTTAAGGTGATAGTAAATGGTGAATTTAGTTACTTATCAATTATTCTAACTATTTTGACTTATCAAAAAAAAAAAAAAAAAAATTCTAACTATTTCGTTATGCTTGTTTAATCATGTTAAAATGTATCTGTTTTTTGCTTGTACATTTTTAGAGATATCAAATAGGTATATTTTGATACTAAGCCAACTTTCTGGTTGTTGTAGTTTACATGGATTGGCTTCCAGAGCCTTATAAATATGTGTGTTTGGGGGGGGGGGGGGGGGGGGGGGGGGGGGGGGTGTGGATTTAGTTACTATTGAAAATTGCATGCTGAATTTCCTACTTATGTAGCAAGTTCTAATGTCATAGGACCGCAACTTGAGGATTTTGCTGAAGAGGATGCGGATGTGCTTGAAGAGAATGAGATGGCGGATTTTATTGTTAGTGATGAAGATGATGGAAATGTTATTGGTGGAGCTTCAATCAGGTTTGTTATATCTGTCATGATTTCTTATAGCATAGTTGTTTTTTTTTTTTTTTTTTTTTTTTTTTCCTTTTGTAAAATTCTTCTTGATTGTGAACTCTCTTCCCAGACCAAGGAAGTCAAGGAAGAAGAAGTTAGGGGAGATTGCTGATGTTTCAACTGCTGCAATGGGGGAAGCACGTGACATATTTGGTGATGTTGATGAACTTTTGAGACTCCGCAAAAAAAGTCTAGCTCAGAGTGCCAGATCTCGTGACTCTGCTGAGTTGCAGGGAAAGAGACTTGAAGATGAATTTGACCCCACTATTCTCAAAGAGAAGTATCTGACGGAGAAGGATGATAGAATTCGCAAGATTGACGTGCCAGAGAGGATACAGGTTTTTTTGTTTGTTTTAATTATGGTTAATTGCATTGGGTTGGAAAAAATAATGCCTCAGTGTAATGATTTGGACTGAACTTGCCAACTATCATTCTTTGTAGATATCTGAGGAAAAAACTAAGCCACGTCTTGATGAAGAAAGTATAGAAGAAGAAAGTTCTTGGATACTAGGTCAACTTCCAACAAATATGATACCATTCTGGTTCTTGAAGAGAGTTACGGAGGAAACTAATAAAGGGACTAGCGAAGAATCTAATGCCTTAAAATATTTTAAGGAAGATATCATAAGGTTCTTAAAGTTGCATCATGTGGAGAAGTATGATGTAAGCCTTTTAACATTTTTGAAATTTTTCTCTCTAATTATTAAAAGTACACCATTGTATTTGACTTGATTTTTTATCCCCCAGATTCCTTTTATTGCTATGTATCGGAAGGAGCAGTGCCTAAGTCTATTGAAAGATCCAAAGGAAGTTGAAATGGAAAACAATGAAGGGGAAGAGATAGAGGGAGTGCCAAAAATGAAGTGGCATAAGGTATTGAGTTTTCCCTTTCCCTGGATCCAATGTGGAGATTGAAAACATAGGCTTTGTGTTGCATAGATGAATTAATCCTTTTGTACACAGGTACTATGGGCCATCAAGGACTTGGACACAAAGTGGTTACTTTTGCAGAGGCGGAAGCGTGCTCTCTATTCTAACTACAACCTGCGTTATGAAGCAGAAGTTCACAGAATCTATGATGAAGCAAGGCTTAATCTGAATAAGAAAATCTTCAAATCAATTCTGAAATCTATATGGAGTGCTGAATCAGAGAGAGAAGTTGATGATGTTGACATGAAGTTTAATTTGCATTTCCCACCAGATGAAGTTGAAGGGGAGTTCAAGAGACCTAAGAGGAAATCACTATATAGCATGTGCTCTAAGGCTGGCCTATGGGAGGTTGCAAGTAAATTTGGTTGGAATTCTGAGCAGTTTGGGTTGCAAATCACCCTGAAAGAAGTGGTATATATATTTTTTCTTTGATAAGTAATAGATTTTAATGCAATGAAACTACCTCATGAATGTTACATAGCACAATATTGCCCAAAGAATTGCCATCAAATAATTATTAGCAAAAAGAAATTGAATTGGCAAATTCTGGTAGGGTGCCACTGCCATTGAGACCCATGACAGTGGACCATCCACAGAGTAAGCTAAGAAAAGAAAGCTTTAATGGCATTTCTGACACTTCCACATCTTCAAAAGAACATGGTATATTAAGTTACTAACTATTATGCTTCTTTAATTTTTTTTTTTTTTTTTAAATTCTCCCCCGGATAAAAGTGTGAGTTCAGGTCTTGTAATTGTAGATGACAGAAGCATTGGAGGATTTAAAGGAAACTCCTGAAGAGATAGCTTTGAACTATAAGTGTGCAATGTTTAATACTCCAGAAGATGTTCTTAAAGGTGCTAGGCACATGGTATGCATTTCATGTTTATATTTGGTCCAGCTCCATTTTAAAGGTTTCTTTATTTACTGATATTTTGCTGACCTTAGGCTGCAGTGGAGATCAGCTTTGAGCCATGTTTAAGGAAATATGTCCGTAGCTTTTTTATGGACAATGCTGCTGTCTCAACAAGCCCCACCTCTGTAGGAACTAAGTTGATAGACTCTTCCCATCAGCTAGCAAGGGTCAAATGGCTACATGAAAAGCCACTGTCAAAATTTGAGGATGCCCAATGGCTCCTTATTCAGAAGGCTGAAGAAGAGAAACTTCTTCAAGTTTCTATCACATTACCAAAAACTCACCTAGACAAGTTGACTAGGCAGTGTAATGATTATTATCTCAGTGATGGTGTCAGCAAATCTGCACGACTCTGGAATGAACAGCGCAAGTTAATACTACAGGATGCCTTTTCAAAATTTCTTCTCCCTTCATTGGAGAAGGAAGCTCGGGTGCTTTTGACAGCCCAGGCAAAGAAATGTCTGCTTATGGAGTGTGGAAAGCAGTTGTGGAACAGGGCTTCTGTTGCACCATATCAGCGAAAGGAACATGATGTTGGGCTAGATGAGGAAACTGCGCCAAGGATAATGGCTTGTTGTTGGGGTCCTGGAAATCCTGCAACCACATTTGTGATGTTGAATTCATCAGGAGAGTTGCTGGATTGGATGTATGCTGGGTCCCTTAGCCGACAGTCAAAGAATGTTGATGACTTGCAGTGCAAGAAAGATCAAGCACAACGTCTTCTTAAGTTCATGACAGATCATCAACCTCATGTCATTGTTCTTGGGGCTGCAAATTTGTTTTGTAAGCGGTTGAAGGATGAGATATATGAGGTTTAAATCTTGAAACCCAATTTAGTTGTGCTAGTATTTCTAACAAATTCAAAATGGTGCTTGAATGCTATGAGAGCCATAATGGAACATTTTCTTCTGGTATAGGGTGTGATGACTTTGCCATTTTTATCCTTTTCAGCTGTATTCTCAGAAAAATTATGACAATAGAAGAAAATTTCCTGACATTTTTGTTTCCTCGTATTGTCTATGATCTTTTCATTTTATATAGGTTTTCAAAAATTTCCCTACTTTCTTGAGTACCTGTGATATCACATATTTATGGCAGTGGACTGGTTCTCTTTGACCAGCTGCTGCATTGTTTATTTTCTTTATCCTATTTCTGTTCCTATTATGCTTTCATTACTTAATAAAATGTAGCACCCCCCACCCCTTTTTTGTGTTGGGGGTGGTGGAGGGCAGGGGGCAGTGCTTTGTGGTTGCTTTCTCTATACTATGTAAATTGTTTGTTGGTTCTGAGTCTTCTGACCATAAATTCAGGAGATAATGGATCAGAAATCACTTAATCGTGCTTGAACTTGAATTTTATGCAATGATTCAGCAATCAGTTTTATATCTTTGTAATCTTGAAACTTTTATTCTTGTAATATATGCAAATGTTGTTACCTTTCTGGTTGTCTTTGCCTAACTCTATATTGTGTCAGGACTCAGGAAGTTAAGCTGTAGGAATTTATATGTTTTTCTTGATTATTTTCAACTGCCTTTAAATTATGTTTTCTCATGTTTGCATTTTGGTTTCCCTATCAGATCATATATAACATGGTGGAGGAATATCCTAGAAATGTTAGTCAAGAAATGGCTGAAATTAGCATTGTTTATGGGGATGAATCACTGCCTCGTCTGTACGAACACTCACGGATTTCTTCAGAACAGTTACCTAGACAACCAGGTGAATTCAGCTTTTTATTTTTATTTGATCTTCTCATTGTCTAATCACACTCTTACAATTGCTTATTGCTACTTTTAGGGATTGTCAAGAGAGCTGTGGCTCTTGGTCGCTTCCTTCAAAACCCATTGGCCATGATTGCGACATTATGTGGGCCTGGGAGAGAGATATTATCATGGAATCTTGGCTCCTTAGAGCATTTTCTCACTCCTGATGAGAAGTTTGAAATGGTTGAACAGGTGATGGTGGATGTCACCAACCAAGTGGGTGTCGACATAAATTTGGCTGCAAGCCATAATTGGCTTTTTGCTCCTTTACAATTTGTATCTGGGCTCGGACCCAGGAAGGCTGGTTCTTTACAGAGGGCGTTAGTTCGAGCTGGAGTAGTTACCTCTCGAATGTACTTGATTGCTCATGGACTTGGTACAAAAAAGGTGTTTGCAAATGCAATTGGTTTCTTACGTGTAAGGTGCAGTGGGTTGGCTGCTTCTGGTAGTGATTTTGATCTTTTGGATGATACTAGAATTCATCCAGAGTCCTATCCTCTTGCTGAGGCTTTGGCTGGTGAAGTTCACACGAAATATGCTGAAACTGCAGATTATGATGAGACACCTATAGAATATGTTAAGAACAATCCACAACTGCTACAAAATTTCATAGTTCATAACTATGCAGAGGATAACAACAAAGATAAACGAGAGACTCTTTATGACATTAAAATGGAGTTGCTTCATGGATTTTGTGAGTGGCGTAGTCCTTTTAAAGAATTAAGTCAGGATGAGGAGTTCTATATTTTGTCTGGCGAAAATAGGGATTCACTTGTTGAAGGAAAGATAGTTCAAGTAACAGTTCGGCATGTAAAAACTGATCGAGCAATATGTGTTGTTGACTCTGGCTTGACAGGAATACTGTACAAAAATGAATTTGCAGATCAACTGGATGATGTTGATTTAACAGACAAATTACAAGCAGGTCATGTGCTTGCCTGCAAGATTAAACAGATTCAGAAGAATAGATACCAGCTGATAATAACTTGCAAAGAAAGTGAGTTGAACAATAGTCAATGTCAAAACTCATGTGATGTTGATCCCTATTACCGTGAACACCAGATGCATGCCTTAAGTCAGCTGGAGAAGTCCTGTAGAGCTGTGGTAGCAAAAAAGAATTTTATACCAAGGATGATAGTTCATCCCCATTTTCGGAATATGACTGCTGATGAAGCAAAGGAGGTATGTATTTGATATCTATTTACTATGTATATATATTTCTAAGTGTGGTGATTTATATTGTCTGTGGTTAAGAATTCTCTCTCTCTCCCCTGCCCCCCTGCTTTGTTGTGTAGTTCCTTTCAGACAAGGATGTTGGAGCAAGTGTTATTTGTCCAAGCTCAAAAGGTCCATCTTGTCTGATTTTAACTCTGAAAATTTATGACGGAGTTTATACTCAGAAAGAAATTGTTGAAGATAGGAAGGATCAGAAGGCTAGTTTGCTTACCCTTGGAACAACACTGAGAATTGATAAGGACAGTTTTGAAGATTTGGATGAGGTGAGTGCTTTTCTTATAAATCTTAGAAAATTGTATTTTTCTTTCCGTTCATCCACCTCACTGCTTCCATATCTGTTCTTCCCTTTTTCATCTTTTTGAAAAAGGGTTCTTAAATTCTGAGGCTTCTCATTTTGCCTTAAATTTGCTCTAATAAGGTGTAATCTGTACGATATGCACATGTTATTTGTCAATTTTCTTGATTTTTTTGGCTAATTCTGTGTGGAAATCCTTTAGAGAAACGAAATTATTTTATAAAATTCACCAATGTATTTGTAGTTTGAGTTTGAACCATTGATTATATGGATAGAGAATCTTGATGGTAATTTATAACAAGCACACACGTGCACACATATGCGCTGGAAATCATTCAATGCATATTAACCTATGACTTGGATCATATAGCTTACTACTTTTAGTTGTAAAATTATAAAGTAGCAATGAATTGGGATCATGCTTAAAGTGCTATGGTTAGTCGTATGATCCTCAAAATTTGTGCAAACCCCTAGACTTCTTTCAGGGTATTTGCTGATGGGTTTGATAATTTAAATCTATATTTTTAAAAATATTGGTTATGTTTTTTTGGGCCTCCTGACCATTTAAATACATGCTTTGACTCTCTCTCTCTCTCTTTCTCTCTCTCTCTCTCTAATAATTCCTGCTATTGTTATAGGTCATGGATCGATATGTTGACCCTTTGGTATCTCACTTGAAGGCTCTCCTTTGTTATCGTAAATTCAGGAAAGGCTCAAAAACTGAAATTGATGACCTCTTGAAGGTTGAGAAATCAGAAAACCCAATGAGGATAGTTTATTGCTTTGGTGTTTGTTATATCCATCCTGGTGCTTTTATTTTGTCTTTTATAAGAAATACAAATCCACATCATGAATATGTAGTGCTGCACCACAAGGGATATATATTTCGGAAAAATACATTTCATAACATTGACCGGCTTGTGGCATATTTCCAGAAACACATTAATGATTTGCCTCCACAGTCTACTCATTCAGCTTCTGCCATCGTACCAATGGTCGGCACTGCTTATAGGAGTTGTTTAGGTGGGGTATCCATGGGTGGCAGTAGGGAAAAGAATGAGATCAACAGGAGAGGACAGTCACGTCCAGAAAGAGATACCTTGTCAGCTCCTGGTTCTCAGGGTAAAGTTTTGATTTAATTAGTAATTGTTTTAATTAATTTATAGGTATATGTAGTCTTAGTTTTATAGCATGGAATCTTAGTTTTTGCATCATTGGTATGCTTAAAAGGGAAGAAGATCCTAAAGATAAATTTGTCTATTTTCATTGAGTTATTGCAGCACTTGAGAGTTAATTTTGAAGTTTGAATATGGCTTACTGCATAGAAAGTATTAGTGAATGTGGTAAGCATCTACTTTGCAGTGGACACCTATTAACCCTTAACTTTATGTCCCCACACTTGCAGAATCATTGAACAATTAGCACAGAAATGCACAAATGTAGGTTGCATCACATGCTTAAATTTTTCCTTCAAGGATGTGATGTTTCACTCTTTCGGTTTTTATGTGCCATGCTTGTAATTCCCATTCTGAATTTGGTGTGATGAATTCAGGCTTGTGTGTCTGGTCAGTAACTCATAGTATGCAATCTTTGACAACAAGAAAGAAAGATAGAAGAATAAATTTAAGTTTTGCAAGTACAATGTCATGGCATGGAAATCCACATACATTGTATCACATGCTTAGTTTATATGTTTAAGGACTTGATGGTTCTGTGTTTTGGTTTTTACGTGTCATGCTTACACTTCTAATGCATATTTAAGATTATTCGAGTAGTTTTGGTATATTTTGGGTGTGTATTTATAGGATTAAGTCAAATAAAAGGCTATGAAATTTTGGTTGTCTTCTGTTAATTTGTAAGTGATATTTTGTATAAGGTATTCATTTTATTAGATGGTTTCCTCTATACCTGTCTGGATCATATACAGATACACTGATAGACCTATTCTCTAGTGTGTCATATAGGAATGTAATGCATTGAACTTATGCTGCCATTGTTTGATTTTTTTTTGAACAGGAAAATATGATTCGATGAGTGGTGGCAGTCAAGATAGGCATCCAAGTGGCTTGACTACTAAGCCACATGTTGAACAAAGCCATTGCAATTATAATAGCAGGAGGGAAAGCAACACTAATGGAGGGAAGGGTTCTGGATATGGTAGTACTTTTCAATGGGGCTCAGATTGCACAAATGGGAGAGAGATAGAAAATGGGTGGAAAAATTTTCCTGGTGCTAAAATCCAGAATTCCCCTGGTAGAGAAGCTTTCCCTGGTGGGTGGAGCGACAATCAGATTAGTAGTACCAATAATGGGAATTGGAGTGGTGGAGATGAGAATGTTACAAAATGTAGTTGGGGGGTTAAGAACATTGTTGGCAGGGAAGGTGAGAGTGCTACTGCTAATGATACTTGGGGTGGTGGTAAAAGTAGCAATACCGGTGTTAAAGATGGCAAACAGAATGGCAACTGCTTAAATAAGAACAGTGATACCTGGGGAGGTTGTGACTGGGTAAGTGGGCAAAGGGGAAGTGGCATTGATAGTGGTGGCAATTGGGGCATAGTAAGTAATGACAATTGGGGTAGAGCTGGTGGTAATGCTAATGACAAAGAGAGTTGCGGTTGGGGGGAATGGGGGGGTAGCAGAAGTGGTGGTAGTGGTACTAAAGATGTTGGACCAAGGAATGAATATTGGGGTGATAAGAGCCATGGTGGCCAGCTCAATATTGACTTGGGTAGTAAGGAAGGTGGGAGAGGCACTATTACTAGTGGTAATGGGTGCAGAGTAAGTAACAGTTGGGTTGATGGTAGAGATGGGGCTGCTACCAGTTTGAGCAGTTGGGCAGCCGGTGGTAATAATGATGTCAAAAAGAGTGATGATTGGGGGGCATGGGGAGATAGAAAAAGTGGTAATAGTGGTGCTAACAAGGGTAAAGGGAATGATAATTTGGGCAATAAGAAAAATACTGGCTGGGATGGTTGTGCTGAAGGTAGTAAGGAAAGTGGGGGTGACACTGTTACTAGTGGTAATGGATGCAAAGTAAGTAACAGTTGGGTTGATGGTAGAGATGGGGCTGCTACATGTTTGAGCAGCTGGGCAGCCGGTGGTAATAATGATGTCAAAAAGAGTGATGATTGGGGGGCATGGGGGGATAGAAAAAGTGGTAATAGTGGTGCTAACAAGGGTAAAGGCAATGACAGTTGGGGCAATAAGAAAAATACTGGCTGGGATGGTTGTGCTGGAGGTAGTAAGGAAAGTGGGAGTGACACTGTTACTAGTAGTGGTAATGGATGCAAAGTAAATAACAGTTGGGTTGATGGTAGAGATGGGGCTGCTACTGGTTTGAGAAGTTGGGCAGCCGGTGGTAATAATGATGGCAAAAAGAGTGATTATGTTGGGGCATGGGGAGAAAGCAAAAGTGGTAATAGTGGTGCTAGCAAGGGTAAAGGAAATGACAATTGGGGCAATAAGAAAAATACTGGCTGGGATGGCTGTGTTAGAGGTAGCAAGGAAAGTGGGAAAGACACTGTTACTGGTGGTAATATGTGCACAGAAAGTAACAGTAGGGTTGATAGTAGAGATGGGGCTGCTACCAGTTTGAGAAGTTGGGTATCCGGTGGTAATAATGATGGCAAAAAGAGTGATAATTGGGGGTCATGGGAAGATAGGAAAAGTGGTAATAGTGGTGTTAAGAAGGGTCAAGGGAATGACAATTGGGGCAATAAGAAAACTAATGGCTGGGAGGGCTGTGATAGGGGTAGTAGGCAAAGTGGTAGTGATGTTGGTACTGTTAACAATAGGGGTGGGGTAAGTAATGCTGGTTGGGGGGACTGTAAAGGAGGTACTTCTACAAATGTTGGTTGGGGAGCTAGTGGTGAAAATGTTGGCAAAAAGGGTCTAGGGAATGAAAATTGGGGCAATAAGAAAACAATTGGCTGGGAGGGCTGTAGTAGGCAAAGTGGTAGTGATGCTGGTGCTGGTAACAATGCGGTTGGGGTAAGTAATGCCACTTGGGGCTGCAAAGGAGGTACTTCTACAAATGTTGGTTGGGGAGCTGGTGGTGAAAATGTTGGCAAAAGGGGTCAAGGAAATGACAATTGGAGCAATAAGAAAACTACTGGCTGGGATGGCTGTGATAGGGGTAGTAGACAAAGTGGTAGTGATGCTGGTACTGTTAACATTGGGGGTGGGGTAAGTGATGCTGGTTGGGGGGACTGCAAAGGAGGTGCTGCTACAAATGTTGGCTGGGGAGCTGTTGGTGAAAATGCTGGCAAAAAGAGTGGTGGTACGAGGGAGTGGGGAAATAAGAACAATGCTGGTAGAGGGGGTGGAAGGGCTTGGCATTCAGCTGCTGAACCTGATTCAAAGGTTAAAAATGCTAGTTGGGGTGAAAGGAGTGGCAATCGGGGCAATAAGAACAATACCCGCTGGGATGGGAGTGACAGTGGTAGTAGGCCAAGTGGTGGTGGCGCTCGTACTGGTGATAATGGCGGCGGAGTAAGTAGCGGTGGCTGGGGGAATTCCAAAGGAGGTGCTGCTGCAAGTGGTGGTTGGGGAGCTGGGGGTGCAAAAGATGGCCCAAAGAGTGGTGGTTGGGGCGAATGGGGAAAGAAGAAGAGCAATGCTGAAACTGATTCGAAGGCTAAAAATGCTGGATGGGTTGCTAATTCTGGATGGAAGTAAATAGTTTTGGGGTGGTGAAATCATGTGTACAGAGAGTTAACAGTACTGAGATCCTCTTTAATTGTTTTTGCCGTTTTCTTGGATAGTGAGTAGTGAGTGATAGTTTGATGTCTTTTACGAAGAAACCTTATATTACTAATGCTTTAATGGATATATCTCAGTTCTTATATTATTACCCTCGTGACCAAATATTATTTGTTGGTTTGTTTAATTTTTGTTTTCCATTTTCAAAATTGTAATATCTGTTTGTCTTAGCTGTATAATTCCAGGTTCAATTAGAAATTCTATTGACGGAGTGCATTCGTGTTGTTTGTCATATTGAACATTTAAGATTAACATCATTCGTATAGTAGAAAGAATATTTTATGAATCATGAATGCAAAGGCAGAACTTTTGATTTTAGTTGAAAATGTAATTATTGAAGGAACAATCTAAACTTTCGAGTCAGATAATGATGGTTATTTCATTCATTGAAGTCTTTCATAGCCATTTGTTGCTAAACGCCTAAACCCCTCCAGTCATCCTTGGATTAGATCCTCCCTCCATTTCTTTTTCATCCCTACACAGTGGTTCTCTTCTCTCTTTAAAAACATGACTACTGTGACAACAAAGTGTTGGATTTAAATTGACTGTGGTTTCATGAGAGGCTCTTGTAACTTACACCAATCCACCTCTTAAACTTGTATCTATTTTGCTAATCTGACTCAAATGTATCGATTTTGCTTTCTGACTGCTCACATGTAACGACTTCCCTATCTATTAGGGACCTATCAATTTAATATCTATCCTTGTTGTTAGTTGTTACCCAAAAAACATATACTAAGACATATATGTGCAACATTAAACTACACAAAGGAAAAGAAAAATGACTCAATGCACTAATGTATCTTATCAAAACTTAATTTAGCAAATGAGTCCCATAAAAAAATATAAATATATAAATAAATAAAATTTAGCAAACGAGTATGTTTTCACTTTTCGGTTACTTTTTAAGTAATTGATTGTTCATCTCTATCAACTAAACCAAATTAATTAAGAAATTTTGTGTAATATATTAAAGAGATAATATATGGTATAAGAAAGTTTACTTTAAAGAGTTTGAAGTTTGAAGTTAGAACTTTTTTTTTTTTTTTTTTTTTTTTGATGAAAGAAGTTAGAACTTATGTGTAGAGAAACAACGTAAAATTTACTTATAGAGGTTTTATAATTGTTGATGTGACATGTCATGATAAGTACATAATAAAAACTCTCTAACTAATCAAATAGAATGAAAGGAATAAAAGAGGCATATTATAATTAGTACATAATAAAAATAGGTCATTAGTAAAGCCATGTAATATTTAAATAAAATTTATTTCCCTAACTAATTAAAAAAGGAAAGGAATAGATAAAGATCTCTCATGTTATTTATTTATTTATTTTTTAATGAGAAAGAAGAATTTATTAAAGAAAAAAGAAAAAGAGAAGTTACAGAGAAACAGGACTGTTTGCCTCAACCTTGATAATAAACTCTAAATAATAGGGACAACATCCTATGTCAAAAGAACCAAATATATTATGATTGGAAGAGCAAATTTGACCAAGATATGGGCAAATGAGTAAGTTTTTACTTTTCTATTACTTTTTAAGTAATTGATTTTTCATATATACCACTAAACCAGATTAATTAAGATATATCAAAGAGGTAATTACTATATGGTACAAGATAGTTTACTTTAGAGTGTGGAATAGAAACTGTATCACTGTTAACGAATCCATGTAATATAAAAATAAAAATAAAATTTTTTTCCTAACTAATGAAAAAGAAAGAAAGGAATAGATAAAGAGATCATAGGGGTAGCCTTAAATTGTGCCAATGACATTAATACAAATAAGTTGGTAGAGGAATATTGGCCATAAAATTGAAGGGTAATAAAGTAGGAGAACAGCAGCAATACACTGTCCTTGTCCAGTTTACCAAAAACGTATACTGATAGTGATACGCTCTGCCAGGTGGCCTGCCCCATATGCTCTCCTAGCTTGTGCCATATAGTATTAGACATTAGTACCCCCAATAAAACAGTTCCAACCAAATGACATTTATGCCCCCTTCCTTACTCTCTCCAACAAGATTTTATGAAACAAGATTTTTTTTAATGTCAAACTTAGCTCATATTTTTTTTCTAGCAAACTCGACGTTGTTCACAAGCTACTTAATTAACATATTTTTTTTTTTATATTGTAAAATCATGTCTAAAATGTTTTACCTATTCATAATTCTATAAATTTTTATTACAATTATATTTTTTATATCATCAATAAGTATCAAATAATAATTTAATGTTATATGAACATATTGAAGACCTTATGCAATATAATTTCAAGTCTATATAAATATATTTTAGACAAATATGCATATAAATATGGGTAAAATTTAGGTACAATACTTAAATGACTTTCTTTCAATTCATCTTAGAATTTATAGGATGAAAGTGTATTTTTAGTTAAATATATGGATGAATTTTAGGATAAGAAGTTAAAGAACAATACATAAATTACTATACCTAAATTTTGTAATAAAATATAATATTATACTATATAATTAAATTGAATCTTTATATTCACGAGTTTGTTTACAAATACATTACTATATTTGAGCTTGGCTCGTTTAATAATCGAGCCTAAAATTAAGGCTTATTTTCTAAATTAACAAGCATAAATAAGGTTTTTTAGGAAGCAAGCTCCAGCTCAAGATTCACCAACTCCATCTCCATTGTTATTCCACGTGGCATGATCACAGCAGCAGACCCATAATAGGGGTGTTTTGGTAAATTAGTAGTATGGAGCACATGCAAATGGCATAACAACGGAAAAAGCCTGAACGTCTGGTACTCTCTCTATCCATTTCTGTTTTTCTTCTCTCTCTCTCTCTCTCTCTAAAACTTGACTCCACTCTATCATCAACACTGCTATTCAATCTCTCTCTCTCTCTCTCTCTCTCTCTAAAACCATTGGGTTAGGGTTTCTGAGAATCGCCTACAACATACAATATGGCGAGGAAGAGAAGGTCACGCATTGTCGACGACGACGATGAAGGTCCCTAAAAATCCATACTCTCTCTCTCTTTTCACATACACACATTATATGCGAAAACCAATTCATATTCTCTATGCGTTTTTTTTTTTTTTTTTTGGTTTCACAGACGAAAACGTACCAGCTGTAGCTTCCAACAACGAAGACGAAGAAGACGATGGTATATAAACAAAACTAACATATATAGTTTTATCTCAGCTTTTTAGGGTTTATTCTTTCCTATATATATATACGTTTCTTTTTGAAAAGTTGATGTAGCTCTAACCGTACGGACTCTCTTCGTTATCTCTGTCACTGTGTGTGTTCGTTTTGGTTTTTTGGTTTTAGCTTTTGCTCTATTTAATAATCAATAAGTGCTTTTCATAAATGTTTTTTTATTATTTTTTTAAAATATTTTTGTCCGTATGATCGGCGAGTTTTCGCCGGCGAAATGATCATTTCCGGCTGCGATATATATATAGACATGTTTATATCATCTCGTATCACTGCATTTAATGTTATATCGCGATATTTTCATCTGACGTAATATTGCGATATTTTGAATGCTCCTAGTTCTCTTTTGTTGTTTTATATAGTTTTTCTCTCTTCTCGCTCTGTTGGGTTTGTAAATTTGTAATCGTTTTTTTTTTTGCCTTCAAATTTCTATGAACGTGAACGTTTTATAATTTATTGTGTCCCTGCTTTTTTTTCTTTTTCTTTTTTTTCCAAAAATGTATTTTATTTGTTTATTTATTTTTGCTTTTCCACTCCCATTTTCTTTGATTGTCAAAGTTACACTCAATTTGAGTTCAGTGTCCAAGCATTGGGTCAAGTAAGGTCCGGTTAACGAGTGCCAATGTCTACTAGTTAAAGTTGAGTGTTTTATTGCAATCAATAAGGTTTTTAGGGAGTTGCACAATTTTGAGCTAAAGGGTTATTTATTTATTTGCTTTTGTTACTTTCTAATACAATGGGATCCACTTAATTGCTTTTAAAGGGTAACATATATTTTTTAAGCAATATGTGGTCTCGGTTTCTGTGCCCTCAATTTTATAATTTGTTTTATGCTTTTACTGTAAGTAATGATTACCACGCACAGGTTATTTGCACACCCATCGTATGCACACACCGCACGATATGGGTTTAAATTGTGCTTTGAGAAAGTATGTAACAAGATTTAGCCTTTTGCCATATGCTATTATTGTTTCTAGTATTGTTATGGTAATGATGATGTTAGTGACTTAATGTGAGTTGGGTATTGCTGGTATAGCTGTTGTATTTGTTTGCTATAATCTAATTGTTGTTGATAATAATTGAATTTGGGTTGACGGGTATGATTAGAAGAAGATTTGGATGAGTTTGAGGATGATGGGTTTTTAGTAGATGATAATGGTGGTGATGATGATGATGAAGAATCGGAGGAAGAACAACAAAGCTATAAAGGCAAACAAAAGAAAAAGAGGAAAAGGAAAAGGTTAGGATAATATTTTCCACCCACTCTGCAATGTGATTTGAAGTATGTTGTTTACTTTCATGTTACAAAGTATTTTGTTTTGAAATTCTTTAGTAAATCGTTGAGGAGTCTTATGCTTGATGACGACGATCTTGAGTTGATTCGAGAGAATGAAAACTTGGGCATTACTCAATCAGAGAAGGTGAATTTTTGTGCCATCATCTTTTTTTTTTTTCCTTTTATCCTTGTTGACATGGTATATACATATTTTGTTGATCATGTTTTGTTTCACTGATAGGGAGGTGCAAAGTTTAAGCGGCTCAAAAAGGCTGGGGTTGACACTGAACTGGAAGGGCCCTCTGGCATTTCAGATGACGATGGTAATTGTTTCTCTGTTGTTATAACTTCTTCAATTTAGTTCAATGTTCTAAAAAGATGTCCATTACTTTTTTTTTATAAGTAAAATAGATGTCCATTACCTGGCTTTAGGACTGCCTGAGTGGGGACCAATTTGCTTGAAAACACTTGGTGCTTATTAGACATTTGCAATATACGTTTCTTTTGGTTAAAAGCTATCCATAACATTGTTAATGATTCAAAATTGTGCTTTAAAAATCTAACATTAGAATGTCTATCATAAATTTTTTTTTTTTTTTAATTAAAATGGTGTTTTCAGGACCACTATTTAGTGATGTCGCTGAAGAAGATGAATACGTGCCTGATGATGAAGAGGATGAAATGGCAAATTTTATAGTGGATCATGGAAAATTTTATGGGAAAGGAGCCCCCATAAGGTATTATGCCAGCATGAGCCCCTTGAATTTACTCTTGTAATTCTTATTTTGATTCACCTGCTTACTTTGTTATTTATAAATGATTAATTGTTAATTACATATTTCAAAAAAAAATTGTTTTGTTATTCTTTTTTTTTTTCTTTTCTTTTTTGCAAGTTCTACTTACAAATCTCTTTCTGGCCAAAGAAATCTGAATGAAAAGAAGTCAAGGCATGCATCAAAAGCTTCATCTGCAGTAGGGGAAGCTAGTTACACTTTTGGCAATGCTGATGTACTGAATCTTCATGAGCAAGTTCTAGCTGAGAGTGCCGGACCTGATGATTCTAATGATTTTGCACCTTTCATCCTCAAAGACAAGTACATGACAGAGAAGGATGCTAGTATAAAGGAGATTGACGTGCCTGAGAGGATGCAGGTCCATTGTCTTTGATAATGGTAGTTAATTGCCAAAATGTCATCTTATTCTTACTCTAGAATTAATTCTTCCTACGTTTCAACTCTTAGATATTTGGGGAAGTCATTGGGCCTGCTCCAGTTGATGAAATGAGCATTATAGAGGAGAGTTCTTGGATACTTGGTCAACTTGGGACGTATATATATCCATTGTTCTGCAAGATGCCGGAACAAGCTGAAGGATTTGATCTATGTAAAAGAATTCGTAAGGAAGACATTATGAGCTTTTTGAAATTGCATCATGTGGAGAAGTGTGATGTAAGTATCAGTAGCTTTAAAGTGATATCCCATTTTAAACTCTGAATTGCACCTTTTAATTAGCAATTTTTGTTTTTTCCAAGATTCCGTTTATTGCTATGTATCGGAAGGAGCTGTGCCTGAGTCTCTTGAAAGACCCAGAGCAAGATGAAGAAAGCAGAGATAAGGTTGATGCCGAGAGAATGCCTAAACTGAAGTGGCACAAGGTACACTTTATTTTTAATTTTTTCTTCTTTTAATTATAACCTTAGTAAAATTGAGGGGCTATACAAATTACATGTTGCCACCTTATTCATGTAGCGTGAGTCATTGTAGAAGAGGAAGAAAAGAAAAGTAGGAAGTGGATATAACGTATAAACAGGATGAAATGTTTCCATAATCCAAGTGAATGTATTCTGTGCAGGTTCTTTGGGCCATCAAGGAGCTTGACAAAAAGTGGTTACATCTTCAGAAGCGGAAGAGTGCTCTTCAGAGGTACTATAACAGGCGCTATGAAGAGGAATGTAGCAATCTTGTCAGTGGGGCAAGGCTTGCCTTTATTAAGGAGCTCTTTGAAACCACCATCAAGTCTCTGAAGAAGGCTGAATCTGAGAGAGATGTTGATGATGTGGACATGGAGTTTAGTTTACATTTTCCTCCAACTGAGGGGGACAATGGTGAAAAATATAAGAGGCCTGCAAAGAAATCACAATATAGCTACTGCAATAAGGCTGGCCTGTGGGAGCTTGCTCACAAGTTTGGTGACTCCAAGCAATTTGGCTTCCAAATAACTTTAGAGAGAACTGTATGTTCACTAGTGTATAAACTTCTTTTATTACCATGTTTTTGTTTTAATATTTATGTGTAAGACATAATTTGGCTTCTTCTGACTGTAGGGATTTAAGTTTGATGAGGATCCTGAGGAATTTCCAGAGGAGATAGCTTCAAATTTTATGTGTGAAATGTTTGAAACTCCTGAAGCAGTGCTCAAAGGTGCTAGGCACATGGTATGCTCTTGATGTTTGTCTTTGACCCTGCATAACTTTGAGGGGCTGGTTGGTTTTGTTTGCTAACCTTTTTTTTTTTTTTTGTTTTTGCAGGCCGCAGTGGATATCAGCTGTGAGACATTGTTTAGGAAACATGCCCGTGGTATTTTCATGGATAGAGCTTTAGTCTCAACAAGCCCTACCCCAAAAGGAAACAAGGAAATAGATTGTTTTCATCAGTATGCAGGGGTCAAGTGGCTACACAACAAACCACTCTCAAAATTTGAGGACATGCAGTGGCTTCTTATTCAGAAGGCAGAAGAAGAGAAGCTCCTTGAAATTACCATAAAGTTGCCAGAGAGTTCCCTGGATGAGTTGATTAGTGCATCCTATGATGTTTATCTTAGAGACAATGATAATAGATCAGCTCAAATTTGGAATGAACAGCGCAAGATAATTCTAGAGGATGCAATTAAAAATTTTCTTCTTCCTTCCATTGAGAAGGAAGCAAGAGCGCTGTTGACCACCCGATCAAAAAACTGGTTACTTATAGAATATGGGAAGCAGTTCTGGAATAGGGTCTCTGTGGCGCCATATCATTGTAAGGAAAATGTTGTTAACGAGAATAAAGGTATTGCACCAAGGGTAATGGCCTGTTGTTGGGGTCCAGGAAAGCCAGAAACTACATTTGTAATGTTGGATTCTTCAGGAGAAGTGCTTGATGTGTTGCATGCTGGGTCAATTACTAAACGGTCACAAAATGTTATTCACCAGCAACAGAGAAAGAATGACCAACAGCATGTTCTTAAGTTCATGAAAAATTATCGTCCACATGTCATTGTCTTAGGTGCTGCTAATGTGGCTTGCACACGGTTGAAGGATGATATCAAAGAGGTATTCATATCTAGAACAATTTAACATAGTAACTTTTGCTGTGCTAGTTATGAAGAGCTGAGTATTCATATTTAGAACAACAATATTTTCACTACATGATGTAGTCAAAAGTAGAGAGAGAGAGAGAGAGAGAGAGACATAGGTTAAAGTTGAACCTTGTGTAACTTTTACTTCTCAGATATCATCAATAACTATCTCATCCAAAAAATATATAAAATTTCATAATAGTTTTTTTAACTTTAAAATTATACACAAAACATGAGTCAAATAGTAAACAAGATATATTTGGTATGCATGTAAAGAATAAAGAGAACGTGTATTTTGCTTTCATGACTTAACATCATGACTTCACTGACTTAACATTTCATATTTTACTTGATGGATGCTAATGCAACTTAACATTCATGACTTCATTGACTTGTCATATGATGTATATTCTCCTTTTCTTCTATAATCATTTTGATTTCTTCTCTATTAGTTAGACAATATGACATTGTGAGTTGTTATTCCTGTTGATCAGATCATTTTTAAAATGGTAGAGGAGAATACTGGAGATATCAGCCAAGTTATGGATGAGATCAGCATTGTTTATGGGGATGAATCCTTTGCCCATATTTATGAACATTCACAAATTTCCTCAGAACAGCTGCCTGGACAACCAGGTAATTACATTTGTTTCTTGATATCTTCTTTTAATTAACTTGATTGTTTACTGTTGCCTTTATTTTGGAAATCATTTAGGCATTGTAAAGCGTGCTGTGGCTCTCGGTCGTTACCTCCAGAACCCGTTGGCTATGATTGCAACATTGTGTGGGGCTCAAAGAGAGATAGTATCTTGGAAACTTAGCTCCTTGGATCACTATCTTACAGGAGATGAGAAGTGGGAGATGATAGAATGGGTTATGGTGGATGTTACTAACCAGGTAGGTCTAGACTTGAACTTGGCTGCAAGCCATGCCTGGCTTTTTGCGCCTTTGCAATTCGTTTCCGGGCTTGGACCTAGAAAGGTGGCTTCATTACAGAGGCAATTACTTGGAGGTAAAGAAATTAGAAATCGAAGAGACTTAATTAGTTGTGGACTCAGAGGAAAGAACGATTTCTATAATGCAGTTGGTTTTTTACGAGTTTGTTGCAGTGGACTGCATTATACTGGCAAAGATACTAATCTGTTGGATAATACAAGAATTCACCCTGAGTCATATAGTCTTGCAGAGGATTTGGCAAAGGCAGTTCATAAATTTCATGTTCAGGATGATGCAAATAATGCAGATTCCCTGGAAGAGCCTGTACGGTACATTAATGACAATCCACAACTGCTAAAAAGTTTTGATATTACTGATTATTCGGAAAAATATGAAATAGAAATGGGAGAAAACAGAAGAGAGACTCTTTATGATATTAGAATGGAACTTCTTCATGGATTTCGAGATCCTCGAAGGCCTTATGAAGAACCAACTCAAGATGAGGAATTTGATATGGTATCTGGAAAAAATGGGAATGCTCTTGCTGAAGGAAGAATAGTCCAGGCAACAGTTCGCAATTTGCAATCTCATCGAGCATTCTGTGTGCTTGACTCAGGCTTGACTGGGGTACTCATAGAGGAAGACTTTTCAGATAATGCTGATGACATTTCTTTAGCAGACAAGTTGCATGTAGGTGATATTCTTACCTGCAAGATCAAACAAATAGAAAAAGACAAATTCCAGGTGTGTCTGACTTGTAAAGAAAGTGAATTAAAGAGTAATGGAGACCAAAACTCTTCTGAAGCAGACCCTTATTACCATGGAGGCCAGAGCAGTTTACGAAGTCAGCAGGGGAAAGCCCACATTGGGGAGCTAGCAAAGAAGCCTTTCAACCCAAGGATGATTGTTCATCCTCATTTTCAGAATCTAACTTTGAATCAAGCAATGGAGGTGTGTTATTCATGATGCAATTTTTAGCTTGTTCAATTTTTCATTGCATGGAGTTTTGAATTGGTGATAGGCATTAATTTGTGTATTTTGTTGAGTAGTTCCTCTCAAATAAGGATGCTGGAGAATTTATTTTTCGCCCTAGTGCCAGAGGTCCTTCTTATCTTACTTTAACTCTGAAAATCTGTGATGGACTTTTTGTGCACAAAGATATCACCGAAGGGGGAAAGGATCACAGCAATATTACAACCTTGCTTCGTCTTGGAAAGACATTAAAAATAGGGGATGATTACTTTGAGGATATTGATGAGGTTTGTATTCTTTTTTTCTGGTCAGGAAGGCTTCTCAACTTTCTACCTTATATTGTCTGTGTTGCTACAATAGTATGTCATCTCTGCCAATTTTATATTTCAATCAGTCCTCATTCATCATATATGTAATTTCTTTATTTCTACACAGTGAGTTGACCAATGAGTTCTAGATTCGCCTATGTAGTAAAACTGAATAAATAGATAAAATTAAAAACTATAAGTGTGAGTCACTAACATAATTCCATCTAATTCTTGCCCAGTGAACTAGCCAAAAAACTGATCAGGGTTTCTTAAGGAAAAGGTTGAAAGCTAGCTAATGTCTTGGTGTGGAGAATATTTTGGAATTAAAATTTTCCGCGATCACAACTATAACATCAATGAGTTGACATCATGCTTATTGCTAGTAGTTAGTTGTTGCTGAACCTTTGTATTAATCCCAACATAATTGTGAGTTTTATCTTATGGGTTACTTGATAAATCCCCAAGCTGAGAAGAAATTACTTATACACACAAAATTTAGTGTCTGTGCTTATCTGCTAAATGTATCTGCCCTCTTGATTGTTTTGGCTCATCTAATATTTTTTCATGGTGTCAAAAATAGGTTGTGGATCGTTATGTTGACCCACTAATAACCCACCTGAAAACAATGGTTAGTTTCCGAAAATTCAAGACGGGTTCAAAAGCAGAGGTTGATGAAGTGTTGAGAGTAGAAAAATCAGAATATCCGACTAGAATTGTTTACTGTTTTGGAATTTCTTATGAGCATCCTGGAACTTTTATCTTGTCTTATATAAAAACCACACATCTACGTCATGAGTTTGTTGGTCTGCATCCCAAGGGATTCAAGTTTAGGAAGCAAATGTTTGGGAAGATTGAGCATTTGGTGGCATATTTCCAGAAGCATATTGATGATTTGCAGCATGGGTCAGCACCAATGCAAAAATCTGCATTTGGGGGTTCTTCTGTAAAGACTAGTGATTGGGGAAGCAATGATAGTGGTTGGCAAAGCCAGCCAAAATCAGGCTTAGAAAAATCTACCCCTTTTCCAAGAGGTGAAAACTACTCACTTTCTTTTTGTAATTTCTTTAATTTTATACCTTGCATAAAGGACACAATAGCCTGGGGAAAATTATTTGATAGACTCCTCTGTCAAGTTTCAGATTATTATATTGATCTGGTGTTAAATTCCTGGATTAACGTTATGTTAGAAGTTTTTAATACCATACAATAATGCGTATTTGTTAGTCTAACCAATTGATGTGTACATGAGTTTGATATATGAAGATGCATGTCTATAAAATATAAATAGGGCATTCACATATCAATGCTGTAAATGGTAACGTACAATAATTTTGTTGTAGAACACATGATATGGTCACAGTAGGCTAACCTGCCAATATTTAGAATATTTTGATGCATTAACTTTCTGTACTCTCTATTTTTCCATTTAATTGACAGATACAAATGACTATGGACATGATGTTGGAGATGGTGGCCAAGGCCTTGGTCGTGGATTTGGGCGTGGGCGTGGGCGTGGACGTGGTCGTGGTCGTGGTCATGGTCATGGTCGTGGGTGTGGGCGTGATGACAGCAGCCATGAAAATAAAGATTCTGGTTATGATACATACTCAAAGTCGGACTTTGGTTCGAAGGATGGAGATGGGGGTGATGGTGGATGGAGCACTTTTCATAGTGAAAAAGTTCAGACTTCACCCAGCAGATGGGATAGTGATTGTACTAATACTAATGGAGGAAATTGGGGGGGTGTAGGTGATGGTACAGGTAGTTGGAGTGGGGGTGCAAGGGATAACAACAATAAGACTTTCTTTGGTGAGCTGGGCAGTGGTGGAACTGATGATGTTGGTGGAACAAGTTGGGAACCTAGTGCTGGTACAGGTGGTTGGGGTGATAGCACTAGCAGTAAGGGTGGGGGAGCAGGTGGTGTCACTTGGGGTGGCAGCAAGGGAGCTGAGAGTAATAGTGGTGGCAATAATATACGTGGCCATGGGGGTGCAAGTGAGAACAAAAATAATACTTTTTTTGTTGAGTTGGGCAGTGGTGGAACTGATGGTGTTGGTGGAACAAGTTGGGGACCTAGTGATGGTACAGGTGGTTGGGGTGATAGCAGTAAGGGTAGAGGTGCAGGTGGTTGGGGTGATAGCAGTAAGGGTGGAGGTGCAGGTGGTGTCATTTGGGGTGGCAGCGAGGGAGCTAAGAGTAATAGTGGTGGCAATCAAGGTGTTAATAATGGATGTGGCCATGGGGGTGTAAGTGAGAACAACAATAATACTTTTTTTGGTGAGCTGGGCAGTGATGGAACAAGTTGGGGACCTGGTGGTAGTACAGGTGGTTGGGGTGATAGCAGTAAGGTTGGAGGTGCAGGTGGTGTCACTTGGGGTGGCAGCAAGGGATTTGAGAGTAATAGTGGTGGCAATCAAGGTGGCAATAATGGATGGAGCAATTCTCCTGGTGCCAAAATTAAAAATTCACTTGGAAAATGGGATAATAATCGTACTAATGCTAGTGGTGGAAATTGGGGTAGTGGTGGTGATGGAACTGGTGGTTGGAGTAGGGGTGGGAGTGCCAGTTTTGGCAATTGGGATAACAATGGGGAAGGTGGGCATACTAGTGGTTACAAAATGGGTCGCTCCAATGACCATGGTTATGGACAAGGACAAGGACATGGTCCTAATCGTGGTCGAGGTCGAGGTCGTGGTCAAGGTCGTGGACGTGGACGTGACTCTTATAACATAGGGGATGGGAACAACAATCATAGTGGTGGAACTAATACTAGTGGTTGGAGTGGGGGTAGGAGTGCCAGTTTTGACAATTGGGATAACAATGGGGAAGGTGGGCATACTAGTGGTTACAATATGGGTTGCTCCAATGACCATGGTTACAGACAAGGACGAGGACGTGGTCCTAATCGTGGTCGAGGTCGTGGTGAAGGTTATGGACGAGGCCGTGGCCAAGGTCGTGGGCGTGGACGTGGACATGACTCTTATAACAGTGGGGATGATGACAACAATTATACTCCCTTTAGTGGGTTGGGCAGTGGTGGAACAAGTTGGGGACCTAGTGGTGGTACAGGTGGTTGGGGTGATAGCAGTAAGGGTAGAGGTGCAGGTGGTGGCACCTGGGGTGGCAGTTGGGGAGCTGAGAGTAACAGTGGCAGCAGCAATGGACGTGGTCGTGGATTTGGGGGTGACTGGAGTAGAAATGCCGGCAGTGGCCGGTGAAAATATCTTGGGAAGTGAAGGATTTCAGTTTGCAGTGATTAGTGAAATTCCTTCCATATGTGGGATTATGTTATTAGTGTAGACTGGGATCAAGGGTTGCTTTTATATTTTGTGCTGTAGTAAGTGAACAAGCATGGCCTCAAATGGCTCTCCTTTCTTGAAAGATAAGGTAAATGGTAAGATCTTGTGATCAAGATCCACCTAGTACTTGTTAACTTATCTATGGAAAAAAGGTTTATGCGAACAACCTTGGCTTTACTCTTGTTACTTGGGATGTAAAATATACTGCTTGTCATTGCTTTTAGTATGACGTAGTACCCACTACTCTTTGTGACTGAGGTTATATTGCTCTCTCTCTCTCTCTCTCTCTCTCCAATAATCTTTTGAAATGCTACTAATTGAAGGAACCCAGATAACTCTTCAGTTAAGTAATGATAGCACTCCAATTGATTTGATGACCAATGACTGTTGATTCATCCCCTGCTGCAATTTCTGTGTAGAACAATAGCCATGTACATTCTGTTTAGTTTTCAGCTAAAAGTATTTGCAGATGCAGATTTTTGTTAAACTTCTGGTTTGTGGCTTGTCATTTGGTATTGAGGTGTTGGGGAGGAAGAGAAGTCAGGCTTCTAGGATTATAATTGCTTCCCAAGTTAGAAGCAACCTGAAATTATTCGTGTCAGCTGGTTAGTGATAGGTGCGCCTATTTTTTGTCTTACTGAATTTGTGTTGCAATAATAATCATATGAGTAGTGGTTTATTCACTGAAGAAGATTTCCTAACTATTGATGGGGTTTTGCACCATGGAATGGTTGTGAAGTGCATAATATCTTTCTCATGGCTAATCAATCTCTCAAACTCAGATTTGTTGTTCAAGACATGATTTTGAGCTTTACATAGGCTATGAAATCTTGAATAGTGCGTGACCTAGAATTGGTAAAAAAAAACCAATTGATAAACATATGTGACCAATCACATCTTAGAGTCCCGATGATTGGTGACTTTTCTCTAACTAAAATCCATGTACTCACGCAAAGTGGGTACTCGAGGCACATGTTGCCAACTCTGGGGTTCTAGTGATGTCAACTTGGTCACTCCACTAAGCATATTAGAGAGTTCAAGGCTAGATCCTTTTACCATTTTTTTTTTTTTTTGGAATGTGTGGCTTAATTCTACATTGCATTCCATAATCATATGCATGTGTAGCTTTTTGGTTTACTCTCCTTATTTCTTTATAATCTTATGACATAGCTCAGGATCCAAATTTAATTTTATGTAAAACCATTATCTATTATATATGTCATATTTGTTGTTGTGTTTGCTTGCAAAATATTTAACCTCTATATTTTCAGAAATTGCATGAAGTGTCAGTGTGTCAGGGTGTCAGTGTTAGTGAGTGTCTGCTGTAAACGAGCCAAGCGTTGCCAAGTAGTGTGTGTTTGAGCTTGGCTCGTCAATAAAAATCAAATGCTCAAGCTTGCCTTGAGCTTGAGACAACCCTAAAAATAATGTTTAAACTCGAGCTTGTGTAAATGCCAAAAAGCTTGAGCTCGGCTTGGCTTGGCTTGATTAATTCGTCAAGCCAAGTTCGAGCTTAATATCAAGCTCAAGTCAAGCTTTTTAGCTTGGGATCCAAAAAAATTGCATCGTCAAATGCTTATATCACCAAAAATCAAGTAAACAAATATATATATATATCATATACGCATTTTATCATGCTTCTAACACCCGTGATTAGAATTTGTTCAAATTACAACTTTACATAATTAAATCCATCCATCATCATTTATTGTTTATAGCTTGAGTAATTGTTCAAAATACAATTTTTACATTCACATTTGTCATTCGTACAACTATGATCTTCACAAATCTAAATAAATTAACATTCCAAAACACACACACACGCACATATATATATGAATAAACAAGTTATAAATTAACATTCCAAAACATGTGTAATGTCATAATAATAAGTTTATTTAGTAAACAGATATCAAGCTATAAACAAGCTTAAACTCGGCATGTTTTGTATCGAACCCTATTGTTCACGAGCTTGTTCACGAACAATTTTTTTTTGCTTAAGCTCAGCTTGTTTATCAAACAAGCCTAAAACTAAGGCTCAAGCTTGGCTTATTTGTAAACAATCAACCATGAACGAGCTTTTTATCAAGCTAAGCCCGAGTTATTCATGAACGGCTTAGTTTGTTTACAGCCCTTAGTGTCACTCATTATTAGTCAAATAGAGTCTTTCACCATTCAGTTTAGTTTTGGAGATCAAACTAATTAAGCACCTCATGTATCAGGCTTCGTCAATAGGACAGTAGTTGAAAATACTCAAAAGACTCCCCTTGATCTGCTTCACTTACTAACCTTCATTGAAGGCAAGGTTGGATGATCAAAGACCCGATAAGCTATGAATATAACCATGTTCATGGCCATGTTGCATATAGCCATAGACTACATAGGCACTTGAAGCATAAGATAATATAGGGCACCTAAAGTTTAGAATAGTTACAACACCCCCCCCCCCCCCAACAAAAAAAAGTAAGGAAGAAGTATTATCTTATGGGAAAAATACGGATGCCTTAAGGACATTTATTTAGAAACTTTTTTGTGAGAAAAGAAAAAAAAATAATCAACTTTTTTGACATTTTTTTATATTTCTCATGAAAGTTGTACTATAAATTTCTTAAAATAGTCCGTTAACAAATATCTTAAGGACACCCGTCAATATCTTATTATTCAGGTTCATGCATCTCATCACCTTGAGGTTATTTGCACTTCTGTTTGCAGATTTGTTCTTTCCTTCCACACACATCATGTACCAAAAAATCTAAGGAAAAGAGCATATATGTCTGCATATATATACTGATAGTTTTCTCTCATAAATTGTACAGATAATGAAGTAAGCGGCCGAAAGTTTGGATCAAGAAAGGTGAAGAACTGTTGGAGAACTAGATTTTTCTCAGCACCAAAAAAGGAATTAACCCCACATTTTTCTCTTTTTAAAAAACTCTGGACATCTGTACCAATTTTGAATTGGTAATGTTAATAACTAGTGAGTGTTGTACCCCATTTTTATTCTATAGAAGAAAGGGTTGATTCAAAATTTTCATGTGTGACTTTA
The DNA here is from genome assembly GCA_023736055.1 of Quercus glauca. Taxonomy (NCBI): domain Eukaryota; kingdom Viridiplantae; phylum Streptophyta; class Magnoliopsida; order Fagales; family Fagaceae; genus Quercus; species Quercus glauca. Next base: position 81,935,965 of record CM043318.1, on the reverse strand, counting down.
GTATGTAATAATATAGCTGCTTGTCACTTGTCAGTAAGTTTGCATGCCAAAATTATTGGATGCTCCCAAGGGTTTCAGTTTCAACCAGATTTGATGAACAAAAATAGGAGCATGAATGGGGTTAAACCGTTGTGTTAACAGAAGCCTTGTACTTTTTTTTAGTTTTCAGCTAAAAGTATTTGCTGTGCAGATACTTGTTAAATTATGGTTTTTGGTCCGTCATTTGGTATTGAGAAGTGGTAGAAATTAAAGAAGTCAGGCTTCTAGGTTTGGAAAATATAATTGCTTCCGAAGTTCGATGCAACATGAAAATATTCATGTCAGCCGTTTAATTAGTGCACAGAAATAAAGACACTAGACCGACACGCATTGTTTCTTTGTTGCCTCAATGCACAAAAGCACTAAAAGTAAGCCAAACATTTTTTTGTGTTTGACAAAATATATGTCATAATAATAATAATAATAATAGTTTATTCACCAAAATAGATGATTTAACAATTGATGGGTTTTGCACCATGGAACTCTTTGTTTCAAAGATTGGTCTGCTTAGAGGTTATATCTTCAATCTCATTTAAAACAGAGCCCATACGGCAAGATGTAAAATTAACTAATGGAATAAGCGTATGAAACATGTTTAAAATGTGAACACATAAAAAATGGAAGCATTTTAAATTTCATACAAATATGATAAAGCATAAAATAGAGGGAAAATATCTTCTTACTCATTTATATCTACTATTTTACATAAATATCGACAATTGATGCGAAAATGTTCACATTTTAAAAAAAAGGAAAAATGTCTACATTTAAAACATGAAAGTGAAATAAATAAATAAATAATTAGATGTCAAAAGCAAGTGTAAGAGCATCATTGCCCTAAAATGTAACACAAGTGTTCAAGACTTCAAATAGCTCAGGCCCAATAGCGACTTAGCCCAAAAGGGGGAAGTAATGGATACTGTTCTACATTTTTTTTTCCACCAAGTTAATTATTTTTCTCCATGCAAAAATATTGTGTTGTTAACCCATACTTTCATCTATAGGTGGTGAAACTTAACCCAAAAACTTAAACTTATGAGTTTGAACCAATTATGTTATATTAACTATTCATTATTATTCAATGCGGGATTTTTCTCACACATATATACTCAATAGCCCCTTTGATTCTTGATATCATGTTGAAGTTGCTCAATTTCTCTTTTTGGGAAATTCATTTTGTTAACAAGGATTGTAATGTTCAAGCCCATTTGCTAGATATCTGGGTTTCTTGTATGTGCTCTTTGGGCTTCTTGTGAACAATCATTCTCACACCCAATTTCACAATTTACTGACTTGTGTGATTTTGAGTAATTTGCGTGAAGTAGTGGATCGCATAACGCAGAAAATTTCCACCATTCACAGTTGCATAACTTAACAATTTGTGAAATTAAGTATGTGATTGACTATGTGCTTAAAATTATTCTTCTTGAACGATCTCATTCATCCTTCCATTCTCTTAGAGGATGAAGATAGTTTGGATCTCACGACTAACTTTTTGTGGTCCTTTTATTTTTGTTTAATGATACTTAATTAGTCAGCTTAGAAAAAGAGTCATCATTGACTAACATTATATTATATAATTGAATGACTGCTAATATTTTAGTCTAATTGTTCTATATTTGATGATGTATCTTTTTTCCTTTTGCCCCATATCCATCAATGGACTGGCCTATAACTTGACCCACTGGGCTTGTTTTTGTTATCCTCATTTACCCAAAATAAAAAGGGCATGTGAATGTGTTTTTTTTTTTTTTTTTTTTTTTATGTCGTCATATAATAGCTTACCATTTTTACCTATTCTCCCCCTAAATTTTGTCACAGTGTTTCAACTTTCAAGAGCTCTCACGAGTTATTGGAATGATTTTTCTAATTTATGACATGCTAAGTTCCAAATTTTATCACTTACCAAGAACAAAAGTTCAAAACTTTATTATTGACTTATTGTTACCTATTCTTTTTCTTCATTTGGAATGCAAGTCATATTTTTTTTCACATTATCTGAGATTTTTACCTAAGCATCCAATCATCCATGACATTTCCATACACCTCCTGAGAATCACTGCAATATATAAGCATGGAATTCAATCATTTGAATCTTCCCATTTAAGTCCCAATGTATTCAATTCTAAGTTTTATTTGGTAAAGAGGCACAAACTAGAGGTGGCTTAAGAATTCCAGCAAATTTGTTTTTATACTTTTGGAAAAAGAAAGATGGGTTCACTGGATTGAAATACATGTTTGAGGTTCAATACCACTTCGTCTGACGAAAGTATTTGCTTAAATCTTGACAGAACCTTGCTTACACCTACTTTAACAGATTCTTTCTTTATCAATTCCGCTAACTGCAAGGGTAATTGGCATCAGTAAAAGTGAGATTTATACATTGAAATGCATAAACAAAAATGACCTTCGATTAAGGGTGAACCATATAAGTAGAACATTGAACATCAACATCGTCTTCTGTTTTCCTCAAGTGACCTGCCCCATGATAGACACAAAAGTTGCCGTTGCTGTTACCCCTACTGGATTCTTAGATTAAGGTTTGCTTGTAGGAATGGATCATGGGTTGAAGTTGTTTGCTGCTAGTTTGTAATTATTGTTATCTATTAAGTCAAAGCTATAGCATTTACATAGTTCTATAACTATTCTTTTCTGCTAGTTCTTCAGCCAGAACTGTGGTACTTCTTTGACACACACACATATAACCCTATTAAATGCTTGCCCAATTTTTTATTTAACATTAGATGATTTTGGAGGTAGGAATATAGGCATAGCATTCAAAGATTATAATAGTACATCCACAACAAATCTGATATAACAATTTTTTTCACTACTACTGAGATACCATATTTATGGTGTTAATGAAAGATACATGTGAAAATAATATTGTACAAGTCATAATTTGGCACCTCAACAAGTCCTTGTGAAATAGAATGTGAAAAAAGTTTTATCTCCCCAGCATAGCACAATACAACCATGGGAAGATGATTATAAAAACTTTGAAGTAGTACTTCTTTTTTTCTTTTTTTTTCTTTTTTCCTTCTGTTGGGGGCTGGGGGTAGAGAGAGAGATGAAGCAAAATAAAGGTCACCAAATTGGTGAGTCATGCTACCAAACATATAGAAGAAACGATCAGCATTTTAAGATGGAATGATTTATAACATTATTATTATTATTAAATTTTTTTGGGGAGACAGTAGTGGGTATAATGTAACTTTGTGTGCTTTTTGGTGGTAAAATACTTAGCATTTATTTATTTATTTTAATGACAAGGAAACCCCCCTCAAGGTATGGGACAGTGGGACCACCCTTGAGGGGCAAACCCCAGATGCCTACACACCCCCCCTGAGCAGACATCGGGTAAATCAAGAAATGTCTCAGCTAGGGGTCGAACTATAGACTTCTGGATTTACAGTTAGTCCAGGCACTTTCCCTTACTACTGGGTTTTTAATTACTCCAAGGTCAATGCATGATTTTGCCAATCCTGTGGACCTGACAACTTTGAAAAATTGCTAACACCTCAAATGACCATGAAATCGCACCAGAAGTTACAATGTGAAGGCTTGATGAGTAGACTATATACTTCTTGAGTTTCAGCTAAAGGATCCATTATAACCCTGACTTATAATCTTCCTTTTTGGTTGGACAGAATCTGCCTTTTCAAGTTCATACGGTGCATGGTGTTTGAAATAAGCCTTCTAGCTGAAATCAGTTACACCATGCCCACTCCATCAATCAAACCTAACATTCTAAGCAAAACTCTCTCAACCCAAAAGCCATTTCAAAACCAATAACCACAGCCCATTCAAAACTCCATAATAAAACCACCATTTAAACTTCACATCCGGTGACTACTTTTTTCATAAACTCCACATCAAGTAACAAATATTTAAGGGGCAAATGTTTCAAAACATGCCTTCTGGTAGTACATGTGGAGGTTTTTACACAAAATGGATGTTTTAAACATGCATGAAAGTCAACATTCAAAAGCTTTTTTTTTTCTTTCCTAGCCAGGTGAAGTTTTTGAGGGGATTCAACCTCTAAACATGTCCCACCACTGGGGGGTGACGTGCAAATTGGACCAAAGACCATTGGCAACTATCAGAAGAAATTTACCATGACATAATATCATGTTCCAATAAATACCTACTTCAAAGTCTTGTATCATCCTTGCATACCATCTTTTGATGTGGTAGATTCCTACATCAAATATAACAAAAGGTAAGGGGATGAAAAAACAGAAGAAGAAGCAAATGTTAAATTCATATATGCATGCTCAAGCATAAAGTATTAGGTTGTAGAAATTACTGGACTCAAGTATGGCACGGAGGTACTCTCTTGGGGTGTTCTTGTGAGGTTAAAATTGTGATCATCAAAAGACAACTCAAGTGAAGAAGATGATGATTGACCATCTCCTGAAATTTCAGTTGGAATAACAAAAAAGAAATTAAAAAAATACAGTTAAATTCAACAAGTCACGCTAAGAAAAAAAAAATTTGAAAATAACAAATATTTTAACTTACCATGCACCATGTGACTAGGTTGTGGAGTTTGTAATGTGATTGCATCTTTCACTCGTTTTCTCTTCTTTCTCACATGCGGTGGGTCAAAGACTTGTTTATCACCAACTACACAAGGTTCCATATCATCACTATTGTTGGGATCTTCTTGGAGACATTCTTGACCTACAATTTCCACCATACTCATGGATGCCACATCCTTTTCAACCAGGTGCAATGCCTCTCTTAACTTATCTTTGACAATTTTGGTCCTGCTATTTGTCAATGAAGCCTTTTCAAAAACAATATACCCCAAATGACATAACTCGCTCAAGCGTGATGCACGGGTAGATTTCTCATTTTCTTGACACGAATCATCAAAGCAATACAACCCTTTCTTTGCATCTTTTGTCCATTTATTTGATATATATTTATCGGGTATAACATTCACATTATTCACAACAAACACCCTTAAAGCATGGCAACATAACAAACCTAATGTCTCAAACAACTTGCAACTACAACAAATAATCAGCTTGGATCGGTCAAACTCAACAATATGAACACTTCCATTTCCCAGTTCAGTTAGTGAATAGATAGAATTATTCCCATGATGATTAGTTTCAACACAACTCAATCCCAAACATGAATTCAGCTCCTCTTCAAACACTCTAAATAAAGCATGAGTATAAACACTAGCAGCATGACTCAAAATACCTCCATAACGAGTAACTTTTGAGGGTGCACCATTTTTGCAACGAAAATCTTCATTTGATTCATCTTGACGCATTTGTGCTATTTTTTCCTCAAAAGACTGAATAGCTTGAATAAGCTGCATAGGCTTTCGCATTATTTGATGAAAAATACTAGTTGAGCTCTCCTTCCGTTGGGAAGATTTCAGCTTTGCTGAGAAAAAATCTACACTCAAAGCTGTGCACCACTTTTCTCGATCCTCGTATAAACTATTAAGCCATTCGTGACTCTGTAGATTATACTTCTCAATCATATCATTCCAAGTTGACTCAAATTCCATTTCGTTTATGCATCCATTTAAGCACTTATCAAATCTCGAGTTGAAATCAGCATTAATAGTATAAAGTCCACCAAGATGTTGTTTAGCATTTTTACTAATATGCCATGGGCAAAGTCGATGACGGGATTTGGGGAAAACCAAATTGATAGCATTTGCCATTGTTTGGTCTTGATCTGTAAAAATGGATTTTGGTTGTTGACCTCCCATAGCTGCCAAAAAAGTCTTAAACAACCAAATAAACGACTCAGTTGTCTCATCTATTAAAAAGGCACAACCAAATAAAACATTCTTCCAATGATGGTTAACCCCTACAAACGGTGCACAAATTAAGTTGTAACTATTGATTCGAAAGGTGTCAAAAATAACAACATCCCCAAAATAACCATAGTCTAATTTTGATCTACCATCTCTCCAAAAGAAATTTGCCATCCTATTGTCTTGGTCCACTTGCAATGAATAGAAAAACATAGGATCTTCACTTTGCTTATGCCTGAAATGATTAAAAACACTTTGCCCATCCCCAGCTTCAATCATTTCTTTTCTCACAGTAGGCAAGTAATTGTGACTATCTAGCTTGCTTAACCCAATTTTATTGGCACCATCAACTTCCTTTGACAAACGTGAGCATGAGCATGATCCCGTTGCTTTTGCATTTGTGCTAGTTGTACTCCCATTTGCATTTAGTACCTTTCTTCCTGATCTCAAATTAAGCTTTTGTTCAGGACTTGCAAATTCATGATTGTGTGTGTCATTAAACAAAACAACAGTCCAAACATCATCTTTCACATCAAATCGAATCCTAGCACAACATCCTGTTCTAGTATCTAAATGATTGAACTTCTTCGCATTAACAGGGTCTTCGAACTCTTTAAACCCTTGTTTCGAACACACAAACTCTCGCTGCCTAATAACACCATTAACCACTCGCCTAGTCGCTTTTCGAATGCTAAACCCCTTCTTAAAAGCATGTGCATTGTAAAGGTCATAAGCTTCTTCTTCAGAACTCACTTGCATTCCAAGTTTGATTTCCCCATCAAATTCACGTGAATTTACAATCCGACAATCTTCTCCATTATCACCTTCCTCAATTACATCCGGCGCAGTTGTTGAAAGATCCATCACATTAGTCTAACCTAATCATTCAAAAAAAAAAAAAAAAAAACACATTTTGCATAAACATTTAAGAATAAATTGCATAAACAACAAATAAGCTAATATTTAATACTTTAGCTATACTTTACATCCCTTAAGAACCTACTATAACAACAGAAAATTACAATTACAGCCCCAAAAATACATATTGCATAAACAACAAATACATAGTTAATATTTAGGGCCCGTTTATTTAGGCGCTTTGGGAGCTTTGGGCCCGTTTGGTACGCGTGTTTAAACAACAGTTTTCAATTTTTTTGAAAATCCGTACGCGTGAAAATACGTGTAATGTTGTTTAAAAACTGAAAAGATATGTTTAAACTTACATACCAAACGAGACCTAAAAGAGTGCTTTTAAAACCCAAAACTCTATTTACAATTACAACTCCTCGTAACTTTTTTACACTCGTTTTAAACTCAAAACACCGTTTTCCAAAAGCTTATACAAAAGCACCCTTAATACATTAGCTATGCTTGACATCCCTTAAGAAACTATAACAACAGAAAATTTACAATTACAGACCCAAAAAAATATATAGAACAATAAAATAAAAGAACCCCAGAAAAAAAAAAAAAAAATTTAACATGATATATAAATAAAATAAGATAGAAAGTCTAAAAGCCAGAAAATTTTGTTCCAAATGAAACCCAGAAATACTTCAAAAAGTGAAAAACACAAAGTTTACCCATTTTTTTCCCTAGTTTCAGTTAAGCTTATGAATGAGCAAATTCAAGCATAGTAATTCAGATTAAAGCAAAAAGAGGAGAGAAATTTTCATACCCACTTGAGTTTTTGGCGTAGATCTGGGTTCGATCGCAGAGAGGAGAGCTGGGATTGTGGATTGGGAGAGCGAGAGACGTGAGAAGAGTGAAAAGGAGGAAGTGAGAGAGAGAGAGTGTGTGTCTGTGTGGAAATTGCAATTGAGCGGGATTGATATTTTTTTTTTGGACGGTTAATTGGTGGGCAATTATTTTGTGGAGACCCAGAAAAAGGTGAAACTGATTGGAATTTGATATTTTATCCTTTTGGCATTTTATCTTATATTTTCCCCCAAAAAAAAAAAAGTAATAAAACCTTTTCTTTTTCTTTTTCTTTTTTTTTTGTGGAAATAAACTAAGTTTTTATATTTTTGTCTAACATTTAGCATGTTATTAGGTATTATGAAGTACCAAAGATAATAGTATTTTTTTTTTTTTATACAAGATAGAATTTTATTCTAGCTTAATTTAAGTGTGTATGTGTGTAAAACTTTTTCCTAGAGATTTAATCCCTGACTTTTGCCCTCCACACTTCATAAGCTAATAGTATTGATCTAGAAAGGAACTTCACACAAACTGCTAAGACAGGTTGGTTTGATAGCGATGTTTAAGTATTAGTATTTAAAATAATGTGAAAGTTATGATTTTAAAAATATTATGTAAATACGTATTTAAAGTATTCATAATGCAAACAAAAATGTGATTTGTACCATTTTTCAAATAACATATTTTAAAATGTAAAAAAATAAAATAAAAAATTGTGTTTGGTATGTATATTTGTTTTTTTTTTTTTTTAAGTGATAAGTGTATGGTAAAAGAACAGTATTTTATTTAAGGATAGGAAAAAAAAAGGGAAGGACAAAGAGGTGATCCGTGAGAAAAAAAGAAATTAAAAAAAAATGTTTGGTCTTGTCAATGGGCGTACGATTTTCAACCTATTTACAAAAGATTATTTATCAGTCATTATTACACAACTAAAAACTGATATGAATGAGTTTTCAAAATAGATACTTTAAAAACCATAATTTGATAATTATAACTCAAACACTTATAATAAAACATCGCTACCAAACACCTTTTGTCTTTTTTGGCCTACAGTTTTCAGTATCTAAATATTGAAAATTGTTGTTTGAACATCACTACTAAACATGCTACTTAGATTAGAATAGAGTAGAATTTATATCTTATTCCCAAAAAAAAACTACTTTTTTTTTTCCATTTAGACTAGCTTATCTAACTTTTTGTTGAAAACTTTTTGCTAAATGTATAAATAAAAGGTAAAAGTTAAATAAAGTAAATAGATAAAGGCTGCTTAATTGGGAGAAAACTGAAGGGAAAAAACGAAAGGGAAAAAATTGAAGGGAAAACTGAAGAGAAAAAACTGAAAGGAAAATTGAAGGGAAAAATTAAGACTGCTTAATGGACGAAATTGTCCATTAGTAAATTTATACAAACTTACTTTTTAACAAGACTATATACATAAATTTATACAAACTTACTTTTTTCATCCCTCTACTTTTTCACTCCTAACCAAATAAAAATGAGACAAATTAAAATTTTTTTTATCCTCTTACTTTTCCATCCTCTCACTATTTTCTATCCTCCTACTTTTCCCCATTCCAACCAAACGGACCCTAAACAAGCATTTTGTATGCTACCTCCGCACTTATAAGTCCAAGTGGTACTGGAAATTTAGAGGATCTTGGGTTTGAGCACTATATATATCTATATATATATATATATATTCCCTTGGGTGATGCAAGCTCTTGAAAATGCAAAATGCATAACACTATTCACACAAATACACAAAAAAAAAAAAAAAGCTTCATGAGGCATTTTTCATTTGAATTTTACAACTTGCTACAGTGCAATGTATATTTACATGATACTGTAGCCATATTCATACAATTCTCTGGTTTGAAAATTTATTTATAAATCTCCTCTTAAATTCAAATAAGTGCTTTCAGACTAACTATCAAATGGCTCTAGTTGAGTAAATCTTGTACACATTTGTTCTCTTTTGCATTATACAAATGTAATATTCTATTAAACATCTATCAAATATAGAAATTGAAAATTTTTCTTTCTTGTGTTAAGGTCATTGTATTCTATGATTATAGTTTTTATTTTCTCCCACAATTATGCAAAATATTTTATTTGCTTGACAACATGTGTCTTATGAGTCACATTGAAGATATTTCCAATGGAAAAACTTGGCTCAAATTGGTGAGGAGAAATTAAGCTTTTGATGCCTACTTTTACCTAGTAATGGAATGAAGAAAATTGCCTAATGAGTTTCGATTTAAAATGATCTAAAAAGAAAACCTTTATAGAAAAATAATCATCTAGTTGATCCAAGCATAAAATATTTCAATTTATATTTTGCTGCATAAACATGAACTTTTGGTTTCAGTCAAGGTCATGCATAAAATCACCGAAGGATGGGGGTGTGTCGATGGGACAATTGACATGAATGATCAGGAGGATCATGGATTTGGGGAGGGGGGATTTGACGGACTTGGAATGACAGCTTTTGTCACTTTATGGAAGTGATTTTCTTATTAGTTTGTTGAGGTAACTTTAACCATCATAACTTTTTTTCTCAAAGTCTAAAAATGTGACATCTAATATCTTATGTGGAAGGAAATTACTCAAGTAACTAAGTACATCTAAATAGATATTTAAGAGAAGCACAAAATTTCTACATATAAATTGTATACCAACAATTTTTTGAAGCAATATATAATATAAATCTTGTCTCTGTTTTTGCTTCATGAAGCAAGCCTCCTAGAGGTTGTTGTGTAATTACACCTAACACCTATAGAACTCACAGATTGTGAGAGGCCTACTGGCACAGGAACATTAGATAGTTTGTCCACCCAAAAAAAGAAAACAAAAAAGAAGATGATATGCTATTATTGCTGCGTGAGATACTTTCTCAATTAGCTAGATGAGTGCGATAATTATATTTGCAGAATGACTACTTTCTCATAGTATGTGGGTCTCACATATCATATGGGCGTTTATATATAATCACTCTGCAAACTATCACATAGATTGAGTGGTGCCACACTGTACTATATTGCACCTTTTGTTTTACCAGCAATTATCTCTTGTATGATGCGAGAAATAATCCCTCTTTGTTGTGCATGCAAAAAAGACTAGAGATTTAACCCAAAAAAATCACAATTTCTTTTTCTCAATCTCTTGATGTCACAAATTGTGATTAATAGAATATCATTTTTATATGGATCTAATACTAATGCCTGTCCAAAGCATATTGATTACATGCAGTAGTTGAAATCACTGTCCATTTTTAAGTCTAATTAAACTCATTTAATCTTCTGTTTTGATTGAAAAATAATGCAATTTTTTGGGAAATATTTTTTTAGAGAATTATACTCATTGTCTTATGTTTGGCTGTAACAGTGAAATGAACTAGACAACATTTGCGGTGTGAAGTTTATTTATGTTAGTAAGTTGGTTTGTTGAGTATACGATATCTGGAGAAATATTTTATTCTAGCTTTGGATATAATGCTTGTCCAAAGCATATTGATTACATGCAATGGATGAACCAACAAACCATCCTCTTTATTTATTTATTTATTTATTTGTTATAATATAACTCATTAAGTTTTGTCTACCATGAACATGAAAAAACTTGATCTAAATATCATAAGTTTTTCAATTTTTATTTTTAAAAAATTATATATATATATATATATATATATATTTCAAGTGATTAGATTTGAATTTATATTGTACACTTTATAACTATTGTCTCGTTACTAAATCAAGATACCTTTGTAAAATCCTGTTAGGCGAGGGCCTAATGAGCCAAGTTTAGCATCTTGCTAAAGATGGAGACTATGTTGAGTTGAGCTTCAATCAACCCGTTAGCGTTAGGCTACCACCCTTTAAGAGAATAAAGTTACACTTTTACTATCAGCTATAAATTTTGATGCTATGGGCAAGCGCTTGATTCTAACGAATCCTATAAGTACAAATTAACAAGCTTTTTTATAAGATTGAAAAAGACCCCTCTCTCTCTCTCTCTCTCACACACACACATTAAAAAAATAAAAAATAAAAATTAAATGAGATTGGGCTTCCATGTTAGCTCGACCAATGAAATAGAGCCCATTTGGTCACAAAATGAACAATATGTCATTTTCGTAATTTCGCTTCACCGAGGCCTGTAATCGAAATCGACACGACTATAAAATCCCCCATTATCGGTTGCCTCTTTCTTTGGACAACCAATTTTGGGGTTTTAGGGTTTTTGCGAACACTCTCTCTTTCTCTCTCTCTCTCTTCAAAACCACCAGCCATGACTGCCCAAACCCAGGAAGAGCTTCTCGCTGCCCATCTCGAACAGCAAGCCATCGATGTATTCTCTCTCTCTCTCTCTCTCACACTATATATTGAATCTGTTTGCTATTTCTTTGAAGTGATTGATTGCTTTAATTATGATTAAGATCTTATATATTGTTAGTCTCTATTAGTATTATGTTAGATCTCTTTAGATTTTATGATTTTGCTTCATTTCTAATCATTGAATATGACATTTCTTTATATTGGGTTTTATTTTTTAATATTTAAAAGAAAAAACCCAAATGTCGAAAAATGAGATCAATTTGTTATTGTATTTGTAGGGTATTGAGCTAGAAACCAAAAAAAAAAAAAAAAAAAAAAAATTTTTTTTTTTGGGGATAGAAAATATATATAGATTTGAATCAGCAAAAGTGTGGGGGAAGGTAGAGTACTTTGAATGTAAATGATTTCGGTGCTATACAAGATTGAAAGGATAACTAATTTGCGATGAATGCATTTTGCTTTATTTAATAGTGAGGTTTGGGAGTGTAACAGTGGGAGTCTTGTGGAAATTTTACGTAGAATGAATTTTGTGCTTGTATGTTTGTGTGTGGAAATTGCTGTTCTTGAATGGGTTATTATTTTTGAATGATAAATGATACGGGCAAGCCAATGGGAGTTGAACCTGCGACATCATTTTCCGTCTAGAGTTTATAAGCGGAGGAGGGGCCAGTTGAGATTGAGCTCATTGGTGTATTGTGTTTTTGGCGACCTCCGATTTGAGGTGACATAGAGAATTGCAAGGATTTTCCGAACTTGGAAAAGTCAGTTCAACTGGAGTTGTTCTGATGATTCTCTTCTTTACCATCCCATCCCTGTTCTGTATGAGAGATATATGCCTTAATGAACTTAACAAAATAGCAGACTAAATGAAATACATGGTGTCTGCCATATTTTGGCTTCTTTGTATGTACGATTTTCAGTCTTTCTATTTATTTGTGTCTACTAATTCCATTAGATGAAATGGGCCCGTATGTATCTTTTTGACTCCAAATTCCTTCAATTTTTTCTTTCAAATTGCTATTACTTCCATGCTGATAAGCTTGTAAATGCTTTGGAACTAATTTCTGATTACAATGTATTTCTATTAAGCTTATTTCTTTTTGAAGTCTGCTTAATTGGTTGTATTAATTCAATCTGTCATTTTTTTTGGGTAGCCCGATGAGCCCGTGCTTGAGGACGAAGATGATGATGACGAGGATGATGATGACGATGACAAGGATGATGATGAAGTTGAGGGTAAGTTCACTGTGAATGTTGTTTGTTGTAGTATCTATGTTTCGTTTTTTTTTTTTTCTTTCTTGTGTTTATGCATTCACATCTTTTCCTGTTAATCCAATGGGCATTGTTTCAAATTACACATTATCTTTCCACAAGAATGTGGTGAAGGGTGATTTAACAAGAAACTTTTTGTAGTTGCGCCTTTTTTTTCAGTAAAAGATTATCTATCAGTAAAATTACATTCATATGTGTTCCATGTATTCCATATAAAAGGAAAATGGGTTTTAGGGGGGTATTTGATGCAACTTATTAATCTCTCTCTTGTGTAGATACCACGTTAATCTCTCTTGTGCAGATTGGGTAAAAAACAGTACATTGCTATAGTTTGGAGCTATAAGATTGTTATGATGCACAATAAGATTTTTTTTTTGTCCCTGATGTATACTTCCTGTATACTCAGGTGACACCCTTTTTCTTTTTAATATATTTTTATTACTTATCAAAAAAAAAAAAAAAGATTGTTATGATGCTCAAAGAGGGTAGTCGCCGCTAGATTGGCCAACATCCAAATAAATTGAAGATCAAGTCCTTGAATGTAAATATAGGGCTTTCTAATATTTTACCTATAGATATAGGATGTTGATTTTTTATTTATTTTTAAATTTAAATCCTGGTTTTTGTTATTCTCGCTCTGTCTCTGTTTGACTAGTTCTTTTGGATCCTTTCATTTACAAACTCCTCGTAATAAAATGTTTGTGTCAAGTTGGATTGCAGTTTTTTTTTTTTAAATAAATTATAAATCTGTTTTAAATAAATTCTATTTTAAATAAGTTGGATTGCAGTTTTATTTTCTACTGCTTGCTTTTCACTAATGTGTCGCATTTATAGAACATTTTCCTGGAAAAAAAAATTACTCTTGCTTGAATTTAGTGTGCATGAGTGATGCTAGTGGATCTGTGGATGATACGTACTGGTAGCAAAAACTGAACTGATATACAACCATTGGGCTGATTGTTCAGTGAAATGAAATGAAGTTCTTTTTAAATTTGAACTAAATGAATAAAGTTGTGCAATGTGATCCCTCCTAATTAAACCTTTTTGTGAAAATATCGATGGATCCAATAAGGATGCAATTGCAGCTAATATTAACCTTATTTAATTATGTACATAATGGTTCTTTTTTTTTTTTTTTTTCCTGATGCTTTCTGTATTATCAGGACAACATGATGGAGATGCAAGTGGTAGGTCAAAGCAAAGCAGAAGTGAAAAGAAAAGTCGCAAAGCAATGTTGAAGCTTGGCATGAAACCTATCCCGGGTGTTAGCCGAGTCACTGTCAAAAAGAGCAAGAATGTTGGTGCCTTTTGAACTGTGATTTTATTGATTGTGGTTTTAATTTATATATCTATCTTTAGTTTTCTTTTGGTCTAACACATATTGCCCTTAAAATCAGATATTGTTTGTCATCTCAAAACCTGATGTTTTCAAGAGTCCAACTTCAGACACGTATGTAATCTTTGGGGAGGCAAAGATCGAGGATTTGAGCTCTCAACTACAGACTCAGGCTGCAGAGCAGTTTAAGGCTCCTGATCTCAGCAATGTGATTTCCAAACCTGAGACTTCGGCTGTGGCTCAAGATGATGAAGAAGTAGATGAGACTGGAGTGGAACCCAAGGACATAGAGTTGGTGATGACACAGGCAGGAGTCACTAGGTCAAAGGCTGTGAAGGCATTGAAGGCTGCGGATGGAGACATAGTTACTGCCATCATGGATCTTACCAACTGAGAAGCTATTTACATGTTTTTTTTTTAATGTGATGTTTTAGCAGTTATGTGGTTTCTAGAGCATGTGAGCTTTATGGTGGTGGATCTTTCATCAATTTTACTAAAATTTCTCTTTTTCTTTATCCTTTGTTGTACCAGTAACGAAACTGAGAAATGCAACCTTGAGTGATAAATTTGTGCTCTTTTACCCTATTTTTATCCATTCTCAAGTTTGTGGGATCTTTGTCTGGATGAATTCATGTGAAATAGTGGCATGATTTTGGTATAGACAAATTGTATGTGAACTTTCACTGGGCTACTGTGAGAGAGATGGCATATACATCCGAAATATAATATAATTTTTCCTTCAACTGGACTAAACCAGGATGGTTCATCATAGATAAATTCTGATCAAGGTTTACATATGCATATTAAATTCCTGGAATTTTTGCTAGAAGTTAGAACTTGTATTGAAATTCAAAGACTTTCCTATATAGCAAAAGAAATTCCTGAGTCCTAGGATGGGAATGCTTTCATTTCTTGGATGAATAGGATGTGATATGTGAATTTCTTAATATGGATTGTTGGATAAGTGCCCAATGATGCTCAATGATTTGATGGAACTTCAGAATTCAGATATAATTGTCTAGGTATGGCTTGTGTCTGGTGTTCTATTTAGATGCGTCCTAAAATGACTGTTTTTGTTCGTATTATGCACAATGCACTAGAATGTTAAATGGAAGTCTTGCCCGAATTGTTTTAAAATGGACAAGTGGTGTGCGATTGGAAATTTTGGACCACTAATTTTTATGTATTTCTTCATAAATGGGTTGCTCACAAGCCTCAAGAAAACTTCACGATTATTATTATTATTATTATTATTATTATTATTATTTTTTCACAATTTGTTGAGATGGCAAGTTAGATTATTGGACAAGCACTTTAAAATTTTAAATACAAAATCCTCTATTTCACTTTTATACTCCACTAATTGCAATATAATGTGTTAGATTTTTTTTTTTTTTTTTAATTTCAAACTTTATTTATTTTATAAGGAAAAAAGTCGTGTAATAGAATGTATTTTTCTGTGTTTGATAATTCAATAATTACAACGGAGATTTAAACCCTGAATATTTCCATTGAAAATATTAAGAGGTGCTAACCACTTGAGCTATAAGACTTTTGGCATAACAATATGTAATTGATAGAGTATAAAGTAGAACATTCAAAATAGAATAGTGTCTTTATTTTTCAATTTCGGGTAACATGTACCTATCACAATATATTTTTTTACCACTCAAAACTTGTAAACTCGGAAATTGTGAAAAAAAATGTGTTAGAAAACAACAAGAATTAGCTCTCTCTCTCTCTCTCTCTCTCTCTCTCTTATGAAATGAAAGGAGTAAGTATTTGATGTAGAACTCAATTGGTTATTTCTCTTCTCGAGTTTTGACTTAACAAATCAATGATTTTAGATCCATATGCAAAGTGCAACTGTGTTAGTTCAGCCAAACAAGGTCAAATTGTAGGCTCCATATTGGACATCCTGTAGGTGCGGTAGTCTTCATGATTAAAATAAACTAGTAACAAAAAATACTAATAGCACCATAAATTGGCCATACATCCCTATTAAAAAAAAGGGACCTATATCTACTTATCCAAAAAACAAAGGCCATATCTCTAAGAAATATTTCTAATATGAAAAAATGAAGGGACTAAAAATTCCTCCTAAGCTTTAAGGTCTTAGAAGCCTGAAGCATTAACAGATGTGCAAATTAAGTCATAAAAGCAAAAGGAAAAACGTAAGAACTATTCTCACTAATGCTCTCATTGACATTGTCCCTTGCAACAAAAGTATCATCAAGATAATGCATCAATTACTAAAGTTGAAAGAGGAGCGTTTGAGGGGGAGAGCATTCAACCATTGCCTTTCTTATTTTGCTTGTGTAGCAAAAAAAATCTCTGGATTTTTCCTTCTTGCCCAAAAGGAAAAAAGTTTCCATACAATAACATGAAAACATTCAAAGTAGTTTTCAATGGCAAATTTTCACCATCATAAAATTTAAAAACAGCTCAATTTATGATCTCAAGCAGGAAGTTTAATTTAGTTTCTTTGGGGGGAAAGAAGAATCTACAGAAAATATTTAAAACAATAATCAAACTATCAAAGGTACCAAGGTAAATCTTAAATTTTAATGACCCCCTTTCCAAAAGAGGGAAAAGAAACGAAAAAGAAAAAGAAATAAAGATGATATGATAGGATACACAAGAAATATACAAATTAATTCTCCATACTATGAAATTGAGAGATAAGCTTAAACATCCCATTACTCAGCTATTGCAGGTCAATTAGATTAAAAATGGATAATTTCCCTGGTTTTTATACACTTATCATGTGTTTTTCATCTTGACACACTATTCAGACTTCACAATTCTAGAATGTATCGTAAAGAGCTTGACAGCAAAGCTCTTGTTCTAAATTAATCCATTCTATGTTCCTATTCATGCCATCAACAGCTTCAATAGTCATTTTGCAGCCAGTGATTTCAGGTTAATCGTAACTGCACACAGTGTAAAAGCATCAGCAATGACAGATCATCAGAAGTCCCAAGCATGAACTTCTGAAAGGTTCCCTCACATCCTAAATAAGATCCAGCAAACCTCAGAAACTGAAAACATATAGCATCCATATTGATAACCATCACAAACTTTCAATGTCCAAATTAAAGGGCAAAATCACATCCACAAAATATAGTTGAAAATTGAAACCATTCATATTTTAAAAAGAATCAAAATCTAGGAAACTCAGTTTAATGAGACATCTGACAACCATAAGAAATGTAAGAAGTACAATTTCAATGCATTCAAGCATATGAGCTTTGCCAACAGTGGAAAATTGAGTAAACAAATTACACTTGTTGCCAACATCAGGAGGTTATGGAAGTCATGTTAATCAGTGGCAAATAATCAAGAAAAATGCTGATGCTCTAAAACAGAAACCATCTCCTGAGAGGAAACAGTGATAAGGACAATATGGAGGTCAGTATATTACATATGTCAAGGCATCAAAGGACATCATAGAATGAAATTTACCATTCCTCTCATTTATGTTTGTTTTTATCATATTCCTGAAATATACAACTTCCGTATGTAGAAATGCCCGGCCATGACATAGCAGTTTCACCTTCCAACATTTTGCACTCGACTGTGATAATCAACACATGAAGCATAGGTGGCTCTCTGTGACAATAATCCTTATCCCATAAAAGTCCAGTGGTATTAGCAACAACAGAAGCCTATAAAGAAGGATCAGTCCTGACATTGAGGACACATCTTCTTCCATCCTCCAGACTGTTGGAAAAATCATTTTCATTTCATCCTATATTCTTGCCAAAGGTGTGGGGGTCCTTATTGCAATGCCTACAATGCAAAACAGAGTTACTAAAAATATGCTCTAATATGTAGAGTTTCACACCAAGAAGACTATTTAAGCACTACAAGGAAAAAAAATTGCTGATGCTTTGTTTGTTTCTAATGACATTCCATTTAATATAAACTACATCAAATTCCACGTTTGCATACTCCTTAAACAGATATCCACTTGCAACTATTGACGTCTAATTGCCCTCACCTTCTCGATAATACTTAAAAAACTAATACTGATATGTCAATAGCTTATAAAACAATGGCAGTGCAAAGAAGATCTTTAACTTATTTAGCTTGTAAGCAAGTAACAAGGTTGTTTTGCAGAGCTGTGGCTTATCTTCTTCTTTTCTGCTACTCCACATCAAAATATCTGTCAGAACCCACTCATGAATTGGTAAATCTATTTGATACGGTGTTATTATCTTTTATTCTTAGCGAAATCAGTAAGCAAAAAAGCAAAACTTAATCCATGTTATATCAGGAAATACTTATATCAACTGAAGAGTTCATCAATAAGTTTTCAAATGCAACTAGTCTAGGACCTAGTAAGACCTCACTGTTCAGCTATTGTTCTCCTGATTTATACTAGCATGGGAACAAATGCTTCAAAAGTTGACACTGGAACATAGTAGGTTGACACATCAAGTAAAGGAAATCAAATAAATGGTTGATGCAGTAACTTGGTTATGGGAATGATCACCATTGAAAAAAGCTGGGTGGGTATATGAAAAAGATGATAAAATTCAAGATAATATCAGGCAATCACATTGAAGAGAGAAGAATGGGAACAAGAAAATAGAAAGTATGATGTGAAACAAATATGGATGTCCCATTTGTATTGGCCTATATATTTGTTGCAACCGAGAATTGTTAGTCTAATGGGATATGTTCTAGTGGTCAACCAAAAATATACCAAAATGGTGACAACTGGTTTACACTTTGTGAAAGTGAGAACCAATTTATAGATCAAATCTATACCCCTGCTCCCCACTCCTCTGTGCCACCCCCCCCCCCCCCCCTCCCCCACCACCCTCCCTGCCCCCCACCTCTCCCATGCTACCACCACCTCTATCTCCCTCCTTCACACTGCCACCACCACCTCCCTCCCCGTATTCTGCATTGCCACACCACCACCTCCTCCAAGCAGCTACTCTGTATTGCTGCAACCACCAACTCCCTCCTCCCTCCAACTTTGCACCACCTCCAACCCTAAAACTATTCCCACCACAACAACAAACATCACTGCCTTCCAACCTTTTGTGGTTTTTATTGGTTTTAACATGGATTTTTTTTTTTCTCTGATAAGTAACAAAAAATTTATTTAAAAAGACAGCACTAGGTACACTAGGGGTGTACTTAGGAGAATTACAAACAGCTCTCAAACTACAATGCTCAACCAAATCTAAAAGAGTAAAACAAGGAGAAGGGTGAAAAGCAACATTCCAATCTAACAAGGTATGGAAGACTAGAAATTTACATTTAGGATGTCAAGCAAGGAACAGAAAATAAATAAATTTCTCTAAAAATATTATCTATTGAAAATATTTCCTTTCCAAAATAAACAGAACCTCAATAGTAATAAATTTCACATTATTGAGCTCAACTTACACATTGCCATCAACTATCTTTATTCTCTGCCATAGTGATACCACGGTATAACTCCACTAAGCCTGGTATGCTATCTGAATGCTTAACAACATAATTCTTGTAGAAAGTGTTTTCATTTAGAGTAAGAAGCCAAGCATAATTCTTGCCCTCTTTAAGCAGATTCTTTGACTTCAAAACCTTCAAGACATTATACCTTGGACGAAGCCTTTTATCAACTGCATACATAAGAAATGTGGGGTAACGAATTATAGACTCTATATCCATCTCCATAGTATTCACATAGAAATCCATTGCACTCCTCATTTTCTCCTCCGAGCAAGCCAAACATTGCGGGTTGTTCTTAAAAACCAACCAAATATCCTCTTCTGACCACCCCAAGCTCTTCAACAATTCCATTTTTCTGTTCCAGGTTGACTCATTCATGGAAACCAATACTCTAAGAGCATGCATAAACAACGGAGAAGTCGGTTCTAGACCCAATTTTTTGAGAGTTTGTACTGCATCTTCCAACCTAGTGACTTTCCGCATTATTGTTCTAGGCTGCGTTAGAATCAATTTCGATATGCTATGAAAAGGCATTCCTTCCCTTATCAAAAAATCAATATTTGGTTGCAAAATCCTGGTAAGATCATAATTTAAAAGCCACGAAGACCGCTTAACAGCTGCCATGACATTCTCATTATTTTCAAGGTATGTATTCAGAAATTGAAACGATGGTTTTATATGAGAACTCAAGCCTCGCCTCAAAATGACAGGACTCAATACAATGAGGTCAGCAAGAAGCTTACCCACAAAGCCATTTTGAGTGAGGAACTCTATCTTGGGCTTGAGATTGTCTTCCAGTTTGGATTGGAGTATCTTTGGGCGCTTTTTGATCAATTCCGTGATGTGGGTACTGTCGAAACCGTGAGATTTCAAGAAAGCGAGCACAGCTTGAGGCCTTTGGAGGTTGTTTTCTTCGAGCTTGAGCTTCTGTGAGGTTGAGAGGGCAGATTCAAAGGGAAGCCCACATGAGTTCATGAGGTAGTTAACAGTGAATGAGGATGAAAGTAGTTGAGAAGTTGATGAATTTTTTGCTGCCGATGTTGTCAAAAAACGATTTTGCATAAGAGAAAGCAGGTTTCTGAAGGGAAGATTAGCAGCCATTGTTGTGGAAGCAAAGAAAAGATACACAGACAATGTTTTGAACGAAATTGCAAAATATCCATAAAATCTCAACTATATACTTTGTAGTCAATAGTTTCAAATTATATTTTTTTCTAGCAACTCGAGTCTAAGATACTCGATTTAGGGGCTATAAATCGAGTTTTTGAGGGTCGATTTTCATGTTTTGATCGGGTCTGAGTTGGCACTTTTTCCACGTGGCATCCACATGGAAATCGAGTCTCTTATACTCGATTTATAAGCCTATATATAAAAGAAAAGAACAACAGCACAGCAAAAACGAAATCAAAGCAGGAAAAAAAAAAAAAAAAAAAAAAAAAAAAAAAAAAAAAAAAAAAAAAAACTGTAGAAGAAGGAAAGAACCCAGGCCGGCGCACCCAGGCCAGGCGAGCCCAGGCTCGCGCGGCCTGGGTTCGCGCGAGCTCAGGCCGTGCGAGCTCTCTCTCTCTCTGATCTCTGATCTGGTCTTTCTCTCTCTCTCTGATCTGATCTGGTCTTTTTCTTCACGGATGAACATCGCCTGTTTCTGGGTTTTTTTTTTTTTTTTTTCACTGATGAACATATTTGAGCTTGATCGGATTCTTTCCCTCTCTGTGATCTGATTGTATTTGTTTTTTTTTTTTTGGGTATTGTGGCTTGTACATGAGAAACTTGGAGACTTTGAAATTTTTTCAAATTTTTTTGAATGTAAATCGAGTCTCTAAGACTCGATTTCCAGGTGGTCTCCATGTGGAAAAAGATGCCACATCAGACCATGGAAATCGAGTCTTTGAGACTCGATTTATGGACCAAAATCGAGTCTCTAAGACTCGAAATGCTAGTAAGAAATATAGTTTAGAAACCAAACAACTAACTAGATAGTTAGAAAAAAAAAGTTAGTTAACTATTTTCCCCCAATGTTTTTGGAGAAGGGGTTTTGCTAAGGCTTAAGGGCAAAAAGGAGTAGAGGTATCGATTTAGTTGGGCAACGTGAATGTATTTGGTCCGTTTGGAATGGATACAGGATATTTTTGTGAAAACTGAAAACTGAAAGTACTATAAAAAAATAATTTTTAAATGTGTAAATAGTACTGCGAGACCCATTTTTAATAAAAAAAAGTTACCGAAAAGTGAGATTTGTGGATTCTGTGAACAATACACGAGACCCATTGATATGCTGAAAAGTGACTGAAAAGTCAAATATTACTGCTACTATTCATAAACAGTGCATGAATAGTAACCGTAACAGTGAAATTTGTTAGTGCAAACGCGTGCCAAAAAAAAAAAAAGAGTAAAACGCTGGAAACGCAGACGTGGGTAGAAATAATTTCTACCCAAACGCACACTTAATATAATTTCGTTAATTTAGAATGTTGGTATTTTAGCTAATTAAAATTATTTTATTTTATCTAAGAATGTTCTAATTAATTAATTGAAAATGATAAATGAGTTTTCAGTTTGTAGGGATGAGGGGCCCAAAAGTATATGTTGGGCCTTGGGCATTGTCCGAGGAGTCTCTATGGTCCGAGGATAGATCAATAGTAAGGGAGATGTAATATTTTGAACTTCACGAGCAAGCTACGATTGTGAAGGTTGGGGGAGGTAATTCGAGGAGGAGTACCTCTTCAGCTAAACGAAGCAGAGGTCAGGAAGTATGTTCTGCCATCCAAAGTGACGTTCCAGGAAATTCTATGAGTAAGGATATGTATTGAAAACGTACAAGACAAATGAAAGCAGGGAAATATCTGAGGGAAAGTTGCTACTACCACATTGAATACTCTGCAGCTAACTCTCTGACCGCATTAATGAGGAAGTGATATCTGAACAGTAGTTTTTAGCCTTACAGCTACTCCTCAGAAATTTCAAGAAGGTGCTGATGTGAAAAGGATCAAGACCAACAACCTAATCTACGTATGGAGGGCAAAGATGAAAAGAGAGGAGCGTATAAAATAGAGAGGAGGCTCTAAGAGAAAAGAATCGAGAAATTAAGAGAAAAACACTGTAGCAATCAAAAACCGAATTTGTAATCAAAATTGAGAGAAATATATAAGAACAGGTCTCCTCAGATTGTGCTGAGGACGATTTTCCTTAGATAAAACCGGTCTATCTTTATTTTCTTGTCATTGAAATCCACGTTACTTGTAGTCTAACTCATCAAAACCCAGTTTTTCAACCTACTCTCTACAATTCATTGTATTGGGCTTTTTGGGTCTAAGTTCATTCATCCTTTAGGCAAGGGACTCAAATTGCGTCCTTACAAATGGTGCCATTTGTGGGGATTTCTGGTTTTGTGGTGAGTTCTAACGTTCAGTTATGGTAGGTTCAAGTCCAAACCAGGCGGAGTCTAGAAGGCCCCAACGTTAAGATCATTTTCTCCATCTTGAACGAGAAAGGGACCGCGAGGGAAGTGTGCACACCACCCATACTAGTAAGAGCCATTCTCAGGGAGGAAGTCGTCTCTCACGAGGAAAATGCCAAGGCCATGCAATTGGAGATTGATCATTTGAAAAGGAAGTTACATCATGAACGGTGAAGGCGAACTCCCCCCAACTCTGACGTTTCTTCTGGTGATGAAGGGAATGCTAGCTATAGGCCCAAATCAAGAACTCCACCTAGTGAGTCTTTCTTGTGTGATAAGGGTTATCACCATGAGCGTAGGAACAAGAGCCTGTCTTGTAAAGGCCTGGGAAACGATGCCATGAGTAAAGCTTTGAACCAAATTTTTAGGTCGCCTTTCATACGCAGGATTGAAGGGGAAAAACTTCCTTGTCAATTCACTCAACCAACGTTCATCATCTACAATGGTCGAATTGACCTTATGGAGCATGTAAGCCACTTCAACCAGAGAATAACTGTCCACTCCAAGAATGAGGCCTTGATGTGCAAGGTGTTCCTGTCCAGCCTAGGGCCTGTGGCAATAAGATGGTTTGATGGCCTAGGGGCGGGTTCCATAGATTCTTTTAAGGAACTTACCTAGGCATTTGTATCTCGTTTTATTACCTATAGTAGGGCTCCTCGGCCTTTAGATTCCTTACTGTCCTTGACTATGTGAGAAGGGGAGACACTAAAAACGTACTCGGACAGGTATTGGGAGATGTTCAATGAGATAGATGGTGACTTCGATGATGTTGCCATAAGGACTTTCAAGGTTGGCCTACCTGCCGAGCATGGTTTGAGGAAGTCTTTGACTGGAAAGCTTGCTACTAGTGTACGCTAGCTCATGGACTGGATTGATAAGTATAAGAGGGTCGAGGAAGACCAACAGCAAGGGAAAGGGAAGGCTAAGGTTATCCCTCAAGAGATGAGGGATTTCAGGTCTGATCGATACAACAATAACCGGCCTCGGAGAGACTTTGCCAGTCAATCGAGGTCTGCCAATGCTCAGATGGTTAACACGGTGTTTCAAGAACCAGTACATCAAGTATTAGATAAGATCAAGAATGAGTCATACTTTAAATGGCAAAATAAGATGCGAGGCAACCCCACGAAGCGCAATCAAAGCCTTCACTGCCAGTACCATCAGGACTGAGGACATACCACAAAGGATTGTAGAACCTTGTGAAATCATTTGGATCAGTTGGTCCTAGAAGGAAGGTTAAAACAATTTCAATATCGGCCCAATAGGCAAAGAGACCAAACAGGGTCAAGAGCTCAGGGGAATGCTTCTTCAAGGCCCCATTTAGGCACCATCAATGTCATCTTCACGGCACCAAGGAGAACCGACTCCCATCCCTCTAGGGTGATGTCTGTAGCTCGGCTACCTGCTGAGGACTCAAGACTTAAGTCGAAGAGGGCTAGAGTGGAAAACCGGTCGGCGATGAGTTTCTTCGAGGAGGATAAGGTGGGAACCATATAACCGTATGACGACGCCCTGGTTGTCACCTTCAAGATAGAGGGGTATAATGTTAAAAGGGTGATGGTGGATCAAGGTAGTGGGATTGAAACCTGAGGACTTGATAGCTTATGATTCACCTCTGGTAAATTTCGACAAGAAAGTTGTCATTCCTAAAGGCCAGATTCGACTGCTCGTACAAGCAGGATTAGAGGTGGTGGAGGTAAATTTCATTGTAGTGGATGCCTATTCTCCCTACATGGCCATTGTGGCAAAGCCTTGGCTTCATGCCCTGTCAGCTATTTCTTCTACCATGCACTTGAAGGTAAAATATCTGTTTGGCAACCAAATTGAAGAGCTTGATGGAAGTCAATCTGTGACTAAGCAGTACTTGGTGGCTGCATTTATGCACCGGCCTGAAGCCGAGTCCTCGGCCTCTGTTGAGGGAGGCTCATAGCAATCAAGGATTCCGACCGTATCTACGAATGTGTTGTCCGAGGAGGCAAAGTGTGAGAGGCTAGAGGAAATTGTTATAGATGGTGATCCGAAGAAGTTTTTTTAGGTTGGAGCTCAGTTGTCTCCTCGGGAGAAGGAAGAACTGCTAGCGTTTCTAAGGAGGAATGTTGAAGTGTTCGCATGGAATGCCTACGAAGCTCCCGGGGTGAATCCAGACTTCATCTGCCATCATCTAAATGTTAACCCGGCTGTCCTCCCTAGGAAGCAACCACCTCGACGCTCATCTAAGGAGTACTCTGATTCTGTCAAGGACAAGGTGAACAAGCTTAAGCAGGCTAGGGTCATTAAGAAAGTGTTCTACCTTGAATGGTTGGCCAATACAGTAGTAGTGAAGAAAAAGAATGGGAAATGACGAGTGTGTGTAGACTTCACAAACTTGAACAAAGTCTGTCCAAAGGACTCCTTCCTCATGCCTTAGATTGATCAGATAGTGGACGCAACAGTAGGTCATCCTCGGATGAACTTTTTAGATGCCTTTCAAGGATACCATCAGATACATTTAGCTTTGGATGATTAGGAGAAAACCGCTTTTGTCACTCCTACTGGGAATTATCACTACAAGATGATGCCCTTTGGTTTGAAGAATGCATGGTCTACTTATCAGATGATGATAACTAGGATGTTTGAGCCACAGTTAGGAAAAAACATTGAGATTTATATAGATGACATGGTGGTTAAGAGTAACTTGGAATTCGAGCACGTTAACGATCTTAAGAATATCTTTGAGATCTTGAGGAGACAAAAGTTGCGACTTAATGCTTCTAAGTGTTCTTTTGGGATCGGATCAAGGAAGTTCTTGGGATACATGGTTACACACCGTGAAATTGAAGTCAACCTTGACCAAATTAAAGCAATCAACAATTTACAGCCACCTCGGAATTCCAAAGAGGTCCAGAAGCTAACAGGGATGACTGCTACTCTAAACCGATTCATTTCTCGGTCAACAGACAGGTGTAAGCCTTTCTTTCAGTTGTTGAACAAGTGGAAAGGGTTTGAATGGACCGAGGAGTGCATCCTGACCTTTCAGCAGTTGAAGGAATACCTATCTCAACCACCCATTATGTCTAGACCCGAGGTGGATGAGGTTTTATTTGCTTACATTGCTGTGACTTCTCATGCAGTGAGTCTGGTGCTGGTATGGGTTGATAGCGATGTGTAGAGGCCAGTTTACTATGTGAGCAAATCACTACATGAGGCCGAGGTCCGTTATCTGCCACTAGAGAAGGCCGTTTTAGCAGTAGTGCATGCTACGCATAAGCTACCCCACTACTTCCAATCACACACAGTTGTCGTCCTAACCCAACTTCCTCTTAGATCTCTACTTCAGAGTGTTTATTACACAGGGAGGATTGCCAAGTGGGGTACGATCCTAGGGGCTTTTGATATCAAGTATATGCCTCGCACCTCTGTTAAGGGTCAGGTCTTCGCTGATCTGGTGGCCGAATTTGCTGAAATCCCATTTGAAGAAAAATTTAAGAAACAACACATGGATGAAAAATCAATTGGCATGGTCTCCTTGTAAAAGCCTCTACCCTAAAGAGTACACGTTGATGGGGCAGCGAATCAAAGAGGATCTGGAGTGGGGCTAGTTATAATTTCTCCTGAGAAGATTATTATTGAAAAATCCTTAAGGTTGGGCTTCTCGGCCACCAGTAATGAAGTCGAGTATGAGGCTCTATTGGTAGGAATGACTATGGTTTAGAGAATGGGTGGAAAGGCAGTAGAAATGTTTTCAGATTCGAGATTGATTGTAGGCCAGGTAGGGGGAGAGTTGGAAGCCAGAGATCTCAGAATGCAGGAATATTTAAACCAGGTAGACACTTACAGTCAGGATTTGAGTCTTTTAATTTATCGCAAATCTCTAGAAGTAGAAATACACATGCTGACTCTCTTGCCACGCTGGCAACTTCCTCGGCCCAAAGTTTACCTCGGGTAATCCTTGTGGAAGGCTCGTGTAAACCTACTGAGATAGGGGGAAATGTAGTTCATATTCATCAAATAAGGGTGGGTCCTAACTGGATGGACTCTATTGTGCTATTCCTTAAGGAAGATATCTTGCCTGAGAGTAAGTCCAAGGTTGACAAGGTATGGAGAAAGACTCCTCGGTTTTGGCTGTTTGAGAATCAAAAGTTGTATAAGCGCTCTTTTTCTGGACCATATCTGCTATGCATACACCTTGAAACAGTTGAGCTACTCCTAGAAGAATTACATGAAGGGATTTATGGAAGCCACATAGGGAGCAGATCTTTGTCTCACAGGACCCTCACTCAAGGATATTGGTAGCGAAATATGCAGAGGGAAGCACAGGAGTATGCGAAGAAATGCGATCAATGCCAAAGATTTGCCCCAAACATTCACCAACCTAGAAGAGTCCTTAATCCTTTGTTCAGTCCTTGACCTTTTGCTCAGTGGGACTTAGATATTGTAGGGCATTCCCCTAAGGCAGTAGGAAATAAGATATGGTTGCTAGTCGGCATAGATTACTTTACCAAATGGGTTGAAGCTGAACTACTAGAAAATATTAGAGATATAGATGCCAAGAAATTTATTTGGAAAAACATTATCACTCGGTTTGGAATCCCTTCTACTCTCATCTCAAACAATGGTATTTAATTTGATAGCAAAGCCTTTAGGAGCTATTACTATGACCTGGGCATAACAAATAGATATTCCACCCCGGCATATCCACAGGGGAATGGACAGGCTGAGGTTGTCAATAAGGTCATAGTGAGTGGGCTAAAAAAGAGATTGGATGATGTAAATGGAAAATGGGTGGAAGAGTTGCCACACATCCTTTGGGCATATCAGACTACACCTCATAGGGGGGAGACGCCCTTTTCGATGACTTATGGGGCTGAGATTGTGATTCCTTTGGAAACAGGATAGGTCAATAGTAAGGGAGATGTAATATTTTGAACTTCATGAGTAAGCTTTGATTGTGAAGGTTGGGGGAGGTAGTCCGAGGAGGAGTACCTCTTTAGCTAAACGAAGCAAAGGTTAGGAAGTATGTTCTGCCATCCAAAGTGACGTTCCAGGAAGTTCTATTGGTAAGGATATGAATTGAAAACGTACAGGACAAATGAGAGCGGGGAAATATCTAAGGGAAAGCTACTACCACCGCATTGAATGCTCTGCAACTAACTCTCTGATCGCATTAATGAGGAAGTGATATCTAAATAGTAGTTTTCAGCCTTACAGCTACTCCCCAGAAACTTCAGGAAGGTGCTGATGTGACAGAGATCAAGACCAACAACCTAATCTACACGTGGAGGGCAGAGATGAAAAGAGAGGAGCGTATAAAATAAAGAGGAGGCTCTAAGAGAAAAGGATCAAGAAATTAAGAAAAAAACACTGTAACAGTCAAAAATTGAATTTGTAATCAAACTTGAGAGAAATATATAAGAACAGGTCTCCTCGGATTGTGTTGAGGACGATTTTCCTTAGATAAAACCAGTCTTTCTTTATTTTTTTTGTCATCTAAATCCACGCTACTTGTAGTTTAACTCATCAAAACCCAGTTTTCTAGCCCATTCTTTACAAATTCATTGTATTGGGTTTTTTGGGCCTAAGTTCATTCATCCTTTGAGCAAGGGACTCAAATTGCATCCTTACACAGTTTATTATTATTTTTCTTCTTACAAAAAAGAAAAAGGTATATTTTATAAATATACTCTAAGATTTGAGCTAATACCAATCAAATTCATAACATTTAAAAACTAATCATCTGTCCATAATGGCATAAGTTCAAACGAGCTTCTAACTCTGTTCCTTATTTTTTTAGTTTTCCTCTCTCTCTCTCTGAACTCCCTTCTCTTTTTTATTTCTCTTTTCCTTCTCCTCTCTCTCTCTTTTTTCTCTTCTCTTCCCTTGACTCTCTCATTTTTTGTCTCTCATCTCTGATCTCTATTTTCACTCTCTTCTCCTCTCTATCTTCGTCTTTGTGGTGGAGCCGTGGTGGTGGGTTCATTGATTTCTTCTCTCCCTTCGTCTTTGTTGTGGCGTCGTGGTGGTGGATTTCTCCTCTCTCTTCGTCTTTGCTGTGGCACCGTGGTTGTGGGTTTGTGGTGATTTATGGGTTTTTGTTGGATTGGTATTAGAGGATTTGGGTTTTTTGTGGGTTTTTTTTTTGGTTTGGATTGGCGTTAGAGATCTGGGTTTTCTATGGGTGTGGAGGAGTTTTGTGGGTTGTAGTTTGACATGTTTGTTTGTGAATTTGCTGATGTTGGTGGTCTGTGGTCACTAGTTATGAGTTTGTGAGTGGGTTTTGTTGATGCCGATGTTGATGTTTTGCTATTGGGTTTGTGGGTGATGTTGATGGTTAATGGTCAGTAGTTCTGGGTTTGTGGGCTTGTGCCTTGTGGGTTTAGCTTACGAATGTGTGGGTGGTTGGTGGTCGCTAGGTTCATTCAAGCTTTTTTTTTTTTTTTTGGGTTTATTGAGAAAGAGGTTTTTCATTTTTTTTCCCCCTCTTCTAATCTATTCGAATAGAGAAAGGGAGGAGAAAGAAAGACACATGGAGAGGGATGAAAGAGAACAATGTGCAGAACTAAGATATGTAATGGCGTTATAGGCCGTTTGGGGGTATGGATTAAGATGGTCAATTTTTAAATGTTCTAAACTTAATTGCCATTATGCCAAACCTCAGGGTATGCTTATGAAATTTATCCCAAAAAAAAAAGTTTTATTATTATTATTATTATTATTATTATTATTATTTAAAATGGAGCAGGACTTAAAATGTCATTGTCGCTAAGATATCACCTGATTCCTTAAATCCATTGTTGAAACATTGAATTTTGATATCTTATCGTTGAACAAGAGATATGAGTTTCGATCTTCGCCTATACTGGATCAAACCCCATATCTCTTATTCTTGAATAAGAAATATGTGGTTCAATTTCCGCTTGCATGTTTATTTTGAAATTATCTATACTATTAATAATATGATTCCTTACTTGGATTTTAACATTTTGTGTACAAAAGTACCTTCACACAAATTCTTAAACGCTCTAAAATACTCCTATCTTTTAGTTAAATAATTTTAAATTAAAAAACTCAAACTAGTTAAAAGAGTAATTTATTGTTCCTAAGTTTTAGGTTTTTTCCTTTATCTTTTCCATTTATCCTAAAACTTAGGACACTATCTTTATCTCATTTTTAAACATTATTTCACGTTACCTTACCTCTTTCTTTGAAAAACAAAATACACATGGTTATCTCATAAATAAATAAAAATACACATGGTTATTATTATTATTATTGATAATATACACACGATTATTTATATATATCACTTTTAAACATTATAACACTAAACCAAAAAAACAAATAAATAAATAAAATAGTATTATTGCACGTATGAGTATAAATAAACTCAATATTTTATTTTTTGAGAAACCACTATTTTTTTTTTCTAGCTACACCTTTTCCAAACAATAGATTTTCAAAAAGTTGAAAAAAAAGGATATACCAAATGGACTTTTAACAAGCATTGATTATCTCACACTAACGCTTTCAAAAAAAAAAAAAAAAGATTATCTCACACTAACAGACTACTTGAGCCTCGCCACTACTCCAAAAAAAACTATTAAATTTTATCCAATCGGCTCTCCCAATTTCACCCAACTACATTTCCTTTTAACCATGAATGTGCTAATCATGTAACCAAACACATTGATTTCAGCTTCCTACTATCCACTTTCTCCCTTTTCCCCAAGGGTCGGGAAGAAAGGCTCCCATTGCAGTTAAAGAGACGGGGTTTTATGGAAGTATTTTTTATATTAAAGACAGCATCAAGACTGAAGTATGTCATTTGGGTTCTCTTTTTTTCCTAGGGGTGATAATCGATTTATCTTTGCTAACAGAGATGTTGCTTTTATAGTCGCTAACCTGTGCGATGCACGGAAAAGTTATTTATATAATAAAATTTAAGAAATTTAGAAATAGAAAATTGAGTCAATAATATGTATATTATAGACATTTTACTAGTTAGCATTTTAAAAAAATAGATCTATCATAATTAAATAAAATACAATGGAAATAAATATTTAAATTTTATGCTTTTTTATAGTTTAAAAGTGTTGTCTAATATAGAATGCTATTGGGTTGTAAGAGAAATTTTTATAAAATGTTAATACCATATATATATATATATATATGCTTATATTGTCAACATCTCACTATAGATATATAGTTATTGAAACCTACAAAGTAATTTACAATTTTTAATTAATAAAGCAAAATTTTCAAAAGTTATATATATATATATATACACACACACTCAAAACTAATATAAACTACAAAGATATAAACAAATCTTACTTAGTCGCATGAACCCAAATGAATCCCCAAATTCTACTTCAAAACCAAACAAAACCCTTCAAATTCAAAAAATTCATATAAAATATGCCAAATAAAAATTTACCACTCCTTGGGCTGGAAGACATAGGCTGCAGCTTTGATTTTTCTTCAAAAAATATAGATACTTCATCTGTCATATATAAAATAAAATAATTATTAGAAATTTCAACCCACAAAAGTACTGTCAAAATATAGAGATTAACCCAAATACTCAAAAGAAAATCAATTCTAAATATAACAAAAGAATAAGATAGAATGAAAATCTCAGGCACAAATGAAAGTAAATAAAAAAGAAAGAAACTACGGTTTTTTTTTTTTTTTTCCCCATGAGTCTCTCTTCTTCTTTTAATTTTAAAGTGAAGTTAAGTTTAGGGTTTTGGGTAATTGCTAGGGTTTTAAGGACAGAAGAGAGAGTCCTACCAGGAGTCTCTCTCTTTTTTTCTTAATCCTAAAGTTTTTTTTTTTTTGAAACCTAAAGTGAGTCATTTTTTTTTTTAATTCTAACATGAGTTATCTTAAAAAATTATAATAATTTTTAATCTTCAATTTTATATTATATATAGATAATAATAATGATGTGATAAGCCCTGGAGTGGTAAACAAAATATATCTAATAAAGTTTTACTTAAACTAAACTATTGTAACACTGAAAAAAATCTAAAATAAAAAGAAAAAGAAAATAGTGGTGACGTGAAAAATTGTGGGAGTTTCAAAAGTTTCAGTTTTATATATATATATATATATATATAGATGATGTGGATTTTTTTTTTTTTTTTGGGAAGAACATTTGGGGTTCATGTTGATTTGGTTTATGATATGATTTTATTAATGAATATGGTTCTTTGATTTTCAAAGTGATTTTGAATGTCTAGAAAATCAGGACATTCTTTAGAAGGTTTAGATGTCAAATATCCAAACCACCTTATAATACTCAAATTATGTATAACTTATGAAAATGGTGGATGTGATATTCAAAAATGTGGATATTTATTGGAAGGTCTAAATGTCATATGTCTAAACCTCTTTAGGATTGTGTATCACCTAACAAAATTTTGAATGTTATGTACACAATTCCGATATTCTCTAGAAGGTCTAGATGTTAGATGTCCCAACCTCTATAGAATTGTGTATCACCTAACCAAATTGTGTAGAATTGTAGATGTAAATCTACACAATTATCAGACTTTCTCTTAAAGGTCTAGATGTTAGATGTCCAAACCACATTATGATACTCAAATTGTGCATAAGAAACGTGGATGATGATAAGCCTCATATCCACAAATATGGATATTCGTTGGAAGGTTTAGATATCAAATATCCAAACCTCCTTTGGATTGTGTACCACCTAACCAAGTGGAGGATGTTGATGTACAAAATTCTGGATATTCTCTAGAAGGTTTGGATATTTCATGTCCAAACCACCTTAAGATACTTAGGTTATGCATAATTTAACCGTCAAAGAATGCACTCATAGACTCAAAGTGTTGAGTTGTAAAAAAGATTTGCTCATTAAGTCAACCTAGATGGGAATATAATTTCATAAATAAATTAAATATCCCTTAATTTAAAATAAAAATAAAAATACAATTAAATTATAGATATTGGTTAATTATACTAGGTACCTAACCTTTTCCCTTTTAAGAATAAAAGTATATGCGTGAGAAAAAAAAAATCGCAATTTGTATATTCTTTGAAATGTAGGGAGTTAAATTGGTGGCTAGTTGGGGATTTCATGATTTATGGACTATCCATCAATCTTTTTTTTTTCTTTTGATTTTATTATCAAACCTAGGTTAAGTATAGTCTCAGGGTCTCCTAGCCTAATTGAGAGTCAAAATTATGACTATAACAAGAAATATGAGTTTTAGGGTTCAATTATTAATATGGAAATGTGTTAGGAACTCTTACAATGCCCGTCTTAAAATTGTATGTCATTTACACAATGGAACATTAAATAAATTTGGCTTTTGGTTTTTGGGGTAAAATGTCACATTGTGATGCATCTGCATTTCTGCATTATGAATAATGCATAAGGATGAAATGGATTAAGTGAAGTGTATTTTTGAAAATTAGAAAAAATGCGTTTTCTAAGTTTGGGAATAATTTTGAGAAAACCAGAGATCATTGCAATGACCACATGATTACTTTACCATCTGGATCTTATCAAATTATAGGCAATATATTCTATTGCTTGGTTAGGGTATAAGCATAAGCATAAACAAATAAACATTGGAAATGTGAAGCTATCTATATAATATCTAGAAGTTGAAACGTAGCATTTATAGTTGCTATGTTCTTAACTTCTTTCTATACACTTCAATCCATTAAACCTATTTCGGTCTACTTCTGCCCATTCCGCCCACTTCCGTCCATTTCAGTTCACTTTGGTTCAATCGATCCATTTCGGTCCATTCAGTCTACTTCAGTCCTTTTAGTCCAATTGCATTTCATCTCTTTTTTTGGAACTGTGAAGAACAAACAACTCGAGGGAAACTATGTGTTCGATGCATGGTTCAAGGATTTTTGGGGTATGAAGACAGAAGTTGCACATTTTGTTTTGTAGTGTTTTTGGTTTCAACAAATGAAGGATAAACATCAAAGTCCAAGGTTGTTACAAAAAATAATAGGAGTATCACCATGTACTTTGTCATGAGAGTAAGAGTATGGATTATCAAGAACAAGCTAATTCAATCAGCTCACTTCCTATTCAGCCAAAAAAAAAAATCAGCTCACTTCCTAGCTATCAAGTATACCCGTTATGTCCAAGATACAGTAAAAGATCACATAGAGTACTAATTTCGATAGTGAAAAGCAGCAATTTA
Organism: Quercus glauca; assembly: GCA_023736055.1. Taxonomy (NCBI): domain Eukaryota; kingdom Viridiplantae; phylum Streptophyta; class Magnoliopsida; order Fagales; family Fagaceae; genus Quercus; species Quercus glauca. Next base: position 81,901,416 of record CM043318.1, on the reverse strand, counting down.
CCAAATTTAATTTGAGCAATGCCTTTCATTTACAAACTGATGGCCAATATGAACGAATCATTCATATTTTATTAGTTCATAAATGAAAGTATTACATCTAGTTAATTCTAATAGTAAAATCTCAACTATAATTTGGTCACTAATTATTAGTACAGATTTGTGAAGAGTTGAAAAATTTTAGTCATGTTGGTTACTTAATATAAGAATAGAATAAGCAATTAGCCTAGGAACAAGTTCAAGCTTTTTCGATAAGAAAATGAAACAAGTTTAAACATATAATCTAGCTTGATGATGAACACAAACTTAACTCATGTTCAAAATAAAATTAAGTGAACTAAACCTGAACTTTTAAGGGAAAAACCAAAAATGCCAATGTTGAAAGAGAACTAGAGAAGGCTCTGTCAACCTAACCAAGTGAGAACAAACATCAAGAATAGCTTTAGCCCCAAATCATCACAACTAAAAATAGTAAATGTCTCCAGGCTTTAAGAACATTTTTAATGCATCATCAAAAGACAAGGGAAAATCACTTTCCTGAGGTTTTCAGACACCATCGTACAATTTAGTGTACTCAATTATGAAAACGTACTCATATCTGTAGTTGTATAGTATCTATTTTTGCAACAAAATCTACGCTGAACAACAAAATTTGATTTAACAAGAGGCCGAATTTATTCTGCAACAGCAGCAAATAATGATATAGAAAACTAATTGGGACATGAACTACATATAGATGGTGTGATTTTAAAGGAAAAACAAAAATGAAAATATTTAAAGAGAACTAGAGAAGGCTTTGTTGACTTAGCCAGGCGAGAACAAACAAGAGGAATAGCTTCAGGGCCAAAGCAATGTCACAACCAAAAACAGGATGATAGCCGGTGCAAAACAGAACCCAACAATTGCCATGAAAGCCTGGAAACAGTTAAAGGAATGAGATACTTGTAATTGAACAAAACAAGAATTTTTAAAAATTTTCAGTGTCGCTTACCTTCCCCTGAGACTCAAACTTAAATTTCACAGTGAACCATGACAATCCTCTGTCTACAAAAGGTGCATGGGCAAGCGCTCTGCATAAAAAGAACCTCTATAGAATCAAAAGACTGTTAAATGTAACACAAAATGAACTTCTATTCAATAAGAGTGAGTACAATGGCATTTAAATGAAATCAGCAGTTAAACAATATCATTATGAAATAAAAGATGGGAAAAACCTAGAACAATGTTCATAACCTATAGATAAATTTGTTTTTTTACTGAATATAATATGCCAGTATCTAAAGTAGAAATTTTAAAACAATTTTTTCAGCAATAACATTCATGCCTTGGAATCATCATATCATCATATACTACATTCTCACAACGCTGATCACAAGATTTACAGCTAAGATTGAAAAGAAACAATCCCTTCGGCTGCATCAAAGAGACAACTTATTTCAACAGCACTAGATATAGATTTAACAAATCATTACAAATGGCTTTTCCCTTTTTCTCCCATTATTGTGTTCTTGTATCTGCTTTAACCAACAGTATAGTCGAGCGATTATAACTTCAACAAGCATATATTCCAAACATCTCAAAAATATATATATATATATATATATATACTGACTAATGGCTCAAATGACTTAATTTAAAACAATATCATTTCGTTCCATTTTTAGTAAAATAGTAAAGGATATTCCAGTATCATACCAGCTGAATTGCTTATTCAAGAATCAAGAAACATCATGATGTCCATACAAATTACTAAATAATTGAAGAAAATTTGAGTACTGGCAGCTCACCCGCCAGCTCTTATAAGCTTAGTAACTTGGCTTCCGGCCCACACCATGGCCATTATTTTGAGGAATCTGAAAACGGCCAAAAGTTTCACAACATCTATAAAAATAAGAGATAAGCTTAAACATCCAAATACTCAGCTATTGCAGGTCAGTTGGGTTAAAGATGATGTAATTTCCCTGGTTTTTGAAATAGCAATATACAAATACACTTATCATGTGTTTTTCATCTGGACGCACTACTCAAACTTCACAATTCTAGAATGCATCGTGAAGTCTGACACCAAAGCTCTTGATCTACATCAATCCATTCTATCTTCCTATACATGCCATCAATAGATTCAATAGTCATTTTGCAGCCAGTGATTCAGGTTAATCGAAACTGCACGCAATGTAAAAGCATCAGCGATGACAGATCATTAGAAGTCCCAAGCATGAACTTCTAAGAAAGGTTCCCTCACATCCTAACAAAGATCCAATGAACCTCAGAAACTGAAAATACAGTGTCCATATTGATAACAATCGCAAACTTTTCAATGTCCAAAGTAAGCGGCAAAATCACATCCACAAATATAGTTGAAACCATTAATATTTTAAAAAGAATCAAAATCTAGGAAACTCAGTTTAATGAGACATCTGACAGCCATAAGAAATGTAAGAAGTACAATTTCAATGCATCCAAGCACATGAGCTTTGCTAACGGTGGAAAATTGAGTACACGAATTACACTGATTGCCTACATCAGGAGGTTATGGAAGTCATGTTAATCAGTGGCAAATGATCAAGAAAAATGCTGATGCTCTAAAACAGAAACCATCTCCTTAGAGGAAACAGTGATAAGGGAAATACGAAGGTCAGTACATTACATATGTCAAGGCATCAAAGGATATCATAGAATGAAATCTACCATTCCTCGCATTTATGTTTGTTTTTATCATACTCCTGAAATATACAACTTCTGTATGTGAAATGGCCGGCCATGACATAAAAGTTTCACCTTCCAACTATTGCACTCAAATGTGATAATCAACACATGAAGCATAGATGACTCTCTGGGACAGTAATCTTTATATCATAAAATACCAGTGGTACTAGCAACAACAGAAGCCCATAAAGGAGGATCAGTCCTGACATTGAGGGCACATCTTCTTCAATCCTCCAGACTGTTGGAAAAATCATTTTCATTTCGTACTAAATTCAAAGGTGTGGGTCCTTATTGCAATGCCTACAATGCAAAACAGAGTTTCTAAAAATATGCTTAATATGTAGTGTTTCACACCGAAAAAACTTTTTTTTTTTTTTTGACAAGTCACACCAAGAAGACTATTTAAGCACCGCAATGAAAAAAATTGCTGATGCTTTGTTTGTTTCTAATGACATTCCATTTGAAATAAATTACATCAAATTCCATGTTTGCATACTCCTTTAACAGATATCCACTTGCAAATATTAATGTCTAATTCCCCTCACCTTCTCAATATTACTTAAAAAACTAATACTGACATGTCAATAGCTTAATTTTTTTTTTTTTTTTTTTTTTTGAGAAGTATCAATAGCTTATAAAACAATGATAGTGCAAAGATCTTAAACTTATATAGCTTGTAAGCAAATAAAAGGGTTGTTCTGTGGAGCTGTAGCTTATCTTCTTCTTGTCTGCTACTCACCTCTTTCTCAATGATACTTAAAATCCTATTACTGACAGGTCAACAGCTTATAAAACAATGACATTAGAAAGAAGATCTTTAACTTATTTAGCTTGTAAGCAAGTAAAAATGTTGTTTTGTGGAGCTGCAGCTTATCTTCTTCTTGTCTGCTACTCCACATCAAAATATCTGTCAGAACCCATTTATGAATTGGTAAATCTATTTGATATGGCCTTATCATCTTTTAATCTTAGCGAAATTAGAAAGCAAAAATACGAAATTTAATCCACGTTATATCAGGAAATACTTATATCAACTGAAGAGTTCATCAATAAGTTTTCAAATGCAACTAATCTAGGACCTAGAAAGACCTCACTGTTCAGCAATTGTTCTCCTGATTTATACTAGCATGGGAACTAATGCTTCAAAAGTTGACACTGGAATATAGTAGGTTGACACATCAAGTAAAACAAACCAAATAAATAGTTGATGCAGCTAATTGGTTATGGGAATGATCACCATTGAAAATAGCAGGCAATATGAAAAAGGTGGTACAATTCAAGATAATATCAGGCAATCACATTGAAGAAAGAAGAATGGGAATGGGAATGACAAAATAGAAAGTATGATGTGAAACAAAATATAGACGTCCCATTTGTATTGACCTATATATTTGGTGCAACCGAGAATTGTAGTCTAATGGGATATGTTCTCATGGTCAACCAAAGATTATACCAAAATGGTGAAAACTGGTTTACACTTACAGATCAAATCTATACCCCTGCTCCCCACTCCTCTGTGCCACCCCACCACCACCCTCCCTGACCCCCACCTCCCCCATGCTACCACCACCTCTATCTCCCTCCTTCACACTGCCACCACCACCACCGTCCCCATATTCTGCGTTGTCCCACCACCACCTCCTCCATGCAGTTACTCCTCTGTATTGCTGCAACCACCAACTCCCTCCTCCCTCCAACTTTGCGCCACCACCACCACCACCTCCCCCCCTAAAACTATTCCCACCACAACAACAAACATCACTACCTTCCAACCTTTTGCGGTTTTTATTGGTTTTAACATAATTTTTTTTTTTTTTTTAAATTTGATTAGTAACGAAAATTTTATTAAAAAATACAAAACTAGGTACTTTGGGAGTGTACGTAAGGAGAATTGCAAACAACTCTCAAACTACAACGCTCAACCAAATCTAAAAGAGTAAAACAAGGAGAAGGGTAAAAAGCAACATTCCAATCTAACCAGGTACGGAAGACTAGAAATTTACATTTAGGATGTCAAGCAACAGAAAATAAATCAATTTCTCAAAAAAAATTATCTATTGAAAATATTTCCCTTTCCAAAATAAACAGAACCTCAATAGTAATAAATTTCCCATTATTGAGCTCAACTTACACATTGCCATCAACTATCTTTATTCTCTGCCATAGAGATACCACGGTATAACTCCATTAAGCCTGGTATGCTATCTGAATGCTTAACAACATAATTCTTGTAGAAATTATTTTCAGTTTGATAAAAAAGCGAAGCATAATGCTTGCCCTCTTTAAGCAGATTCTTTGACTTCAAAACCTTCACGACATTATACCTTGGACGAAGCCTTTTATCAACCGCATACGTAAGAAATCTGGGGTAACGAATTATAGTCTCTACATCCATCTGCATAGTATTCACACAGAAATCCATTGCACTCTTCATTTTCTCCTCCGAGCAACCCAAACAATGCGGGTTGCTCTTAAAAACCGACCAAATATCCTCTTCCGACCACCCGAAACTCTTGAACACTTCCATTTTTCTGTTCCAAATTGACTCCTTCATGGAAACCAATACTTTAAGAGCAAGCATAAACAACTCAGAAGTCGGTGCTAGACCCAATTTTTTGAGAGTTTGTACTGCATCTTCCAACCTATTGACTTTCAGCATTATTGTTCTAGGCTTCGTTAGAATCAATTTCGATATGCTATGTAAAGGTACTCCTTCCCTTATCAAAAATTCAATATTTGGTTGCAAAATCCCAGCAAGATCATAACTTAAAAGCCATGAAGACCGCTTAACAGCCGCCATGACATTCTCATTGTTTTCAAGGTATGTATTCAGAAATTGAAACGTTGGTTTTATATGAGAACTCAAGCCTCGCTTCAAAATGACAGGATTCAAAACAATGAGGTCAGCTAGAAGCTTACCCACAAAGCCATTTTGAGTGAGGAACTCTATCTTGGGCTTGAGATTGTCTTCCACTTTGGATTGGAGTACCCTCGGGTGCTTTTTGATTAATTCCGCGATGTGGGTATTGTCGAAACCGTGAGATTTCAAGAAAGTGAGCACAGCTTGAGGCCTTTGGAGGTTGTTCTCTTCGAATTTGAGCTTCTGTGAGGTTGAGAAAGCAGATTCTAAGGGAAGCCCACATGAGTTCATGAGGTAGTTAACAGTGAATGAGGATGAAAGTAGTTGAGAAGTTGATGAATTTTTTGCTGCCGATGTTGTCAAAAAACGATTTTGCATAAGAGAAAGCAGGTTTCTGAAGGGAAGATTAGCAGCCATTGTTGTGGAAGCAAAGAAAAGATACACAGACAATATTTTTGGTGAAGGGCTTTTGCTAGGGTTTATGGGGAAAAGGGGATTTTATTAAAAAATAACCTAATTCCTCAAACTATTTTATTAGTAAGGCAAAGTTTGAAACATATTTTATTTATAATAATTCGAGTGTGAGACATTCGATTTCGTCCTGCAAAAATTCACTTGGCGATTTCAAACTCGAGTTTAAGACACTTGATTTCCAAGTGAATTTTTGCAGGGCAAAATCGAGTGTCTCACACTTGTTATAAATGAAATATGTTTCAAACATTGCCTAACTAATAATATTATTTGAATTTTATAGTTATTTTCTAAAAAAATCCGGGAAAAGGAGTAAAGGTGTTGATTTGGGTCCGTTTGGATTGATTATTTGGTTGTAAGATTGTATCTGAAAATATAATGAATAGTATTTAAAATCATCTGAATAGTAAAATAAGTTAAACGAAATATGTTTCAAACATTGTCTAACTAATAATATTGTTTGAGTTTTATAGTTATTTTCTAAAAAAATCCGGGAAAAGGAGTAAAGGTGTTGATTTGTGTCCGTTTGGATTGATTATTTGGTTGTAGGATTGTACCTGAAAATATAATGAATAGTATTTAAAATCATCTAAATAGTAAAATAAGTTAAACGAAATATGTTTCAAACATTGCCTAACTAATAATATTGTTTGAGTTTTATAGTTATTTTCTAAAAAAATCCGGGAAAAGGAGTAAAGGTGTTGATTTGGGTCCGTTTGGATTGATTATTTGGTTGTAGGATTGTATCTGAAAATATAATGAAAAGTATTTAAAATCATCTGAATAGTAAAATAAGTTAACAAAAATCATTTTTACCAAACAAATACTTATTAGGGTGTTGGTATTTTTGCTAAATAAAATTATTTTATTTTATTTAAGAATGTGCTAATTAATTAATTGAAAAGGATAAATGAGTGTTTAGTTTATTATTATTTTTCTTCTAAAAAAAGTGGTAAATTTCACAAATATATCTAAAGTTTGGACTAATACCAATCAAGTCTATAACATTTAAAAACTAAGGGGTTGTTTGGCAGCTAATTTTTAACACATTTTCACTAATTTTAAACAACCTTATACACTTTTCAATACGCTTTTTCACTCACACGTATATTAAAAACATCCAAACAACATTACACAAACTAACCAATCAAACAGGCCCTAAAAATCTTTTCTCAAAAAAAAAAAAAAAAAAAAAAGGCCCTAAGAGCATCCGCAGCCAAAAATCTCATCCTATCCTATTTTACCATCCCAAAAAACTATTTTATCAATTATACCATACAATTTTACAATATAACCAACATCCCAACTTTTATTTTCCTATTATACTCTTTAAAATAATATATCTACCCAATAAAATAATATATCCCAAATCCATATCTATTCTCTCCCATCTCTCTCCTCTCTTTGATTTTTAACTCTCTTCCTCTGTCTCTCTTCCACTGAAACCACCACCACCTCCACCGTCCAAAAAGGCTACATAACTCAAACAAACTACCCCTGCTTCACTGCCCATCACCCACCACCGCCAAAACAAAACCCACAAATGACCAACAAAAACCCAGTAAAATCAGACTCATAAATGAACAACTCACACCATAAATGAACAAAACCCATAAACCGATCTCTGCGCTGATCTCCACACCCAACGCCCAACGGCAATCTCCACATCCCACGATCTCCATGCCCAACTGCGATCTCCACATCCCACGCCCAACGGCGATCTCCACACCACACCCAAACACCGATCTCTGCGCCAAACCCCAAACGCTGATCTCCACGCCACCACACTAATCTGCAACGAGAGAGAGAGAGAGAAGAGAAATAATGATTGGGTGGTGGCTTGCCATGGCCAGTGACAATGGGTCAAGCCATGATGTGGTGGCTATGGGGTTGAGTCTAAAGAGATGAGAGCTGAATAAGAGAGAAGGAAGGTAGAGAAAAGAAAAGGAAATAATGAGAGAGAGAGAGGAGAGAGACAATTAAAAAATAATTTTTAGAAATACGATTGAGCTACAGTGGCATCTTATTAATAAGATGCTATTGTAGCACAATTGTAAAAATTTTTACAATTCTAAATGTTTACAAGTCCAAATGCTGGGTGCTTTTGGGGTTTTTATGCTAAACCCATCTTACATTTGGCATATTCATGCCCAGCTGCGAATGCTCTAATAATCTTAGTTCATAAGAGCATTCGCATCAGCTCTGGTATAAATGTTTAAAATACACATTTTGATCACTTTTACACATTTTGAACCAAAAAACACTCCACATCAGTTCTTTCAAAATCATGTAAACTTGTGGAAATTTATCAACGAGCTACAGTACCCGTGTAAATTTACACAGCACTGTAGCTCATGTATTTAATTTTTTAATAACTTTTTCTCCCTCCTCCCTAACTGACTCTCATCTCCTACCTCTCTTCCCCAACATCCAGCGCGCCAGAATCAACGAAAAATGAACCCCAACAAACCCACACACAAACACACCCACACACAAACAAACCCAAACGGCCAGAATCAATTGAAAATTAACCCAAACAAACACACACACAAACACACCCACACACAAACAAACCCAAACGGACAGAGATATCGGTGCTTATTGGAACGATCTAGGTTGCCGAAGCTCGTGGGTCAGCCGGTGAAGCGTGGAGCGTGGATTGGCCGGTGAAGAAAGGATCTAGATCGCCGGAGCTCGTGGGTCTTGCTTGATCGGAGCTTGTGGATTAGACCGAGAGGGAGAGATCGGAGCTTGTGGATTAGACCGAGAGGGAGAGATCAGAGCTTGATCGGAGCTTGTGGATTGGAGTTAGAGAGATCGGAGCTGTGGATCGGTGCAGCCGTGGATCGGAGCTTGTGATCGGAGCTGTGGATCGAGCTTGTGATCGGAGTTGTGGATCGAGCTAGTGTGGATTAGACCGTGAGGGAGAGAGATGGGTATAGAGAGATAGACTGAGAGGGAGACCGAGAGGGAGAGAAATGGGAGATGGGTATAGAGAGATAGACTGAGAGGGAGACCGAAAGGGAGGGAAATGGGTATAGAGAGATAGACTGAGAGGGAGACCGAGAGAAATAGAATCAGAAAAAATGGAAAGTGATAAAGAGAGAGAGATAAAGCACGTATAAAAGGGTTAGTTGAGAAATAATAAAATAATTGAAAAAATTGATTATTTAAATAGAAGTGGTGAAAGAATAAATAAACTGATGCGGGTGTATTGTAAAAGTGAATGTGTAAAATAGAATAAATAGGTTTTTATGTGTAAAATAGACACAAATTTTACATGAGCTGATGTGAATGCTCTAATAGCATAAATCCAAATGGGTTTCTAACTCCATTACTTATTTTTTTAGTTTCTCTCTGAACTCCCTTCTCTTTTTTATTTCTCTTCTCCTTTTCCTCTCTCTTCTTTCTCTTCTCTTCCTCCGGCTCTCTCGTTTCTTGTCTCACATCTCCGATCTCTATTTTCACTCTCTTCTCCTCTCTATCTTCATCTTTGTGGTGGAGCCGTGGTGGTGGGTTCGTTGATTTCTTCTCTCCCTTCGTCTTTGTTGTGGCGTCGTGGTGGTGGGTTTGTTGATTTCTCTGCTCTCTTCGTCTTTGCTGTGGTGCCATGGTTGTGGGTTTGTGGTGATTTATGGGTTTTTGTTAGGTCAGTGTTAAAGGATTTGAGTTTTTTGTGGGTCTATTTTGGTTTGGATTGGCGTTAGAGATCTAGGTTTTCTGTGAGTGTGGAGGAGTTTTGTGAGTTTTAGTTTGACATGTTTGTTTGTGAATTTGCTAATGCCGGTGGTTTGTGGTCGCTGGTTATGGGTTTGTGGGTGGGTTTTTTTGATGCCGATGCCGATGTCGATGTTGATGTTTTGCTGCTGGGTTTGTAGGTGTTGTTGATGGTTAGTGGTCGGTAGTTCTGGGTTTGTGCCTTGTGGGTTTAGCTTGCAAATGTGTGGGTGGTTGGTGGTCGCTAGGTTCATTCAAGCTTTTTTTTTTTTTTTTTTTTTTGGTTTACTGAGAAAGAGGTTCTTCAATTTTTTTTCCTCTTCTTACCCATTCGAATAGAGAAAGGGAAGAGAAAGAGAGACACATGGAGAGGAGTGAAAGAGAACAATGTGCAGAACTAAGATGTAACGACGGTACAGGCTGTTTGGGTATGGACTAGGATGGTCAATTTTTAAATTTTCTGGACTTTATTGGCATTATGCCAAACTTATGGGTATCTTTATGAAATTTATCCCAAGAAAAAAAATTTATTACTATTATTTTAAATGGAGCAGGACTTAAAATGTCATTGTCGCTATAACATCACTCGATTTCTTAAATCCCTCGTTGAAGCATTGAATTTTGATATCTTATGGTTGAACTAACAAAAGATATAAGATTCGATCTCTGCCTATATCAGATTAAATCTCATATTTCTTTTTTTTTTTTTTTGATAGAAAACTGAAATTCCATTAACATGAACTAGAAACAAGTACATCAGTTGAGAGAGCATGTTCTAAGAAACAAGGGCTCTCCTCAATCCAAGTAACATATTGCTCAACACCCTGAGCATGTTTTGCTAACAAGTGGGCTACTTGATTACCTTTCCTACCAACATGTGAAATAGAAAATCTACGAAAAGTACTTAACATAGAACTAATTCCATACACAACTGAAGCAATTGAAGATGGAGAAGGAGAAATGCCAGCAATAGCATTTGAAACCATAACAGAATCCCCCTCAAGAACAATCTCATGAAATCCCATATCTTTAGCAAACATAACTCCCAATTCATAAGCTTTTGCTTCGGCTTCCATGGGTCCCAGATGCTGATTTAGCTTCATTGACAAAGCTCCCATGAACAAACCTTCACAATTGCGTATTACCACTCCTACCCCAGACTTTCGTTGTTCCGCAAAGACAGCCCCATCAACATTTACTTTAAAAACAGAAGCATCAGGAGGTGACCAAACCTGTTTGCATTGTTTTGCCAAGCCTAATGTAGAACTTCCAGAAATTGCAGATGTTGTAGTATGTACAGAAGCTGCTGCATCTGCAGAAACTGCATCTGCAGAAACTGCAATAGCAGAAACTGCATCTGCAGAAACTGCAATTGCAGAAACTGCATCTGCAGAAACTGCATCTGCAGAGGTTGGTACTACATTTGATGAATCGGTAGAACTTAGTGAAGTTGAAAAATTTGCTGCCTTGAATGATTCAATATAGTTTCCACACCATTGAACTAGTTCAAAACCTGACATAAACTTCTTTCCATTTCTTTTCTCATTTCGCCTAGTCCACAAAGCCCAAGCAATGGTCACGGCTAATGAGAGTATTTCCTCACTACTTTTCTGAACATGCACCAGGAACCAAAACAACTCTATAAAATCATTAAAAAACAGATGTTGCTGCCTGCAAAAAATAGAAGTAAGAGCCCAGGTACTTGAAGCACATAAACAGCTCCAAAACACATGACCTGAGGATTCACAGCCCATTTTACACTCTTCACATAAGTCAGTCTCAACAATTCCTCTCTTCTTAAGATTAGACAATGTTGGTAGAATGTTTTTACATGCTCTCCACCCAAAGTGTTTAACCTTATTTGGAATTTTCAAACCCCACAGCACCTTCCAAAGTGTCTTCATATTGCTATTGTCTGAACAGGAACCAGAATCAGGTTGTACTTTAGTCTCCATTGCAATTTTGTAGGCACTCCTCACTGAGAATTTCCCATTTGAGGTTGTACTCCATATCAAGGTATCTGAAGGCAGAGTTGAGCTAAGCGGCAAACCCAAAATGATCTCAGCCTCATGTGGTACAAAAATCTGATGAATCAATTCATATTTCCACTCTGCCGTATCACTGTTAATCAGATCAGAGACCAATGCTTGGCTGCCCAGCACTCTTGGTGGTGATATTACTTTAAAGGTAGATGGCATTGGTAACCATTTATCAGACCAAATTCTAATCTTCTGCCCATTCCCAATCTGCCACCTTACTCCACTTCTAACAATATTTTGTGCAGCCATTATACTCCGCCACAAATAAGATGGACGCTTCCCAATAGTTGCTGCCACAAACTCACAATCAGGAAAATATTTAGCTTTAAGGACTTTATATGCAAGGGAATTAGTTTCCGTCTGAAGCTTCCAACCTTGTTTAGCTAGTAAAGCTAAATTAAATTCCTTAAGCAATTTAAAACCCATTCCCCCCTTACTTTTTGGAGCACAAAGTGACTCCCAACTCATCCAAGACATCTTCCTTTCATTACCCTTCTGCCCCCACCAAAAATTCCTGACCATACTTGTCAGTTCTTCACAAATGGAATCAGGAAGTTTAAAACAACTCATAGTGTAAGTAGGCACTGCTTGGGCAACAGCCTTTATCAAAATTTCCTTGCCACCTTTAGATAATAATTTCTCCTTCCACCCCACCAATTTGCTAGCTAACTTCTCTTTAAGGTCCAAAAAGGTATTGCGTTTAGAGCGACCCACCAATGATGGAAGACCAAGATATTTTTCATGTTGGCTAATCACTTGAGCATCAAATCTCAATCTGAATTCTTCCTTGACATCATGAGGAGTATTTTTGCTAAAAAATAAAGAAGTTTTTGCTCGATTTAAGAGTTGACCCGAGGCTTTTTCATATATCCCAATTATTCTCTGCAAAGATTCACACTCTTCCATAGAAGCTCTACAAAATATTAAACTATCATCTGCAAAAAATAAGTGAGAAATACTTGGTCCTCTTTTACAAGCTGCAACCCCATGTAACACCCCATTCTCCACAGACCTTTTAATTAAAGCAGAAAGCCCTTCAGCACAAATCAAGAACAAGTAAGGAGATAAAGGATCACCTTGACGCAAGCCTCTAGTTGGAATTATAGAACCACTTGGTACACCATTGATCTTCAAAGAATAAGTAACTGTGGAAATGCATTGCTTCATCAAATTCCTCCATGTAACATTAAAGCCCATTTTTTCCATTATTTTCTCCAACCAAATCCATTCAACTCTATCATAAGCTTTACTCATATCCAACTTGAGAGATACCTCACCCACTTTTCCTTTCTTCTTCTGGCTAATGTGGTGCATAGTTTCAAAAGCAACTAAAACATTGTCAGTTATTAATCTGCCATGCACGAAAGCACTTTGAGTATCACTGATAAGATAGGGCAAAATTTTCCTGAGTCTATTAGCAAGGGTTTTTGATGCTAATTTATACACCACATTACAAAGACTTATAGGACGGTATTCAATAACCTTGGTGGGATTTTTCGTTTTAGGAACAAGAACTATATGAGTCTCATTAAATTTTGGTGGCACTTTCCCATGGTTAAGAAAATCCAAAACCGTTTTAATTACACAATCACCAACAGATGACCAAAAGTGTTGATAAAACAGAGGGGGCATACCGTCAGGACCTGGAGCTTTAGTCGGATACATCTGCTTCAAGGCTTGGGAAACTTCAAATCCATGGAATTCTGATGTAAGCATGTCATTCATTTCCACTGAAACAGTTGGCTGAACAGCATCTAAGATCTCTTCAAATTCAGTAGGTTGAGCAGACGTAAAAAGATCCGTGTAGTACTTCATGAAAACCTCTTCAATCTTTGAATCATCTTGCTGCCAAACCTGATTGTCATCAAGGATACCATCAATATGGTTTCTTTGAAGTCTGCCTGAAGCCTTTGCATGAAAGAATGCTGAGTTCTTATCCCCCAACTTCAGCCAAGTGAGATGAGATCTCTGATTCCACATGATTTCTTCTTTATCTAACCACTCATTCAGTTCAGCCCTTGTTCTACACGTCTCCTGTACAAGCTCCAAATTAGATTGTTGCTTTTCAAGCCATTGGAGGCGTTGTTGCAGACTATTGATTTTTGTTTGCACATGTCCAAATTCATTCTTGTTCCAGCTTTCCAATCTGCTTTTGCATAAATTCAAACACTTCAACAGTGGGAATTCCTCCCAAGAAAGCAATCCTTCCTCCCAAGCTTCGGACACCACTTCCTCACATCTTGCATCTTTCAACCACATAGCTTCAAATCTGAATAGTTTACGCCTATTTCGACGCTGCATCAATCTCATATCCAAGTGAATAGATAATTGAGAATGATCCGAAGTAGAGTTAGATAAGTGAAATACTTTTGCACTGGGAAATAAATCGCACCAGGTGGTAGAAGCTAAAGCCCTATCAATTCTCTCCCGTATCTGAGTTCCATCTCGTTTAATATACCTCCATGTAAATTTTGAACCCACATATCCCAAATCTCTTAAGCCACATACATCAATAGCATCCCTAAAGATCTCCATCTGTCTAGCCTGCCTAATTCTTCCTCCTTCTTTTTCACTCATTCCTAGAATTTCATTAAAATCCCCCACAACCAGCCATGGTAGATTGTTCCTTTGGCGTAAGTATTTGAGAAGCTTCCAAGAATCTTCTCGTTTTGAGGCTTCTGGATTACCATAAAATCCTGTGATGCGCCACCAGCCAATATTTTGACCACCATCCACATGGGCATCTATATACCACTTAGAATAGTGTTGAATATGAACTGAAGACTCAATCTTCCACAATAGAGCAGTACCACCACTTCTACCTTCGCTCGAGACAATCAAACCATGCTTAAACCCAATTTTATTCTGGACATACTTCATAGTATCTAAATTAGCTTTTGTCTCCATTAAGAAGATCAAAGCGGGAGCTTCCTTTCGAATAACCTTCTGTAAGGTTTTAACTGTCCGAGGGTTCCCAAGCCCTCGGCAGTTCCAACTCAAAATACTCATAACTTTGGAATCTTCCTCCCTTTTTTGTTTCTTCTCAAGGTCCATTGAGATAACATCCACACTGTCCGAGACTCTGCGTTTACTTTCCACCCCTAGAGACTTCACGCCTTTTTTATTAACACGCCTCTCTTTTTTGATTCTTTTCCACTTGCCTTTTTGTGGTACAGGGTTCACACTAATTTGATAAGGATTAGGCAAAATCAAATCAGTACTTGTGTGTGGATTAGGCAAAATCAAATCACCACCTGTGTTCCCACTAGTCTGGATAGGTGTTAAAGGACTTTTACTCGACTTAGAAGACTTTCCAGCATTACGTAGCTTGTATCCAGATTTATGGGGACCACCTGAAGCACTACCAACACAAAAATTATCCTCAGCAGATAGGGAGAGATTAATGCCATGGTACATACCTTCCTTCCTTGTAGCAGCACCTAATTTTATTCCAAACTCATCACAGACAGCCACATGTTTAGTTGAATTTAAATTAGAATCCAAGTGTTCTACGGATAAAGCTCTATTAATATCAAGAAGTTTTTCATCAAAATCTGTAACCGACTCCTTGTTTTTAGCATCTATAGTGACCGTTGTATTTTGATTCAACCGTTCTCCCCAACTGGCCAACCGTCCTCTCAACTCACCAACTGTCACCGGAGACAGTTCCATCCTCTTCTCCGACAAAGCAGACTCACATATTTCAGCACCATCTGCATCTGATATTCGAGATAGGCTTAGACCACCCTGATAACGTCTTGGATCTTCATCACCAAAGCCTTTGACATCCACAAAAGTTTTCCTTGAAGGATTAAATTGTGATGCACGAATCCATTGGCCAAATTGTTGGTCTTCTACTTTTAAAGATCCCTTACTCCGCAGCCAAAGAAAACAATCTTTATCATCATGAGAAAGCATTCCACACCAGTAGCAGATGTTTGGAAGTCTCTCATACTTAAAAGAAACAAATCCCTCATCATTGTCTCCAAAAGAGATTGTCCTTCCTCGACACAAAGGCTGTGAAATATCAATGACAACCCGAACTCGGATGAAATTTCCCCCAATCATCTCGGAAACATTGTCAGTTCTAGTAACCTCCCCCAGAGACTCTCCAATTTCCAAAGCAGCATCAGAGGTTAACCAACTAAATGGCAGATTATGAATTTGTACCCAAAATCTGGATTTAGAGAAGTCTACATCCTTCATAGATGTGATCCCATCATAACGTTTGAGAACAACCAAGTGTCTATCAAAAGACCAAGGTTCTCCCATAAGGACTTTGTCTAAATCAGATTCAATTTCAAAAACAAAGAGTAAATGATTGTCACCTGCATCTCTAATTCGGAAATCCTTGCATGTACGCCATAAAGGTCTAAAAGTCTTTGCCACTGCATCAATACTCACATTCCTCTTAGTAAGAAACTTTGCAGCAAGAACATACTCCACAGATTGATTAGTCTTGGTTAACGCCAATTTCTTGCCTTCCTTGTCAGAGAGGGAAAGTGTTTTCCAACGTGTTGTAAGATCATCCATAGTCAAGACTGAAACTGTTTTTACTACCACAAGACCCTTAAACACTCAGACTAAATGAAATCAGTATCGAAAACCAATCGTCTTCACAAAATTTGGAAGGAAACAGACTACTACAGCAAAGGAAGTTAGTGTACTAACTGCCAATGCCGAGAACGGTTTTTAAACCTCATATTTCTTATTCTTGAATAATAGATATATGGTTTGATTTCCGCTAGCATGTTTATTTTGAAATTATCTATACTATTAATAACATGACTCTTTGCTTGGATTTTAACATTTTGCATATTAAAGTACCCTCACACAAATTCTTAACCTCTCAAAAATATCTTTATCTTTTAGTTAAAAGATTTTAAATTGAAAAATACAAATTAGTTAAGAGAGTAATTTACTATTCTTAAATTTTAGTCTTTTTTCTTTATATTTTCCATTCAGCCTAAAATTTAAGACACTATCTTTATTTCATTTTTAAACATTATTTTATGTTACCTTACCTTTTTAAAAAAAAAAACAAAATACACACAGTCATCTCATAAAAAAAAAATACACAGTTATTATTATTATTGTTATTTTTGATAATATACACGTGGTTATTTATATATCACTTTTCAACATTATAACACTAAACCAACAAATAAATAAAAAAAATAGTATTATTGTATGCTTAAAACGCCTGTAATGAGTATAGTATATATATTCAAAATAAAACTTTTTAAAACTCACTATTTTATTTTTTGAGAAACCACTGTTTTTTTTTTTCCTAGCTACTCCTTTTCCAAACAATAGATTTTCAAAAAGTTGAAAAAAAAAGGATACACCAAATGGACTCTTAACAAGCATTGATTATTTCACACTAACACACTACTTGAGCCTTGCCACAAGTCCAAAAAAAACTATTAAATTTTATCCAATTGGCTATCCCAATTTCACCCAACTATTTTTCCTTTTAACCATGAATGTGCTAATCATGTAACCAAACACACACTGATTTCAGCTTCCTATTTTCCACTTCCTTTTCCCTTTTCCCCAAGGGTCGGGAAGAAAGGCTCCCATTGCAGTTAAAGAGATGGGGTTTTATGGAAGTATATTTGATATTAAAGACGGCATCAAGACTGAAGCGTGTCATTTGGGTTCTCTTTTTTTCCTGGGGGTGATAATCAATTTATCTTTGTTAATAGAGTTGTTGTTTTTATATTTGATATATGATAGCATATTGTGAATGTTTATGTACACAACTTTGAATATTCTCTAGAAGGTCTAGATGTTAGATATCCCAACCTCTTTAGAATTGTGTATCACCTAACCAAATTGTAGAGGTAAATCTACACAATTCCAGACTTTCTCTGGAAGGTCTAGATGTTAGATATCCAAACCACATTATGATACTCAAATTGTGCATAAGAAACGTGGATGATGATAAGCCTAATATCCACATATATGGATATTCTTTGGAAGGTTTGGATGTCAAATATCCAAACCTCCTTTGGATTGTGTACCACCTAACCAAATGGTGGACGTTGATGTACAAAATTCTGGATATTCTCTAGAAGGTTTGGATATTACATGTCCAAACCACCTTATGATACTTAGGTTATGTATAACTTAACCGTCAAAGAGTGCACTCAGAGACTCAGAGTGTTGAGTTGTAAAAAAGATTCGTTCATTAAGTCAACCTAGATGGGACTATAATTTCATAAATAAGTTAAATAACCCCTAATTTAAAATAAAAATAAATACAATTAAATTATAGATATTGGTCAATTATACTAGGTACCTAATCTTTTCCCTTTTAAGAATAAAGTATATGCGTGAGAAAAAAAAATCGCAATTTGTATATGCGCTGAAATGTAGGGAGATAAATTGGTGGCTAGTTCAGGATTTCATTATTTATGGAATATCCATCAATCATTTTTTTTTTCTTTTGATTTTATTATCAAAACTAGGTTAAGGAAAGTCTTGGGGTCTCCTAGCCTAATTGAGAGTCAAAATCATGACTATAACAAGAAATATGAGTTTTAATGTTCAATTTTGTATGGAAAATGTGTTAGGAACTCTCACAATGCTCGTCTTAAAATTGTATGTCATTTACTCAATAGAATGTAAAATAAATTTGGCTTTTGGTTTTTGGGGTAAAATGTCACATTGTGATGTATTTGCATTTCTACATTATGAATAATGCATAAGGATGAAATGGATTAAGCGAAGTGTGTTTTTGAAAGTTAGAAAAAACGTATTTTCTGAGTTTAGGAAATAATTTTGAGAAAATCAGAGATCACTGGTAGGTTAGCAGAAGGTGTTCTCTAAATTGCAACGTAACCTAGAATGACTACATGATTACTTTACCTTCTGGATCTTATCAAATTATAGGCAATATATTCTATTGCTTGGTGAGGGTATAAGCATGAGCATAAACAAATAAACATTGGAAATGTGAAGCTATCTATATAATATCTAAAAATTGAAACGTGGCATTTATAGTTGCTATGTTCTTAACTTCTTTCAATCCACTTTGATCCATTCAACCTATTTCAATCTACTTCTGCCCATTCCACCCATTTCTGTCCATTTCAGTTCACTTTGGTTCAATCGATCCATTTTGGTCTATTTAGTCCATTTCAGTCCACTTGGGTCCATTTAGTTCAGTTTGGTCTATTTCAGTCATTTCAGTTCAATTGTGTTTCATCTCTTTTATTGGAACTGTAAAGAACAAACAACTCGAGGGAAACTGTGTGATCGTTGCATGGTTCAGGGATTTTTGGGGTATGAAGTGAGAAATCGCACATTTTGTTTTGAAGTGTTTTTGGTTTCAACAAAAGAAGGCTAAACATCAAAGTCCAACATTGTTACAAAAAATAATTGGAGTATCACCATGTACTTTGTCATGAGAGTAACAGTAGTAATGATGCAGTATGGATTATCAAGAACAAATTAACTCAATCAGCTCACTTCCTATTCAGCAAAAAAAAAAAAAAATCAGCTCACTTCCTAGCTATCAAGTATACCCATTATGTCCAGGAAATAGTAAAAGATCTCATGGAGTACTAATTTCGATAGTGAAAATCAGCAGTTTACCAAATTGAATTTCAGCACTGCCTTTCATTTACAAACTGATGGCCAATATGAACGAATCATTCATATTTTTTAGTTCATAAATGAAAGTATTACATCTAGTTAACTCTAATAGTAAAATCTCAACTATAATTTAGTTACTAATTATTTTTATAGATTTGTGAAGAGTTAAAAAATTTTAGTCATGTTGGTTACTTTATATAAGAATAGAAAAAGCAATTAGCCTAGGAACAAAGTACAAGCTTTTTCGATAAGAAAATGAAACAAGATTGAACATATAATTTAGCTTGATGATGAACACAAGCTTAACTCGTGTTCAACATAAAATTAAGTGAACTAAACCCGAACTTTAAGGGAAAAACCAAAAATGCCAATGTTGAAAGAGAACCAGAGAAGGCTCTGTCAACCTAACCAAGTGAGAACAAACATCAAGAATAGCTTTAGCCCCAAATCATCACAACTAAAAATAGTAAATGTCTCCAGGCTTTAAGAACAATTTTAATGCATCATCAAAAGACAAGGGAAAATCACTTTCCTGAGGTTTTCGGACACCATCGTACATTGTAGTATACTCATTTATGACAACGTACTCATATCTATAGTTGTATATATAGTATCTTTTTTGCAACAAAATCTACGCTGTACAACAAAATTTGATTTAACAAGAGGCTGAATTTATTCTGCAACAGCAGCAAATAATGATATAGAAAACTAACTGGGGCATGAACTACATATAGATGGTGTGATTTTAAAGGAAAAACAAAAATGAAAATATTTAAAGAGAACTAGAGAAGGCTCTGTTGTCTTAGCCAGGCGAGAACAAACAAGAGGAATAGCTTCAGGCCCAAAGCAATGTCACAACCAAAAATAGGATGATAGCCAGTGCAAAACAGAACCCAACAATTGCCATGAAAGCCTGGAAACAGTTAAAGGAATGAGATACTTGTAAAATTGAACAAAACAAGAATTTTTAAAAATTTTCAGTGTCGCTTACCTTCCCCTGAGACTCAAACTTAAATTTCACAGTGAACCATGACAATCCTCTGTCTACAAAAGGTGCAACGGCAAGCGCTCCGCATAAAAAGAACCTCTATAGAATCAAAAGACTGTTAAATGTAACACAAAAAGAACTTCTATTCAATAAGAGTGAGTACAATGGCATTTATATGAAATCAGCAGTTAAAAAATATCATTATGAAATAAAAGATGGGAAAAACCTAGAACGATGTTCATAACCTATAGATAAAATTTGTTTTTTTACTGAATATAATATGCCAGTATCTAAAGTAGAAATTTTAAAACAATTTTTTCAGCAATAACATTCATGCCTTGGAATCATCATATCATCATATACTACATTCTCACAATGTTGATCACAAGATTTACAGCTAAGATTGAAAAGAAACAATCACTTCTGCTGCATCAAAGAGTCAACTTATTTCAACAGCACTAGATATAGATTTAACAATTCATTACAAATGGCTTTTCCCTTTTTCTCCCATTATTGTGGTCTTGTATTCACTTCAACCAACAGTATAGTCGAGCAATTATAACTTCAACAAGCATATATTCCAAACAGCTCAAATATATATATATATATATATATATATACTGACTAATGGCTCAAATGACTTAATTTAAAACAATATCATTTCGTTCCATTTTTAGTAAAATAGTAAAGGATATTCCAGTATCATACCAGCTGAATTGCTTATTCAAGAATCAAGAAACATCATGATGTCCATACATATTACTAAATAATTGAAGAAAATTTGAGTACTGGCAGCTCACCCGCCAGCTCTTATAAGCTTAGTAACTTGACTTCCGGCCCACACCATGGCCATTACTTTGAGGAATCTGAAAACAGCCAAAAGTTTCACAACATCTATAAAAATAAGAGATAAGCTTAAACATCCAAATACTCAGCTATTGCAGGTCAGTTGGGTTAAAGATGAGGTAATTTCCCTGGTTTTTGAAATAGCAATATACAAATACACTTATCATGTGTTTTTCATCTGGACGCACTACTCAAACTTCACAATTCTAGAATGCATCGTGAAGTCTGACACCAAAGCTCTTGATCTACATCAATCCATTCTATCTTCCTATACATGCCATCAATAGATTCAATAGTCATTTTGCAGCCAGTGATTCAGGTTAATCGTAACTGCACGCAATGTAAAAGCATCAGCGATGACAGATCATTAGAAGTCCCAAGCATGAACTTCTAAGAAAGGTTCCCTCACATCCTAACTAAGATCCAATGAACCTCAGAAACTGAAAATACAGTGTCCATATTGATAACAATCGCAAACTTTTCAATGTCCAAAGTAAGGGGCAAAATCACATCCACAAATATAGTTGAAACCATTAATATTTTAAAAAGAATCAAAATCTAGGAAACTCAGTTTAATGAGACATCTGACAGCCATAAGAAATGTAAGAAGTACAATTTCAATGCATCCAAGCATATGAGCTTTGCTAACAGTGGAAAATTGAGTACACAAATTACACTGATTGCCAACATCAGGAGGTTATGGAAGTCATGTTAATCAGTGGCAAATAATCAAGAAAAATTCTGATGCTCTAAAACAGAAACATCTCCTGAGAGGAAACAGTGATAAGGGAAATACGAAGGTCAGTACATTACATATGTCAAGGCATCAAAGGATATCATAGAATGAAATCTACCATTCCTCACATTTATGTTGTTTTTATCATACTCCTGAAATATACAACTTCTGTATGTGAAATGGCCGGCCATGACATAAAAGTTTCACCTTCCAACTATTGCACTCAAATGTGATAATCAACACATGAAGCATAGATGGCTCTCAGGGACAGTAATCTTTATATCATAAAATACCAGTGGTATTAACAACAACAGAAGCCCATAAAGGAGGATCAGTCCTGACATCGAGGGCGCATCTTCTTCAATCCTCCAGACTGTTGGAAAAATCATTTTCATTTCGTACTAAATTCAAAGGTGTGGGTCCTTATTGCAATGCCTACAATGCAAAACAGAGTTTCTAAAAATATGCTTTAATATGTAGTGTTTCACACCAAAAAAACTTTTTTTTTTTTTTTTTGACAAGTCACACCAAGAAGACTATTTAAGCACCGCAATGAAAAAAATTGCTGATACTTTGTTTGTTTCTAATGACATTCCATTTGAAATAAATTACATCAAATTTCATGTTTGCATACTCCTTTAACAGATATCCACTTGCAAATATTAACATCTAATTCCCCTCACCTTCTCAACATTACTGAAAAAACTAATACTGACATGTCAATAGCTTTTTTTTTTTTTTTTTTTAATTTGATAAGTAACGAAAATTTTATTAAAAAATACAAAACTAGGTACACTGGGAGTGTACTTAAGGAGAATTGCAAACAGCTCTCAAACTACAATGCTCAACCAAATCTAAAAGAGTAAAACAAGGAGAAGGGTAAAAAGCAACATTCCAATCTAACAAGGTACGGAAGACTAGAAATTTACATTTAGGATGTCAAGCAACAGAAAATAAATAAATTTCTCTAAAAATATTATCTATTGAAAATATTTCCCTTTCCAAAATAAACAGAACCTCAATAGTAATAAATTTCCCATTATTGAGCTCAACTTACACATTGCCATCAACTATCTTTATTCTCTGCCATAGAGATACCACGGTATAACTCCATTAAGCCTGGTATGCTATCTGAATGCTTAACAACATAATTCTTGTAGAAATTATTTTCAGTTTGATAAAAAAGTGAAACATAATGCTTGGCCTCTTTAAGCAGATTCTTTGACTTCAAAACCTTCACGACATTATACCTTGGACGAAGCCTTTTATCAACCGCATACGTAAGAAATCTGGGGTAACGAATTATAGTCTCTACATCCATCTGCATAGTATTCACACAGAAATCCATTGCACTCTTCATTTTCTCCTCCGAGCAACCCAAACAAAACGGGTTGCTCTTAAAAAGAGACCAAATATCCTCTTCCGACCAACCGAAACTCTTGAACACTTCCATTTTTCTGTTCCAAATTGACTCCTTCATGGAAACCAATACTTTAAGAGCAAGCATAAACAACTCAGAAGTCGGTTCTAGACCCAATTTTTTGAGAGTTTGTACTGCATCTTCCAACCTATTGACTTTCCGCATTATTGTTCTAGGCTGCGTTAGAATCAATTTCGATATGCTATGTAAAGGTACTCCTTCCCTTATCAAAAATTCAATATTTGGTTGCAAAATCCCAGCAAGATCATAACTTAAAAGCCACGAAGACCGCTTAACAGCCGCCGTGACATGCTCATTGTTTTCAAGGTATGTATTCAGAAATTGAAACGTTGGTTTTATATGAGAACTCAAGCCCCGCTTCAAAATGACAGGATTCAAAACAATGAGGTCAGCAAGAAGCTTACCCACAAAGCCGTTTTGAGTTAGGAACTCTATCTTGGGCTTGAGATTGTCTTCCACTTTGGATTGGAGTATCCTCGGGTGCTTTTTGATCAATTCCGCGATGTGGGTATTGTCGAAACCGTGAGATTTCAAGAAAGTGAGCACAGCTTGAGGCCTTTGGAGGTTGTTCTCTTCGAGTTTGAGCTTCTGTGAGGTTGAGAGAGCAGATTCGAAGGGAAGCCCACATGAGTTCATGAGGTAGTTAACAGTGAATGAGGATGAAAGTAGTTGAGAAGTAGATGAATTTTTTGCTGCCGATGATGTCAAAAAACGATTTTGCATAAGAGAAAGCAGGTTTCTGAAGGGAAGAATAGCAGCCATTGTTGTGGAAGCAAAGAAAAGATACACAGACAATATTTTTGGAGAAGGGTTTTTGCTAGTGTTTAGGGGAAAAGCCGAAAAGGAGTAAAGGTGCCGATTTGGGTCCGTTTGTATCTTATTATTTTGTTAAAACCGAAAACATAATGAATACATTATGATATTCATAAATAGTATAAAAAATGAACTAAATAATAAAATAAGTTTACAAAAATAATTTTTATCAAATGAAACACTTATTATAGTGTTGATATTTTTGCTAATTAAAATTATTTTATTTTATTTTATTTAAGAATGTTCTAATTAATTAATTGAAAAGGATAAATGAGTGTTTAGTTTATTATTATTTTTCTTCTAAAAAAATGAGTAAATTTCACAAATATTCCTGAAGTTTGGACTAATACTGATCAAAACTATAACATTTAAAAACTAATAATCCCAGTTTATAATAGCATAAATCCAAATGGGTTTCTAACTTTATTACTTATTTTGGTTTGGATTGGCATTAAAGATCTGGGTTTTATGTGAGTGTGGAGGAGTTTTGTGAGTTTTAGTTTGACATGTTTGTTTGTGAATTTGCTAATGCCGGTGATTTGTGGTCGCTGGTTATGGGTTTGTGAGTGGGTTTTGTTGATGCTGATGCCAATGTCGATGTTGATGTTTTGCTGCTGGGTTTGTAGGTGTTGTTCATGGTTAGTGATTGATAGTTCTGGGTTTGTGCCTTGTGGGTTTAACTTGCAAATGTGTGGGTGGTTGGTGGTCGCTAGGTTCATTCAAGCTTTTTTTTTTTTTTTTTTGGTTTACTGAGAAAGAGGTTCTTCAATTTTTTTTCCTCTTCTTATCCATTCAAATAGAGAAAGGGAAGAGAAAGAGAGACACATGGAGAGGAGTGAAAGAGAACAATGAGCAGAACAAAGATATGTAACAACAGTACGGGCTGTTTGGGGGGTATGGACTAAGATGGTCAATTTTTAAATTTTCTAGACTTTGTTGGCATTATGCCAAACTTCAAGGTATGCTTATGAAATTTATCCAAAAGAAAAGTTTATTACTCTTGTTTTAAATGGAGTAGGACTTTCTTTTCTTTTCTTTTCTTTTTGAGAAGGAAATGGAGCAGGACTTAAAATGTCATTGTCGCTAAGATATCACTTAATTCCTTAAATCCCTTGTTGAAACATTGAATTTTGATATCTTATTGTTGAACAAAAGATATGAGTTTCAATCTTCGCCTATACCAGATCAAACATCATATCTCTTATTTTTGAATAAGAGATATATGGTTTGATTTTCGCTAGCATGTTTATTTTGAAATTATCTATATTATTAATAACATGATTTCTTATTTGGATTTTAACATTTTGCATACTAAAGTACCCTTACACAAATTTTTAAACTCTCTAAAATATTCCTATCTTTTAGTTAAAAGATTTTAAATTGAAAAACACAAACTGGTTAAAAGAGTAATTTATTATTCTTAAATTTTAGGCTTTTTTTTTTTTTTTTTTATCTTTTCCAATCAACCTAAAATTTAGGACACTATCTCTATCTCATTTATAAACATTATTTCACGTTACCTTACCTTTTTCTTTAAAAAACAAAATACACACGGTTATCTCATCAAAAAAAAAAAAAAATTGCACGGTTATTATTATTATTGTTATTTTTTATAATATACACACGGTTATTTATATATCACTTTTAAACATTATAACACTAAACTAACAAATAAATAAAAAATAGTATTATTGTACGCTCAAAACACTTGTGATGAGTATAGTATATATATTCAAAATAAAACTTTTTAAAACTCACTATTTTATTTTTTGAGAAACCACTGTTTTTTTTTTCTAGCTACACCTTTGCCATACAATAGATTTTCAAAAAGTTGAAAAAAAAGGATATACCAAATGGACTCTTAACAAGCAATGATTATCTCACACTAACACACTACTGGAGCCTTGCCACAAGTCCAAAAAAAACTATTAAATTTTATCCAATCGGCTATCCCAATTTCACCCAACTATTTTTCCTTTTAACCATGAATGTGCTAATCATGTAACCAAACACACATTGATTTCAGCTTCCTATTTTCCACTTCCAAGGGTCGGGAAGAAAGGCTCCCATTGCAGTTAATGGGGATTTATGGAAGTGTATTTGATATTAAAGACAGCATCAAGACAGAAGCATGTCATTTGGGTTCTCTTTTTTTCCTAGGGGTGATAATCAATTTATCTTTGTTAATAGAGTTTTTTTTTTTTTTGGTGAACATCTTTGTTAATAGAGTTGTTGCTTTTATATTTGATATATGATAGCATATTGTGAATGTCAATGTACACAACTTTGAATATTCTTTAGAAGGTCTAGATGTTAGATGTCCCAACCTCTTTAGTATTGTGTATCACCTAACCAAATTGTAGATGTAAATCTACACAATTCCAGACTTTCTCTAGAAGGTCTAGATGTTAGATGTCCAAACCACATTATGATACTCAAATTGTGCATAAGAAACGTGGATGATGATAAGCCTGATATCTACAAATATGGATATTCGTTGGAAGGTTTGGATGTCAAATATCTAAACCTCCTTTGGATTGTGTACCACCTAACCAAATGGTAGATGTTGATGTACATAATTCTGGATATTCTCTAGAAGGTTTGGATATTACATGTCCAAACCACCTTATGATGCTTGGGTTATGTATAACTTAACTGTCAAAGAGTGCACTTAGAGACTCGGAGTGTTGAGTTGTAAAAAAGATTTGCTCATTAAGTCAACCCAGATGGGACTATAATTTCATAAATAAGTTAAATAACCCCTATTTTAAAATAAAAATAAATACAATTAAATTATAGATATTGGTTAATTATACTAGGTACCTAATCTTTTCCCTTTAAGAACAAAGTATATGCGTGAGAAAAAAAAAATCGCAGTTTGTATATGCTCTAAAATATAGGGAGTTAAATTGGTGGCTAGTTTGGGATTTCATGATTTATGGAATATCCATCAATCGTTTTTTTTTTCTTTTGATTTTATTATCAAACCTAGGTTAAGGAAAGTCTTGGGGTCTCCCAGCCTAAGTGAGAGTCAAAATCATGACTATAACAAGAAATATGAGTTTTAAGGTTCGATTTTGTATGGAAAATGTGTTAGGAACTCTCACAATGCTCATCTTAAAATTGTATGTCATTTACTCAGCGGAACATAAAATAAATTTGGCTTTTGGTTTTTGGGGTAAAATGTCACATTGTGAGGTATTTGCATTTCTATATTATGAATAATGCATAAGGATGAAATGGATTAAGTGAAGTGTGTTTTTGAAAATTAGAAAAAACTTATTTTCTGAGTTTGGGAAATAATTTTGAGAAAACTAGAGATCATTGGTAGGTTAGCAGAAGGTGTTCTCTAAATTGCAACTAACCTAGAATGACTACATGATTACTTTACCTACTGGATCTTATCAAATTATAGGCAATATATTCTATTGAGGGTATAAGCATAAGCATAAACAAATAAACATTGGAAATGTGAAGCTATCTATATAATATTTAAAAATTGAAACGTAGCATTTATAGTTGCTATGTTCTTAACTTATTTCTATCCACTTCGATCCATTCAACCTATTTCGGTCTACTTCCGCCTATTCCACCCACTTCTGTCCATTTCAGTTCACTTTGATTCAATTGATCCATTTCAGTCTATTTAGTCTATTTCAGTCCACTTGGGTCCATTCGGTTCAGTTCGGTCTATTTCGGTCATTTCAGTCCAATTGCATTTCATCTCTTTTATTGGAACTGTAAAGAACAAACAACTCGAGGGAAACTGTGTGATCGTTGCATGGTTCAGGGATTTTTGGGGTATGAAGTGAGAAGTTGCACATTTTGTTTTGAAGTGTTTTTGGTTTCAACAAATGAAGGCTAAACATCAAAGTCCAACGTTGTTACAAAAAATAATTGAAGTATCATCATGTACTTTGTCATGAGAGTAAGAGTAGTAATGATGCAGTATGGATAATCAAGAACAATTTAACTCAATCAGCTCACTTCCTATTCAGCAAATAAAAATAAAAATCAGCTCACTTCCTAGCTATCAAGTATACCCATTATGTCCAAGATATAGTAAAAGATCTCATGGGGTACTAATTTCGATAGTGAAAATCAGCAGTTTACCAAATTGAATTTCAGCACTGCCTTTCATTTACAAACTGATGGCCAATATGAACGAATCATTCATATTTTATTAGTTCATAAATGAAAATATTACATCTAGTTAACTCTAATAGTAAAATCTCAACTATAATTTAGTTACTAATTATTTGCATAGATTTGTGAAGAGTTAAAAAAATGTAGTCGTGTTGGTTACTTTATATAAGAATAGAATAAGCAAATAGCCTAGGAACAAGTTCAAGCTTTTTCGATAAGAAAATGAAACAAGTTTGAACATATAATTTAGCTTGTTGATGAACACAAGCTTAACTCGTGTTCAACATAAAATTAAGTGAACTAAACCTGAACTTTTAAGGGAAAAACCCAAAATGCCAATGTCGAAAGAGAACTAGAGAAGGCTCTGTCAACCTAACCAAGTGAGAACAAAAATCAAGAATAGCTTTAGCCCCAAATCATCACAACAAAAAATAGTAAATGTCTCCAGGCTTTAAGAACATTTTTAATGCATCATCAAAAGACAAGGGAAAATCACTTTCCTGAGGTTTTCGGACACCATCATACATTGTAGTGTACTCATTTATGACAACGTACTCATATCTAAAGTTGTATAGTATCTTTTTTGCAACAAAATCTACGCTGTACAACAAAATTTGATTTAACAAGAGGTTGAATTTATTCTGCAACAGCAGCAAATAATGATATAGAAAACTAATTGGGACATGAACTACATATAGATGGTGTGATTTTAAAGGAAAAACAAAAATGAAAATATTTAAAGAGAACTAGAGAAGGCTCTGTTGTCTTATAGCCAGGCGAGACCAAACAAGAGGAATAGCTTCAGGCCCAAAGCAATGTCACAACCAAAAATAGGATGATAGCCAGTGCAAAACAGAACCCAACAATTGCCATGAAAGCCTGGAAACAGTTAAAGGAATGAGATACTTGTAATTGAACAAAACAAGAATTTTTAAAAATTTTCAGTGTTGCTTACCTTCCCCTGAGACTCAAACTTAAATTTCACGGTGAACCATGACAATCCTCTGTCTACAAAAGGTGCAAGGGCAAGTGCTCTGCATAAAAATTAAAAAGAACCTCTGTAGAATCAAGACTGTTAAATTTAACACAAAAATAACTTCTATTCAATAAGAGTGAGTACAATGGCATTTAAATGAAATCAGCAGTTAAACAATATCATTATGAAATAAAAGATGGGAAAAACCTAGAACAATGTTCATAACCTATAGATAAAATTTGATTTTTTACTGAATATAATATGCCAGTATCTAAAGTAGAAATTTTAAAACAATTTTTTCAGCAATAACATTCATGCCTTGGAATCATCATATTATCATATACTACATTCTCACAATGTTGATCACGAGATTTACAGCTAAGATTGAAAAGAAACAATCACTTCTGCTGCATCAAAGAGACAATTTATTTCAACAGCACTAGGTATAGATTAAACAATTTATTACATGTGGCTTTTCACTTTTTCTCCATTATTGTGTTCTCGTATCTGCTTCAACCAACAGTATTATAACTTCAACAAGCATATATTCCAAACAGCTCAAATATATATATATATATATATTGACCAATGGTTCAAATGACTTAATTTAAAATAATATCATTTTGTTCCATTTTTAGTAAAATAGTAAAGGATATTCCATTATCATACCAGCTGAATTGCTTATTCAAGAATGAAGAAACATCATGATGTCCATACGAATCACTAAATAATTGAAGAAAATTTGAGTACTGGCAGCTCACCCGCCAGCTCTTATAAGCTTAGTAACTTGGCTTCCGGCCCACACCATGGCCATTACTTTGAGGAATCTGAAAATGGCCAAAAGTTTCACAACATCTATTAATTTTTTTCTATACAACTTCTTGATCATTTATGCGTCAGAAAATAATAATACATTAGTAGTCACCTTTCAACAGCAGCAAGATAACCCATCCTTCCAGGTACAGGAGCAACATAAAACCTAAAAGCAAGTGTAGGTTGTAGTTATGACAAGATATATTCAGAACACCTTCCTGAGTACCGTAGAATCTAAACAAAAGAGGTGAGATCTCTACATTTTCCTATTAATTCTTCAAAAAAATTTCTATTCCTAGAATCAACATAAGTCAAATTTATTCCTCAAAAATATTGGATTCAATAAGATCTTCAGTAATAACAAAATTCCTAGTGAATGGAGGAAGAGTCTTTTAACACCTATATCTAAGAACAAAGAAGATATTTGAAAATATACAATTTGCTCTAAGAACAAAGAAGATATTTAAAACTATAAAAAATTGCTATGAAAATAAACTCACGAGTCACACTATGAAACTCTAGGAGATAATGATCAAACATAGGTTAAGACACTAAGAAGCACGGACATTCCAAAATCCTCAGCGCGTTCATGTTAAGCATCCCTATCTGACACATGTCCATGTCGGCCATGCCAAGGACACTCCTACACACATGTCCTCATTGTGTTGGGAGGGGAAATAAATTTTTTTTGTTAAAAAAAAATTCCTTTGATTTTAGATATGCTTTTAAAGATTTTGATAGTTATTATTTATTTTGAAAACTTGAAATAAACATAGAATATACCTAAGAATGTATATTAATTGTCATATCTCCTATACCGATCCAAAAAAAAATTAATTATCATATTCCCACCATGTCATGTGCTAATTTTTCAGGAATTGTCATGCCGTTGTGTCTGGTGTCATGTCATGACTATGTCCATACTTCTTAGTTAAGACACGAAACAACAATGTTGGATAATCAATTTAGTTTTATGTCAAGGCAGTCTACCACAATAGCAATTTTCTTAGATATCTAATTGAGAATATAAAAAATCCCAGAAAGATCTCTGTATGGTTTTATTGATATAAAGAAAGCGTATGATAGAATACATAGAGAGGTTGTGGTAGGTTTTTGAAAAGAAAAGAGTTCCTCTAAAGTGTATTAAATTGATTAAGAATATGTATGATGGAGTTGTAACTAGTGTGAGAACAAATGAAGGCATTACAAATGAGTTTCCTAGATTTTAAACTAATCAAAGTAATGAATAGCATTTATGCATGTTTTGTATCTGCTGATGTTACTGTGCACACTGAAAGAAAATGGCTAGAGGTTAATTAAAATTGAATTGCGCATTATAATTTGGCTCACCAAACCAAGAGAAATGTTGTAAGATAGTAGGCAGTATTAAACAGCCCATAGGACAATATTCCCGAAATTCCATTTCTCTTTAATTTCCTCAATATCCTGCCAAATTGAACAAACAAGATTAAGCTCCTGCTGGCATGCTACTCCATAAAGAAACCAAAGTAATTAGACATATATCCAAATATGTATTCCATTTCTTTGTAGTTTTAATTTGTTATCTTTTTGGGCTCTTTCTTCACTGCTCAAAGAAAAGAAGAGAGAGAGGGGCCATTCTCATTCAAAGAAAGCTATGGAATAACACACAGAGCCATAGGAGTTATTATGCACTTAAGAGGACAAGGGGAAGGGAGGAGAGAATATGGTCCTTAGAGAATTTCTTATCAAGCATCTTCCCCCCCATGCTAGCAAATGATGTTGACACAATATAATTACAATTGGATTTAGACTAACAAATAGCAAATAATTAGGGAATATCACAGATCAATTGGGCTCAGATTAAGTATCAACCTATCAACCAACCCGATCACATCAGGCTTGAAAACATCCCACCCACTATCAACCAAGAAGGAACAGATCAGCAACCAATCCATTAAGGTTATATCACTACCGTGATAGGAATATAAAACTATGGTCATGCTTTAAGATGTGTAGGAAAAGGAGAAGTTGATCATGAGAAGGGAAACAAACAAAATAGTCATCATAGATCCTTAAAAACAAGACCACCCTCCTTAGATATAAAGCCCCCTCATTTTTTCTAAACCACTAGACTCAACAAATTCAATACAGGTATACCCTTGAAGACCTTTAGAGAACAAGAGTGCAATAAATTGTCATTGATGAATTCCAACAATATGTAAAGAGTAATAAGTATAACAAATCAATGCTAAGGAAAATGTACTTTCTAAACATAGTTCAAGGTTTGGCTAATACATACACGTCTTAACAAGTGTAGTAAATAACTGGAAGTTGCTTTGGAAAGTCTCTTAAAATTACCATGCAGAAAGCAATTTTGACACTCAGGATTCAGCTATCTAGAAACAGCATAACTTAGCATCCAACTTGGAAATTAGTAACCCAATTTAGTGAAAAATACACACCAAAAAGAAAAAGTAAGATACCCTGTTTGATTCCTCAAATAGTAGAAGCTCTAGAGTGCACTTCCACCTTTTACAAGCACTGGTTTAGTTCTACAAGAGGGAAGAAACAGAAGTATGCCAAACTGCCACATGCTGTACTAGACACACAGTTCAGAACAAATTAATCTGCAAACAAGCAAACCCTGGAAATTTTTCCAAGCCAAGAATGTAGCAAATCAACTATTCCAGAATGTGGAAGGCAACAACAAGGAGATTTATGAGGTGGATGGGCTGAGGAGTGGAGACTTTTTGTGGAAGGACTGGAGTTTGATCAAATAGGGGAGTTGGAGAGGGGCTGGCTGGAGAGGAGATTTGAGAAGGACGAGATTTTATCAGTGGTCAGAGATATGGAAGGGGATAAAGCTCCAGGTCCAAATGGCTTTTCTATGGCCTTTTTCCATCATTGCTGGAGAGTAGTAGAAAGAGATGTTTTAGCAGTCTTTGAAGAGTTCTATAAATACTGTAAGTTTGAGAAATCTCTTAATGCTACCTTTATAGCTTTGATTCCTAAGAAGAATGATGCCTCTAACATTCGTGATTTCAGACCTATCAGTTTGGTGGGGAGTTTATATAAAATCTTGGCCAAGGTTTTGGCAAATAGATTGAAAGTGGTGTTAGATCAACTGATATCTTAATCTCAAAATAGTTTTGTGGGAAGTAGGCAGATCCTTGATTCAGTTCTCATTGCCAATGAATGTGTTGATAGCAGAATGAAGAGTAAGATTCCGGGAGTGATTTGTAAGTTAGATATTGAGAAAGTTTATGAAAATGTGAATTGGGAGGCACTTCTGAAGTTGTTGAAGAAAATGGGTTTTGGGGAGAAATGGTGTAGCTGGATTAGAACCTGTATCTCTACAGTGCAGTTTTCTATGTTGGTTAATGGGACCCCAGCTGACTTCTTTGGTAGCTCTAGAGGTTTGAGACAAGGGGATCCATTGTCTCCCTTATTATTTTTAGTTATGATGGAGATGTTTAGTAGGATAGTGAAGAGAATGGAGGAGGCAAGTTTACTTAGTGGTTTTAGGGCGGATGATAGGAGGGGCAGAGGGGAAAGTGTTTCACATTTGCTGTTTGCGGATGATACTATTTTGTTTTGTGATGCAAAGGTGGAGCAAGTCCTACATATTCGATTGTTGTTACTTTGTTTTCAAGCTGTGGTTGGTTTAAAGGTTAACATAGATAAAAGCGAAATGGTTCCTATAGGGGAGGTAAATAATGTGCATGCTTTGGCAGAGATATTGGGTTGTAGGGTGAGGGTCTTGCAAATGACTTATCTTGGTATGCCGTTGGGGGCGTCCCGTAAGTCCCCCTCTATTTGGAACCCTATTTTGGACAAAATCAAACGGAAGCTAGCTGGATGGAAGAAGTTATATTTGTCTTTAGGATTTTTGGGATTTCATGGGTTCCCTCATGTATGGTGTCAGATTTTCTATTTGGTGGAATTGGTTGGGGAAGCATTCATCTTACATTTGGAACTTAGTTCCGTTGTATTTGATGTGGTGTATTTGAAAGGAATGCAATCGGCGGACATTTGAGGATTTGGATAGATCTGAGGACCAAATGCTTGCTATCTTTTCTGGTTCCCTGTTT
This sequence comes from Quercus glauca, assembly GCA_023736055.1. NCBI lineage: Eukaryota > Viridiplantae > Streptophyta > Magnoliopsida > Fagales > Fagaceae > Quercus > Quercus glauca. The sequence goes on along the minus strand of CM043318.1, from coordinate 81,867,192 downwards.
GATTGGACTAGGGCTTGGGGACTCACATCTAGTAACTCTCTTCCTCTTATCTTTAGCTCTCTTTCTTTATAATTAATGTCTTTTTATGTTTTTTGCTTTTCCATCTTTTTTGTACTTTTGATTTGCTGGTGCTTATTTGCATCTAGCAGTTTTTGAATATATTTTTCTTACCTATCAAAAAAAAAAAAAAAAAAAAAAAAACAAGGAGTTTATCATATTTAAGGTTAAAAAAGAAAGAGAAACAAGGAGTGCAGTTTAGCCCAAACCTAAAGTCCCATAGCAAAATTTGAAGAGAGCCAATTTTTTTTTAATAAGTAAAATTTTAGGAGAATCAATGAAACAAAACTAATTATTATGATGAGACGCATCATTGGAAATGGGGGAATCAGCATACCTTTCATGGCAATCAGTTGTACCATACTATAACTTGACCTATTAATTTTCCAATTTACTTTTTTAGTCAACAATTAATACACTATCATTCTCAAAAAATAAAAGGAAAAAAAATGGTAAAAAAAAAAAAAAAACCAAAAGTGATTCAAAGATTGTCTATCAATTTAAATATAATGTGGGGGTAGTTATTGACAAATGAGACCCTTGGAAAAGTATTTGGAAGCTGAAAGCTCCTTCTAAGGTCGGTTTCTTCACTTGGACAACTGCTAAGGGAAAGATCCTCACTTTGGATTAATTTGTGTTGTTAACGGGTGTTGCATGTAAGAATGATTGGGAATTGGTGGATCACCTACTCCTTCGTTGCTCTTATGCATATGACCTTTGGACTTTTGTTTAGCTTGTTTGGTATTTCTTGGGTTATGCCAAAACAAGTGGTTGAGTTGCTAGTGTTTTGGCATAGAAGTGCTGGGCAGCATCAAGCAGCAACTGTTTGGGGGGGCTATTCTAGTGTATTATGTGGACTACTTGGACAGAACAGAAGAACCGAACTTTTGAAGGGGAGAAGCGCTCTATCATAGAGTTTAAATATTTCTTCCTACCGTCTTTGCTTGATTGGATGAATGCTATGAGTGGTCCATTCCTTCCTTTTTGGAATTTTTAGATTTATGTAATTTTATTTAGCTTATGTTTCCCTTAGTACTCTCCCTGTGTACCAGGGCAGCTGTTTTCTTTTGTACTATTTCTGTTTATTTTCAATAAAGTTTACTTACCTATAAAAAAGGATTGCCAAATGAGACTTTCAAAGGCAAGGACATCTACCACAACAGCCATGGACAGTAGCTCCATATATCATCATAGCCATTTACTCAAAGACAGATTCTCTTTGTACAAAGGTAATAGAAAAGAAATACAAATTCTTGGGGTGACTGATGTTCAGAATTTTTTTGTTTCTTAAGGAGTGAGCCTTTGGCAGCATTTAGAAATGGATGGGCTACATTTGCTAGTTTCTTTGTTTTGAGGTCATGGATGGACCTAAGATCCACTTCTGGCATAACCATAGTTGTGGACATCTCTCAATCTATTTTTCATAGCTGTTTACAATAACTAGAAATAGAGAAGCAACAGAGGCAGATTATCATATGGATTTCTTAGGAGGCACTGTTCAGTGAATCTGTTTTTTTTTTTTTTTTCATAGCAGTTCAGAGCTGAATAAGGGTCCATTCAGCTTCTTAGATGTCATACATGCCCACTAGAATAAACCATGAAGGTGAAGATAGTTGGTTTGGATCATCTCAAGGATTCATGGCTTTCGTGTGCACAATTACTACAAGACTTTGAGGGAGGGAAGAGACAGTAGATTTCCTTGGAAAGCTATATGGCGAGTTACAGTTCCTCCACGTGTTGCTGTATTTACTCGGACAGCAGCCAAAGGTAGACTGTTAACAATTGACAATTGATGAAGCGGAAAATTGTGAATACTGATTGGTGCTGCATGTGTAAATATGAGGAATCAGTTGATCATCTTTTCCTGCATTGTCAGGTATATCAAGATCTGTGGTCTCTGATTCTTTTCTTCTTTGGCTTGTGCTGGGTTATGCCTAGATCAGTAATTGATTATTGACATGTAGGGGAGGGCATTTTAGAAAGAATGCCAACAATGCAGCGACATGGAGGACAATTTCTTTGTGTTTGACATGGAGTATTTATAGGGAGAGGAATGCACACACGCTTTGAAGGAGAAGAACACTCAATATTTCAGTTGAAGTATCTGTTTCTACAGTCCTTATATAAGTGGGAGAGGATTGCCTGCCCCTCTACATCAGAACATCTTTTTTTAGATTTTCTAGATAAGCTGAACTTAAATTGATTTTGTTTTCTTTTTGGCTCTTTGTTTGGATACTTCTCGTATGCTAGGGTAGCACCCCTTTTTGTGCTTTTTAATGCATCAATATACTTTTATATATATATATATATATATGATTAAAGGTTTAAGCGCCACCATCATATATAATGGTGAATTAAACAAACAAATCAATGCATGTAAAACCTTCCTAACATACTTCAGCGGTAAAATGTACATCTAACCCATTTCATTCCAGTACTTATGGTAATTATTTCTAATACTTTTTTAACTCTATTATGACTTAGTAATGCATTCTATTTGCATACTACAACATTACGGTCAATACAAGTTGTCCTGCTAGTACCTGATTATGGAACCATCAACAGATTCAACACCAATATGGAAATCACCATTCAAAACATGTTGGAGGAAACCCATCCCATCAATGCAAATCATAGGAGAGGCAAGAATTTCCTGTATGAGATAGTCAAAGAAGAATCAAATGACCAGCACACTTGTGCTCAATTTATTTGGGAAAAAGAAGGAAAAAAAAGTCACTTGGTAAAGCCATCCAGCTAAGCATTACTGAAGTGTTTCTCTTTCTTTTCACTGCTGTAGATTTCTTTGGATTTGTCATCCTTGCCTTTTGTTTTTCACTTTCTTTTTCTCTTTTAAGGCAGCAACCCTTTTTTCTGTATTCTTCAAATAAGTTTTTTTAAACTATCAAAAGGGAAATCTCTCTCCCTCTCTCTCTCTCTCTCTCTCTCTCTCTCTCACAATAAACAGTATTCTTTTTCTTTTCTTTTTTGCCTATATCCTATTCATACAGAAGCATGCACCACCACCATAACAGCAAAGCCCAAGGTGTCACCACGTTGAAATGAAGAAAGAAAGGTTAATAGTCACCACCTATTCAAATTGATTGCCAATATGCTATCTATTATGCAAAAGTAATATTAAGAAACTTTATAAGTTCTTTATAAGCTTATACACCTTTAATACATATGCAACTTTGCTCATGTATTGGAAAGATTATAATTTTAAGATTTCATTAGAATAATAAACAGAACCTCCCTCCACTTGAGTTTGGATATCAATACATCAATTGATAAGCACTCCTTTAGGGTCTTTCCAGTACTTTGACTTGTACCTTACCATGCAGGCCACTCTATCCAAACTTTTGTGTACCAGAATAAACAATGAAATTTCTAATCATTCTGTCTTTTGGCAACCCACCTGCCAAAAACATAAGATAATACATCAACTGCCTCAGGGACCTAGTTGACATCATCATTACCTAGAGAAATCTCCAATATAAGTACTTCATTTTTTTCACACCTCAAAACAATCCTAGGATCTCAATCTCCAGCTTTAAACCAATCAACTTTCATGGTAGCTCATAAAAGAGAACAATTAAGCCTTTCGGACTAAAGAGCGGGATTTTTTAAGCTCTCATAGGATAAAAAGATCTGGTTTCCTTCCATGCATTTTGACTACTAATTATTACCATTGCACCATTTCTAATTCACTTTTTCTTTCATTAATGAATTTACCAGGCCCATTTTGCAGACCTACGCTGCTTGTATTTTAATTATAGGCACAATATTAAAAAGAAAAAACTCTTCAACATATAAAATGGTCACGACCTGAGGAAAGCACTAGCCACATCTATGCTATACCTCAAAGGACTAGTCAACTTACAATTAGGGCTTCTCATAATCAATTATATAGCCCTATTCAACCTACCTCAAAGGACTAGTCAACTTACAATTAGGGCTTCTCATAATCAATTATATAGCTCAATTCAACCTAGTAAATGTCTTATGTGCGACTCAACGCATGCTCACACAACACACACTAATCCAATCCAATCAAATCAAATCCACACAATGTAGGGTATCACAACATGCAATTAGGGAATAAAAATCAACACAATCACCTACCAGCATGCAATCTGCTTTCTTTTTTCTTTCTTTCTTTTATTTTTTTATTTTTTTTAAGATACAATCTGCTTGCTTTTTTCATGCAAGAAGATTATATAATACTATTAAACATATTGAAGTTCATCGAGTATTCTTATCAAAGTCAAGGGGACAAATTTGCTCTAGGTTGTTAATTGTAACATCGTTTCAACAACAACTAAGCTAAGATATATGGGTCTCTACAAAAACTTATTGGATTGATTTACAAATTCCATTATGCACTCTGCCCCTTAGGCACATGGAAAACCTCTTGCAACATTTGCCTACAGCTACGTTGACAAGGCATGAAGGTTAAACTATGTATTCAACTCATGAGGTTAGATAAATTTGACCCAAAACACAATAGACTCACCATCATCATGTCATCAACAAAAATCAGTACTCAGTAGTATTCTGTTGATCCAAAGAGATTGAAAGGCAAGTAGTAAGTACATGTTGGATGAGAGTGATCCTCCTTGACTACTTTCATTTCTTTCCTTGGAACCTAAAAAACAAATGCAAGTGTGTGAATTGTTGAGAATTTAATTCTGTAGGAATGAAACAGAAATATCAAGCATCATAATATACATATAAATTTGTCTATCTCAAGTTAAATTAGTTGAAAATGTTAATTACCTTCATCGTTGGGTGGATCCGATACACCATAAGCCTAACCTCACAAAAGAAGAAAACAAAAGTGCATTCTTTTATCAGAATAGGGACAAACTCGTGAAATCATAATATTACCACCAGAGTGTTAGGGTTGAATATTGTGTTTTCAAAATTTTTTCTTAAAATTGTGCACTTATCAAACCATTTGGCATTCTACGGTAGTCTTGGGATATGCCTTCAAAACATGATTAGATCTAACTAACAACATTGACATGGCAAGTTTAGAAGAAAGGTGCCTCATTGTGACTGTAGCATGAAGGCACAATTTCATGTTTTAAGTGAAATAATATCTTGAAGCCCTAATTCAAGAAAAATTCACCTGGAATACAATTAAATAGTAAAGTACTACACATCTTAAGTAAATAAATATCACAAAAGTGCCTTGTCTACTTCACCAGAAATACAATCTAGCTTAAGTTGAAACACTGTCTTCATATCTTATGTTAAATTGTGTCTTCTGTGTTCAAGACATTGTTTCACCTTAGGTTTAGTGAAACCATACATAATACCTTTTTTTTTAACTTGCCATCTCATCACTGCCAGTTAGGCATAAAATCGTGTCTTGAACTCACTGTTTCAGGTGAAATAATGAGTTCAAGACACTGAGGACTGAAATCCAACTTCAAATCTATGATTGAATACAAACAGTCTTAAAAGTTGATAAGTTTAAGAGTAGTTTTTTAAAACACAATATTTAGCCAAATGAGTCATTAACACCATGTTCAACTCCTTTTCATGGATAAAATCAAAACATGCAAAAGTGAAGCATACAATCACTACTGGCATACAATAATGCAGATATGGGGAGAGATTTAATCATTGTTTGTACGTATGTCTCAATCTTGGTAAGATCATTTGCTGGGTGGAACCCTTGTGCAATGCCTAATGGGTGAAAGAATTGCAAGTTTAACAGGTTGATTCGTAAATACCATAGGATTAACTCAATTATTGATTTTTTTTTTTTTTTTTGAGTCATGGTCAATTTTGTAACAAAAGGTAGATATGTAATTTTATTAAACACTTGCCAATTAAGGGCATTTTGACAAAAGGGATATGTAGACATTGTTGTAATACCAAAATGTGTAGATTGCACGTTTACATAGTTAAGAGGCAAATTTAAAAGCAACCTCAAACTTAAAGGGTGCAAATAGTATTTTAACCTTTTTTTTTGCAAGATGGTCTTTTATTAGGTCTTTTGATTAATCATAATAAGTTAAGAGTCAGTGAGTCTACTATGCCAAGACCCTTGTAGTACAACTGGCACTTCATAGCGTTTCCAGCAGAGACATCCAGGATTCAAATTCCCCCTCCCTCAACACTAAAAAATATATATAAATAAATAAGTCAATAAGTCCATGAGTTGACATAATAATGGAATACTTGGTTCACTCTAACAATCACTGTCCACACAGCCATCAACAACAACAAACTTTTCCCTTTTCTCTCTTCTTTACAACTCCAAATCAAGCTCTTCTCCTTACTTAACAAAACCTCATATATTTCACACAGTCTATTATTTTCTGCTGCCCAAGAAATCCTACCCTTCTTTGTCAGTCAATCCTCTCTTTCCAAACCCTAAACCCCAACTCTAAAACCCAAAGTCTCAAACCCTAAGCCCACCACAACCAAACATAACATAAAGACGGATTTAGCATTCCAATCTCGGCAGTCTTATAAAAACCCTCAAAAACCAATGCTTCCTAAACAAATATTAGGCTACAATTACAAATAACACCCTCTAACTTTAATCTATTTTCAATCAAATCCATTAGGTTTCATAATTTTTCATTTATTTCCAGTCTTTTAAATTTTACTCCATTTTCAATTTGTCGCTCCATCTAGTTCCGACCAATCTCACCCTTAGTTTTTTTTGTTTTTTTCACTTTCCAAAACAACGACATATATAAATACAACACACACGATAGAATTCCAACATATAGCATCTGCTCCTAATAATTGCTCTTTCTTACCTGGCCAAGACACTAATTGATATTTGGTGTACAATAACAAATTACACCCTCTAATTTTAATATACTTCCAATCTTTTAACTTTACTCCATTTTCAATTTGCCATTCCGTCTAGTTCAGTCCATTTTTGCCCATAGTTTTTGAATTTTCTACATGACATTTACTACATTGTTTTTATATATATATATACACTAGATAAAATTTCAACATATGGCGTCTGGTCTGATAACTGCTCTTTGTTTTCAGGCCAAAACACCAATTGGGTTTTAGCGCAGGCGGGTTTGAAACCCAAATCTTATTCGGCGCCAACAGAACAACAACAACAACAAAAAACAGTTGAGATAAAGTGATGAGTTCTTCATATTTAGGTGGAGAACTTACAGGGTTATCGCCATTGATTGTGCAGGCTGTGGAAATGGACGGTGATGATGAACGGTTGAGATTAAGCGATGAGTACTTCGATTTTTGCAAGCAATAGAGCCTGGAAGGCCTTGGAATTCTAGTCACTAAGGAAAACTCATCGACGAAACCCTTAAAAATTATAGATAAAAAAAAACGTATGATAAGTAAAAATAAATAAAGAATGGAAAAATTGAAGCGTAGAGGAGAGTAGAGTAAATAGAGCGGTTGTATTTTGTTTACCGAGCGGTGATAGTGATGCAGGAGGAGTGAAGGGTGAGCGGTGAGCTTGAGTGAAGCTGAAGCAGACATGAGGAAAAGAGAGAGAGAGAGAGAGAGATTTTGTGTGAAAGAATCAACTGTGGGCTTATAATTAGGCGGGAGGAAAGAAAACATTCCAAGGATTTTTCTTTTTCTTTTTTTTTTTAAGGCAGGGTAACAAGTTAAGTTGCGGCGACCCGAAAAAAAAAATACAGGTGCATGCTTAAGCTTATATTTAAATGAAAATTTCCATGTCAATATTGAACCAAATGATCCTCTCAAAAAAAAAAAAACCAAATGATCACTTGACACGTGTACATTTTGCCGGAGTTGCTGCAACTTAACTTGTGACAAATTCTTGCTCAATTAGGAAAAAGTAAAATGAGTGTAAAATACTTAAATATCATCAAATTTACATAATTAAGTTAGAATAATTAAATAATTAAACATTATAAATATATGTGTGTGTGTGTGTGTTACTCCAAATTTAGCTGAGGGCTAATTCTCCGCTTCAATCCTAGGAATGCAAGATTGCTACTACCGGCACATACTGACAAAATAGCTGCTGAAATCATTGTTGTTGCCTATTACCACTGTCGGCACATACTGACAAAATTATTGAAGTCATTACTATTGTTACCTGACATGAACTATTCATCTACGGTATTCCCCTTGTGAGATGAATAGTAAAAAAGTCAAATTTATTATTAGTAAAAAAGTCAAATTTACTATTTACTATTCATCTGTGATTCTTTCTACTCGCATAGTAACTATTTTTGCCTATAAAAGACCTATTTCTCTTCATTTGTAATCAAAACTTAATTTTTAACTTTCATATTCTCCCTTACTTCCCCAGCTATTTGCTATTATAATCTTTGTTTTTTTCCTACTTGGAAATACTTATTTCTACCGCTATTTATTATAAGTGTTTATTTTGATAATAATATTCAGTGTTCAATATTTACTTTACATTATTATTTATCTTATCTTTATCTTTATTTTTATCTTATCAACAGTCTTGAAGCTTAATTTGTGAACATACCTTTAGGGTTTATGCCCTTAAAACCATAACTCCCAAGCTTCCCCCATAAAAAAATCATGATCTTGGACCATTAGATTGAAGTTTTGTGATGATTTTTCTTCTCGATACATCATGTGTAGTTGGAAAATTGCAAGTTATTGGTCTTTCTTTGAGTTTTGGCCATAGCTTCTCTAAGCTAGTCCCCTTTCCCCCAAAATGTGTTGACAAATGATGTGAGGATAGAGGGGTATTGCCTGTTCAATGGGTTGGCAGCATGGATGTGAAGCTTAGAAAGTTAGATTATAAATCCCCATTACAGTTGTCTTGCCTTCAAGCCACCAGCTTGCTTTTTTGTGTTTTAGTATGGTGTCTTTAGTTCATTAACCAATTCAGTTTCCTTTGTTGTTTTCCCACACGTACAATAGGTTGACCTTGCACAAGGCTTCTCTCCTTCGTCTTTTAGTGGGTTGTGTTTGGGCTTGAATGGTTGGACCTTCTTTTAATCAAACGGATCCAATCCTTTGGTATTTTAAGACATGTGCATGGGCTTCACAACTTCAATGGGCTCTCACTGAGAAAGTCCATGATACAAAACATCAAATGCCAGTTCATATTGGACTTTTTATTCAAGTGAAGAGTGAGCCTATTTAGGACTTTGGGACCATTTTGTGATGAGCTCATTCTTCAAATTGAGGAAAAATGGTAGGCAATGAGCTCAATTAATTATATAAGGAAAATATAGATTTTATGTGCAATCCGTGAAGTCAAGAAATAATGTGGGCTATAAATTTATTATATAATGTAGAGATAATATAAGTCGTGAGCCCATCCCAAAAAGTGAAGAAGTTTATGAACCATGAGCCCAATTCAAAAAAATGTGGATCCTTAATACTAAAATCCAACCCATGTAATTGTATCAAATTTGGGAATGTTGGAACTTCAAAGAAATTTCAAGATCCATTATTTGTTGCTTGAATAAAATAGGTAATGCTAACGTGGGTGTCCAATAAAATTGTGGGAAAAAGGGACCCTAAAGACACATTAATATAATCAAAGGAAAATGAACCTTTATCCAAATGGTGGACTAACTAATGCATGAGGTATCTTAAAAATGAACCTTTATCCAAATAATGGACTAACAGCATTAGATGAACTTTTATCCTAACAATAGTCAAATTCATATAATATGTTGAAGTCTCCTTGTCTTCGTTTAGGAATCAAGGCAAAGAACCTTTGTCCAAATAAAGTAATAATAATAATTCGTACAAGTATGCTGAATTTTGTTTTTTGTTCTAATTAGTTTATAAAACCAAGGGAAATGAACATTCATGCATTATTGGAAGAATTCATCTTGTTAAAATTCTCTAGAATCCCCGCCCTTGCAAAGCTATTGGATAGTTTTATGCTTCACCAATGCCTCTCACAAGCTATTAAATAGTTTAGACATGAATCTATTGGATTGACAATTCAAATGGATATTATTAATTTGCATAAGAAATATTCTACATTGGAGACGATTACTGACATCTTGAAAATAATAATGTTTCTTTGGTGAAAAAATCGAAGCTGATTACTGAAATCTTTTCCCTCATCAACTATTTGTCTATTTCGGTTGACAATTCTTTCAAGTTTAGCAGTTGGACTGTTGGACACTTGTTATCCTAGTATCATCAACAAAGAGTATGCAACTCTAAGATACAAGTACTAGTTTGCTATTCAAGTATTCATACTAGGACTGAGGATGCGAAGTTAGTTTTACTTTGTTGCACATTAATATCATACTACTAGTATAAAGGAAAACCTATTAGGATATCTTGAATTAGAGCATTATCAGCTCGTGCAAAAATTATTGTTTATTTTAGCATAAAAATTTATTTTTTCTAATGTACATAAGGTGAGACATGAGAGCAAGAGGTGAGGAAAAAAATTAAAATAATACAATACAAAACTACAATAACAGTATATATTTACATGGTTATTATCGAGAAAATGATTTTTTGCATAATTTTACATTGACTGATGTAACAAGTTTTGAGAGTTAATTGGGTAAAATGTGGGTTTTTTTTTCCTCTATTTTACATAGATTGATGCAAATGCTCTTACAACAATGTGATAATCTCTCATCTTATCATTACCTGATCGATACTATACGAGAGAGAAGAGTATATTCTTATAGTGTAGCGACCAAAAACTTATATTTAACAATTCCTAGTACAATGTAAACTTATTAATAAAAGTCCTTTTATCATTAAAAACCAAAAGCTTATATCCTTGTCACTCACACACGGATCTTTTTTTTTTTTTGCTTTACTCACACACGGATCTTTAAGTTAGATTTCTCTCAAGAAAAAATGACATACTAACGTACATGAAATACAAAATAAAACGAATTAAATATGATGGCCTGGCATTCTTTGTAATACTAAATGATTTATAATATAGCTAAAGTGATGCTGTCTAATTATTAAACATGAATTATTTATTTCAATTATTATAGGTTCCAGACAGAATCAACAAATGTACTTTTAAACGTGGCTACTGGTATATCATAATGAAGTGATGATTGAATCACCTGCATAGCCGTTCACATCTCAGCCATCTTGCTCATATAAAACATTTACTAAACACAGCTAATTTTGCCAAATAATATATTTTTAGAAAAAATTTAGGAGAAACTTAATTAGTTATTTAACACTTTTTTGAAACTCAAATTTGTCAAATTCGAGTTCCAAGCATCATGTTTGATCAAATCTATATATATAAAAGCAGAGATCTCATGTGAGAGTGCATGAGGTCCTGCCACATGGCACTCTAATATTCCATTTAACATTTTTTTTACCTTTTTTCATTAAGTTTTTTTTACCGTTACCCAATAGATCATAGTAACTTATTTTTACTATTATATAAATTTAGCATTTTTTACCTCTTTTTATTATTATTATTATTATTTTAACTATTACCCAATAGATCATAATAATTTCTTTTGACTATTATATAAATTTAGCATTTTTTACCTCTTTTTATTAAGTTTTTTTTTTTTTTTTTTGCTGTTACCCAATAGATCATAGTAACTTTTTTTTTACTATTATATAAAATATAGGCTATTCTTGACAATTAGACAAATTAGACCAAAATTTATTCACTATAAAATGGACTACCTTTTAAAAGTAAACCAAACTTTATGAAAAACTCAAGCTCAGTTCTTACCTTACATATTATGACCAAAGTTTGACCATTCCCACGTGTAAATTAAAGCAAAAACTCTTACCCTCTTACAAACTCTCTTCTTCCCCCCCCCCCACCCCCCACCCCCAACGTATAGATGATACTTCTAGAAAATCTCTTTCTTATGAAATCATGTCTTCATTTTTTCCCAATTTCAATTCAATATGCTTTTGTTTATTAATAATATTCTATGCAATTTATGTAGACAAACTCTCTGTCATTGACCAGTGCAACAAAAATATATATAAATCTTAAGATCCCTAAGGTTGCTGAAATAATTGACAAGTGCATATTTCTAAAATTTATAATAACAAAAAAGTCTAATAAATATCATATATTATCTCACAAAATGCCATTAACTTAATATTTTCTTTAAAAAAATTCAATGATAGGAATGGTAAAAAACATGATCCTATACAAGAAATACCAAAAATACATGCAAAACAATTTTCATAAGAGGATTTATCTTTAAATAATATGAAAACAATAGTAAAAATAAAATGCATTGAATGAGATCCTACGAAAGAAGTTCGTTAATCATTACAAATTATACTCATCATTTACGTAAAAAAATAATAATACATCATATTATTTACATTAAAAAAATAATACATATTAATTTCAAAGTTCATTGTAAATAATACATATTATTTACAAAAGGAACATTGATACAACAATAGGTTGATATTACATTTTGTGAATACTTTGTAAAAGGAATGTCAAACCACAAGCAAAATCATTTTGGTGTGCAAAATGTGAGACAAAAATAAATCTTTCTGTCCCAAAGTTAGAGGCACTCACATTAACTACACACTCTCTAAATATTTATAATATATTTATCTCACTATAACTACTATATATATACAATTGCAAACTACTTCAGATACTTGATTCAAATTGAAGTTTTTGATGCAACTAACAAAACAAATTTTGTGATATTTGATTGAGATGCCAAGAAAATCCAAAATAAATCTACAAGAGATATTGCTAAAAAATAAACTAAGGTACAACTTATTTAAATTATTGTAAAAATATTGATAATGTGATTTGAAAAAAAAAAATTAGGAAAAAAATGGATTTCTCTACTTCTTTTGAATGAATTCAATCTAAATGATAGTTTTGAAAATTAGATAGTTGCTAAGATTTTTTATACACCTTCAAATGATAAAAAGGTATGGAAGAAAAAAAAATACACAATTCAATATGCTGTATTTATTCTTTTTGCTGCACTATTCCAAAATTAAAATAAAAATATTTACAAAAAAATGCCACATCATTGAAATTTAAGATAAACGCAAATACCTATGAAAAATCTTAGCGACAAAGTCCAAACTTTGTAAGATCCGATCAAGAATCTCTCGATGTCAATTCATTAGTGATTAACACAAATGATGCAACAAAAGGAAAAAATGATGAAAGCTTAAAAATTGAACAAATATGGATAGACTAAACTCAAACGTTGAAGATGGAGAAACTAATGATGATAGTACGTGTCACCATACCGCAATAACAAAGAATGAAGAAAAAAAAAATCGTAATGAAGCTTTTTATTTCATCATATAATAAAAATCAATAATATAGAATGAATTAATATGCTTTTATCAACTTTTATTATATAATATTACTCCAAATTTTTTTAATTTTTGCTTATTATTTGAACGAAATAATTATAATAATTATATGTGTGCAATTTATAAGTGTTACTTTTTACGATGAACTCATTACTAACAAAGTTTTATAATAAATATGCTATAATATATGTATAATATTTTCTAAAAACAAATTTACATAAAACATTACAACAGTATCCGTGCATCGCACGAGAAACTTACTAGTTACCCATAATGTATGGAACTTGAGTTTGATAAACTCAAATATGACAAACTCAAGTTCAAAAAAAGTACTATATAACTAATTAAGTTTAGCCAGATGCATTTCCCCTAATTTTTTTTTTTTTTTAAATTATGCTATTTGCAAAAAAGACCGCTAAAGACAAAGGCAGAGACACAAATTTTATTACAATGTCCAGCTTATTGATAGCCAATGTTCCTAGCTGTCTATCATTACATAAAAAATTCATCCAAAGAACATTATAATAAACTCACATTCCCACAATGACAGCATTCTTAGAGCTTTGTTTTCATCAACCTCTTCATTTTTCTTGCATAGGACTTCGATCGCACCATATAAACAAAGGCTAAATTGGATCTTCTTTCAACAGAAGGAACTCCCAGGGTCCATTTTTCGGATATCCGAATATGCGCTCAAACTAACATTAGAGAAGCTTTGCGTGGATTCACCAGTCACCAGTCACCAGTCACGTCCACTATTTTCTCTTATATTTCCTCTAAGTTTTCTATTTATCTGAATCTGTGAAACATTAACAAAATCTTGTGTCTTCTTTGTTTATCTTTTGCATAAAATATCCTCGATCTTTTTCCTTTCATGTTATTTTATTCTTGACTTGTTTTACAAGATTTAAATGAATTCATATCTGCTCAAATTGATAATTATCAGATATTTATAGCCTTATGGGTTCTATGCTTCTCAGTTAGTGCACATATACCTAGCTAGTAGCTATAAAAATATGGAAGAATATATAGAGCCATAATGGCATTTCATGCAAGAGAAATTTAGAAGATAAATAAAAAGCGTGTAGTGCAGGACTAAATAATCAAGTGGACAAGTGAAACCACTGCATATAAATCTTTGTGGTACTAAGCTAAGTTCTCTTAAGCACTGTATCAAATTAAGAACTTCAAGATAAATCATGTCTGAAGAGTCTCAGAGGGTACTGGTGATCCAAGATGCATCAAGGGATGTTAGTTATAGCGCAATCCAATGGACCCTGCAAGGCTTATCACTTTAGCCTGGAGATGTGGTTACACTTCTCGGAGTTCTTCACCATGTTAATAACCCTAGTACGTTTTCTTTCATGAGAGGAAAGCTGTGTAAGCATTCCTGCTTCTTCTTTTTCTTCTTGCTAATCATCATCATCAAGCACAATAATTAAAATGATATGAAAGTATATATGAAAAATCACAGCTATATATCACAAAGAAGAAAGAACTGATGTTTCTAATATTTCTATACCCTTTTCATTTCTCTCTCTCTCTCTCTCTTTTTCAGTGGGATACAAGAACAAGATGGATATCAATTCAATGTTTGGAGCCAACAGGAAAATTGTTGAGGAAGAACTTGCCAGAAGGAATGAAGAGTACCATAATGATGAGGAGATCCAGAAAATTGCTAAGCAGTTTGAAACAGAAAAGGTCAGATTAAAAATTTGTAGCCAGGCTCCATATTTTTCTAGTCCTAACTCATGAAACCAGAGAGCTGTATTATATTGGTATCAGAATCTACCCATAAACTCTAAACAAGAATTTACCCATTAACCCTACCTTCCAAAGGAGTATACGGCCATTTACATGTAGTACATGTACTCTCACACATTTATATTTATATATTACTAAAAGCTGAAGCGTAGCATTTATTGTTGCTATGCTCCAGTTGAGCCACGTCATCATCCATGTTATCTTTTTTTTTTTTTTTTTTTTCCTTTTTTGTTAATTTATTACTTCTTTTTTAAAAGAATGCAAAATATATGATGACTTTACATATTCTCATGACATTACACATTCTAAATAGTCTTAATTATTTTGCTTTGCTACATATTGTCGTGACTTTACAATATATCATGACTTTACATATTCTCATGACTTTTTTGCATTAAATTATGCTCTCCTCTTATTACTCAAACCTTCTTAAAAAAAAAAAAAAAAAAAAAAAAAAAAAAAAAAAAAAAAAAAAAAAAACCCAACTATCCATTGAATGTTTTCCTATTTTTCAACTTCCTCAATTTATTTATTTATTTATTTATTTTTGTGTGTGTGTGTGGATAGAATATGTAGAATCCTTTCTGTATGGGCCAAGGTAGCAAGGGCCAATCTATGTCAGTTGGGCCTTGAACTAACAGGGAGGGCTATGGGCCTAACGCCCGGTTTCCCGGGGGGACGGCCTCAGGCCCACTTGTGAACAGACCCAGGCCCAAGCTTCATCCGAGGATCCAACCCATTCTGCCGGGCACACAACGTGGCTGCTGGTATGTCTGTCCAGATTTGTCTGCCGTACACTATCCCGCTTGCCCGGTCACATACTACTAGGATTGTCCGATGTTATCTTGGGAATATCGCTGCCGTACATATCCGCTATAGTGGGGATCATTTCCAAAGCCACTCCCACCTAAACACCCACTAAACCCCTTCTCGATTGGACCTCTCAATCCATTACCCCTTAAGACAATCATGATCGCCCCACTAACAATCCCCTATAAATATGAGATCGAAAGGAGGAACATGGGTTGATGAAACAGGAGAGAAAAGTGATTTAGAAGAAAGGAATGGCAGAAACGGTTTAGAGAGATAGCAAGGTGGTGCATGAATAGAGAGTAGAATCACTCCCATTAGGCCTCCTAGCTGCGAACGACCCATAGTAGGAATTGTTATCCCACCATACAAATAAGTTGTGAGGCCAGACACGAGGAAGCCCATTGGGTTCTCTCATAACTGTCCTCCACAATTGGCGCCGTCTGTGGGAATTGCCTACAAAGCTGTAGTTCAACTGAGGCTTGTGAGTGAGACAATGTCCGGGAGACATTCGGGGAGTGGAGACGAAAGTTTCTCGGTTGGGTCGTCCCGAGGATCATCCTGGCGTGAACGAAGGCAAAAGAGACACGAAGATAGGGAACGTGAACGGGAGAACGTGTCCGGTCTTGGGGAAGGGTCATACCAGACGCAGCGGACAATAACGGATGCCGCAGGACAGAGGCAGATAGATGAAAGGGACCAAGAAATAGAACGGTTGCGCAGGCGCGTGAGAGACTTCGAGCTTGAAGAAGATGACAGGCGAGCGAGGAGGGAGCGTGAGAACCGGGAAAGGAGGGCCGAACACCTGGGGGGTCACCCGGGGATGGGGTCCAGCCACTCAGGGTCTCATTGGCGAAGAGAGCGTTCGCGTTCGCATGAGTCCTACAACCGCCGAGAGAGATCACATTCACGGGGGCATTGTCATCGCCAAGGTCGCTCACGGTCACGTGATCATGCAGACCGGGGATCCGATTCCCCCGAGGAGCGTAGGCCGCATAACGCCGCCATGGATACACTAAGCCGCGCCTTACGCAGGGTAGCCCAGTCCCCCTTCTCCAATGACATTGAAGAGGCTGCAATGCCGAGGAAGTTCTCGATACCCCCATTTAATATCTATGACGGGAAAACAGACCCGGTCGAGCACGTCAGCCACTACATCCACATGATGTCCCTGCATTCTCATAATGATGCGCTGATGTGCAAGATGTTCCCTTCCAGCCTTGGCCCAACCGCTCTAAGGTGGTTTAACGGACTGCGGAAGAAATCCATACATTCTTTTGCCGAGCTAGTACAGGAATTTGGAATCCGGTTTGTAACCTGCAGCCGAGTGCCGCAACCAGTTGACGCCCTGCTATCGATGAGGATGGGGATGGGGGAGACCCTTCGTAGCTACGCCAGTCGGTACTGGGAGCTCTACAACGAGATAGGTGGGGGAAATGAGAAAATAGCAGCAAGTACCTTCCGTATGGGCCTACCGGAGGACTCCAAACTACGGGAATCACTTACGAAGAAGCCACCCGAGGACATGAGGCAGCTTATGAGGCGCATCGAAGAATATAAGCGCCTGGAGGATGATCGGATGCAGAACAAAGGTAAGGCCCCGTTAGCGAACCGTCCTCGGCAGGGAAATTTCCAGCCAAGACCTCGGAAGGAATGGAGGGTGCAGGAGCCGCTTTGGCAGGCAGGGGAGGTAAATGCAATGTTCAAGGAGCCGGTGCACCAGATAGTTGAAAAAATCAAGAATGAGCCATATTTCAGGTGGCCAAATAAGATGGGCGGCGATCCATCCCGGCGGAACCAGAACCTGTACTGTAGTTACCATAGAGATAAGGGCCACACCACCGAGCAGTGCCGGGTACTGAAAGATCATCTAGGGCAACTAGTACGGGCTGGACATTTAAAGGAGTACGTTGTAAATCCCGGAAGTCAAGAAACCGGTCAACAAGGGCGGCAGAAGGGCGTCCAACAACCTCCACCAATCGGTGTAATTGAGATGATAATTTTGGCCCCGGGGGGTGGGGCATCAGCAGGAAGAGGGGTGTTAACGGTTGCACCCTCGGGAGAATCCCCGGGCACAGAACCAATGAAGAAAAAGACGAAGTATCATTTGGAGGCCATCGCCTTCGGACAAGCCGATTTAGAAGGGACGATACAGCCGCATGAAGACGCGTTAGTAATTATAGCTCGGATAAGCGGCTTCGATGTAAAAAGGGTGATGATAGATCAGGGCAGCGAAGCTGATGTAATGTATCCGGATTTGTTCAACGGCCTTGGTTTAAAAAAGCAGGACCTCAGGAGGTACGACACGCCGCTAGTTTCGTTCGACGGAAGAGTGGTGGTACCAGAAGGGAGGATTTCGTTACCAGTAGTCGTGGGAGGAAAGGAAGTTAAGGTCACCTTCATGGTAGTTAATTCCTTCTCACCATACACGGCAATCCTGGGAAGGCCGTGGATCCACGCAATGAAAGCTGTGCCGTCCACCTTGCATGTAAAGGTTAAGTTTCCCACCGATCAAGGTATCGCCGTGGTGCGAGGGTCCCAGCAAATGGTCCGACAGTGCCTTGTAGCTGCAGCAAACTGGGAGGGCCAGCAAACTGGGCTGAATGAGGAGGCCGAAGAGGCCCCGTTATAGCAATTATCGCGCCCCCGGGAGAAGTCGGGGAATGCTTGCGCCGAGGAGTTGATAAAGGTCGGAATACTGCCGGACACGGACAGGCACTTCCAGATAGGGGCCGGTCTGACAACCCACGAGAAGGTTGAACTGCTACTGTTTCTTATTCAGAGCCTGGACGTATTTGCATGGAGTCCGTACGAAGTGCCGGGGGTAGACCCTGAGTTTATCGTCCACAGGCTTAATGTGGATGCCTCATTCCCACCCAAGAAACAGAGACCGAGAAGAAAGGCCCAAGAACACGCCGAGGCTGTTAGGGCCGAGGTCCAGCGGCTAAATGAGGCAGGTGCAGTGAAGGAGATCTTCTTCCCAGAATGGCTTGCAAACACAGTGGTCGTGAAAAAGAAGAGCGGCAAATGGAGAGTCTGCGTGGACTTCACGGATCTGAACCGAGCATGCCCGAAGGACCCATCCCCTATGCCCAAGATTGACCAGTTGGTAGATGCTACGTACGGACATCCGAGAATGAGCTTTTTGGACGCCTTTCAAGGCTATCACCAGATTGCCCCGGCCGGCGAGGACCAGGAAAAAACTGCGTTCATATCCCCCGACGCCAATTACCATTACACCGTGATGCCGTTCGGCCTGAAAAATGCCGGGGCAACATACCAGTGGATGATGACAATGATGTTTTGTGACAAGATTGGACGGACCGTGGAGGTGTATATTGACGATCTTGTAGTGAAGAGCAAGCAACAAACGCAGCACGTAGAAGATCTCCAAGGGGTGTTTGAGGTGTTACGGCAACATAGGCTACGCCTTAACGCAGAAAAATGCGCTTTCGGAGTGGGGGCTGGAAAGTTTTTGGGATACTTGATCTCCAGCCGAGGAATAGAAGTGAACCCCGACCAAATTGTAGCCGTGCAGCGTCTTAATTCTCCGAGCAACCCAAAAGAAGTGCAGGTGTTGACCGGAATGTTGGCGGCCCTCAACCGGTTCATTTCTAGATTCTCGGATCGCTGCCGACCGTTCTACCAGCTACTTAAGAAATGGAAGGGGTTCCAGTGGGATGCCGAGTGTGAAAAAGCGTTTCAAGATTTAAAGGAGTACTTGACGCACGCACCAGTACTGACCGCCCCGGAACCTGGAGAGGACTTGTTCATGTACCTCTCGGTGACCGACCACGTAGTGAGTGCCGTACTGCTAAGCGATCGTGGGGTACAACAGCCTGTGTATTACATCAGTAAGACTTTGGTTGATGCCGAGACCAGATACTTGCCCTTCGAGAAGCTGGTCTTGGCGCTAGTGCATGCCACAAGGAAGCTGCCGTAGTACTTCCAAGCCCATACCGTGTATGTACTGACCGAATATCCATTACAGTCGTTGCTGAGACGATCTGACTTCACGGGGCGAATCGCAAAATGGGGGACCAGGCTCGGGGCTTTCGATGTACGTTATAAGCCGAGGACTGCCGTGAAAGGGCAGGTATTGGCTGACTTCGTGGCTGAATTTTCTCCTAGGGCCTCAGGCCAGATAGTCTGTCAGGTGAACTGTCACTCATGGAAGATATATGTGGATGGTGCTTCCAGCTCCACGGGGGCAGGTGCGGGGATAGTTGCAATTGGACCCGAGGGGATTCGCCTGGAGCATTCTTTCAGATTCGGATTTAAGGCCTCCAATAATGAGGCAGAATATGAAGCCTTGATAGCCGGGCTAAACATAGCTTCAAGCTTGGGAGCCCGGGATGTTGAGGTGTATTCGGATTCTCGGCTGATTGTCAATCAGGTTCATGGTAGCTTTGAAGCCCGCGATCCAAGGATGAAGGCATATTTGGAACGAGTGAAGCAGATCATGGCTAGATTCGAAACGGCGAAGATCGTACAAGTAGCTCGGACCCACAACAGCCATGCTGACTCCCTCGCCACGCTAGCATCATCCGTGGCCGGGGATATACCTCGGCTCATCAGAATAGAGCAAATCCCAGAGCCAAGCATCAAGCTATCCGGTAATCCAACAGTCGCGGCAATTGCTACGCAGGGACCTAGTTGGATGGACCCCATCATTGAGTTTTTGGCCGAAAATCGGGTCCCCCTCGATGAGAAGGAAGGAAATAAGATCCGAAGAATGGCCCCTCGTTTTTGGTTATCAGAGGACCGAGAGTTGTATCGAAGATCCTTCGGGGGACCATATCTTTTATGCTTACATCCGGGCAGGGTAAACGAACTTCTGGCAGAACTACATGAAGGGGTGTGCGGCAGCCACGTAGGGGGGCGTTCACTAGCTCACCGAGCTATGACTCAGGGATTTTGGTGGCCTCAAATGCAGAAGGATGCCGCCGAATATGTGCGTAAGTGTGAGCGATGTCAGAAGCATGCTGCCCTGATCCATCAGCCTGCCGGTCATCTTAATCCAGTTAGTAGTCCCTGGCCCTTCGCCCAATGGGGGCTGGATATACTTGGGCCATTCCCCCGGGCAACAGGCAACCGAAGGTTCGTTCTCGTAGCCGTCGACTACTTTACGAAGTGGGCGGAGGCTGAAGCCCTGGCCAATATCCGGGACGTGGACGTGAAGAAATTTGTGTGGAAGAACATTGTCACTAGATTCGGGGTTCCAAATTCCCTGGTATCAAACAATGGATTGCAGTTCGATAGCCGGGCGTTCCGAGATTTCTGTACGGGCCTCGGCATTAAAAACAAGTATTCCACCTCGGCGTACCCTCAGAGCAATGGCCAAGCTGAAGCGGTCAACAAGGTGATTGTAAACGGGCTGAAGAGAAGATTGGATAATGCAAAAGGAAATTGGGCCGAAGAGCTACATAACGTCTTGTGGGCCTACCGGACAATGCCAAGGAGGTCCACGGGGTAAACTCCTTTCTCACTCACCTACGGTGCCGAGGCTGTTATACCAACCGAGGTAAGCATATGCAGCGCACGAGTGGCCAAGTACAACCCCAGTTCTAATGACGAAATATTGATTCAGCACTTAGACAAGCTAGAGGAGCGCCGCGAAGCTGCAACTATTCGGCTGGCCGAGTATTAACAGAAACTGGCCAGGAGATATGACCGAGGCGTGAGAGTAAGGAGGTTTGACGCCGGGGACCTTGTCTTGAGAAGGGCTATAGGGCATATGCGAGACATCCATGCCGGTAAGCTAGCACAAAACTGGGAAGGACCGTATAGAGTTACAGCACTGGCCGGGGAAGGAGCGTACTATTTGGATGAACTAGACGAGAGACCACTGCCTCGGCCCTGGAATGTTCAAAACTTGAAGAGGTTCTATTATTAATAAATTATATGTTCGGTTTAAATTGTTGGTTTGTTTGCTAGTGTTGGTGAGAACAGTTGTTAGTACGAGTCATCGGTAGTGGAAACCATACAAATTTACCTAAGGGCAGAAGCCTGACCCTCGGTTCGAATCCTATCGCCGAGCAGGTGGAAACCTTACAAATTTACCTAAGGGCAGAAGCCTGACCCTCGGTTCGAATCCTATCACCGAGCAGGTGGAAACCTTACGAATTTACCTAAGGGCAGAAGCCTGACCCTCGGTTCGAATCCTATCACCGAGCAGGTGGAAACCTTACGAATTTACCTAAGGGTAGAAGCCTGACCCTCGGTTCGAATCTTATCGCCGAGCAGGTGGAAACCTAACAAATTTACCTAAGGGCAGAAGCCTAACCCTCGGTTCGAATCCTATCACCGAGCAGGTGGAAACCTTACGAATTTACCTAAGGGCAGAAGCCTGGCCCTCGGTTCGAATCCTCTCACCGAGCAGGTGGAAACCTTACAAATTTGCCTAAGGACAGGAGCCTGACCCTCGGTTTGAACCCTTTCACCGAGCAGGTGGAAACCTAATAAAATCTGACTAGGGAACGAAAACTTGACCCTTGGTTCGAATTACTTCACCGGGCAACTCTCTAAGAACAAGACCCTGCCTGCGGTTCAAATCCTTTTGCCGAGCAGGCAGATGCTTTGAAAAATTCCTTCCACCATACACGTAGGCTGATAAATTATGCATTAACATAGTGCTCAGTCATTTTCCTTTAAAATCGAGCAAGTACGAAAACCCACACGGGGGCAATTCTAATATTCAAAAACTGCACCCGAGCGCGACACAATTATTAAGAAATTCATGCAAAAACAATAGTAAAAGAAAGCCGAGCAATGAAATACTAAAATTAATTTAGACACAGATAAGATAATTGGTCAAACACCAAAACCTGGTGACGAGCAAGCAAAGATAAAAGGAAAAGTATAAAAAGTTTAACTGCCACAGCCCGGCAGCATAGGTCAAATAATTAAAAGCGGTCCACTATTTAAGATTGGCCTTCACTCGGTAATGTCTACGGGGGGGTCTCTGGTCCGCACTTCCTGTTGCTGGCCCTCGGGAGGGGGATTTGGGAACTCCACCTGTTCGACGGGAGGACCATCGGGGTTAGGGTTACTGGACGCCTCTGCACCGACCAGCTCCACGTGAGCATCTATCTACTCCACCAGTTCCCTCAGGCTGTCCGTTTCTTCTTCGTCACCAAGGCCTGGGGGACTTTGCGGTGCTGGAGGGGCATCCAAGAAGGGGATCTTGCCGGGGTCCCTGAGAGGCGAATCGGCGGGTACCCCCAAAACTTGCAGGGCAGCAAACCAGCCGTCATGAAAAGACAGCCGCTGAGCCTCGTAGACAACCGGCTCCACCCCCTTCTCAGCGTCTGCGAACCCTTCGTTATACCATTTTGTCCCGGCTTCCTTAAGCGCAGCGCGAAGGTCGGCTGCTTCCTCGGCAAGGGCAGCATTCCGGCTCTCCTCTTCCGCCAGTTTCAACTCCGTCTCGCTCTGTTTTGACTCCAGCTCCGCCGACCTCTCCTCCGCAAGCCTTCTCTCCTTCTTGGCAGTAGCAGCCCTTTTTTCAGCAGCCTCCGCGGCCTTAGCCTTGTCCTTTGCAGCCTTCACAGCTGTTTCCCTCCCCGTCTTCTCCCGATCAGCATCCCGGGCTAGATCCTTCACCCGCTCGTTCAAAATGTGGGTCAGCTGGGCAGCCTGGATACATGCAGTTAGTATTGTATCATGCACGGAAATTAAGTTAACAAAAAGAAGGGTATGAAATGGTTACCGCGATGGTGTGCCACTGGAGCCTCATCCCCATATAGTTGTCGTTTGCCTCGGCGAAGGTGCTCACGTCCTCGGGCAAGAGTAAACCGTGAGCTAAGCACTGGGCAACGCGGCCTCCTTCACCCTTCTCCCACACTCGTATGGTCGCGTCCGCGGGGAGGGGTTTGCCGTCCAGCTCGTACGTGGGCTGCCATCCCGGAACCTCCCGGGAGGATGACGCCATGCTCGCCCCAGCCTGCCCCTGAGGCTTCCAGATTATGATGCCCCTGGACGGAGCCGCGGGAGTTTTTTGAACGGCTCCATGACCGATGGAGGGCTGCTGTGTAAATTTCTGTTTTTTCTTGGGGCGAACAGGGGGGGGGGAGGAGTATGCACAGGAGGGGTTTGCACTTGCCCCTGTCGCGGCTGCTGCTGCGCGACTTGCTGAGTCCCGGGCAGGAATCGGCTGACAGAGAGAGTCCTGCGGGTGACCATTTCTCTAACACCCTGTTGAGCTTGGGATGAATTACTCGACTCCGCAGCCGCCGGTTCGGGCTCTTGTTCGGGAGGCTCCTGATTCAATTGCTCGGCAGGCTCTGCTTCCGCTTCTTGCTCGAGAGCCCTGTGTGCAAGCTCTCTGAGACGCCGAGAGGCTGCCTCAGCTGATGCGTCCCTTACAGGAGCAAGCTCGTCCGAACAGGTGTATCGCCGGCCAAGGTCTCGAGCTTCGCCCACTGTAAGATTGGTCGGGAGGAAGTTAGCGTGCCGAACGTCAATATAGGAGAGCAAGGGGCTGTCAACTAGGAGGGCCTGACTGAAAGGTTGCCAGGTAGTGTAAACGGGCTCTACACCGAGAATAAGATGAGAAGCCCGGAGCTGACCGTCGCGGTGCACGAAGATCTCTGAGCGGAGGACAAAATTGAGGTCCCGCACGTGGACTGTCCGGATATCTTGGGTGAACACCGAACCGTCTGCAACATAAAGGAGAAAGATCAGTATAAAAGTTGGGTAGACAAGGAAATAAACAATAAATAGCCCTTGTAATGAAACCCACCCACTTCGCGCCGAACCAAGGGAGGGGGAACATCCCCGGAATACCAGTTGCCGCGCACCCGGACGAACTCCCCGGCGGAGTTTCTATTCGAGTCCGGCAGGCATGAAATCAATCGTATCCTCATATCTCTGACCTTTATATAGTAATTAGTTTTCTTCTTCCCACACAAGCTGTCCACGTGATTTACGTCGAGATGGTCCAATTTTAGACCGAATATGTGGTTCAACCTACTTATGCAACTCATTACCCGGTAAAAATTTGGGGCAAGTTGATCGGGGCATAGCCCGTAGTACTTAAGGGCTCTATGTAAGAGAGGATCAATGGGGAACCTAACCCCACCCTCCAGTATTGACATGAGCGGAAAAAAGGCAGTGTTTGCTCCTCTGTGGAGTGCGATGTCACTTTCGTGGTAGTACATCACATCCACGTCATCGGGGATTTGGTAGTCACGCCTAAAAGTGATTAATGAATTCCTAGAGTCTAAAAGGTGTGAGTAACCCATCCTAAATCCTAAAGTATTTGAAGGAAATGGAAAGAAATAAATTGAAGCAAAAGAAAGGGGAAGGGGACTTGCTTTTGGCACTAAGAGGGAGGTTGATTCTGGGGGTTGCCGGGCAACTAGCGCTTTGGATGCTCAGCAGAGAGAAATTTCAGAATCTAAGGAAGTGAAAAATGAGAATGTGAGGCTGAGCAAGCCTTTTATAGGCACGAAAAGAGGATGCACGACGGTTGATGGTGCAATGATGAGGGCAATCCGCAATTATGAAGCATAATGGGAGGAGACCTTTCAGAAACCAAGGGCGCACACACGCCTCGGTCTACGAAACAGCAGATGGATATGGCTGCTGAGGTCAGATGAAACGCACCTTTTAAGGAGAGCATTTATTGGACGTCTAGTCGCACACAGAAAGGCGCGCCTATTTATTTCCAAGCATGGGACTTTTCCTCTCCTGCAGTCTCCCTCGATCCTTGCCCTTCTGACCGGGCAAGAATCAAGGGGGGGGCTAATGTACGGGCCAAGGTAGCAAGGGCCTATCTATGTCAGTTGGGCCTTGAACTAACAGGGAGGGCTATGGGCCTAACGCCCGGTTTCCCGGGGGGACAGCCTCAGGCCCACTTGTGAACAAACCCAGGCCCAAGCTTCATCCGAGGATCCAACCCATTCTGCCGGGCACACAACATGGCTGCTGGTATGTTTGTCCAGATTTGTCTACCGTACACTATCCCGCTTGCCCGGTCACATACTACTAGGATTGTCCGGTGTTATCTTGGGAATATCGCTGCCGTACATATCCGCTATAGTGGGGATCATTTCCAAAGCCACTCCCACCTAAACACCCACTAAACCCCTTCTCGATTGGACCTCTCAATCCATTACCCCTTAAGACAATCATGATCGCCCCACTAACAATCCCCTATAAATATGAGATCGAAAGGAGGAACATGGGTTGATGAAACAGGAGAGAAAAGTGATTTAGAAGAAAGGAATGGCAGAAACGGTTTAGAGAGATAGCAAGGTGGTGCATGAATAGAGAGTAGAATCACTCCCATTAGGCCTCCTAGCTGCGAACGACCCATAGTAGGAATTGTTATCCCACCATACAAATAAGTTGTGAGGCCAGACACGAGGAAGCCCATTGGGTTCTCTCATAACTGTCCTCCACACTTTCCATAATGACGGAGTGCAACCCACTCATCTTCCCCATTTACTCCATTAAACCCAACCGGATAACTATTCCAATTCTCAATTAACCGTCCTCCTTGGTCTCTCTCTCCATCAAATAAAGGGATAACATCACCCCACTTTTCCACCACCTTATTAAATCCATTTTAACCTCAATTCAGCACTACTTCAATTCTTTGATTTCAGCTCCTATTCTCTCTTTATTGATTTATTTTCTTTATATATTGCAATTGCCCCCTCTCCACTTCTGCAGAGGCTGCCGAAACACCATTGGACTTGGTAATGCTACGTTCTTTTTTGCTCTTCTTCAATCAACCAGGTAACCAATTTGTCTCTCCTAATTTCTGTCTCATGCTCTCGGTTCCTCCTTTCTCCATCTAATTTAATCTATTGAGAAAACTAGAGAACTAAACAATGAAAAAACAAAAGAGACCTATTGAAAAAGAGATCAATCTTTAGACCTGATTTTTGTCGATTATTTTTCTCCTTTTTGTCAATAAAAACATTTTAATTGTCACCCATTCGTTTTTTTTATCCCATGTGGAATGTCCATAAATTTTTTTTTTTTTTTTTTTTGGGTTATTGTTGCATGACATATACTTGATGAAATTTCTCTTAGATGTGTGGTAGCAAGTAATCAATGGGGAGAATACTTTTGAACACTATTTCTAAACTTGGGCACCCTATTCTCCTTTGAGCTTCAAATGTTTTTGTGGCATGTAATGGTTGGGAGAAGTTTCTTAAGTTTATGTTCATAAATGCCATCTACATATTGCATGAAGTACAGCTCCTTATGGTGAGGATTTTGATTTTAATATTTTTGTCTCTGTTGCTTTTGTTTCTATTGGTCACATTTGCATTTGCACTCTCTTTTTGTAAGGTTTGGCTTATCTCCAGTACTTTTTTAACTGGAGGTCTATTTTTGTTTTAAATACACAATAGCAAGTAATTGCAAGAATAAGATTGAAGGGGAAAAAGACTTGCTTTGTTAGTAGTAGAAATAAGATGTTCGATGTGGGTTTGTGGGTTTGCAACATTCGATAGTTATAAAACTATATTTTACACTTTTTGTATAACTTTATAGACATGACTTGAAAAGCTAAAAAACTATAAAAGTTTCTAATTATAAAAAACAAAAAAAAAATGACCAAACTATAAAAGTAATTTTTTTTGTTGATGAATTGCAAGATTTTATTGAAGGAAAAAAAAAAAAAAAAAAACACAACGGGGAACAATAATTGCTAACATCAAAAGAACCAAAAAATTTGATTTGAAGCAACCAATGTTCCTTATAAACTAATTTATAAACGTTTTGTTATTGGAAATAATCAAGCTCAATCAGTTACTGAAGCTTACAAATTTTTGTTGGCACTTATTATTATTCCAATTATCCTTATATATAGCCCCTTAGATTAGTTTTTGGGTGTTCAAGACTTTCAAGTGATAACCTATCAGTAATGACTTTCTTTGTGGTGTCCCATTATTTACTTAAATATTTCATATATGCAATACTTATTTCATTTAACATTTTTGAATTAATATTTTCATTTTCATTTTCCCATTTTAGTCTTTTTGCAAGTTTTGAAATTGCATAACTTCTATTACAACATTTAGCGCCAGCTAAAGCACTGCACCACATAAGCTTTTCAATAGTGTTGGTTTCAATGAAAAAGTCATTGGTATTTGTAATGCAAGCCTAAGTGGAGAATAAACTTTGAGATTCCATAACTATATACAACACATGGAACAAGAGGTTGAATTTATTTGTAAAAAGTTTTGAATAATAATGTATTAAACAGTTTTGCATAACTACTCTACAATAGTTGTAGTTTGTATATACCAATGTCATCTTCATTCTGAAAAGTGAGAAACCAGGAAAATTAAAGAGAAAACTCACATGGTTGGCAGTGATTAACTATTCATTGATTAATTCCTCTTGGTTGAACATGTACACTCTCTAGAAAAAAAAATATCTTGATCTCAATGTTGAGGGCAGTCTACTAGAATTCTCTATCATATGTTACCTTTTAAAGATCTTATCAAAATTATATGTTCAACAAAACAGTGATTTTATATGATTATATTTAGATGGCTTTACAATGCCATAATGGATGGGTTGGTCGTATTTTACCATATAATACAAGTAATCATGTAATTCATTTATGAATTTAAAGGGCAATATATTGTGGGATTTTTTCATATGTTGTAATTTAAAACACAATTTCAAATAACACATATTGACTTTCTAAAAATATACATTCTATATTATATTAATTCAATAATATTCCAATAAAAAGTAATTATATCAAATTTTCCCGCGCAATGTGCGGGTCTATGACTAGTTATTATAACAAGCCAACAATATCCACGGTATTCTAACACATACAAGAATAGAATAGGAGCAGTAAAATTAAGGAAATAATAGAAGTATGAACTACTTTGTAGCAGCCAACCATCATATCATGTTTCGTAAGTTTCATTTATGCACATGAGACCATACCTTCTGAAATCTCAACATGCAGTATGGGTTTATAACCTCAACCTGTAAGCTTCAACAGATGTACGTGACAAATATTGTCAATAATCATCTTTTAGTGTTAATTGATAGACGGGATGATCACCATCCTCACTGGACTACTCTGTCCGTAATGGGACCTACAATAATTACGGAACATAAAAACTTCAAGCACTCAAAACATGAAAAATTATTGAATACTCCGAGAGGGTACAATAAATGCATACTCCTCCATCTTACATGAATTGTGAGTCCCACCATGAATTTAATTAGTGAAATCCACAATTATGTGAGAGAGAAGAGTATACATTTATGGTACTTCGAGAGTATCCAATAATTATCCCAAAACATATAGTTAAAAAGTAGCAGCAGCACAATTATGTTTTGAGTTTCCTAAAATATATCACAACTCTACATCTTTTCTGATTTTGAGCAAGATTGTCTATTGGGTTTTTTTTTTAATAAGTAAGGTTGTCTATTGGTTTCTTTAGAATCTTATATTGTTCCTTCAAAATCTTGTGCAATGGTTTCCGTTTCTATATACTAACAGATGAATAAGTTTGAAATTCAAAACATCTATGCATGCTTTGTTTCAACTAAACAGGTTCCTGAAAACCTAAGAACTATGTTGGATCATCCTCAAGGCTGATCCAGTGCATCAAATAATTAACTTTCCACTGAAAAAAGTACCATTAGTAGTCGTAGTAAATCAAATTATTTGAGCTTTTATGAGCACATGGTAAAGATTGCCAAAAAGGATTCCATAAACTACACAGGCCAAAGAATTAAATTAAGTTGCCTCATCTGGATTGCAAATGAAACATATATGAATGAATAACCATGTTCCTGCATAATATGAGTGATAACCTTCTAATATATTATTAACAGTTCAATAAAGTACTGCCCACATGATTCTTAGTATAGCAACTTATAGGAAAAGTTTGTTACTTCATCCCCTATTAATCTAAAAGGTTGGTTGGATTATTTTTGCACATGAAATTTCAGATTGAATTCAATATAAAGGTGCATGCTGGACCTTGTCCAAGGACAGTCGCTCTAAACGCTGCCGCAAAGTTTAGGGCCACATGGGTGATGCTCGACAGGTCAGTCATATCAAAACTGTTGATCTTAATCTGATGATTACCCACCCTGTGTAAGTGATGAAATTGAACTTTAAAATCAACTTCTAACTTCATTCAAATATTGTAAGAAAGTTGTTTCACGGAATTCCAAAAGAATTTGTACATGTATCAATTACGCAGACAGTAAAGTGCTTAGCTCTTTGAGAGAGAGAGAGAGATTATGGATGCTTATGTAAGAGAGGCATGCCATTACTAAAGCTTTCTAGTTCACACTTCATACTCAGATTTTTAAAGCATGTTAGATGAAAACAAAGTATTTTCATGTAAAAGTAGTCTCTTTTAACTATACAATGTAAAGAGTCATTGCATCAATAGAGCTTCAAGTTCACACTTTATACTTCCAGATTTCCAAAACAACATTAGATGAATTTTTTATTAAAAAAAAGATCTGTAATTTTAGTTTTTAAATAAAATAAAATATATAAAGGCAATAAACTAATTTGTTCAAGAACTCTGCTTTGCTTTGTATAATACCTGGTATAGGCAAATAAAGCAAGACAAGAAGTACTTCTTGGAGGAGCTTTCATGTGGTACATCAAAAATGAAACGCAACAACAAGATTGTGCTGTTGAGAGGGCCAAAAGCAATAGGATACAGCAAACTGGCCGCAGAAAGCACTGTGGACCAAGTAACATATGGCGAAATGTTACTAGGGAGCCCAGGTGAAGAACAACCTCTTAGTAGTAAGTAGATTTAACAAAATATAACCTAAACCCTATACATAAAAAATGGGTCAGTGATAGACTGGTAAGAAGTTTTTGACCCCCCTATGAAACACGTCTTTATGTCAACCTAAATCTGAGCCAAGTATTAAATGTTCCAGGTTAAAGAATTTTGAACCCAGACATGAAGAAACCTAAAAACAATGGGGCACGACCCCCCAGAAATAAAAGCTTTGAGCATTAGGTACGACCTAAGGAAACCTAAAAATTTTACATAGAAGACTAAGCAATCAGCCCAAACCTGCATAAAAACAGGTTTGGCTGGGGAGTTTCCTGACTTGGAATTAATGAGATCAACCTGAGACAGACCTTATTAAATGGTTTGGGGGTTTGGGGAGAGGGTGTTCTAGTTGAAATTAAAAGTCACCTGTTTTGACCCACTGGTTTGACAGATCTAAGAGTAAGTTCAACCCGGACAGTAACAATATCCTACTTCATCATAAGATACTAGGAGATCTTGGAAATCGTTTGGGGGTCTTTTTTTTTGAAACTGGAGTAGGTTTGGTTCCATGATACACTAGCTAATGTCAAACAACAAAATCATATTTTTGGAAGACCTTTCACCTATCAATTTATTAACACTTTTTAAGGGTGTGAACCTATGGCCGCTTTTAAAGAGTACAAAATATGAACAGTATCACTTTAATAAGGATCCACTGTAAAGTAATTACTCCTTTAATTGCTTGATACATGATGACATACTGTAGCACAGTTCGATCATGGCAAGTAAGTTTTCACCGTACAATATATATGGACTTATGCACTAACACACGATCAAAATGCAGACACAATGAACCCAGTTCTTGGTGTCTAATTTGTATAATACGTAGATTATTGATAACTCAAAATGCAGACACAATGAACCCAGTTCTTGCTTGTCTAATTTGTATAATACGTAGATTATTGTATAATCTTGTGTTATAAATATACTGTAATTTGTATAATAGTCTTTTCAGTGGTTTTTAAGTGAAAAGGGATACTGTAATAGTTTGGGAAAGTGCAAAACTTAAGTACAATATTCTAGGTGTAATACATTAGATTCTTCAATTAAATTCAAGCACATGTTTAACATGACCAATAAGCTACAAATAATGTTATTATTTTTAAGGCAGTTAAATTCAATACATATGATTTTAATTAGGTAATCTGATGTACTACACCTTCGTTTTATCCCTTCACAAAAATTAAATAACTAAAAACTAAAAAAATATGGATGTGGCTATCATGCTTTAGAGAGAAGAATGGAAAAGAAAAAAGGAGTTAATTTTTATGATTGCACAATTGGGATTTGGGGTGGGAAGAATTTTATGAGTGACATGTTGGAGGGGGGGGGGGGGGGGGCAATCTTTTAATCTTGTAGGGGCCAACTCTTAACTCAAAATGATTTTAGCCTAGTTTTACCTATAATTAGAGAGGTTTTAAAAAATTTTGGAGGGGCCATGGCCCCCCCAATGCATAAGGTGGCTCCGCCCCTGATTGGACCACTACTTTACTTTCTAAATTGTCACCAAGTGAACAGCTGATGTCCACTATGGTTTCAAGTTTAATTCAGGGAGATACTGAAGCCTCTAGTTCTAGTTTTATTGACAAATAAATGTTCTCCTTTGCCTATTCAAGAGGAAGAAAATGCTACAAATTCAGAACAAGAAGCAACAGGAGAGGGATCCCCATTTTTCATTGCTGATAATCAAGAGAGTAGTCCAAAAGAAGCATTTCATGCAGGGATCCCAGATGAACAACAACCGCAACAAAGCAACAAAAGTGATTGGACGGAAGGATATGAGATGGAGGAGGAATTTGATAATCACATGTGTTCTATCTGCAAAGACAGGCGGCCAAAAATTGGAAGGCTGAGAGACTTCACTTATGCAGAGCTCCAAGCTGCTACAAACGGATTTTCCCAAAAGAACTACATATCAGAAGGTGGACTTGGTTCTGTGTACATAGGAGAACTGCAAGGGTTGAAGATTGCTGTTAAGCAACATAAAAATGCAAGCTTGCAAGCAGAGAAGGAATTCAAGTCTGAAGTTCATGTACTCAGCAAAGCCAGACATAAGAATCTGGTCAGGCTGTTTGGGTCATGTTCAGAAGGAAGCCACAGGCTGCTTGTTTACAAATATGTCTGCTATGGTTCCCTGGATCAACATTTCTCAAGCAGTGGCAACTCTAAGAATTTTGTTTAGGGGGGTCATTAAGAAATTTAAATTTAAAAAAATTTAATAAAAAGAATTTTTACAATTTCCTTCTATAAGTTTTCAAATTTTGAATTATTACACGATAGTTCATTATGAGTATTTATTGCCAATATGGGTATATATGACCAGTTTGTATTTTGTTAAGTTTGTCTAAATTTTTATTTTTATGCAGTTAATATTATATATTTGTCATTGTTTTTATAAAAATATCTTTAACTAAATAACTAAACTCAACTCATTAGCTTTATATTAATTATTGACGCATATAACAACATTCATTCATACATAAACATATTTACTTAACTAATCAAATGCTTGAATAATCACTAACTTTGCAATTTTTTTCTTAAATTTTTCTAACTTTATGACAAGAAGTTATTATAACATGATAATTATACACACTAATGTAACAAATCTTCTTTATTTCCTAATTATTAAATTATATAAAGTTATATTATATTTATATTGTACACAAAAACATTCACGTACACGTCATTTTTCACACAAATGACATTATAAAAAAAACGTAATGCATACAATCAATTTTAGACACACTCATACACATATAATAAAAAAATTTATAATAAAGAGTGACACTTACAATTCACAAACACTTATTCTTACTTTAAAGTAAAAAATACTTGTAATAAGGGTGCATAAGATTTAAGTCAGGGTGTGCAAAAATATTTATAAAAAAAATTAATGTATTAAACTAAAAAAAGTATTAAATATATATATATCATTTTTTTTTTTTTTGAAGTCAGGGGGTTCATTTGAACCCCCTTACCAAAGAGTAGCGCCGCCCCTGCTCTCAAGTAAGAATGAAATAAAATCAAAAGAGCCCTTATATAGATATCCTCTGCAATAATTGCTATGTATGCTTTTTATGATACTTACAATGAAAAATAGGAAAATCTAATCCAACAGGAATGTTTGCTGAAATGCTGCAGGACACAACCAAAGACCCCCCAATTGGGAAAGAAGGATGAGAATAGCTAGAGGAGCTGCCAAAGGTTTACAATATCTGCATGAAAACAAGATCATTCACAGAGATATGAGGACAAACAACATCCTCATAACCCATGATCATGAAGCACTGGTAATTAGCCAAATACATATAGCTTTTAAATCAGTTCTTGATATCCAATCTGCCCATTGATCTATAAAGCAATTACATGGGTAAAACCAGCAAATGATTCAGCCTGGCCGTTATGCTGCTGTGTGACACATAAGAAAGACACCTGTTTGAACTTACGATATCTAGATTTGTCCCCTACATATTTTTAAAACAATCAATAATAAGATATATTATCATTAGTGCAAAATTCACCAGCTAGAGCAAAGCACCCAGCCAAGCGATACCACATCGAATGATCTTTGGATGGTTTGCTTACCTATATAAGTCCAAGATTGTATATGTTTGGTACTTCTTTCTCCCGTCCACTGAAGGCACTAGATTTGAGAAAAAATAGTTGGACCAAGCAACATGTTAGATTAAAATATTAAATTCACCATTTTTTAATGGTTTAAGTTTTTGGTACAATCAATAATTTATCATGGTATTAAAGCAATAGGTCCTAACATGAAGGAGGAGTATTAGATTAAATGATTTTAAATTCACAATTTCCTAACAACTTAAACTTTTGGAACAATCTGAAATTTATCAATTCACATCAATATATGATTTTTTTTTTTTTTAATAAACCAAATGCACAGCCAAAACATATTTTTTTAATAAGCTTTTTGTTAGCTAGGAGATTTTGGTCTTGCAAAAACCCAACGTAAAGACTCAGAAAAGCCCACAGAGACAACAGTTGTTGGAACCCTGGGATACTTGGCCCCAGAATATGCAGAATCTGGGAAAGTGTCAACCAAGACAGACGTGTATGCTTTTGGGGTGGTTCTATTACAGCTAATAACTGGGAGGAGTACTACAGACAAGAGACATGGAGGGCAAAGCCTTGTGGGATGGGTAACAAGATTATAACTTTAAATTTCTTATTCATATAAATATATGTCTGATACTTAATCTTAGAGCAATGCCAATAGATCCATTATTTATGATAAGTTAATTTAGCAGTGATTATGGTGAAAATTAGAAGTTGAGAATGGGAGAATTATCGAGCACATATATTTTATGAAAATCTCAAATCCTTAAATACTGACCACTTTATGTTTCCTATGTTCTGCTTGATTTTCAAACCACTTTATGTTTCCTATGTTCTGCTTGATTTTCAAAGAGGCAGATATTTATTATTTTTGAGGGGGGAGAATCTAAAGAAGAATAGAAATGAGCAAAAAGAATCAATAATAACACAATTTGATCCTTATTATAAAATTTGCAGAAAAAATTGCTTTAGACTAACAGTACCAGTTGCTTACCAACCTTGAATGATATGTTCAGGGGAAAAAATGAGGGACATAGGGTTTGATGTCGCATTTCTGCATTATCTTCACAGGTTTCCTTATATGCAGGCAAGACCGCTACTAAAAGAGAAGAACTACCCACTCTTAGTCGACCCCAAAATAATGGACTCACACGATTTCTACCAACTGATTTGGATGGTTCTAGTGGCACAAAAATGTCTCACCAAGGATCCTAAAAAGAGATTAACGATGGAAAGGGTAAGTCTGCATGAATCAAGTCTTTCTACAAAAGAAATGTTTTTTGTTTAAAAACTATGGCATTAAGAATACACATGCTTGTCGCATTCTTACATAAATCACCTAAGTTTTGCCTTCGCCAATGCGGGCATTGCATCTCCATATTTAAAGAATTCGATGGAAGATATTTAGGAATTTCCAGATTTTGTAATTAATTATGTGTATGTATGAATATAGGTATGTAGGCATGTATATGGCTGGAAGTTGAGACTAGTGGAAGTGCGTCTACACAAACAGTAAACTAAAAACATCCACACAAGACCCAAAGTTTAAAGTGTTTTGGTAAACTCTATACTTACATCCATGGATAACGCCAACCAAAATCCACCATCAACAATATGGATTAATACAAACATAACCTCACAAATCTCACAAACACAAACCACCCTAACTCCCATTGCCCCAATACCAAATCACATTCTTAACATTCTCACAAGCCCAAAACCCTAATACTCCCAAAGATGCATTCTCGCTCAAACAATAGACAAACTCTCAACTCACACACAATGCTCCCTCTCTCAAACAATAGATAAACTCTCATCTCACACACATGGGTGTCTTTCAACCCCTAAAGAATTACCAAACTATTGTTTGAAGAAAACCAATCTATGTTCTTCTAAAAGTATTCTCTCTCCTTACCAAAGCCTTGAAACCCTTAATACTAATTCCTATATAAGACTAACTCCTTTTTCTTCGTAATAAGGAATACCAAATTACTTTTTTAACAAATAATATATTTCCTTTCCATACCAAGAATACTCAAATAGGTAACAGGCTTAAATAAGAGTTTGAGGAAATTTCTATGTGTGTATGTGTGTCATTTTAGATTATGTAGAATAGCATGTCAAGGTTACCACCATTTACTTTAAGTAGAATAGTGTATGCCAAACTTTAACAGATTAATTTGAAGCAGTGATTTAAACTTTCTATAAGGAATCAAACGAAATGATTGCATTAATTTAATTATCACATTAGAGATTTTTGTAGGGATTTAATATGGCCAATATTATCAGTTATCACTAGGTCTTTTTACATTACAGATTCATAAGAGAGATCAAGAGTGACTTGGCAAATCCATCTATCTTCACTTCTTCAGGGGTTATAGTGAATATTATCCCCTTCTAAAGATGTTGGGCTTCATGGCTGAAGCACCTAAATATTTATCTCTTCTACATTCTCTTTGTTATTTGTTCTAAGTACAAACTATTATTGATCACAGTAGTCATTTCTCATATCATTCAAATAAATCTAATGTCCACAGTTGTTGTACAATTCATTATAGGTGGTTGAAGCTTTAGATTACATCATCGAAAAAAACCCAACTTGTGGTATAAAAGTCTACTCCCCAGTAGATTCAGATTTAGCCTCTAGCATGCCAGGCTCTTGTGAATCAGAAGTTACCACGCCAGACATCTCTGAATCACAATGCGAAGATGGAAGCCTTAGTATAGGCCCTACGGCGTCAATAAGTAGCACGAGTCAGATGAGTATAACACTTCCATCTTCACCTCCACCACAAACCAGTTCTTCGAGTAGTTCAAGCTTGTCCACTTTGCCTGAACAGTCTACTTTGGGAGGTCAAAAAAGAAGAGAAAATGAGAGTGAAGTATCAAAAATAAAAGTGGGTTACGATATGATGAGATGCTCACGTATATATGATGATCCAGACATTCAGCTTCTGTGGCAGCAAATGCCAGTTAATAACTTAAATATTTCACAATTTCCAGATTTTATTTTTTCTCAGACTCTATAGTTGTACTAGCTAAAAATTAGTTTTGATAGTCTTATCTCATCTGTTAAGCATAAAAAAAATATTAATTAATTAAAAAAAAAACAGATAAAGCAGAAGGCTTGGAATGAGGAAGAAGGCGGGAAATTTTGATTAGACAGGAGAGGATCTATTCATAGCACTACTTAGTTTTGAATTTCAACATATGTAATGGTTTATCACATTTGAGGAGATTTCTGTGCCAACAACTTAAACATGAAAAACTATTTATCCTCATAAATGAAAGTGGAACAGAAATTGAATACAAAGATGACCAAAGTAGCCTCTTTAATTCGGGCAGCAGATCGATCGTTCACTCTTGTGAGGGGTTTTTCACCTTCACAGGAAATGCAGCAGAATAGATAAGACTTGGGTACAATTCCTTAAGTGCATTATGTTAGGTTCCACAATTAAATTCAAACTCTTTTTGGTGCATTGACCAATGAAGCATAAACAATGTTTTCTTTTCCAAGAACAATTAAATTCAATGTAATCATGTGTTTGAATTTGATTTGGGAAGCCTATATATTGCATCTAAAGAACTATATTTAAGTTCTATCCTTAAATTATTGTGTCAAGGAGACACACTTATCCAATGCACAAATAATAAGTAACATAATTCACTTTACCAAACTGACCCAGTTGCTTTTTTTTTATAAGACACTGCTTTACAAAATACTAATTTACAATTTTCTGTTTTTGGATTAAATCACTCCAACCAAAATGACCCAATACGAGTATATGTCAAAGGAAAGGAAAAATGATGATGCAGCAACCAACAAAATAAAGAGTAAGAAGAAAGACAATGACTTACAGGTAATCAATATATATTATGATTTGCATTCAGAGTATTTGAACCCATTTTCCAAATTCCATCAACCTTCCTTCCAAGTTCCAAGTCACTGAGCTCCTCACCACAATCAGAGTCACCTTGGAAGAGAGTGGGGGACTGAGAGAGACCAAAGACAGAGTCTTTAGGGAGCATTGGGTTCTCATTTTCGCGCGAGTTTCAAAGATTTGGTACTTTTGTTTTTTTTATCTTACGTTTTGTGTTGGTGGGTCCATTGTGCAAGGAGGTAGTTGTTTGCACATAGTTATTAAAACATGGTACTCCTATAAGGGTTTGGCTTACTTTCCGGTAAAAACTTAATAGGATATTTTTTTTTTGTTTTAAACAGAAGTTGCCACATCACTCCTTAATAAACTAATGGTGGAAATTAAAACTCAATGCCGTCTCATTAAATTTTAAGCAAAAACTAATAGAGCCCACCCAAGACTAACATTGCTACTTCTTCTCACGTTAACAACGTTAACGTTTTCACTAACGTTTTTTTTTTTTTTTTTCCTTCTCACGTTAACAGTGCCCGCCCAAGTTCTCCTTCTTTTTTTATTTATTTTTCTTTTTTCCAGCCTGCCAAATCATATTTTAGAACTGGGCTAAAGCATATGTGAAGATGTCATTTTCTGCAGGAATTACTACAACTCAATTGAGTGAGAGTAGAAACTCTGATTTGAAGGATTATTTACATAAATTTCTGAACTTTTCACTTGTTACAATAAAAAGGATTATTTACAGTAATTTTGAATGGATAGTCTTGTAATTTTGTAGTTTTTCATGATTACTACCTTAATTGTTTGTAATGAGGAGGCATGCTCTTTGAATGGATAGTTTTTATTTTGGGTTTAAAAAAATGCATGCCAAGTGCTTGAGAAAAGTTCCCAAAGAATTTCAAATAGGGCTAGGGCCAACTAGCATATATTGTGAAGGAAGCATTGAAGGAATCATGCTAAGGCCAACTAGCAAACTGAAGCAGCCACAACACTGCACCAGTTATGCAACAGCCACAGCACTGCATCAGTTATGCATCAGCCACAGCACTGCACTAGGCACCTATTAGAGATTTTATAACCGCAACAACATAGATTAATGTATAGATATATATATATATATTCTTCCTGCAAGCCAATAGCACAGCAACATACTATTCTTCCATAAAAAACGATACTATTCTTCTAATTTGCATAAATTGTTTGCTAAAAAAGTACAAAGTAGCATTTAAGATAAAAAGAACTTTCACCATTACAAACTTTGAGCTCCAACAAAATAGCATAAATTGTGAGTTCCACAATTACAATCTTCAAGCTCCAAAAAAAAAACATAAATCATGAGCTCTAACAATTACAAACTTTGAGCTCCAAAAAGTAGTATAAATTGTTAGCTCCAACAATTAAAAACAATGGTCATTTACAATCATTCAAAACTAAGAATTCGCTGCATCCATTTGAAGATAGGTCAAAAAAGCTTCAATTTTACCAGTTGTAAACTTTGTAAGCAATGAACTGATATCATCCCCTTCAAGATCACTAGGATTCTTAGAACATGGAAGAGGAACATGAGGATTTGTCATTCCTGCTTGACACATTACAACTATTAGCCAAATATTAAATATTAGAAAATCCACATAAGTCTCTTGGAAATTCTTCATTTCTTTTCTTACCATAAAAATTTACTGAATTCTCAAAAGTTCCAAATGAACTTTGTTCTTGATCATTTCTAATACTCTTTTCCTGTATATAGTAGAAATATAATAGTTAAAAATGATGATTAATCTTATAGTATAAAACTAGTTGTTATCAAATAAAATTGAAACAATTCTTATTTATGCACTCAAAGTAAACTCTAATACAATGGTACCTGAGATAATGACGAAGGATTACAAGGTTCACCAACACTTGAAAAATGAGGAATGTACAAATCCTATATTTATTAATGATTAATAATAGAGTACAATTTATGAAATCAAAATCACCTAAAATGAAGGAAAAAAGAAGAAGAGATTAAACGACATGGATGAAGTTACCTGAACTGAATGATTTATGTATGGTAGAGGATTATAACTAATGGCCCCATTAACTTGCATAGATGAAGTTAAATGCTTATCCTACATAATGTGTAATGTTTAGTAAATTATTATGTCATTGAATAAAGAACCTAGAATATTTGTGAAGCAGTATAAATGTTAAAAATTACAATGGTGAGACTAGTACCTGTAAACACTGATTTGTTTGTATGGGTTGATGGATCTTCCTTTTTTCTTCTTTTTGGGCTTTTCAAGACAACTTTTAATCCGGCGTTTTCCTTTACAGCCTTGCTTCTTCTTGAGACCCTTAGCAGAAATGGTTGTCATCTCGTCTGATGAATTTTCTTGGTTAATATTAACTTGACAGGGATTAGATTTTTTTCTAAGGATATCATCAATTTTTTTGCTCAACTCATTATAGCTTCCCAATGCTAGCTCGTATGCTTCCTCATATTCACTTGCTCAAGCGATAAGCTTGACATACATTGGACTTAAAAACTTATATCGAGTTGTAACTTCCAACTTGGTGTCAGCTTTGATATCACGTCCATTAAAGTCTTGCACAATCTCATTTTTTGCATCTTTTATCCATCTCTTAAGGATGTATTTCTCTGGAAGAATCTTAATATCCATAACATCAAGAATTTTTAAAGCATGACTACACAAAGTTCCACTTCTTTCAAACTTTCTACAACTACATAAAACAATCTTTTCAAAAGGATTCCAAATTACTCAACGATCTTTTGGCTTACCATATATTGAAACTATATACTCATGAGTTGCATTTCTTTCCACATGTTCCTTCACAAAAGCTCCTTGGAACTCTTCATATTGCTCTTGAAACTTCAAAAATAATTTAGGTGTATAAATATGTGCTGCTTGAACTAGCATAGGTGACGCAATCTTAACTTTTGGCAACTTTTGCCTTAAATTGTACCCACCCTTCAACTCCTTGTAACGTTTAGCATCAAGTAGTCTCTCAAAATGTATGAAGAATTTTACAATATCATAGTCTAACAGTAAATAATCCTTCAAATCAGAGTTTATACTCTCACTTAATTGAGTTGTAGTCATTCTTGCAGAAAATGACATCTTGACACATGCTTTAGCCCATTTCTCTTTCACTTCAAACGTACTTTGAAGCCAAGAATTATCAAAAGCATTGTACTTATGAAGTATAGCATCCCAAGCACTAAGAAACTCTTCCCCCTCTTCCCAAATTTTAAAACATGCATCGAGATCACTTCTAAATTCATCCTCACCTCGTAATAAATGGTTGATACCCTTGAGAGCATTTTACATTAAATGCCATTTACATAATCGATGATAAGTATTTGGCATCACTAATGAGATGGCTTTTGCCATTGCCGGATCTTGATCGGTAAAAATTGTATTTGGTTTCTTCCTAGACATTGCTTCAAAAAATGCTTCAAATAGCCACTGAAATGTATCAATAGTTTCATCATATAAAAGGGCAGCCCCAAATATCGCAGACTCTCTATGATGATTAAACCCAACAAACATTGCAAGGGGTTGATACTCCTTATTAGTTTTGTACGTTGTATCAAAAGAAACCACATCACCAAATAACTTATAATCAACAATCATTTGTGCATCTGCCCAAAAATATTTGTTATTAGTTTTGAAGCATTTAACTGTACTGCATAGTAAAAGGAAGGATTCTCTTTCCTTTGTTTCTGAAAGTATTTAAATAAACTCCCTGCCTCACCACATTTTGTTCTTTTTGCCATTTACTATAATGATAATTCTTTTGATCTTGCTTGGTGTAACCAAGAGCATCTCTACCACCAACTTGCCTGGTCATGAACTCATATGAATCGTTAAATTTTATACCACTATCATAAGCCAAATCAATTTCCATTGCTTGTGCTTTTGAGACCTTTCTTTGGGATGGCATCATGTGAGCACATTGTGGAATATAGGGAATATGATTATGGTTGAACTCAAGGCTATGTATAAAATATTTCCCCTTCCTTTTATCAAGCTGAATTATCCTATGAGCATTGCAACCTGTCCTTGTTTCAACCCATTTATACTTATTTTCACCATCTCTCTCCCATGGGGCTTTATTTCCCTCTTTACAACAAGTAAACTTTCTTAAAGTCACCACGCCATCTTTTTTTCTTTTATTGCACCATTCTTTTCGAATACTAAATCCAAAATTTCTTCCACACTCATTATAAAAGTCATATGCCTCTTGTTCAGTTGCAAATTCAGTGCCAAGTTTTGGAATATAATCAGTATCCAATTTTTGACTATCATCATTGTTTTCCTCTTCCATGTAACTGTTAAATATAAATCAAAATGTACAAGAAACATGAATTACCCCAGAAAAATGAAAATAAATGAATGAATGATGGCAAAACTTTTGTAATCTTATACATTATTTGCCTAAATTTATTATCAATGACAGAAAAACTCATAGATTTAATAATATTTAGACTAAACTTAATCTTTTAATTATTTTGGCATCTCATAACCATAGGATTGAATAAGAAATCAAAAGTAAAAATGGAAATACCTTCTCTGATACTCTGACAGTTTGCAAAGAAATTTCTTCTTCTTCTTTAGTCTCTTTTCTAAAGATTATACCGAATAGTTCTAAAATCTGATTTGGTAGGCTAGAAAAAAGAAAACTAAATAAAAAGAGAGGGGGAACTTTGGCGGCAAAACATATTTTTCTTATTGCTATTTTTGTATTTTGGCACTGAGTTTTGAAACTGAAGAGTCGATGAAGTTAAAAAAAAAAAAAAAACCATTAACGTTAACGTGAGAAGATGTAGCAACGTTAGTCTTGGGTGGGCTCCGTTAGTTTTTGCTTAAAATTTAATGATGTGGCATTGAGTTTTTAATCTCCACCGTTGGTTTATTAGTAAGTGACATGGCAACTTCTGTTTAAAAGAAAAGGAGATATCTCGTTAAATTTTTACAAGAGGTAAGCCAGACCTCTTGTGTAATAAAGAAAATATACAAACATGTACAATTTAGTATCTTTCAAGAAAAGTAAGTTTCATAAATTCGGCAGTAATATACGAAAACCAATAAATAACGGTACATGAATAGTTCGGTTATATTTATATAAATAAATAAATAAGCTACAAAAAATTCGGAAATATTTGTCATATACTTTCTTTCATATATAAATACAATAGTCATTGTATTATGTTTAATAGAAGATTCTAGAGGATTTAATATGAAATAGTCTTTTTTTTTATTAAAAATAGAAATTTTATTGATATATGAAAATATAACAAGGTAAGCAACCTGGACACAACCAGGGAACAAAGAAAGTAGACTACAGCTAGCCAAAGAAAAACAAAAGGCTACAAAAAAGAGGAAAAAAAAAAAAAACAGAATAGCTAGCAAATAAGCAAAACACACAATCAAAAACTTCTCTACGCTACAACCAACCTTTACTTATTAATAAAGAAATTAATTCAATAGTCATTAAAAATTCAATAATAACAGTTATATATCAAATAATGTTCTACATTTCTACTTAATAAAAAATGTAACATATAGTTTCTCAACAAAAAAAAAATGTAATATAGATGATCTTAACTTATTAGTCATCAATGTTTAAAATCTATGCTGTGTATCTAAGAGTTATGCCCTTTTGGATATACACCACTGTCAGTTTCTTTAAGACCTTCTTCCCTCTCTTCGCATGGGTGTGTGTTAAAATACTTAGTATTCTAAAAAAAAAAAAAAAAAAACCCTATTAGCCATCACAACTAAATCTGAGAAGAGTAA
The DNA here is from genome assembly GCA_023736055.1 of Quercus glauca. Taxonomy (NCBI): domain Eukaryota; kingdom Viridiplantae; phylum Streptophyta; class Magnoliopsida; order Fagales; family Fagaceae; genus Quercus; species Quercus glauca. Next base: position 81,823,236 of record CM043318.1, on the reverse strand, counting down.
AAAAAACCTATCAATTTAACCATGAAAGATCTGCATCATCTATAACTATAACATCATCATTAATATTTTTAACCCCTCCATTTAGCATGTCATTTTCTGTATATTTTTCTTGAGAAATATATTCATATTCAGGAAGCTCATTAAGCCTGTCAAGATCAATAGGCCCTACATCTCAAGCTTCTAAGGTATTGAATTTCTCCATCATCATTGTGTTCATTCTTACATACACCAATTGTTAGAAACTGAAAAGAATATGGAAGGATACCCAAAGTGAGCATGTCCCTCTATATACCTCAAGATAATTGTAACATCCAGGAGTTATGATTTAAACCATTACTCTACCCCACTAAGCCCATTATCCTACTCAATATTAATAAAGTGATGTGTATATAAACACCAAGAGTGGTACCCATTGAACAGAGAACGAATTCTATATTTCTCATAGTGTTTACAAAGTGTGTGAGACTCTTAGGTTGTGGGTTATGTTTACATTACTCTAGTAGTGTGCAACATCGTCGGAAAAACGTTTTGTATGTGGGTTATACAAACTGGAATTCAGAACATGTTTGAATAGCTGGTCTGCGAGGAGGCTGGCTCTGGACAACATAGAACAATCTCAAAGCTCCTCTGTGATCGTCGGTCTAGGCCAAGAGAGGTATGCTGAAAAACCGATTGTTTATATTCCACTACAAAATCTCTGTTTCTTACATTGGTATCAGAGCATTTATAAGTTGTTCTAGATGTCATAGGCATATATGATTAGTTCTGAATATGTTTTATGCTTCTGTAATATGCTATGAATTTCTATGCACCTCACATGGTCTTCAATGGCAAGTTTTAATTCTGAGCATTTCAAGCCTTGAAATTAATATATGTTGTTTATTTTACATGTATAATTACCTGCTTTAAGTTTCATAGCAAATCTCTAAGTGTGCCATTAGATATAGTTTGACAAAACTTAAAACATGGAAACTTTAAAAACAAAACTTCTCTTATATGATTTATATTTGCAAAATATGTTTTCATATTATGAATCAATATGTTATAACCTTTGAATCGGTATATGGTACATCAAAAACAGTTTTGAAATGTAGAAGATATAAACCTTTGAAGTTCCTGTCTTAAACTCGTTTTTTGCTGAAAGAAATCGAGAGAAAGAAGGTTGAAGACAACTTGTTTTAGGCATTTAGTAAACATCACTCTCACAGGCATATCGCATGTCTACCACTCGCCAAAAAGGCTAGAGTGACAGCCAATGAAATACAAAAAAAAGGTCCCACAATAGTTTATTTCTTAAACACTTATTTGTTGCTTTGTTAGTGTGCACTGTTTAGTGTGTACACGTGCCACGTTTGGGATCCTTGTTTCTGGTGAGATTTTTTTGTTTAATGCATATAAAGCCTATTGATAAATGAGTTCTTTAAGTGAAACATACTATACAAGCCTAGCTTTTATTTCTCATGAAACGTAAAAGGTATATGCTTCAATGATATGGAATTGATTTGATTTTGTAAATTGTTTAATTCCTTTATTATTTCTTAGTGAAATATGGTATTAAAAATATTTACACAACATTAAATATTATATTTAACACAACAAAGCAATGATTATTTCTTAGTGAAATAATGACATGCCTACATGAATTGTTCTCATGAGTTTAAATTGGGAAAGCATGTTTAGCTTAATAGTTAATTGATAAAATTGGTGAATTATTTTCAATCCATGTTTTTTGTAAATATGTTTAGAATTGAAATATGGAATAGTGGGAGTATGGTTGAGTTGCGTTATCTCCCATACATAATTTTGCACAAATAGATTAAAATCAAGTTTAGTAATAAACACTAGTGGCGCAAGAGATGATTAAGAAGCTTAGCGAATTTTTGATCTTGCGACATGTGTTAATTATCTAAGTTTATTTTAGATTGAACGTCAAAATTTTTAAAATGCGTGTGTAATATCCCATTTGTGAAATTTTGTAGTGAAATGACTTCCAAGGGTATAGTTGCTGACCTTAATAAAGGAGAGAAACTGGATGGTGAAAATTACAATATTTGGCATTGCAAAATCTAGTATGTGCTAAATGAGCAAGAAGTCTTAGAGACTTTGACTCATTCGTTGAGTAAACCTGATGAGGGAAACACTGTGCAATACCAACGTGATCTTGCTGCCTATGAAAGTTGGCACAAGAATGATTTATGTGCGTGCTTTACAATGTTGAGCAGCATGCACAATGATCTGATTGGTGAATTTGAGCAATATACAACTACGCAAGACATGTGGAAAGCTCTTAGGCTAAGATATGGAGGGACATTAGCCACTAGACCGCATGGCTTAACAATGAAATTTGATTCATATAAGATACACTCTGAACATACGATGAAGTAGCATCTTAGGGTGATGTCCTCCATGATTTGAGAGCTTAAATCAACTAGAAACAATCTTACTAATGAACAACAAGTCCAAGCAGTGATTTGTTCATAACAAGTTCATGAGAGACGATGTGTTAAAACTTGACACATAATGAGAACATCAAAACATTTGATGATGTGGCTCATCACTTGGAACTTGAAGCTAAGCACCTTGAAGCAGCCAAGTCGATTAGTTTTGTGCACATGGCTGAGACTAGCTCGCGTAAGACATCTAGGCCTAAACTCAAGCAACCTGATTACGCTCCTGGACAAGAGAGACCTACTGGGCCACTGCCTAAGAAGGCTAAATTTGCCAAGCACAATACTAGAGGAAAGCGCACAAAGAAGGACAAGTCTAAGTTGACTTGTTATAATTGCAGAAAGAAATGACATTTTGCTCGTGATTGCACTGAGCCAAAAAAGGTAACACCTATTCCTACATCTCACCTCGCACTCTGTTACTCCACGACATATTGTATACTCTAGAAATCTAAAGGAACTTACTTTCCATAGTTACTTTGTTAAGACTTGGTTTCCAGTTTTTATTTTAGAATAATTATGTTTTATTGCATTTGGGAATAGTTTATTATGGCCGTGATTTTATTTCAAATGGTTTTTTTAAATTTGGAGATTGAATATTATAATAATGATAGTTCAGTTTTTTTTTTTTTTTTTCAACTGATAATGCTTATGATAATTCAATTGTATGGCATGCTAGGCTTGGTCATATGGGGCAAGAGAGGATGACTAGGTTAGTTGGAGAAGGCCTTATGAGCAATCTCGCTAAGGTCACTTTGTCCACATATGAACATTGTCTAGTGGGAAAGTCAAAATGAAAACCGATTTTGTATACTGCTCAAGTTCACCAATCAGACCATTGTGCATGTTGCTCAACATTGTAAAGCGTGCACACAATGGTTGAAGTTGTTGAGCAACTCACATTGTGGTAACACTATGAGCTACTCCATAATTCTTGCTCAACATTGCTTCTACATGGTTGAGGTTGTTGTGGATCATCTTCTAGTGGTGTGCTCCCACTAGGTTATGAGTCGCTCCCACTGTCTCTAGGAGTTTCAGGAATTTCTTCCTTGTCCTCTACTAGTCTACTTGGGGTGCCTTCCTCTTGATCGATCATTTCATAAAGAGTCAAGTTCTTTTCAACCTCACCTTTGTTAGGGAATTCACATTCAATGAAATCAACATCACGTGACTCCAATTCAGTCACACTTCCATCAGGTTGTTCACCTATCAACACATAGCCTTTGGAATGCTCAAAATATCTTATAAAGATACACTTCTTTCCTCTAGGACCTAACTTCCCATATTTATGAGAAGTATTGTGAACATAATCTATTGAACCCCATGGCCGCAAGTTATTCAACTCAGGTTTCTTGCCAATCCATAGTTCATAAGGTGTGGAAGATACTGATTTAGAGGGCACTCGGTTAAGTATATAGGCTGCAGTCAAAAGTGCATCCCCCCAAGACGAAATCTGTAGATTTTCTTGCGCCATCATTGACCTAACCATCTCTAGCAATGTTTAATTTCTCCTTTCTGCCACACCATTTTGTTGTGGTGTATAAGGCATCGTTAATTGCCTTGCAATTCCCATTTCATCACAGAGCTCTTTAAATTGCTCAGATAGGTAGTCACACCCACGATCAGTTCTGAGAACCATAATGCTCTTATCTAATTGATTCTCAACCAATCTCATGTATCATCTAAAGCAATCTAAAGCCTCAGACTTATGAGAAGTCAAATAGACTCGCGTAGTTGTATATTGCTAAAATTCACCAATTGGATCATTATGCATGCTGCTCAACACTGTAAAGCGCACACACAAATCTTTCTTACGCCAACTTTCATAGGCAGCAAGATCACCTTGGTATTGCTCAATGCTTCCCTCATCGGGTTTACTCTACGAATGGATCAAAGTCTCCAAGACTTCTTGCTCATTTAGCACATTCGGGATTTTGCAATGCCAAATATTGTAATTTTCCCCATCCAGTTTCTCTCTTTTGTTAAGGTCAGCAACTATACCTTTAAAAGCCATTTCACTACAAAATTTCACAAATGGATATTACACATGCATTTTAAAAATTTTGACGTTCAATCTAAAATAAACTTAGATAATCAACACACATCGCACAATCAAAAATTCACTAAGCTTCTTAATCATCTCTTGTGCCACTAGTGTTTATTACTAAGCTTGATTTTAATCTATTCGTGCAAAATTATGTATGGAAGATAACGCAACTCAACCTACCCCACTATTCCATATTTCAATTTTAAACATATTTACAAAAAAATATGTATTGAAAATAATTCACCAATATTATCAATTAACTATTAAGGCAAACATGCTATCATAATTTAAACTCATGAGAACAATTCATGTAGGCATGTCATTATTTCACTAAGAAATAATTATTACTTTGTTGCGTTAAATATAATATTTAACATTGTGTAAATATTTTTAATACCATATTTCACTAAGAAATAATAATGGAATTAAACAATTTACAAAATTAAATCAATTTCATATCATTGAAGCATATACCTTTTATATTTCATGTGAAATAAAAGCTAGGCTTGTATAGTATACGTTTCAATGAAATAATTGGATGGATTTAATATAGTTTTAATCCAAATAACTTATTGCAAAGATATCACTAACCATGATATAGATTTGGTCATGTACTTAGGTTTTTAAAAAAAAATGGTGAAATAGATGCAATAGGCTTAATATGCATAAAAAATAAATAAATAAATAAATAAATCTCACAGAAAACAAGGATCCCAAACGTGGCACATGTACACACTAAACAGTGCACACTAACAAAGCAAAAATTCAAATAAGTGTTTAAGAAATAAACTATTGTGGGACCTCCTTTTTGTTTTAATTGGCTGTCACTCTAGCCCTTTTGGTGAGTGGCAGACACTCGATATGTCTGCAAGAGTGGTGTTTACTAAACGCCTAAAACAGATTGTCTTCAACCTTAATCCTCTCGATTTCTTTTAGCAAAAAACAAGTTTAAGACAGAAACTTCAAAGGTTTATATCTTTTTCATTTTAAATCCGTTTTTGATGTAACACATACCAATTTAAAGCTTATAACATATAGATTCATAATATGAAATCATATTTTGCAAATAGAAATCATATAAGAGTAGTTTTGTCCTTAAAGTTTCAGTGTTCTAAGTTTCTTCAAACTATACCTAATGGCACACTTAGAGATTTGCTATGAAACTTAAGGTAGATATTAATACATGTAGTATAAACAACATATATTAATTTCAAGGCACAAAATGCTCAGAATCAAAATTTGCCATTGAAGGCCATGTGAGGTGCATAAAATTTCATAACATATTACAGAAACATAAAACGCATTTAGAACTACCCATATATGCATAAGACATCGAGAACAACCTATAAAAGCTCTGATACTAATGTAAGAAATAGAGACTTTGCAACGGAACATAAACAATCAGTTTTTCGGCATACCTCTCTTGGCCTAAACCGACAATCACACAGGAGTTTCGAGATTGTTCTAAACTATCCAAAGCCAGCCTCCACGCAGACCAACAATTAAAACTCATTCTAAATTCCAGTTTGTATAGCCCACAAACCAAAAATGTTTCTCCGATGGTATTGCACATTACTAGAGTGATGCAAACATAACCCACAACCTAAGAGCCTCATAGCACTTTGTAAACACTATGAGAAATGCAGAATTCATTCTCTATCCAATGGGTACCACTCTTGGTGTTTATATACACCACTCCATTAATATTGAGTGGGATGGTGGACTTAGTGGGGTAAAGTAACGGTTTAAACCACTACTCCATAACTCTTGGATGTTACAATTATCTTGAGGTATACAGAGAGACATGCCCACTTTAGGTGTCCTTCCATATTCTTTTTAGTTTCTAACATCCAAATGCTATACAAGATAATTGTAACATCCAAGAGTTATAGAGGTAGGTGTCTACCTATTTCTCTTCTTTCTTTGTACTACTTCAAATGCACTCCAATTATACCACATGAGGAAGAACTACAAGATTGACTCAAAATTCGAATGACATACTATCTTAAAACAGGAAGACTATCTCCCCAATAATTCCATTCCCACCATATTCCTAAAAATGAAGTAACAATTAATATGTACCCATAAATTTATAAATAAATAATTTATTTAAATATTAAAACTATAATAAAGTTGTTGAACTTACAAGGATGAGATGTTTTCAACATTGTCATTGCTGTTTCAGTAAACAAGCTTGAGCTTGATACTTTTGTGCGATAAAATTGCACTTGTCCCATAAAATCTATCTTTTCTTCAATAGCTACCAAATTCTTTAGTATAAAACTTATTCCCTCTTTCATCTCACGATTCTCCGTAAATGTTTCACAATGCATGTAAGCAGGATTTAAAAAGGCCGCAACAGCATGAATTGGATGGATTATATTTTGAGAACGCCTTCCCTCAAATAATTCCAACATCCGAATATATTTGTCTAGATTATTACCAAATTGTTGTTGTACTGCTTCTTTTGTCCTTTCCATTGCTTCATATAAGTACTCGGCAGTTGACCCGTCACCATTAACCAATCGAAGAACTCGAACTAATGGCTCCAAAACTAGTGCCGCTCATGTCCTTGACTCCAAAATTTTGTACTTTGAATTGTATTAGTAACTTCTTTGGCAATGTCCTTTCTGCTATAATCTAACCCCTCCAATCAGAAGATACAACAAATAATCGCAATTCACTTTCAAAATTCAAAATAGATTGGAGCACCTAGAAATTAGAAGCAAACCTAGTTGTACAAGGATGTTATAACTCCTTATTATTTGGGTTTGCTTTCATGAGTGACAAGACAATAATGTGCTTATACATATATGTAACAATTGATTTTGCATCATCAATTACCTTTTGCACCCAATTAACTTCCTTATATCTATCCTTCAAAAGCAATTGAATCCTATGAGTAGCACATCGAGTTTTGTACAAAGTACAAATGAGGATACCTATCAAAAAGCATGTCTCCAGCCAACTCAAAAACTGTAGCATTATCAGTAATAAACTAAACAACATGATTAGACCCAATATCTCCAATTACTTCAGAGATAATCTGTATGAGAAAGAACCATGTTTTTCTCTCTTAACAAACGTCAATTGAATGCATAAATACTGCTCCCCCAAGAGAATATGCTATAATATTAACAAAAGCTCTTTGTTTCATATCACTCCATATGTCTGACATAAGAGTACAATCAGTTGTAACCCAATACTTTTTAACATTTGATATATATTCTCCAACCTCTATCCTTGAATTTGGAATTAACTTCATTCGAATAGTTGAATAAAAGGGTAACTTGTATCTAGGACCATATTCAGCAACACTTTGCACAAAGCAAATGAAGAGTAGTGTTGGAAAAACATTAAATGATATGTTATTCAATATAACATGTTGGGTAAGCAATTTGTCCACCGCACTCTTATCTTTCTTTTTGCACATCTCTAAAATGGTAGTCTGACGTAAATCATTTCACATTGAAGTTGACATTTTTTTGCTCTCTTCCACATTGATTGAATTTGATGCAATCTTAAGCTTTTTACTATGCCCTCCAATTGCTAAATAAGCTTCAACTTGAACTTCATAAAGAACTTTTGTACAAATATCAATATCACGACCTTTAACTCCGGCTAAGTGTGATTTAATCCTTGGAGCACCTCCAGCAAAATCTCATTCATAGAAATTACACTTGAAACGACCATCTAATTCTTCAACATACTCCCAAACGTGATCTTTTTTTCTAACCATATTTCCTTTTCCTCTAATAAATACATAACCAGTATAACATGATTAGAATTAAATATATCAAATCTTGATTTCTTTTAGATTTTTACTATTCAATCCGTCGACAAATTACAATTAACATAAATTGATGACCTTATTTACCCTCACTTTTCAATTGAAATTCTTATTTTAACCTTCAATTCCATTGTCACCACCAATGACAGGTTTTCCTTTTCTATTTCTTCTTTTACTCTCTCTCTAGCATCATGATTGAACCAATGATTTAGCTTATACAAGCTCATAACCCATACTTACGCACGTGTGTGTGTGTATATTTATCCATTTGATATGCATATTCATGTAGACAACATAACATTTTAAAGAATAAAAATGAGACGAAAAAAAAAAAAAAACCTTAAGAGTTTTGCCAAGAAGTAATGAAATGTAGATCTAACTTTGGATTTGAAGCACAACTATCAAACAAAGATATGAGGCTTGAAGCAGATTGAGATCAATTAGAAGTATATAATGACATTTGTATTATTTTTTAAAAAAACTATTACACCAGTTCATTTTCCTATATGAAACATGTATGAACAATAAATGAGATACATTTTTGTAATGTTCTCATACCAAGAACAGTTGAGTAATAACTAATAAGTATTGTATTGAGATTGAAGTAGTGTCATTATTGTGGTTCACTAAAATTAAGAAAGTTCAATTGAACACTTGATGCAAAATTAGACTCCAATTGAAATCCAAATTGGGTTCTAATTAGATTTTTCTCTAAGTTTTGGCTTAATATATATATATATATATATATATATATAAAGCCAAAACTCTAAGTAAATGCTGAAATTTTGAGTTGAATCAAGCTTATACCTGCATTTCCTCTTCCTGCTCACTCCCCTATCGGAAACTGCATCATTTGGTTTGTTAAGTAAGACAAGGTTCTCCACATAATTATCAACATGAAAATAGTATGGCCTTCCACAGATCCCCAAATTCTTAACTTGTTGGCTCTTAGGGTCATATGAAGAGAGCCCCCAACCTCCTGGTAATCCTGCCTCCACTAATATGCCGCCATTCTTCCGGAGACCAAATACCTTTATAATTTCTTTGTTGACATCAACGGTGAACAGTTTAGTCCAAGAATCAACGACGCCATAATCTTTCATCACCCAAATGGCACAACAGTTGTTGTCTAAATGCCTATCATCATAAAATGATAGAGAAAGCGACCCCCCAATTGCTGAGGTCTGAACAACACCCTGTCTGACTGCAGCATTTGGCAATGATATCAAGTGAAAAACCTCGTCACCCAAATCAAACGACAAAACTAATTGACAACTACTTTTGCACTCATCATATACCCCAAAATGGACAGCCCCATTTAGAGAAGTAGTTGGTCTGACGCCAATCAGTAAAATTAATACCCGAAGGAAAAGAGGCATTGGTAATTCTCCAACAGCCCTCATTAAGAGAGTAAACCTCAATTAGAGGTGGTTTGGCCTCTTCAAACATAAAGTCTCTACATGGAAATGCAATCCTCACCACCTTATAATCATTAGTCCGCGGATCAAACCCGAATGCAAGGCTTTGGAAGGGTGATACATTTTCTAATAGAGGGATTCCAGAGAACAAAGCGCTCTTGTTCGAAAAGACTGAACAAGCCATTGGCGGAACCAATTAGCATAAAGTGTTTTGAATCTGATCAAACGAGTCGTTGTTATCGTCAATTAATTTGTAGTGCTCTACGTAGGGACTATCAACGCAGTGCCTAACAATTAATTTGTTGGAGTAGGAGGAATTGTAGGAAAGGTGGGAATTGATGAAGGCAGAGCTTGTAATTAGAGAGTTCCATGATTTTGAAACGCACCTGAATTGAAGTAGGGATTTGACGGGAAGTCTGTGCAGAATTTCCAGCACCACTTCCTCTGGGAGACAGTCTGACATGCTCCTTTTGGTTCGACTGTCTCTGCTTTTCTGCACTGCGGTTTTGTTGTATCTGCAACCGGCAAATCAATTACCATATCTTGTATTTTTAGACTTTCACCCTCAAATGAAATAGTTTAGCGCCATTTTTTTTCTTTTAAGAGTTTTAACACATGGTGTACTGATAATAGTTTTTTTATCGTAAGACTAAGATTCCAATCAATTTTTTATGTAAACAGATATTAAACTTCAAATCTCTTGTATAACCATAAAAGATTTTACCGTTTTTTATAAACAATACAGGTCTCACTATATTCCGTTTTTAAACTAACGTGTAGGGTTGTCTCACAGGTTACTTCAAGTCAGGTTTATGCCAAACCCGTGAGTGACCCAACCAAGTCAAGTGGATATTTTCCAAACCCGCCACCAACTGGTGAGAGAGTCAATTTGGATTGGTCGGGTCTTCGTCAAATGATGGTCAAAGGGGATCTAGCCAAACTCGGCGGATCTTGACAAGATATGACCGAGGAATTCCTTAGACGGCAGAGAATGGTGGCCTTTTGGTGGAGGAATCGGCCAGGTTGGTTGAAATCAAGTTTTGATGCAACGACTCACCAAACGATGATCCGCCAGAATCAGGTTTTAGACGTCGAAAATTGCCGTTGGCGGTCACAAGAGTTGGATCAGCCGGTTTTCAGATCAGGTCAATTAGACTAGGCGGGTGGGTCAAGTCTGTAGGCGATCTGGACAACCCTACTTATGTGTCACTGTCTTTGCACAAGTGAGATTTTTATTTGAACTAAATAACTCATCTCCAAACAATACAATAAACAATATTCAATCTCACTATAACTCACATTTTGAAGATGCAATTTTAAAGAGTGTCACATTATATTTCTAACTCTCAAGTATTTTTACATTTTTATATTTATAATACTATGTCTTGTCAAATTAACCCATGAGAGTGGATTAAGATGAGCTTATTTTCGTCTTATTTTTATTGGTTAATGTTGTTTAAGAAATAAGTTGGTAGCTTATAATTGTGCCTAAAAAAAGGTTTAACAGCATAAACAAAGATAAGTGGGAAAGTAGAATGTGCTTCTTATATTACTCTTAACCAGCAATAAAAGCTTCCTCATAAATGTCAAGGAGGTTGCCATGTCAATAGGGCATTATTACTTAATTGACATATTTTAATAAACTTACAAATGAAAATTCATTCACTAGAACTCACGTTTAAAATGAAATAACTTCCAACTCTCATGTATATGCGGATCAGTGGATCCTTCAGGCTTCAACATGTCTTCAATTGATGAAATAATAGCACTATTTTGAACCACTTTTTGACATCTCTCTCGCCTACTGGCAATAGATATTTGATCGACAATTTCTATGACAGATTAACAAAGAGGTAATAATTAAGAATATTTTCCACAAAATATGTAAAAAAAAATTGGTAGCATGAAGAGGAAGTGAGACCACAGAGAAATCCAAGCAAATTGACGTTGACAAATAAGAAACAAACAGGATTACAATGTTCCACATTTGACATGCGTAGTTATTTTCCAATTCTAAAAGAAAAAAGCCTTGATGCATTTTGTATACCTCATATAGTTCAATATTGGCATACATGCACTACACTACTTGAAAGACAGAAATACAAAGCACACAAACAAAACACCCACAACACAAGTGATTCATAAATTTGAAGTTACCCGCTAGAGACATTTCTCAGTAGCCTTAAAACCCACATTAAACAAATCAACAACATGAACGAAGAGATAAAAGTTTCAAGTTCATAAAATTGACAGCATTTTTCAAGGATGATCAGACATTTGACAGACAGCAGGCATATTATTCCACGGACAAGAATTAAGCCCCCATCCTTGACTTGATATAGAAGTTCCAGAAGCCAGGTGCTTGTAGTCAGAAGCAAGATCATCACCAAGAAGTGTTGCAATAGCATCCGACATTATGCTTTGTTCCTTAATATACCCAGAACTCTGCTGAAGCCAGTCTGACGCAAGTAAAACATCCGGCCGACTAAAATTCAACCTAGTTGTGGTTTCTTTTTCCATATCTAGTGTCAACGCTGGGTCCACTGGTTCTGATTTCACAGCGATACCTGGGGAACAATCAAATGTAACATAAGAAACTATAATCAAAATAAGTAAAATATTCAGAAGAGATCTATCCTGCTTTGGAAGAAGTTTGGAAATCAGGTGTTCAAAGCTTTAGCATAATTTTTTTTTTCATATAATTGTCTTGGAGGACACGAATTATGGAATTCAATTTTCAACTGCTTAGACTGGGGTGGGGTGTGGGAGATGAATTTAATAATATCAAGAATAATTCAAACATACATTTCCTCACAGTTTTGCACCAAATATAGATATGATGAACTCTGTCATATTTAAGACCACGTAGAGATGCTCACCAGTAAAGGTCTCAGCAGGCGGTTGTTCATCCAATGAACTTCCACATGCACTGATAGGAGTGCGCTCACTGAAAAGTGAAGTTGCAGAATGACCAAGTGGAGAAATGGGGTCCCCACAATCTTCCCATTCTGTCTCACAAATGTTCAAAGTGGAACTGTCCGCTTTATCACCAGGAGTAGCACTGGATGAGTTTGAACTCTTGTCAGATGATCGATTCTTTGCACTTCTCAAAGTCTTTGACTCATGAAGTAAAGCATCCAGCAGACCACTATTACGTGGGGAAGAACAATCTGCCTCAAATGCACCAGATGGTGGAGGAGACTGAATAAAAGCATCAACTGACTCGAGCAAAGGACGTGGGAGAGACGTGCCCCAGCTACCTAAATCAGTTTCTGTATATTGGAGTGAAGGGAGCTCCAACTTCAAAGCCCCATAAGTGGGCTCAGAAGCAGAGGAATTGCCATTTGAGAGGGAATGGCTACCCTGAATTACACCAAAAGATTGTGAGTTCTTGGTGGTAGGATCAGAATCAAGAGGAGAAGACAATCCAATTGATCGAGCAACTTTATGACAAGTGTCATCACAAAACTGCTCAAATGAGCGGAACCCATTTCCAACACTACCACTTGAACCAGGGAATAAATCAGTTGATTCTCGAAAACGCTTCTGCCGAGGCAACATTGGTGGCAGGGTACAGTAAGGAGAAGAACCAACACCCTTTAACAGCATGTTACTCGCAGAGATATCAGGAAGTTCAGGGACATAAGGTAAGATACCCTGATTGGCCGACAAATTGTCAAATATGACATCAGGTATGTCATAATTGTTACTTTGCAAAGGGTCATGCTGTCCTCTATCCTCACCATCAACTCCACCAGTGTTTTGGTCAAGTTGACCCTCCTGATATGCTTGCACAGTAACTTCAGGGGGATAAAGAGGTAAGCCAGCCCGTTGACGTCTCTTAATTCGAGTATTCCAGTAGTTCTTTATCTCGTTATCTGTACGACCAGGCAACTAAAAAGAGAAAAAGAGACAATGGATTATGTTATATGAAAATTTTACATTTTTAAAGAACAAAACTTGAAAAACCTATAAACCATTCATGGTGACAACAAGATCATGTTGGATATGCAAGCCTAAATGGCAAACACACCAAACAAATCACATATGCAAAACATATAGTGAGAACAACGGTTTTATAATTGAACTAATAGACCGTGGGTGTATTACAATGTATATCCAAACAGAAAAGTTCCTAAATTTTCAGTACTCATTGATTATTTTGGGTTAGATGAAAGGATGTAGATAAATTAATCATTATTTTTTATTTTTACTGTTTGAATATATGCTCAGTTTTTTTTATATATATAAAGAAGATGAGACAAATGAATCCACAGATGCAGAACAGACTATCATCAGCTGTAGCAATAACATAAAACCAGGATAAGTCATTCACTATCCGCCACAGGACTAAAGTTGGTGTGCATCCTTCATCTAGGTTTGGGTCATGAGATTTACAATACAAACCCGCCTAACCCGACCCGACCCACCTATAACCACAAGTGCAAATTTATAACCAAATAAACATGAGCATAATGCCAAACAAACACAAACTATATGAGAAAAACTTAGGGTTTGGGTTTTATTTAGGAAGAGGGGAAAAAAATAAATAACAAAATTATATAATATATTTTTTAACATATATTTTTAAATTTAAATATATATTAACGGCATGACTATGTGACCACTTCATCTAGGCAAAGTTAACTGCTATTACTCTTACTCGACATATCCTATCAATCATAGTTTTCCATGAAGCATAAATTAACGGTATCTATGAAGTTTTCAAATTATTATTGAGATAAACAACAGTAAACTGTAGCAATTAAAGACACTCTTGTTGATATTCTTGAATTAATAATTTTTATTTTATTTTATTGACAGGTAAATCAAGGGAGGGGGCTGATGGGGTTTGAACCCCAATGCCCAAGCATCACCAAAGGTGTTGTAACCACTGGGGTATGGGTATCCCTATGGTTTGAAATTGAAGATAGCCCAACTCTCAGTATTTTGGGTTTTATCACTACTTAGGGTTAACAAATACACAAGATTAATTGGGTTAGATTAAGATGTGTGCGTGTGTATGTATGTATATATATAACTGAGGGGGGAAAGATGATACGGATAAACTAAATAAACATATCACATGAAAAGTAACATGTAATTATGCACGATGGAAGATTAAACTAGAGTTCACCAAACAAATCTTATCAATACCATTAGGAGCATAGCATATATCCTTATAATGTCTAGAAACAAACACGTGATATAAGCATTTCCCTTGTTAGGAATCTCTACATGCAAAAAGTACAAATATATTAACAACCCCCCCCCCCCCCCCCACCCCCACAAAAAAAAAAAAGAGCGAAAAAGGCACAGTTATACCATATCAAAAACAAGAGAAACATATTATGCTTACATGTGCCGCCATCCGTGCCCATTTGTTTCCCATCTTGGCATGGAGTTCAATAATCACTTGTTCTTCTTCTGCTGTAAATGCGCCTTTCTTCAAGTTTGGCCTGAGGTGATTTGCCCATCGCAATCGACAACTTTTGCCACATCGGAACAACCCAGAATGCTTTTGAACAGCATTCCAATTCCCCTCCCCATGCTTCTTGACATAGTCCACCAAAATTGCATCTTCAGCAGATGTCCATGGCCCTTTTTTCAGAACAGCTCCTCCACCAGAACTTCCTCCACTACTTTCATTAATCAACGGAGAATCAGCCTGATCCTTAGGGAGCATCTCATCATCACTGTCATCTCTTTTGCAAGTCATTTCTCAAATGGTGACGAAACACCAAAACCCACCTTTCCTTCCACAAAAAGGGTATGATGAGAACCAGAACAAAAAGGGAGGATATGAATCAAAATTTAACACAAAAGGGTATCATCTATTTCCTTTTTCCACTTTACAATACTTGCACTCCACCTACAACACGCTCTATTTTTGCTGTACTCTCTTTGCCAAGCAGGACAAACTACAAGTCGAGATAACATAAAAGCACTGCTTTGAATGAAAAGCACTTTCGTATCATAAAAACAACCGAACATCATTCATGGATAATCACAGCTGGAAATGGAAACAAAAATAGTTGTTATGATTGCAAAAGCAAATTTAGGTGGAAAGAGCTGAAATTAGACTAGAAGACATGGCAAAGAGAAGGTCAAAACACAAACATTAAAAACTAATGCAGAGGAATAACTCAGTAAGCATTCATTATGAGTAATTAAGCCAACATTCTAATACGAATCAATGATGGCATCATAAACCACAAAAGTAAGAAAAAGATCTGTAAAACCCAAAACAACAACAAACCCATCTCCAAAATCATGAAAAAACCAACATAATTCTTAGTAGAAGTCAATTTTGTTCAACAACCTAAACTCCCATTTTTTTGGAAAAGAGAAGGTCAAAACAGTATCATAAAAAGCTAATGCAGAATGATCACTCAGCAAACATTCATTATGAGTAATTAAGCTAACACTTCTAATATGAATCAATGATGGCATCATGAACCACAAAAGAAAGAAAAAAAAAATCCGTAAAACCTAAAACAAAAACAAACCCATCTCCAAAATCATGGAAAATCCAACATACTCCATAGTAGCAGTCAATTTTGTTCAATAACCTAAACTCCCATTTTTTGGCATAGAGAAAGTCAAAACAGTAACATTAAAACTAATGCAGAGTAATAACTCAACAAGCATTCATTCTGAGTAATTAAAGTTAACATTCTATTATTGAATCAATGATGGCATCATGAACCACAAAAAAAAAAATAAAAAAAAATAATAATAAATTTTAAAAAAAATCTGTAAAATCCAAAACAAAAACAAACCCATCTTCAAAAATCATGAAAAAAACCAACATACCCCTTAGTAGAAGTCAATTTTGTTCAACAACCCAAACTCCCATTTTTTGGCAAAGAGAAGGCCAAAACAGCAACATTAAAAATTAATGCAGAATAACAACTCAGCAAGCATTCATCATGAGTAATTAAGCAAACAATTCTAATATGAATCAATGATGGCATCATGAACAAAAGAAAGAAAAAAAAAATCTGCAAAACCCAAAACAAAAACGAACCCATCTCCAAAAATCATGAAAAAAAAAAACCAACATACTCCTTATTAGAATTCAATTTTGTTCAAAAACCTAAACTCCCATCTTTAATTACACAATAAATGAAGTCAGAAAAAAGTGAACTGCACTCTGATTTATATAAGATCATATAATACAAACAAAGAAGTTAACAAGTTCAAAGATCCGAACTCTCATCTAAATTGCCTAATATATCATTTTAGCATTTTTACAAATCCAATTCCACCAAAAGAGTATCGAAATGAAAAAAAAAAATACCTGAATTAGACACAGATTGAAAAACTCAGATTTAACGTCCGATCGAGCTGAGAGCTGAGAAGAAGGTAACCATGGAAGACCTACAGAATTAGACAAATTGGAATCAAACAACCCAAAACTAAAGCGAGAGAAACTTAACAAATCAGCTCAGAAACAAAAACCCTAGTACAGATAAAAATGAATAGCTAAGAACCCTAATTTTCCGGAGGAATTAGCTCAGCTTAGCTAGCTAGCTAGCGAAGCTCAAAGCCATGAATAGTAAACAAAAACGAAAAAAACGACGAGGGATTATAAATTCTCTCATGGATCAACGAAATGGAGCTCTAGAGAGAGAGAGAGAGAGAAGGCGATCCTGACCGAAGAGTCTGGAACAGTTCGTAGAGGATCCGAGCGTGGAGTGAACAAAACATCGAGATCCAAAGACGCACACACGCACGAACACAGTGACACACACAAACACGAACACGAACACGCACAGTGAGAGAGAGAGAGAGAAATGAAAGATAAAGAAAAGGGAAGGGGTGTTGAGTTGATGAGAGTTTGCAGGGGTGAGGGAAGGAGATTATAGAGGCGAAAGAACTGGACACGGAAGGATCTTAGGGGAGATATCAGGATGACCAAGTACAAACTTCTACTGCCCCCTTTGCCTTTTTGGCCTCTTTGAAGTTTGAACCCCCCCTTGCCTTTGTTGCCCAGCTATGCTTTCCTCATTTCACTTTCACTTTATTTTATATCATGTTTTAAACATTCTTGTCTTTCCTCTTTTGGCTCTGTTTGCCTTTTATAATATAGACAAAGTTTGGATGCAACTTAGTTAATATCTATTTATTATGGCTGAATTTTGACAAATTTAATATTGAATTTTTTTTTCTTATACTCTATGTACTTATAAAATTTTTAGAAAATTAAAAATCAATAGTTATGTCATCAATAAATTATTTAAATTACAAGTTTTTGTAATTTAAAATTATACATAAAATATAAGCTTATAGATCATATAATAAATAATATCAAGTTGACACAAAATTTGACATATATATTAAGAGCGTAAAGAATATACAATTTAACGATTAAATTTTTAAAATATATAGTAATATCTATTTTATTGAGTAAGTTTGTAGTATTAGACTACAATTAATTTTGTAGCTAAATTTTGTCGTTATAATAATAATAATTTTTTACTATTTTATAAGTTTTTTTTTTATCATGTTCACACCCATATCTCTTATTTTATTTGATAACAAAATAATAATAATAATAACTTTATTTGTTGAGTTAACTTAAATAAAATTGGATCTAATATACTATGGCACTAGACCTATCCAAAAAGTCAAAATCTTGCATATTCCTAGTGAATAGAACCTATGTGAGACTGGTATGGGGGGCTTTACAATTATAGGGCTCACATGTCAGTCTCACGTAGGCTTTATACACTAGGTGTATAAAGAAATTTTCTCGTCTAGTACTTTAAGCCATTGAGTCATTATTTGGATAGGTATTAGAGTATTGGACCTAACTTTTGCTTTGTTTGTACTGGGGATGGTAAGAATTTTTATTAGTAAATTTAAGTTTTGTTTTAAAAGAAGAGATAAAGATGATAAATTAGAAATTGAAAATTTTATTAATTTTCATTTATAGAAAAAATATTTTAGTTTTTCGATGTGGAAAGGGGGGAAATTAATTGAGATAAAAGTGAAAGTCTTTTTTTTTCTTTGACTTTAAACTATTTTTAGTCAATTATCAATATGAGTGAATAAATAAACATATGGGGATATTAGTTTTAGTTGCTAAAAAGGACTAGAGGACGATCTAATTATTATATGGAAATACAAGTATTTGATTAATATAAGTTTATGTAATTAATTATTTATTATAATTTTTTTCTAAAATAATTATAAAAAGGCAATGAACGTGAGGGGAATTTGATACATATTTATGGGGATATTAGTAATAATTCTAGTCCCTAAGAGGAACGAGAGGAATTTTTTTTTTTTTTTTTTTTTGGAGAGGGAATACCTCGAATTTTATTGATAAAACTTAGCCAACATCAATTAAAAGTAAATTATTAAAGGTGTGGTGAAACATCCTTCATCCACACAGAAAAACAACTAACATATCTAGCATGTTTAGTAAAGTTGTGAGTTAAAGCATATCTAACCTACGAGTATGAGCAAAAGCAATGTGACCAAAAGCAACTAAAGAAGACTGGATATTAGAAATCAAAGCGAAAGACTCCTCCTTACTCTTCAATTCTTTAATACATAAACTCAATCCATTGTATTTTTATTATTATTTATAGATAAATTTAGCATTCGCACTAGTTTAACTTTGCCTACCTAATACAAGAAACATTTATTTTTAACAAAGATTGGCATTTGTACTTTTGTAGTATGGGAAATCGTAATGCTATATCCTCAATAATCAATTACTTATTGTGCTCAATTCTAAAAAAGAAAAAAGAAAAAAGAAAAAAGAAAAAAAACTTATTGTGTTCAAACTTCAAATAAAATAATTAATTACTTAGTTACTCTCTTATTTAAAAAAAAAATACTTAATTACTACCAACAAAGGTTGGCCTGAGTGGAAGGGGCTCTGGTCTCTTAAGCAAGTGGTCTTGGTTTTGAGCCCTTGTGGATGCAGCAAACTTTCTTGAAAGAGGTCTCCGCCTTGGCGCCTAACAATACCTCTAAGGATTAGTCCTGAGAAAAAAACTTGGGAATACGTTGGGAAACCAAAAAAAAAAAATACTTAATTACTCAATCTTCCATTAGAAAAAAGAAAAAAAAAAATCAATCAATCATTGTTGGAGGTGAGGGTGTGATGATAGGCTTTTATCATCAGATTAAGACACCAATCAATTTTTTTGTGTAGACGGGAATTGAACCCTAGATCTCTTATATAACCATTAGAGACTTTATTAGTTAAACTAACTGGAACCCACCTAAAATATTAAATTCAATACATGTTATTGTCCCTTTAAAAAAAAAACCATAAATTAAAGTACACTTCTTCCCCCTAAAAGATTGGTTTTTTTTATTATCAATATTTTGTTTAAGATTCAATATTTATAAAAAGAGGAACATATAATTAAACATTAAACATAATAAGCAATATTTGAATTGGAAAAAAAATGGTTACCTTTCTAAAGTTTTAAAGCTCAAATAAAGTGTTAAGAGCTCAAATTTTCTATGTAACAATTTTTTTTTTTTTTTTGTTTTTATTAAAAAAGCAGTGTATTAATAATGACATTTGAAAAGAATTGTATAATAAAATGTATAATTTGATACTGATTTCAAGTTAAACTTTGATAATATTTTTGCATAAATGGTTACTATGGAATTATAATTATAATTTGATAATTTTGTGAGTTTAACGAAAATTGACATAACAGTAAATTAATGCTTGATGTTTATCTAATTACTAAAAATCAACATAAGCGGTGCTCTTCCTTTATTCTTGAAGGTGACTTTGAACTTGTGATCAAGATTCTCAAAGGTGAACAGGACTCTCTTTCCCCTTTCGACCATATCCTTGCTTCAGTCAAGGCCACCACATAAGCTAGTTGTTGACTTGTTGTATTTCTTTTTCTCATATCCTTAGACTTGGTAATTCTGTTGATTACAACTTAGTTAAACATGCTAGATATATTAAAAGTTTTTTTGTGTGGATGGTGGATGTTCCTCCACACCTCTATTCTGTACTTTTAACCGATAACAATTGATTTTCTTTTAATGAAATTCCAAGATTTTATTCTCAAACAAAAAAAATCATGTTAAGAAAAATGTGAGATTATCATTATCAATATAAATTGTTGCATTTGATAGGTACGAAATTTATTTTCTACCTTCTTATAAATGTCAAATATGTGTGTATCTATATATCCTATAATTTGAAGGATGAAGATAGTAGACTTGTAAAAAAATACAAAGTTATATATATATATATATATATATATATATATATATATATATATATATTTTTTAAAGGAAGGTAGGGTAAGTTATACTAATTTACTAAATGCAATATTCTCTTAATAAGCTATATAATATTTAAGATTGTGGATTCCATATCAATGAGGGATTGTTAATTTGTAACATGGAACCCATTGATTAACATGAGGCTTAATTATATCATCGAACTTTATAATCTTATTGAGAAAATTATTACTTTCATTCATGGACTCTTTGTATCTTTTCATATATGGGTGGGCTGTATGCATTGATCTATATATACGTGGAAGTGTGGAACTCATCTCATGCAAGAGAGAAGAGAAGTATATATTAAGCATATATCTATCTAATAGTTCCTCCATTACATATCACTAAAGTGAATGCTTTCGTTCTTCTATGTCTATTTTTAGATCAAAATGTGCTAATATGATTCCCTTGACATCAATGCATTGATGATATTGATCCCTTTTGTCAAGTTGGGTGGCGGAGTGAAGTCATTCAAACAAAAAACAATTGCTTTCGGAGAAAAATACGACTTTCATCTCTCTCTCTCTCTCTCTCTATAATAATAATAATAATAATAATACGCAGAAATTTTATTTAGAAAAGAAAACTAAGAACATGTTACATATACACTTATATTTACGACTTTTTTAATACTGTTATACTTTACACTCCTACTTGAGTATATGACCTCTCTATTTAACTTGTGTGTGTAGTGCATTTGGTAAACCAAATTATCAAAGATTGTGAAATGAGAAAGACATCTTTTATTGAACACATGGAAGTGTATCGGAGATGGCCGAATAAGGATAGCACAAATTCCATGTCAATATGATCATAAATACAAACATATATGAGTTAAATTCATGTAGTGTGAATAATATGAGCTAAAACCTTTTTTTTTTAATTTTTTTTAATTCACAATATATTACGGTTATAATATAAGATGTTTTAACTTGAACCCGGTCCTTTATATGCACAGTAGAAAGATAGAGAGGAAGAAACTTTGACAAGGTGTGACGGGAAGATCCCTAATGACTTCCTAGCTATAATTATCTGGTGGGTGTGAGAGTGAGAGATTAAATGCACTCAGAGAAATAGTCAATTAATTGAAGAATTTTAGACACTCTCGTTAAAAAAGAAAAAAGAAAAAAAAAAGATCATATTAGGAATAATTCCATTTTCTAATTTTATAACATATAAGGAATAATTCCTATTATAGAATTACTTGTAAAATGCAAGGTTTTCAAACCCGAACCGTTCATTGAACCGTAAAAGGAAGAGATTCAAGGTTTTTAAGGTCGGACCGAGATCAAACCGAAGTTGAACCGTGATGACGTCATAATAAATTTAATAATTATTTAAAATATAAATATAAATATATATACATATTAAATTAGTAAAAATATAAAAATTAATTAAAATACTCCAAATAAATATAAAGAAATAATAATTCCTAAGCAAACATAAATTGCTTGAGTTTTTTTAGTAAGAGATATAAAATATTTCGATATAAATCAATATTGAAGTACCGCTTTAATATATATATATATATATGTTTAATTAGAGCTCAATATATATTTTTTTGAATGCAAGCTTGTCTAAATTATGTTAAGCCATACCTAAGCTCATTTGATAAACTCATAATCTGTTTTTATGAGACCCAAAAAAAAAGTTAATAGAGGCGATAAATGGGCAAGTATTTTCGAAAAAAAAAAAACTCCAAGCCTTCAACAGTGGCGGACATTGGTTTGTCCGCCCACTTAACTTTTTTGTGAGCCCCAATAAAACTTCAAGAGAGATCCTGACAATTCCACATTTCCCATGATTTTTTGAAAATAAATAATAACAAAAACTTGAAGAGTGGAGGCAGCTAGAGGCATTGGTGACCACTCATTTGAATCTAATAGTACAAAATCAAAACCCAAGAAAATGTTAACTATTTGATAGTAGACATTGATTAGCAAACCAGAGAGAGAGAAAAATACGAAGAAAGTAAGAAACAAAAGAAAGCAGAAAGAACGAGAGAGAGGGAGAAGAAGAAGAAGAAGATTAAGAAGAAACAGTAGAACTAACGACAAAAAGGGAGACAAAGAAGAAGAAGTGGATGAAGTTTCAACAATGGCCATAAGGTGCTGTAAGCCTGTAACTCTAAGCCAAGTACAGTAGTTTTATTTTATTTTATTTTATTTTTTATAAGCTCTGATCTGAACCGTTAGAACCGTCCACGGTTCTCAAACCTAGGCGGTTCAACCTCGGTTTATACGGTTTACTGATTTTTTTACTGAGGCCAGTTTTTGAGATTAAAAGACCTCTTTAGTGAACGGTTCACGGTTACCCGGATTGGACCGTACGGTCCGTTCCGGGCTTCAAAACAATGGTAAAATGCCCAAATGTATGTTATAGGAAGGGTAAGGTCAAAGAAAAGGTGTGGGGGAGGGGGGGGGGGTTTGGATATTTAATGTTGGAAATATATATATATATATATATATATATATATATATATATATAAATTAGGGCAAGACTTAAGTACAATATATAGGTGACGTTCTTTATATTCTCATCTTAAAATTTTGTCATGTGAATTTTTTCTCATAGGATGGAAGTGGATTTTTTAGTTAAGTAGCCACATAACTAATTTTTAAGATGAGAACTTAAAGAACAGTACATAAGGTATTGTACTTAAGTTTTGTCTATATAATTAATCTAATTGATATTATTATAAGAGACAATTTCAATCAAGACAATGTCAAAAAATTATGGAATTATATGACCATCATTACTTGAGAAAAAAAAAGACTATCATACATAAAATGAGTAAACATTTTCTTTCGTGACAAAAAATAAAAAATGTTGCAATTAATATCAAGTATTGAAACAAATAATTTTTTTTTTTTTTGAGAATCTTGAAATAAAGAATTGGATCTCTCTCTCTCTTAAAAATCAAATAGAATACAACTAGGATTGGATTGCATGGGCTATACTGTCATTGTTTTAGCTCGTCATGCAATACTGTTCATGAATCATGAGAACAAGAACACTAAAAATGAAAGATGATGTTGCCTACATTATAGTTCCCCTGGATTTTTCCTAGAGTTGATAACTTAAAGAGTTTGTTGAGGCTTAAGGAGGATAAAAAGAAAAAGGAAGAGACAATGATCACACATTGTATTGTAAGGATATGTGTGCTGAATAATTAAAATTTAAAACATAGATATCATTCATACACATAGGACCAAACTTCTTGTGATGAAAGTCAACATGTATCCTTCATTCTTTCCTACAAGATGCATTGTGTTTGACTGTATTTGGAGGGAAATGATGTGAGCAATGCCGAAAATGCTTAGTCCCCTACATATATTACGAGGTTTTGTGCTAAGATGATTAAGACAATTCATCGCTTCTACCAAAAATAAGCTATTCATTGCTTAATACATACAATTTTGCTTTATATGGCATATGCATGGATTTATTTGGTTCGCAGTCAATCTTCCTTCTAAATTAGATGGAGTTTGAATTCTTTGCTCCAAAAATAGGAGAGAAAAAATAACAGCTTGTTGGCAACTTGGCATTACTAGTAGTTTCAAAGAACATGAAGATAATGTTTTGAGAAGATTCATTCTTCTTTCATCTGAAAACTATATATTAAGTATTAACTTCCGAAACATATTTTGCATAAAAACAACAAAACTTTAGAAAAAATTAATGGCCTGTTTGGAAGTTTAGAGAGGGAGGAGAGTAGAGGGGAGGAGAGGGGAGAAGAGTAGTGGGGAGGAGAGTAGAGGGGAATGGTTCCCTCCACCTTGTTTGGATGTTTTTAAAATTAGTAAGGGGGAGGGAGTAATTAGCCCTTCCTCTTGTTTGGATGTTTTAAAAATTAGGATGGAGAGGAGAGAAAATGATTAAAATAGATAAATTTACCCCTATTTGAAAATGGACTTGCAACATTGGTCTATGATTAATTTGTTAGAAATGGTAAATTAGGAAATTTACTTGAACAATAATTTATCTACTCTACTCTCCCTCCAAATCCCTCCAATTTTGGGGAATTAAAAATGAGGGGTTAGAGGGAGTTAAAACCCCTCCAAACCCCTCCCCCTCCTTCCTTAAAAAATTTCCAAACTAGGTAATTGGATTACTCTCCCTCCCTCTACTCTACTCCCCCTCATTTTTTAAAAATCCAAACATGCCATAAGATAGATAATATTTATTTGGCTTGCACTCTTGCATGCAAGCACACGCACAGAGAGAGAGAGAGGCTATACATTCATTTAACTAATTTATTTAATTAAAGTTAGCTTTTATTTTATCTAAGCAAATAAAGTAGCCAAACAAATGTGTATATGCTTATGGTACTATCAGAGCACTATCATCAGCCTCAACAATTTAATATTTTAGTAAAATATTGGCTAAACTCAACCAAAACATCTTGCATCAATCTCAATAGTTTGTTTGATTTTTTTTTTTTTAATGAACAATACCTCAATACACTTGTTGAGGTGTTATTCACCTAATAAAAATATTTTTTTACTCTCTCTCTCTCTCTCTCTCTCTCTCTCTCTCTCTCTCTCTCTCTCTCTCTCTCTCTCTCTCTCTCTCTCTCTCTCTCTCTCTCTCTCTCTCTCTCTCTCTCTCTCTCTCTCTCTGGTCCTTCGGAAATGAGAAGTTGCCTTGTCATAAGATCAACGAGGTACGTCATGGATCAACAAGAAGTTGATTGTGTGGTCCTTTAGAGGTGAGAACTTGTCTCGTTGTGAGATCAATGAGGTTCATCTTGGATTCGAAGATGTTTGCGGAGTTGGGACGTAAATTAGTGAAGCTTAGAGCTAGGATGTGGTGGTGTTTGGGTTGTTAAGATCAAGTTCTTTAGGTTGATCGCCTTCTAAGTTTCACTACTTTTCATTTTAGTCATCTGTCTTTAGTTTTTGTCATTTCAGTCCTTTAAGTTTCATTTATTCTCAGTTAAGTCCTCCGTTAAACTACCATCCACTGTTGCCGTTAAGACCACCAGAACAACGCCATTTTGGCATTATTTTAATATTTAATATTTTTTTCTTAATTTAATAAAAAGTTAATTAAAAAAAACCCATAAATTAAAACATTAATCTGAAGAATAAAAAAACCAAACCTAGAAAGTAAAATGTTAATCTAAAAAAAAAAAAAAAAAAAACCTCAAACAGATCCCCTACCCAATCATTTAAGAGGAAGAGAAAGAGATTGAACTTACATAATGGTGTTTTCGGTGGATCTAGGAGGTTGAGAGATCGAGATCAGTGGCTCCAGGAGGTGTTTTCGATGGCTTTGGCCAGTACTCAACACTCCGGTGAATCTCTCGATCTCTCATTCTCTCTCGATATCTCCTTCTCTCACTCACTCTCGTTCTCCCTCTCGCTCTAAACCATTTTCAATTTCTTTCTTTTTCTCTCAAACTAACAGGTTAGGGATTTGCTTTTTCTTCAAATACGGTTATGTTTCTGGGTTTGTTTTTAATTTTTGGGTTTTTATTTTTTATTCTTTTAAAATCATCTAGCACACCACCCATAACTTCATCTGTTACTGATGACCACAAAGAGTCTACTCCTAGCAAAGAAATCAAAGAGCATGCAAGTTTAGTTGATGCACTGGGATTCCCTCACCACAAGACAATAGATGCAAAGATTTTGAAACCACACATTAAGCTGGGTGTCAAGTGGGGATTGATTTTTTTTTCTTCAATGTTGTTTTCCATACATTGCTATTTCTTCACATTAATTTCTGGGTTTTTTTAAAATTTTTGTTTAGATTAATGATTTCTTAAAATTAGTAAATAAATAATAATTTAAATTAAAAAAAAAAAAAAAAAAAAACGATGTCGTTTTGCTATACATTACGGCAGCAACTAACATATTGTTAACGGAAGACTTAATTGAGAATAAATGAAACTTAGAAGACCAAAATAACAAAACTCAAACTTAGAAGACTGAAATGAAAATTTGTGAAACTTAGAGAATGAATTTTGCATTTTAACATTTTAATTAATTAAAATGGAATAGTGATATAGGATTAAGACTAATATAATTGTATGTGATAGTAGATTAGCAAAAGTGACAAAGTGAGGTTTTAAGACCAAATTTAGTTAAGAAAGCATCTAGGTTGAAGTAAATGCTCTCAAGCAAACTATATATGTGTCACTTCGAAAACACTTTCTAAAACCTCATATTAAGTAGATAGGTGACCAAAATATTCTTATTTCTTATATGAATATTTCATGGTTGGTTTAATCCTTACTATTATTATTACTTTGACCCAAATTTTGTGAATTTTAGTTCCACCCCAAGAGAGAGGAAATAATTCAAAAGATTTCATTTTTAAAAATAAAAGAAACTGAAAATTGGAAAATTTTAAAAATACGAATAATAGGTAGTCATGAGATTAATCAAACTTTAGAGATCCCCCACCCCAAAATTTTTTTTTTGGGTGTAACTTTAGCCTAGTTTTAGGATATAGAGGTAGTATGTATTGTGCTAGTCGCTAACACCATTACCATGAAAGGCTTATGGTTTGTTTGGATTGAGAGGGAGGGAGGGAGAGCAAAGTAGAGTAGAGTAAATTTTGCCCAAAATTAGCGTATTTTCAATCAACTCTACTCTACTCTCCTCCACTCCTGCTCCTTCTCCCGTCAATCCAAACAGGCCCTTAGAGTTAGAGAGGTGTGGTACTCATGTTCCATAGTTCTTAGAATGCATTAATGGACAGATAAACTTCCACCTTCTCAACAAAAAAAAACCTTCCACCTTAAAGCTTTCCTTTTTTGAGATTTGTTTATTTATTTTTATTTTAGACAAATTAACTTAGCTAAAAATCAAACAGGATAAAAAAACATATCATGGCCTTTGCTTGATGTCAACACTCATTATGAGTTACCTAAATTGTTCTCTAGGAGATATAAATTTTAGGCCCCAATTATCAATATTTAAAAATAATTCAACCTATTGTAAAAATAAATAAATAATAATTGTCTGGGCCATCTATTAGTTAGCAAATCAATAGAAAGCAATAATTAATAATAAATATTTTCAATATATATTTATATCAAACATTTTGTAAAGATGAAAAAAAAAATCTATTTTTTGTGTCTTAACGTTAAAATCCCGTTATAATAGCATTAGCAACCAATCCCCTTAAAACAAAGAAGCCAAAGTTAAAATAATTTGAGTTTCAGCTACTGAGGGCTACTATAGTAGCCCACTATAGCTTAAAATTCAAAACAAAAAATAATTTTTTAATGTAAGGTGTTAAATTTTTTTTTTTTAAATATATTGATGGTTGTGGTGGCAAAATTTGCCAAACAGTACAAATTTCAGAATTTTTAAGGCACGTGGCACCCGTCCAAACTTATTTAGTTAGTTAGACTCTTTTTGAAAATCGAGTTTATGAAACTCGACTTTGGGCTGGAATACAAACGCTATAGCGGCGTTTTTTTAGTGCCTATAGCAGCGTTTATAGAAAACGCCACTATAGGGTACATATAGTGGCGTTTTTAACAAACGCCACTAAAAAAAACGCCGCTATAGCGTTTGCATTCCAGCCCAAAGTCGAGTTTACTAAACTCGATTTTCAAAAAGGGTCTAACTAACCAAATAAGTTTGGACGTGTGCCACGCACCTTAAAAATTCTGAAATTTGCACTGTTTGGCAAATTTTGCCTGGTTGTGGTTGTTATTTATTGTGTTAGATATATTATTTTATTGTGTTATTTATATTATTTTAATATGTTGAATATTAAAATAAAATCTTTGATATTTTGTGTATTATAAAGTGGCAAAAAACCACTAACCCGTCTAGCAAGGTTTTGAGTTAAAGCATTACCTAACTTATGAGTATGAGCAAAAACAATGTGACCAAACCAAAGGTAGTTAAAGAAGACTGGATATTAGAAATCAAAGCGAAAGATTCCTCCTTATTCCTCTAGGCTTTAATACATAGACTCGCTCCATTATATTTTTATTATTATTTATAGATAAATTTAGTATTAGTACTAGTTTAACTTTGCTATCTAAGAGTGTTCACAGCAATAGAGCTATTTTTTTAGCTATTTGGTATCACAAAAAGCTACTTTATCTATTTTACCTACTAATTTTACAAAACATCCAGTATCAGTGAATCTATTTTAACTTTCAAAACAATAAAATAATATATCTATTACAATAAAATAATATATCTATTACAATAAACTACCAACAACCACCATGCCCCAAACCCAATCCCACCCAATAGCCATTGATTGCCACCATGTACATCCCATTACCAAAAAAAAAAAAAACACTGATCAATGACACAAACCACAACCACTGCCAACCAAGAACAACCACCCACAATCACCCAAAAATCTCACTAACAAATTTTCAAACTACGATTCGTTTAGATCGTCAAAAAATTAAGAAAAAGAAAAAAAAGAAGAAATTTGTACATCTTCTTTTGAACATCAACTTGCTTCTCTTTACGCTAGTACTCTTGCCTGATCTTCTTCTTCTCTACCTCGACCAATTGCAACTTCTCTATATTGAATTCCTAAACAAAAAAACAATCAAATTTAACTAAAATTCAATTTCAGAAACCACAAAAAAAAAAAAAAAAAAAAGGAAGGGAAAAAGAGATACATACTTCCTCGGTGGAGACGGAGATCTCGTTGGCTTTTTCCTCAACTTCTTGGCGGATGAATCTGACCATCTGCTGGATCTGTTTGGAGACATCGGTGTCGTTCATTTTGGCTATAAGATCGGATTGTGTTTTTGTGATTGATTGGAGAGAGAGAGAGAGAGAAAGATATATATATATATATATATATATATATATATATATATATATATATATATAGACTAGTACAAGATGAGATGGGTCGGCGGCATGGGGCAGGGGATGGGCCGGTGACAGTTGAGCCGATGACAGTTGAGAGAGAGTTGAGAGTTAAGAGAGAGAGAGAGGTGACTGATAAAAAGAAATAGAAAAAAAAGAAAAAGAAAAGAACAAACAAATAATAATTTAAAGGTGGGGGAGAATTAAAAAATATATTTTTTTTAACTTTCAGCTATAGTGCACAGCCATATATAGCTGTGCATTGTAGCAATATAGGTAAAAAATTTACTTATACCACCATTATTGCAACTGATAAGTAAAATTATAGCATAAAAGATACTCTAGATTCAACCGGTCAGCTTTGCCCGTGTAATGGAGCCTACAGCTTAAGCTGACGGGATAAGTGGTGGGGATGGCTAAAGACCTTAAAGCTAACACCATTAATAAGCTGACAACGATATAGCTGAAGGGAATAAGGTAAGCCAACGGTCCTAAGGTGACGGCCTTGTTAAAACTTTACTTGACCACCATGCATGAGTACATAAGGAAATGACTTGTATCCCACGCTGAATGTTAGTCTCCTACAAGGAAAGGATTCTTCAATCTACGCTCATGAGGACTCCTATAAGGAAAAGACTTCTACTCCAAGGAAAAGAGGTCAACCCTCTACTACTATAAAACCCTAATACCCTCACAAATCAAGGTACGCATAATTAACCCCTCTCTAGCACTCTGGAGTTGAAAAGAAATTCTAACTTGACCTTCGGAGGGTATTTGGCCGACATCACATTAGTGCTCTCTGCTAGGTCTTCTCCTTTTTGTTGTGCATGTGCTATTTAGAAGAAGCGGGCACCATGTAGCTCACTGGTGATTTTTCTGGCATCATCAATTGGCGTCGTCTGTGGGAACGCGAGTTTTTTTTTTGGTTTATAAGCCATAGCAAACGCTTCTCGGACAAGAGAGTTGCATGGTGCTGACTCGCTAGATGGCAACAACGAACATCGTTTAGGGAGACGAAACCCGCGCAACGGCCCTTGAGAGGCAGGTTCAGACCTTGGCCACCGCCGTAGAGCGCCTTACTAAGCAGAACCACGATCTGGAGGAATAGTTACGCCAAAAAAATGCAGGTCACGACACTAAAGAGCAGGACCAAGAAGGCACCAGTGTCGATAGAAGAGAACGAGAAGGGCCAGAAGGTAGTAACGCTCTAAGTAAACCGAAGCGACAGAATTTGAGCATGCCATCCCTCACGGATGCAACTCAACCACACATAGCCACGAAGATACAGGCAATAAAGGAACAAATGGAGGTCATGATGAACGCCCTCAACGGACGGGTATCCAGCGACCTTGACGATCTGGTAAATCGCACCGACTCACCATTTACTGCAGCCGTCAATTGCTTCCCCCTACCACATAAATTTCGCATGCCGCATATAGACAGTTACGACGGAGTGAAGGACCCTCTAAATCACCTGAAGACCTTCAAGACCTTAATACACCTTCAATGGGTAGCAAACGAAATCATGTGTAGGGCCTTCCCTACCACGCTGAAGGGCCCTGCGAGGGTATGGTTCAGCCAGCTGACGCCGAACTCCATCAGCACTTTCAAGGAGCTAAGCGCTCAGTTCACTACACACTTTATTGGAGGATACAGGTATAAGAAGTCTACGGCGTGCTTGATGAGTATCAGGCAACCAGAGGATGAGACAATGAGATCCTACAAAACGCGCTTCAATAAAGAAACACTCTCGATTGATGAAGCCGACGACAAGATACTTGTAGCAACCTTCACAAATAGGTTGCGAAAGGGTAAGTTTTTGTTCTCCCTATACAAAACGACCCAAAGACCATGTCAGAAGTACTCTGTAGGGCCACTAAGTATATGAACGCTGAAGACGCGCAGGCTCGAGAAGAAAAACCAAGAAAAAAGGGAGAGGCAGGAAGATGCACGACAAGACCAAAGGCGGAAGAAGCCGAGGACATGAAACCGAAGAGATGAAAGGCGTTCCAGGCCCCCGAGGGGAAGGTTCACAAGCTTCACCCCGCTAACCACCTCGATAGATCAAGTCCTAATGCAAATCAAGGACGAATGGGCTCTGACCTTTCCTGGAAAGCTGAAGGAAAATCCTAGCAAACGTTCCAGAGACAAATATTGCCTCTTCCACCGAGACCACGGTCATGACACAGCCGATTGTTACGACTTAAAGCAGCAAATTGAGGCCCTCATAAGACAAGGAAAATTACAGAAGTTTGTAAGTAAGGAAAGAACGGATCCACCGCCTCAAGAGCAACCCCCCCGACGGGATAATGACTATCCTAAACCTTTTATCGGCGACATAAGGATGATTGTAGGAGGAACGACTACCGGGTCATCCGAAAAGGCTCGGAAGATATACCTCAGGATGGTCTAGAACGTCCAGTTAACGGGCTCAGTACCAAGAATAGCACGAAGAGAAGGCCCTATCATCGGGTTCTCGAAAGAAGATGTGCGATGTCTTCATCATCTGCACGACGATGCGCTTGTTGTCAGCCTACGAGTAGGGGATTACAACTTGCACCAGGTGCTGGTCGACAATGGGAGCTCGGCAGACATCCTGTACTACTCGGCATTCCAGCAGATGAGAATTGACAGAGAACGATTGATTCCGACGAATGCCCCACTCGTCGGTTTTGGAGGAACAAAGGTGTTTCCCTTGGGCGCGATCACATTGTCTGTAACAGCAGGCGACTATCCTCAACAGATCACGAAGGACGTGACATTCCTTGTGGTCAACTGTTCGTCCACCTACAATGCTATCTTAGAGTGACCCACCCTTAATTCATGGAAGGTAGAGACCTTGACTTATCATTTAATGATTAAATTTCCTACCGAATACGAAGTGGGAGAACTACGCGGAAATCAGGTGGCCACACGCGAATGCTACGTGGCTATGATGGAAATGGATGATCACCTCCAGGCCATAAGCATAGAAGAACATCGGAGTGCGACAGAGCCCGTTGAGAAGCTTGAAGAAATACCCCTTGACGACTCCAGGCCTGACCAAACAACAAAGATTGGAACCCTTGCAAGTCCCATGATCCGACAAACACTTACAGCCTTCCTCAGAGAGAATCAGGACGTGTTCACCTGGAGTCACGAGGACATGCCAGGAATATGCCCTTCAGTTATAGAGCATAGGCTGAATGTGTCACCCGCCTTTCCACCCGTCCGACAGAAGAAGTGGGTGTTTGCCCCAGAACGAGATCGGACCATAACTGAAGTAGTCTGCAAACTATAGGAGGCAAACTTTATTAGGGAAGTTTACTACCCCGACTGGCTAGTAAACGTAGTGATGGTCAGGAAAGCTAGCGGGAAGTGGAGGATGTGCGTAGACTTCACTGACCTAAACAAAGCGTACGCCAAAGACAACTATCCCCTCCTGAGGGTCGACACTCTAGTAGACTCTATAGCTCAACACCAGCTGTTAAGTTTTATGGACGCTTTCTCCGGTTACAACCAAATCAAGATGCACGAAGCCGATCAAGAGAAAACTTCGTTCGTAACCAGCCAAGGCATCTTCTGTTACAAAGTAATGTCATTTGGTCTGAAAAATGTGGGTGCAACATATCAAAGGCTTATGAACAAGATGTTCGTACAGCAGATTGGAAGAAATGTCTAAGTCTACGTGATATGCTGGTAAAAAGCCGAAGGGAGGAAGATCACTTAGAAGACCTCAGGGAAACATTCGACACTTTTCGCTTTTACAACATAAAGCTTAATCCAGGAAAATGCACCTTCGAGTGACGGCAGAAAAATTCCTAGGATTCATAGTGTCACAGAGGGGCATCAAGGCCAATCTGGACAAGATCCGAGCCATAATAGAGATGGCACCACCAAAAAATGTGAAGGAAGTACAAAGCTTCAATGGCAAGATAGCAGCGCTAAATAGGTTCGTCTCAAGGGCAACGGACAAGTGCTTACCCTTCTTTCGCACATTGAAGAGATCTTTCGAGTGGACTGCTGAGTGCCAACAAGCATTCGAGGAATTGAAAACTTATCTCTCTTCCCCACCGCTACTGAGTCCCTTGAAACCAGGTGAGGAACTTTTTCTCTATCTTGCCGTCTCCCTAGCCGCCGTCAGCGCTGCCTTGATCAGAGAAGAAGAGAGAGTGCAGAAGCCTGTGTACTACACCAGCTGGGCGCTTTGCGGAGCCGAAGAAAGATATCCGCCTATGGAGAAACTTGCCTTCGCTTTAGTTATGGTAGCACGCAAACTCAAACCGTA
The DNA here is from genome assembly GCA_023736055.1 of Quercus glauca. NCBI lineage: Eukaryota > Viridiplantae > Streptophyta > Magnoliopsida > Fagales > Fagaceae > Quercus > Quercus glauca. The sequence continues at coordinate 81,789,177 of CM043318.1, read as the reverse complement.
CTTTCAAGCCTACATGGCGGTCGTCCTAACCGACAAGCCTTTACAACGGGCAATGAGCAATCCTGAAGCCGTGGGACGACTGACATTATGGGCCATAGAATTGAGCGAGTTTGACATCCAGTACTACCCGCGAACCGCCATTAAAGGACAGGTAGTCGCAGATTTCATAACTGAGTTCACAAATGGCGAGGACAGGGGGGCAGAGGAATCTCTTCTATGGAGCATGCATGTAGTCGGATCCTTCAACGGGCAGGTTGGAGGAGCCGGTGTCGTACTACAGTCACCCGAAGGAGACACGGTCGAGTGTATGGTCTGCCTTGAGTTCCTTACCACCAACAATGAGGCGGAGTATGAAGCTTTTGTAGCAGGGCTTGATCTTGCCAAAGCTGCAGGATCCGAAAATGTGATCATTTACTGCGACTCTTAGGTCATAACCAACCAGATAAATGGGGATTACGAGTGTAAAGGCGAAAGAATGAAGAAGTATCTGGACCAAGCAAGGAGGAGGGTAAACGAGCTAAAGGCTGAAATTATACAGATCCCTCGGGTAGAAAACGAGCGAGCTGACTGCCTAGCCAAAGCTGCTTTAGCTAAACATATGGCTACCCTTAGTAATGTACTCTCCTTTGTTCAGCTCTCTCCACTTATTAATTCTGTTGATGTACAGGAGCTTGGTTCCGAAAGCGATTGGACTGCGCCATTAGTTTTTTACTTGAAGAATGGTGTATTGCCAGATGGAAAGGAAGCTGCAAGAAAACTGAAGGTCCAAACAGCGAGGTTCGTTTTGATAAGAGACGTCTCGTACAAAAGAGGTTTCTCCCGCCCCTACCTAAGATGCTTAGGTCTTGAAGAATCAGACTACGTCATGAGAGAGATACACGAGGGAATCTACAGAAATCATTCAGGGTTAAGATCATTAGTACACAAGCTTGTGCGAGTAGAGTACTTTTGGCCCACCATGCAGAAGGATGCCGAAGCTTATGTTAAGACCTGTGACAAGTGCCAGAGGTTTAGCAATATCATTAGACAGCGAACCGAGGAACTAACCCCAATGACGGCCCCATGGCCATTCGCTCAATGGGGGTTAGACATCATGGGACCATTCCCAACGGCTGTACGACAATTGAAGTTCCTAGTAGTAGGCATCGATTACTTTACAAAATGGGTGGAAGTTGAAGCTCTGGCCACCATTACAGAAAAGAACGTATGGAGTTTCGTTTGGAGATGCATCATATGCAGGTTTGGCATACCCAGAGTCCTGGTCTCAGACAATGGGAGGCAATTCGACAACGACTCATTCCGGGACTTTTGCTTGCAACCAGGGATAAAAAAACCACTACTCCTCCCCCGCCTACCCTCAAGCTAACGGGCAAGTTGAAGTCACGAACCGATCCTTGTTGAAGATTATCAAGACTCGGCTCGTGGTGGCAAAGGGTATATGGGCGAAGAGTTACCGAGTGTACTTTGGGCCTACAGGACAACGGTAAGGACACCAACAGGAGAAACACCATTCCAACTAACATACGGGAGTGAAGCAGTCATCCCGACTGAGGTCGAACTTATAAGCTACAAGGTGCATAACCATGACGAAAGCAAGAACGACGAGGCCTTACGCCTACAGCTCGATTTGGTAGATGAAGTCAGGGCAGCAGCGGAACAAAGGCTCGCACTATATCAGGACCGCATGGCCAAGCACTACAATTCCCGGGTCAAACACAGAGACTTCCAAGTTGGAGATCTTGTTCTAAGAAAAGTCAAGGGTGCTGCAAGAGACCCGGCACAAGGGAAACTCGGCCCAAATTAGGAAGGACCTTACCGAATCACGGCATGGCATAGGAAGGGCACTTACTACCTGGAAACGTTAGGTGGACGGAAGCTGCCACACCCCTGGAACTCCAAGCACCTACGGAAGTACTACCAATGAAGACAACGCCCCCCTTTTTAGTTACGAGTTTAGTTTATTTCAGTTTTTGCTACAATAAGCCCAAAGGGCAGGATTTTTTAACTATCTTTTATGCATGGCAATGAGAGGAGTTTATTTAGAACTACAAAAGTTTCTACTTACAAATTAAAATCCACAAGAAAAGTGGACAACCTCGAAGCTCATAAAAAATAATGAGCAATTCTAAAAAGAGGACGAAGCCATATAGCTAACGGTCTAAAAAGACTGACGAATTGGCCGTTCATAAGAGGGACGAAGCCATATAGGTAACGGTCTAAAAAGACTGACGAATTGGCCAAGTCTACCAGAGGGACGAAGCCATAAAGCTGACGGTCTAAAGACTAACGAGTTGGCAAGTCCATAAAAATGGACAAAGCCATAAAGCCGACGGTCCCACATAAGTGACCTCATCTCAAAAAGTAATAAATTATCAAAACCTGGTAAAATCGTAAGGTGGACGACTTTGTCCCCTGATAATAGAACGTTGTTGAAACTCCTAGAGGTAACAAAGTAAAAGTCTGCGAAAAAGACAAGTCTATTGATCCATAAAGTCATAAAAAGTGACAGGCTCAAATAACAGTCTATTTGTAAAATTGTCAAAACTGACGGCTTCATTAAGCTAACGGCTCTACTAGAATACTCAACATAAAAAGTAAAAGCCGACAGTTTCATTAAGCTTACGGCATCATTGAAATAGATGGGTCCGTAATTATGATTTAGTACCTTTAAATCCCTACAACTAGGCCAACCTACGACTGAGAAATAACCTTGGAATCTACAAAGCAAGAGAAAGAAGCACACGAGCAAATAGCCATAACATATTTGTTCAAAAGCGACGGGTATTAAGTGTCAGAAGCAAAAGTAAATTAATTACAAAAAGAAACCCCAAAAACCAAGGGGGCACCTAAAAACATTGTTTGCAAACAAAACAGAATACAACAGTTACAAAAAATACAACTATGGCTGGGCAGAAGGGGCGTCGCTCGAAGTCCTTTTACTTTTTTGTACTAAAGGGTCCTCTACGTCAAGGACCTCCACAGAAAGATTGGAAGTAGTAACTGGAGGGTTCGCAGCATGCTAGGCTAGAACAACCCCATTGCCATCATGTGAAGGTGCATCCGCGGAGCCGTCACCTTCAACAACGACGGCGTCATTAGCAGGGCGTCATCCAAGGTGATTCCAGAAAGAACCAGCTCAGGAAAGGTTGACGCCACTTGCTTGAGGCAGTCATCAAATCCAATGCCGTAGTATCCACCACAGGAATCAATGAAGGAATCTGACGCCTTGAATTTTTGGACTACATTAGCCCCAGCCGTCTCCACTTGCTTACAGAGGGTCGTCAGTTCTTGTTCTAACTTCTCCTTTTGACAAACCGCCTCCTCCAGCTTTTGCTTCATCTCCTTTAGCTCGACGTTTAGGAGGCGGACGGCCTCTTTGTATTGTGCCTGCTGGTTCAGCATGTTAGCATTATGTTTGCTAACATGAGTGGCGACGCCCTTCTTGGCCATACAACGGTCCTAAAGAGTTTTTACATGAACCAAGGCCTAAAAAAGAATACGGCTGTCAGTCAATAAATAAGAAAAAGACAAGGAAAAATAATTAGGGAATACAGCTTACTCGCATCAGGTCGAACAAAGCTGACACCCCCAACTCTTCTATCCCTAACAAAGCATAAGGATCTATGTCCGTCGGTTTTATGAGTGTCTCTATCTCTTCGACAACATAATCCTTATGCGTCAGCAGGCAGTAGGGTCCCTCCAGGATAGGACCAGAAGAAGTCATTACTCCCTTTCTTACCCCGTGGCCTAATGTGGGGGTTGATTTCTCTGGGGGCTCATTCCCAAGAGTGACGGTCACATTTTTGAGCGAATGGCTATCCTTCCCGTCAGTTTTCCTCTTTGACGCACCTTTGGTGACGATTTTGAGAGTTGACGAAGATGCCAACTCCCCCTTTGCCCTTTGCTCCTTTTTTTGGCGAGTAGCAACAGCCCTGATTCGTTGCTTGGCTGACTCCATTTTTACGAAGATACCAGATACATATGAGAAAAATTGACGACAAAAGTTAAAGTGACGGGACCATATGATCAAGCTACTCACAACGATGAGAAAATCCTTCTAACTTGAGAGCTTCAGGTGTCGGCTCAGGCCCCCTACAGTAAGCGTGAAGAGTGTCAAGTGTAATCAAATCTTGGCACGATCGCTCTTCTAAAGGAATCTCTAGAACCCGACGGATGAAATCCCTTTGCTCGTCGGTTATAAGAGGGCGAGTGTTGGCTGAGGAAGAAAAATAAGCAAACAACGTTGAAACACTTCAAAATACAGGTAAGCAAATACGAATAAAAACTGACGGGGGTAAAAGCTGACGGCTAGAATCTGAATCCCTGACATATCTCCAAGTGTTATCAAAATAACCACGATGTATGGTCTCCCATTCTTCCTAATGGCACACCCAGTCGGTCCCTTTAACAAAAAAGTACATACCCTTCCAATTTCTGTTTGAATCTGGCATTTCAGACACTAATCTCAAATCCCTCTCCCTGACGGCAAAATGGTACATCCCTTTAGAAGAAGACAGGTGCTAGGGTCTATAACAGTAGAAGAATTCATCTAGAGAAAGCTGACGGTGTCCTCCACTCAGACGACCCCATAAGACCTCAGCGTTTATGAAGATTCTTCATGAATTGGGAGCAATTTGGCTAATGGACAACCCCAGAAAGTCAGCAAGCTGACGGTGTAGGGCCGTCAGGGGTAACCTCAACCTCACAGCAAACTTGGCATCATACGTACCCACGTCTGCGGTTCTCCCCGTATAGCACTTTTCATTTTCTTTGGGGAGACGAATAGGCAACTCTTTGAAAACCTTACCACTCATTGTTGGTAGAAATTTATTGACGCCCCAATCCTCGGGAAGGATGAAGGGGCGAATCTCTCCAGGACTTCCTGAAGTTCCCTCACAGGATTCTTCGTCACCCTCATCTCCGTCACTATCCCTTTCTTTATCCCCTTCAACTTCGCCCTCATCACCTACTATCTCCTCCTGACCTTCATCTCCATGACTCCCTATTCCCTCGTCAGGAGTTTGGGTTGATGTCTCCCTCTCTGATGAGCAGGAAAAGCTCTCGGACTCAGACCCTGAACCAAATACCTCGTCGTAGCCCGCTCCATTGCAGAAAAACGACTGACCACTCGACGTGTCACTTGACATCTGACTACCTACAAGTGATGGATTTATTATAAGTACCTAAGATGACGACCTCACTTTAGAGAAATCAATTGAAATAAGGCACATAAAATTTTTTTTAAAAAAAAAAAAAAGAAGAGAGAGAAAAAAAGAAAGAGAACTTACAAGTTTCTCAAAACGGGTGATGGTCAAAAAAGCGACGGCAGAAACGCAGGTGACGGCGTAGGAGGATTGACGGAAGAAAGGTGACGGATCTTCTCTCCAGGAATCAGTAAAGATGAAATAGTAAGAATGAGGAGGAGAAGTGGATTATATATAAAAGGGAAAGGCACGGAAGACGAAGCGACGCCCTCGTCCAGAAGCGGAGCCAACCAGAGTGTGCCATGTGTCTGAGCATTTAATAATGACTGCTCGAGGAAACGGCTTTGAATTGTTTTCTCTCTCCTGACCAAAGTGAAAGTTAGCAACGAAAAAGATACAACTCCATAACCCGTCAGTTTAGACTAATGGAGATATGGAGTAGGGGGCAACTGATAAGTAAAATTATAGCATAAAAGATACTCTAGATTCAACCCGTCAGCTTTGCCCGTGTAATGGAGCCTATAGCTTAAGCTGACGGGATAAGTGGTGGGGATGGCTAAAGATCTTAAAGCTAATACCATTAATAAGCTGGCGACGATATAGCTGAAGGGAATAAGGTAAGCCGACGGTCTTATGGTGGCGGCCTTGTTAAAACTTGACTTGACCACCACGCATGAGTACATAAGGAAATGACTTGTATCCCACGCTGAATGTTAGTCTCCTACAAGGAAAGGATTTTGCAATCTACGCTCATGAGGACTCCTATAAGGAAAAGACTTCTACTCCAAGAAAAAGAGGTCAACCCTCTACTACTATAAAACCTCAATACCCTCACAAATCAAGGTACGCATAATTAACCCCTCTCTAGCACTCTAGAGTTAAAAAGAAGTTCTAACTTGACCTTCGGAGGGTATTTGGCCGGCACCACACCGGTGCTCTTTGCTAGGTCTTCTCCTTTTTATTGTGCAGGTGCTGTTTAGAAGAAGCAGGCACCGTGTAACTCACTAGTGATTTTTCCAGCATCATCAGCAACACTTTTTTTTTTGTATATAATGGTGCTAAAAATAGCTTTTTAGCACCACTATTGCTAGTGCTCAAATACAAGAAACATTTATTTTTAACAGAGATTGGACATTTGTACTTTTGTAGTATGGGAAAATTAGGAAATTGTAATGATATATCCTCAATAATCAATTACTTATTGTGTTCAATTCTAAAAAAGAAAAAAGAAAAAAAAAACTTTCTGTGTTCAAACTTCAAACAATTAATCAATTTACTCTCCTATCAAAAAAAATTTTTTTTACTTAATTACTCAATCTTCCATTAGAAAAAAGAAAAAAGAAAAAAGAAAAAATCAATCAATCAATCATTGTTGGAGGTGAGGGTGTGTGTGATATCTCATTTTGATACGTGTGATTACTTATTGCAAATCTCCAATAATGCAATATACTATACAATGTACCACATGCATGGCCATGTAGGGATGGCCATGGGCAGGGTGTGGATCGGGTATGCCTATATCCTACCCGAAAAGTTTGCCCATTTATATCCAATTATCAATACCCATTAGTATCCATACCCTAATCTTATCCGAATATATTATCCATGGATATCCGTACCCTACCCAAAACTCGAAACCCATTTAATTTTTTTTTTAATCCAAAACATTTTAACGTAAAAACTAACCAATCTTAAAAAAGAAAAAACTAATCAATAAAAAAATTTTAAAAAAAAATTTCTCAGCAAACGCTTTTTCTCTTTCCTCTCTTTCCTCATCTTTCTTACTGATTCTAAAGAAACTATCTCTCAGCCCAACTCCTTCTCATTGCTTGAATAATATGAAATAGGGTTGCTCTTTCACTTGCCTACCCTTTTGTGCTTGCTCTGCTCTGCTTTCTGGCTTTCCTCAATACATTTTGCTATTGGATAACTTGTGAGTGGCAGGCTGGCAGCGATTCACAGATAGAGGGTGGTGGAGATGGAGGTGGGCCAAGGAGAGAAGGTGTTGACGAAGGCCAAGATCAGTGATTCACAGACGTGGTGGATCAGTGCTACTATGACTGACCAAGAGATGTGCTTGGATGGGTTAGGAAGAGAAGAGAGTAGGTCAATAGCTCTGGTTTAGAGAGGCAGATAGAGCGTGAGTGATGGTGAGTTTAGGTTTTTTTTTTTTTTTTTTTTTTTTTTTTTTTTTTTTTTTTTTTTTTTTAAATACAGGTTGGGTTTGGATAATATCCATACCCTACCCAAACAATTCGGGTAATATCCATACCCTACTCGGTTAAGCTCTACCCATGAAGAATCGGGTATTACTCGAAACATTTGGATCGAGTAAGGTTGAATATCCATTATCCAATGGGTATGGCCATCCCTATGGCCATGGACTGGGCCAAGTGATGCAAATGCCGTTAAGCATTGACCAAACGAAGTTGGCTTTACTCTTTCCTTTCGTGTGCAGAACCTCTACTGATCTATTTGTATAATCTTTCCTAAAATATTAAATTAAGTACATGTTATTGTCCTCTCTTTTTTTTTTTTTTTTAAAAACATAAATTAAAGTACACTTCTTCCCCTTGAAAGATTGTGTTTAATTTTTTTCTCTTCTACTTTTCAAAATTTTTATTTGAACCTTTTATGTTTTTTTTTTTTTTTTGAGGATTTAATTTTGTTTTAATATTAGCCATATTGTTCATTTATGTTAATAATATGACAATTTCATACTAGTTTTACAACCCATTTGTGTTATTAATTAATGATTTAGTGTCATTCATTAAAGACATGTCATCCATAAAATATCAGTTGTCATCAAATTACAAACAAAGATAGATGGTAGAGTCAATATGAAATGAAATCCAATATGAATAACAAAAAATGAACATTTTGAAACATAAATAGCCAAGATAAAAAGAATCTCAAACTTTAAGTGAAAGCATACTTTAATTATTATTTTCATTTTTTTTTTTTTTGTTAGATGGAGTACTTTTTGCAGCACTTCAGTTATTTATATAAAGAAAGTAAAAAAACATATGGAGAAAACCTATTTTTTAAAAGTTTTATTTAATTGGTTTTTTTATTGATGAAAGAAAAATAAAATAAGGTGGGGAAGCCACCAACCTTGACCTAAGACTAGAGGCAACTAACCCTCCAAACTTGGCCCCCTCATATGGTCTAATTTTGTACATTTTTATGTATTTTTTATTGATATATATATATATATATATATATATATATATATATATATATATATATATATTATGTCAAATTTTATTGGGGGAGAGTGCTATTTTTTATCAATATTTTGTTTAAGATTCAATATTTATAAAAGAGGAACATATAATTAACATAAAATATAACAAGCAATATTTGAATTGAAGGAAAAAAAAAAAAAAAAACAAAAAACAAAAGTAGTTACCTTTCTAAAGTTTTAAAGCTCAAACAAAGTGTTAAGAGCTCAAATTTTCTACGCAACAATTTTTTTTTATTAAAAGAAAAAAGCAGTGTATTAATAATGACATTTGAAAAGAATTGTATAACAAAATGTATAATTTGATATTGTTTTCAAGTTAAACTTTGATATTATCTATGCATAAATGGTTACTATAGAATTATAATTTGATAATTTTGTGAGTTTAACGAAAATTTACATAAGCAAAAATTAATACTTGATGTTTATCTAATTACTAAAAATCAACATAAGCGGTGCTCTTCCTTTATTCTTGAAGGTGACTCTGAACTTGTGATCATGACTCTCAGCAGTGAAGATGACTTTCTTTCCCCTTTCGGCCATATCCTCGCTTCAGCCAAGGCCACCACATAAGCCAGTTGCTGTATTTTTTTTCCTCATATCCGTAGAGTTAGTAATTTTGTTGCTCAAAACTTAGTTAAACATGCTAGATATGTTAAAGGTTTCTCGGTGTGGATGGAGGATATGTTCCTCCACACTTCTATTCTATACTTTTAGCAGATAACGGTTGATTTTTTTTTAATGAAATTCCAAGATTTTATTCTCCAAAAAAAAAAAAATCAAGTTAAAAAAAAAGGTGAGATTATCATTATCAATATAGATTGTTGCATTTGATAAGTACAAAATTTATTTTCTACCACGTTACAAATGTCAAATATGTGCGTGTATATATATATATATATCTATATATCCTATAATTTGAAGGATAAAGATAGGAGATTTGTAAAAAAATAAAAAGTTATTTGTATATTTTTAAAGAATGGTAGAGCAAGTTATACTAATTTACTAAATGCAACATATTCTCTTAATAAGCTATATAATATTTAAGATTGTGGATTTCGCATCAATGAGGGATTGTTAATTTGTAACATGGAACCTATTGACTAACACGAGGCTTAAATATTATATCATCGAACTTTATTATCTTATTGAGAAAATTATTACTTTCATTCATGGACTCTTTGTATCTTTTCATAAATGGGTGGGCTGCAGTGCCGGCTGAACAGTAGAGCAAAAAATGCGGTCACCTAAGGCCCCAAGTAAAAAAAATGCCTCCAAATTTTAACCAGTAGGGTTATTTATAATCAATCAATAAAATAATATTTTTTTACCAGATGAAAAACAAATAAAAAATAGAGAAAAATGTAACGTTCACAATATTTTTTACAACACTTTTACAATTATGTTAAGTAGCATGTTGTTACAACCTGTTATTGATGGCAAAAAAATAATTATAGTGATATTTTCAAAGAGAAAAAAAAAAAAAAAAACTTAAAACCTAAGATTTGTTGTAAAAAAATATTGTGAATGTTGTACTTCTAAAAAAAATAAGAATAATAATAAGAGTTTAGTTAGCAAACTTTTACTAGTTCTCATTTAAGTCCACCACTAACACCACTCTTTTACTTCAATCTACCATATCAACAAGTATGAAAAATTGTCAAATTTTTTCTGTTTATAAAATTTCTAAAAAAAGAAAAAATTCTACGTAGTTTATGTTAATTAGTAGTAATTTTGCATCTAAAACAAGATAATCAATTTTTGCCTTAGGCCCCTAAATACATCAAGCTGCCCCTGGTGGGCTGTATGCATTGATCTATATGTGGAAGTGTGGAACTCATCTCATGTAAGAGAGAAGAGAAGTATATATTAAGCATATATCGATCTAATAGTTCCTCCATTTCATATCACTAAAGTGAATGCTTTCTTTCTTCTATGTCTATTTTTAGATCAAAATGTGCTAATATGATTCCCTTGACATCAATGCATTGATGATATTGATCCCTTTTTTCAAGTTGGGTGGCAGAGTGAGGTCATTCAAACAAATAAAAAACAATTGCTTTCGGAGAAAATAAGACTTTCCTCTCTCTCTCTCTCTCTCTCTCTCTCTCTCTCTCTCTCTCTCTCTCTCTCTCTCTCTCTCTCTCTATATATATATATATATTATAATATGCAGGGAATTTTATTTAGAAAAGAAAACTAAGAACATGTTACATATAAGAGATTTAGGGTTCAAAGACACTTACACAAAAAATCGATTGGTGTTTTAGTCCGATATTAAAAAACTATTGCAGAGAGGGAAAATTCCCGACCTATCACAAGCTGACACGTCACACTACCAAGTCTACAAAATATAGCCAATCACAAAGCGCCACATACTGTTGCTAGGTTTTACTATTGCTGTTCAGAAGCCAACAGAAATTTGCCAAGTGTCATGTAAGAACCAATCATGCATCGGCTCGTGTAAGCGATGACCCAAGCAACCTCGCACGTGTAAGCAATGACACAAGCGGACCAATCAGATTGTGACATGTGTCACTAGTCAGACTCCGCCACGTGTCGCTCATCCACCCCAAAACTCCTATAAATAGAAGCCTTCCTGAGACATTTAGGGAGGAGATCAAGCCATCTGAAGCATAGGCAGCATCAGAGAAGATTCAGAAGCATCAGAAGTATAAAAGCTCTGCCGAAACCAAGCTCTAAAACCTCCAAGAGCTTCAAGAACTTCAACCTTCAAATAAGAAGAACATTCGAAGAGAAATCATCAAAATCATCCGCCTAGATCCAAAAGTCCGCGGGAATCAAGCCTAAAGTGTTTGAAAACATCAACAAACCACAAATCGGTGAAGCTCTACGGATTCAAGCCTCTAAAGCCCCGAAGAACTTCCACCACAAATCCAAGAACACGAAGAACACGAAGAACGGGAAGAACAAAGGATTTCTAACAAGCTCATAGCCAGATATTCATTGTAATTCCGTTTTAGCAATCTTCAATCCATCCCTCAACCAAATTGAAGGATATTTTGTGTTCAAGTCACAATTACATTACCACAAATCCAAATCAATAAGTCTTGCAATGAGATCGAATCAGAGGATCACTCTTTTGTAAACACAGAAAATTATACCACAATCATCAATACAAATTCGCATTTGTGCAACTATTTTACTTGTTTGATTTATTTCGAACCAAGAAATTTAGTCGTCTACATATTCTGGCACGCCCAGTGGGACATCTCTGCCTCTCATCTCTTTCTCCTTCAAAAGAAATTCGACATCATCTTTGCTACCGACTTCAACGGCCTCTAGCAAGAATGTCCAAAAATCAGTAGTTGATACTTCCAGTGTCGATGATTATGTCGGCCCAATCACTCGCAGTCGATCCAAAGCTCTTCAGCCTCAACCAACCAAAGAAGGCGAGCTTTCTACCGTCATCTCTCTAGACTTTCTTGCAAATAGGAAAGTTACCAATAAGGATTCATCTGTCTCTAAAGATTTGGAGAGCAGTAATGAATCATCCCCAACAAAGACCTTTTCTATCAACTCTTCACCCGTGATGAAAAACTTAAGGAATAAAGTACCTTTGACTCATCCTATTTCATCATTTTCTCCATCATATCTAGAGGTCATGCCAGTAATGATGACTAACACCTCTACCATGGAAGAAAAGATGGCTGAAATGGAACAAAGGATCATCCTCCTCACAAAATCACTGGAAGAAAAGGACGTTAAAATTGCAACCCTAATGAACAAACTGGAGATAGAAGATTTGGGTGAATCAAGTCATGGCCCTGAGCGCCCACCTGGCTTTACCTTAAAAGGAGAAAATGCTAAAGGTGATAAGGGAAAAGGAGGTGAAGGCACTTCTCAACACGGACATTCCACCTCAATGGCTTCGATATCTGTCCAACAATTGCAGGACATGATAACGAACACCATACGAGCACAATATGGAGGTTCTTCTACAAGTTCTCTCATATATTCGAAGCCCTATACAAAGCGCATCGATAATATGAGGATGCCAAATGGTTATCAACCCCCCAAGTTCTTACAATTTGATGGCAAAGGAAACCCTAAGCAACACGTGGCTCACTTTGTAGAAACGTGTGAGAATGCAGGGACTCAAGAATGCCTCTTTGTAAAGCAATTTGTTTGTTCACTGAAAGGAAATGCCTTTGATTGGTATACAGACCTAGAACCCGAGTCAATTGATAGCTGGGAACAACTTGAAAGAGAGTTTCTTAACCGATTCTATAGCACACGGCGCACGGTAAGCATGATGGAGCTTACCAATACCAAACAGTGGAAAGATGAGCCCGTCGTTGATTATATCAATCGGTGGCATTCTTTGAGTCTAGATTGCAAGGATAGACTTTCTGAAATATCTACTGTAGAGATGTGCATCCAAGGTATGCATTGGGGACTTCTTTACATCCTTCAAGGGATAAAACCCCGAACATTTGAGGAATTAGCAACTCGTGCGCATGACATGGAATTGAGTATCTCTAGCCATGGAAATACAAAACCTCCCGTACCTGAGGAAAGGAAAGAAAGACGGGAAATAAGGAAAAATGACAGGAATCCGAAAAGTAATGTCAAAGATTCAATGAATGTCAACCCTGCTCCAATCAAAATTTCAACAAAAAATGTGAAGACCAACGAGAGGAGGCCCGAGGTAGGCCAATAGTGTGAGACGCAACGCTCATCACTTAAGGAATGGGAACAAAAGGTGTATCCTTTCCTAGATACCGATATGCCAGAAATGCTAAAACAACTGCTCAAGTTGAAATTAATTGAATTGCCAGAATGCAAACGACCGGAAGAGATGGGAAAAGTTGATAACCCAAACTATTGCAAATACTATCGCATCATAAGCCATCCAATCCAAAAATGCTTTGTTCTTAAAGAACTTATCATAAAGCTCGCCAAGGAAAGGAAAATCGACTTGGATTTTAATGATGTTGCTCAGTCAAACCTTGCAACCTTTGCTTGTGGGTTATCTAGTTGCATGTCTCCAACTACTAAGTAGGGGGCAAATACCACTCTCGTTCAGTTTGGTTCTCTAGAACCTATTCAAGTTCAGCTCTCACAAAAGGCATCTGATTATAATTCAAATGATGATAAAAGGTCAACAATGGATGAGGAAGAAGGCTGGACGGTGGTTACTCGTAGGAGATGGAAGAAGAGACGTACATTCCCTCTTCATTTGATTTCCCAAGAGTCTAGAAAAGCACAAAACTAGATTCAGCCTTGGTCAAGAAGAAGGAGTGATAAAAGGCAAGAAAGACTGGGAACAAAAATGTCTGACAATTCAGCACAAACCCAAAAACTTCGAAATCTCATCACATTGGAAGAATTCTTCCCCAGAAAATTCTTTCAAAATGACTCAGCCGAGACCGTTCACACAGTCTCTCGTTGCGAAATTTAGGATGAAAAGGAGGATGTTGACCATGGTGGTCTAAATGAGACTTTGCCATTTGCGGAGGAACTCCCATCTCGAGTTAATGAAGTTGAACCCTTGCAATCCTCCATTTCATCAAGAGAAGCACTCACTCAAGCTCTTGAAAAACCGGAGATATACACTCCTCCTACCAACACGCTTCAACAAACCCAGGAATGTTACGTGTGTTCTCCAGACTTAACTTTCACTGATGAGGATCTATTGTTAGGCTCTAAGCCCCACAATCGTCCACTTTATGTCTCTGGTTATACTCGTGAACAAAAGATCGATTCTATTCTCATTGACGGAGGTTCAGCTGTTAATATACTACCAAAAATGACGATGAGACGACTTGGTCTTGCTATGGAGGAATTATCGCATAGTCGTTTAGTCATTCAAGGTTTTAACCAAGGAGGATAACACGCAATCGGCATGATACACTTGGAATTAATCATTGGAGAATTGACAAGTAACATTTTGTTCCATGTCATTGATGCCAAGACAACCTACAACATATTGTTAGGACGTCCGTGGATCCATGGAAATGGAATAGTGCTATCAACTTTGCATCAATGTTTCAAGTATCTTCAAGGTGGAATAAAGAAGGTCAATGCCGACTTAAAGCCTTTTGTTGAGACTGAAGCTCATTTTGCTGACACAAAATTTTATGTAGAAGATAACATTGCTAATGAAGTTCTCCCAGTTGAGATCTCGTCTATGGAAAGCAAGCAGAGTGAAAAGAAGCATGTTAGATTCATCACTGAAAAGGATAATCCTTCCTCAAAGAAAGGTCCAGAATATGGGAATGATCATTCTAGTGAATCTACCAGTAATGCAGTGAGAGCGAAAATTTCAACGCCTTCCAATAACCCGCCATTCCTTCGGTATGTACCATTATCACGCCGCAAGAATGGACAATCACCATTCGCAGAATGCCTTCAATCTATAGAAGACATAGGAAGGCCTCCTGCAAAGCTCACAATGGAGGATGTAGTCATATTGAAAGAAAATCATGTCATGCCTTTAACTTCATCCACAAATCCTTTGCCCTCGAAGCCACTAAATGGATTCGTGAGGTCTTCACAAAGTCTGACAGAGCATGGTATTCTACCAAGTGAGCAGACGAAAGAATGGTTCGACCCAAAGGCATATAGATTGTTAGCCAAAGCAGGCTACGATTCCTCAAAACTAGGCGACTTAGGGGAACTAATTCCAGAAGCCACTGGAGAAAAGATGCACGGCCTTAGCAAAACACAAAGGAAAATGCGGCTTGAAGGGCATAAGATTCCTATCCCAAAGGCCGGATTAGGTTATACTCCAGAACAACCAGCCCAGATATGGATCAAGAGGAGAACCAATGCTTCAAGTTCCCAATACATAACAGTGGAGGTTGGCGAAAGTTTGGATCAAAGAAAAGATCACTCTTCATCGCGTGTCTCAGTGTTTGATCGCATCGAGGCCTCATCATCACGAGTTACAGTGTTCAATAGGTTAAATACAACTTGCTTAACACAAAATCGTGACACTCTTGCTTGTAGATCAGTCTTTGATAGATTGGGGGCAACAAAAAGGCCTGTTGATAGTCAGTCTCAAAATTCAATAAACTTTGAGGTTCAAGGGGAGAAGAAAACTAATGATGAGATTCGCAGTAGCATTCCTTCACGCATGAAATGTAACTTTACCTTAGATATCAGCACTAAAGGACCGCTCAAAGTCAAAAGACGAACGATTGTACACACAAGTCAGTCACTCGCCCACAAAGAGCAAACTGAAGAGGTATCATCCTCATTTCACATTACAATAGAAGAAGATACACTTTCAGATGCTGAAACGGCCAATGAAGAGGTAGATGAAGCTCCTCCAGCCTTGGAAGATGGATGACAAGCTACAGTTGATAAACTTAAAGAGATCAATTTAGGAACTGCTGAAGAACCTCAGTCAACTTTCATCAGTGCGCTTCTTACCCTAGAAGAAGAAGAAGGGTACCTCAAGCTCCTAGTAGAATACAAAGATGTGTTTGCTTGGACTTACAAGGAAATGCCTGGGCTCAATCCAAGTATTGCTTTACTCTATTTAGCAGTAAAGAAAGGCGTGCGCCCAGTTAAACAAGCCCAAAGACGCTTTCGGCCAGAGCTTATCCCTCAAATAGAAACTGAGGTTAATAAGCTAATCGAGGCAGGCTTCATTCGTGAAGTACAGTACCCGGAATGGATCACTAACATCATCCCTGTCAAAAAGAAGAATGGACAAATCCGAGCGTGCGTTGACTTCCGTGATTTGAACAATGCATGTCCCAAGGATGATTTTCCATTACCCATCACTGAGGTCATGGTTGATGCCACTACTGGTCATGAAGCTTTATCTTTCATGGATGGTTCTTCAGGCTACAACCAAATTCGAATGAATCCTAAGGATGAAGAGCTTACAGCTTTCCGTACCCCTAAGGGCATTTACTGTTACAAAGTGATGCCTTTCGGACTAAAGAACGCTGGTGCTACTTATCAACGGGCCATGCAAAAGATCTTTGATAATGTACTTCACAAATACGTGGAGTGTTATGTCGATGATCTGGTGGTGAAAACAAAAAGGAGGGAAGACCATCTGGTAGATCTGCGATCTGTGTTCAATCGCCTAAGAAAGTATCAACTTAAGATGAACCCTCGCAAATGTGCTTTTGGCGTAACATCTGGGAGATTTCTTGGTTTCATTGTGAGACACCGCGGCATTGAAATTGACCAATCCAAAATTGAAGCTATCCAAAAAATGCCAGAGCCCAAGAATCTACGAGAACTTAGAGGCTTGCAGGGAAAACTAGCCTACATACGACGGTTTATTTCAAACTTGGCTGGTCGATGTCAACCTTTCAATAGATTAATGAAGAAGGATGTGCACTTTGAATGGGATGAGGCTTGTAGCAATGTTTTTGCACGCATCAAAAAATACCTGCTTAATCCTCCAGTTTTAAATGCTCCTATCCCAGGAAAGCCTTTGGTGCTGTACATCGCGGCACAAGAAAAGTCTCTAGGTGCTCTTATGGCACAAGAAAATAAAGAGGGGAAAGAAAGAGCCCTTTATTATCTAAGTCGAACTCTTAATGGGGCTGAATTAAATTATTCTCCTATTGAAAAGATGTGTCTCGCTCTTTTCTTTGCCATAGACAAACTGGAGCACTACATGCAAGCATATACGGTTCGTTTAATAGCAAAGGCAGACCCAATTAAATATGTCCTCTCCAGGCCAGTGGTTTCAGGTCGTATAGCTCGATGGGCAGTCTTGCTACAACAATATGACCTTGCATATGTTCCACAAAAAGCTATCAAAGGACAAGCATTGGCAGATTTCTTAGCTGACTACCCAGTTCCATCTAATTGGGAATTCTCCGATGATTTTCCGGATGAAGACGTGTTTTACATTGAGGAAATGCCACCATGGATGATGTTTTTCGATGGGGCTGCACGTCGAGAAGGAGCGGGGGCAGGTGTAGTTTTTGTTTCTCCATAACGGCAAATACTTCTGTACTCGTTCTCATTAAGCAAACTTTGCTCTAACAACGTAGCCAAATATCAAGCATTGATTATTGGTCTACAAATGGCCATTGAGATGAGTATATCGCAACTTGAGATCTTTGGGGATTCCAAATTAATTATCAACCAAGTCTTTGAGCAGTATGACGTCAAGAAGGAAGACCTCATCCCGTATTGCAAATATGCGAAGAAATTGCTAACAAATTTTGAGGCCATCACATTGGAGCATATACCAAGGAAGGAGAATAGACAAGCCGATGCTTTAGCTAATTTGGCTACCGCCTTCGCATTATCCCAAGAAGAGACCACCAAAGTTGCTATTTCCCAAAGTTGGGTGGTACCTCTCGTGATCGAAGAAGAAGAAGAAGAGCAAGCCAACATCATTTCGGTATGCCTTGTTGAAAAAGAAGATTGGCGACAAGTGATCATTGAATACCTTCAACATGGAAAACTCCCAGATGATAAACGCCACAGGAGTGAAGTTCGGCGAAGGGCTGCTCGATTCATTTACTATAAAGACACTCTCTACCGCCGTTCATTTGATGGATTGATTCTTCGTTGCTTAGGAAAGGAGGAGGCTAAACAAGCCTTAGAGGAGGCTCACTCAAGAATATGCGACGCACATCAGTCAGGTCCTAAGTTACATTATAGGATCAAACGAATGGGTTACTATTGGCCTACAATGGTGCAAGATTCCATGGAGTGTGCTAAGAAATGTGAAGCTTGTCAGTATCATGCGAACTTCATCCACCAGCCGCCAGAACCTCTACACCCAACTATAGCTTCTTGGCCTTTTGATGCGTGGGGGCTTGATGCAATAGGACCATTACCAAAGTCATCCGGTGGCCATTTATACATCTTGGCTGCAACTGATTACTTCTCGAAGTGGGCGGAAGCTGTACCCCTTAGGGAAGTGAAGAAAGAAACGGTGGTCAATTTCATTCGAACTCACTTGATCTATCGGTATGGTGTCCCTCGTTATATCATAACCGATAATGGAAAACCATTCTACAACAGGCTGATGACAGAACTATACGAGAAGTTTGAATTTAAACAATACAACTCCTCCATGTACAATGCCCCCGCAAATGGACTAGCTGAAGCGTTTAACAAAACACTTGGCAGTTTGTTGAAGAAGGTGGTATCCAAGACAAAGCGAGACTGGCATGAAAGAATCGGAGAAGCATTATGGGCATATCGAACAACATTTCGAACGCCTACTCAAGCAACGCCATATTCTCTTGTCTATGGAGTGGAAGCCATCCTTCCTTTGGAACGTCAAATCCCATCATTACGGATTGCCATTCAAGAAGGATTGACTAGAGAAGAAAATGCCAAGCTCAGATTGCAAGAATTAGAGCCACTTGATAAGAAAAGGCTCGAGGCCCAACAACGCCTTGAGTGCTATCAAGCTCGTCTTTCAAGCGCCTTTAATAAAAGAGTTAAACCACGATCATTCCAAGTTGGTGACTTAGTCCTTGCCGTTCGAAGACCTATCATCATAACTCATCGTACAGGCAATAAGTTCACTTCAAAATGGGATGGACCTTATGTTGTGCAAGAAGTCTACACCAATGCAGCTTACAAGTTGATTGATAATGATGGTGTAAGGATCGGCCCCATCAATGGGAAGTTCCTCAAACGCTTCTATGCTTGAAAGTCAAGGACTGCTCCTTGATAAGAGTTTAAACTACCCACTGTAGCGCTGCAAGAGTACATGATGTCTTTCCATTACCTCTGAAAGCGTACCAATAAGAAGAAATTAATCCCACTCCATGTCACCAATTGCTAGTGTGGCGTAGTGGTTGGATGCCCAAGTCGCCCTTGAGAGGTCTCGGGTTCGATTAGTGGTGATACCCATTATTACACACTGAGCCCCCTTTTTGCAAAAAAAAAACAAAAAAACAAAAAAAAAAAAAAAACAAAAAAAAAAACCAAAAAAAAAATTATGTTGAACTACGTGATGACTTGATTCCTCTCCGGGGTACGTAGGCAGCTTAGTACTTGTCACTAAGTTCAGTCACATGAAAAGAAGAAGGATTGCCAGTCTAACTTGAAGAGTTTTCCAACGGTCATCAATATGCTTTTAAGGTCTCTTTGATTGGCAAGGCATTGCTTAAAGATAGTCGATTGCTTGATAGGATGATCGAAGACCGTTGTAGTCGAAGATGAAGACTGTAAGGAGTTGACGTTGCTTAGCTTTCCTTGAAATGATGATAAGCATAAGTTGATTCTTGGTTAGAGAGTAAAATAAAATCTTCAACCTCTTTTGCAAGAAATAAAGTCTGCATGGCATTGCTTATTTTCTATGGACATTCTCCTACGTTTCTGAAGTATGCTTTGCATCACTTATCTCCTAGGGGCATCTTCTTGTACCTTACAAGTCTAAGCTACATCATCTCCCTTCTGAGTAGTGTCGTTTTACATCATGTCTCTGAAATTTGGATGACGTTAACTTCCTCCAGAATGATGATTGATTATATATCCGAAGTCGGTGTTGCATCATCTCTCCTCTATGGGCATGTTCATGCAGTGTCTAATTCTTGGTGGCATGTTCTGACATCTTCAAAGTATTGGCACCATTCTTTCCCTCATCTTCAAGGTTTTGTTGGCCTTTCCTTGCATCTTCAATGTCTTGTTGGCATCTCTGAAATTTGGATGTTTGGATACAGTGTTCTGCATCCTCGATGTCTGAGCTATGTTGTGTCTGAATATTGGTGCAAATTCAATGCGAGTGCAAATGCTAATATGAAGTGTTGACATGGCAAAGATGGATGTCGGCACGACTTCGATGCAACCAAAGTGTTGATGTGACTGCATGGCAAAGATGAATGTTGACACGGCTTCAGTGCAAATGGTGGTGCGACTTCATGACATATGTAAGTGCAAATATTGCTTCATGGCAAAGATGAATGTTGGCATGGCTTCAGTACAAGGACAAATGTTGGCATATCTTCATGGTAAAGACTCTTGATGTGGCTACGTTGCAAAGACTCTTGAGATGGCTGTGTTGAAAAAATAAGTGTTGGTGCGGCTTAATTGACAAAGAAAGCATGCTGCATGACAAAAACAAGCAACAACAAAGAACTTGTCAGTAGAAAATCTCATGGCATGTCTCAACCAAAAAAAAAAAAAAAAAAATCGATAAAGAGAAAGCTTCAATTTTAATCTCTAGCCTGTCAAAAAAAAAAAAATGGTTAGTACAAACCAAGCATGTGAAAAAAAAAAGAGATAAAAAAAAATTATTAAATTAAATATTAAAAATAATAATAATAAAAATAATAATTTCTCTGCATAATTTCTCTACATAATTTCTCTACACTTAAAGATACTACCCACTGGAAATTTCTTGTACTGATTAATGCATACCCCGGAGGGCTTTATATAGGGATCCCTGGAAAGCTAATAGACAAAAGGGAAGAAGTGTGAAAATGGTTAAAAGGATTGTCAAAGAATATTGCGAGTAAATTTCCATAAAAGGACCGTGTTGTCAGAAAGAAATTGTGACACCAAACTTCAGGAAGAACCTATCGGCCTGCAAAAAGAAGTACACATGTTAGGAAAATACTGCACTAGATCTCAGAAAAATACCTATAGGCCTGCAAAAAGAAGTACACATGTCAAGAAAATACTATGCTATATCTGGGATGAAGTTCTAGGCCGCATGATTGTTCAAAGCTCCTTGTGCAGCCAACCTTGAAAACAGAAACAATTGCAGATTAACCAATGTCAAGCACTGTCAGGGCCGCCCAAGACCATAAATCCATGAAACCGACATTATAGGAGACTTCTACGGCCTTCGATTCACCAAACCTGAAAATGCCAGACCCAGATACCCGGCCACGCGCCACCACGCGCCATCACAATTTCTCAACGAACCGCGGCCTAGTCCTTCAAATCTGTGCAAACCTGATCATAAGTTCACAAAACTAACCCTACAGGAGTCATCTACGGCCTTAGATCGACAAAACCCAAAAATTTTGGGATCAAAAGAGCTGCCATATGCCTCCACGCGCCACCAAAATATTCGGCGTCAAATTCCTTCAGTCACACGCGCTGCCACACACCTCGCCTTGCGTCTACGCGCTCACACGCGCCGGTCTCCCTCACGCACCACACGCGCCACACGTGCCACACACCGAGCTCTGTGACGTCACGGCTGACGTCATCCCCCACTGACCGAACTGGTTTGACCCTGACCCGGTCCAAATCGCCCAAAAAAAAAAAAAAAAAAAGAAAAAAAGAAAATGCTTTGACCAAGTTTGACTTTTAATTTTGACCAAAAAGTCGAAATTTTCAAAAGGGGTCTGTCCCACTCAATTTTTCACGTACATTCCGATTTTGAGATCCGTTTCTTCATTCGAAACTCGGAAATTGTGCAAACGTCCAATTTCCAAAAAAGTTGACTTTTGCGTAAATATTGACCAAAAGTCAAAATTTTTAAGATGGACCTATCTTGCTCAATTTTTCGTGTACATTCCAATTTTGGAGTTTGTTCCATCATTTGAGACTCGAAAATTGCACAAATAACTCAATTCCAAGATAGTTATCTTTTGTGTTGAAATCAACCCAAAGCCAAGATTTTCGAGCCAAACTTGTCTTGCATAGTTTTTCGTGACTTGGAAATCACCAATCTAACTCACATCTCTGAAGTATTGACAATGTCCAAAACTAAAGCTCTCAATATCAAAATTTGAGATTCATCCACTTGGTCTGGACCCTCTCAAGGTTATTCTCCAGACTCCATCAAGACTTCCCTTTCAAAGTACAGATGGACTCTCACAAGTGTGTCTTGAACTTGAAATTACATTGGGTCACCCGTCCAACCCACCATTCCCCTTTCGGTGCCAAACATTCCCACCTACCATTCTTCATCTCTCTCACCTACCATTCTCGTTCCCTACTGGTCTCTCACCTACCATTCTCATCCACCGGTCTCACCAAAAATTCACATCCGCCATTCTTAACTACCTATCTACCATTCTTCGTCTCTTCACTATAAATAGAAGGGCCGGATTCATCAAGAACTCATCAAGAAAAACACACTGAGTCATGAAATGAAGATTTGCTTCTTTCAAATTTTCAAGTCCTCCTTCTCACAGCCATTTCTCACTATGACTTCATCATTCTCAACACTTAGCAACCAATATTACTTCATAATCAGTTTGAAATCAACCCTCTCATGGTTCGGTAGAAACCCTCTTCACAACATCATTGTAGTTTTGAGATCCAAACAAATTTTGTTTCTCCTCTTAACAACCACAGTTGTCCATAAAATTACTCATAACAAGGTCTGTGTCGACCTTCCATGCTTCCGTGGATTTGGTTGGCCAGGAAATCCAAGTCCAGCTGAGACACCTATTCCTAACCTTAGGTCTCCTATAGTCTCTCTCCAATTGCTTGGTCTTCCAGCAGAAGCAGCAGTTCGGAACAAACAGCAATTTGGCTGGTTTCTAAGACCAGAATCACAAGTTAACCCCATCTTTCATTTTTTTGTGCTTTTCCAACAAGTAGCAGTAAATGAAGATGGTAAAAAGTGTTGGGGTATCCTACAAATTGTCTTTCATCCAACACTTATAACAACCTCCAAGGCGCCAGCTCATCAGAATTCAGCATTTGGAGCCGGTAAATGGTCGCCAAAGCCTTATTCCATGTCCCAACCACAGTGGGATCCAAAAGTCATCGTCGTTGGTACCTCAAAACACACTTTCTAGAATTACTCCAACTTAAACTCAGCTTGAAGTATTTCAGAAGGTACTCTTCTGAAATTACTTCAACTTAACGTCTGTCGGCATGGTCCCATCACGCAGGCACATTCTACGACTTGCTGTCAGACCTCAAGCAACATACAGTCAGTCCCGGATCCAAAGTTGTACTTCCCAGAAACATCTACACCAGGGGATCCCCGACGTACAGGGCCAGCGCCATGGTGGCGTATGTTTCACCCATTCGCTTTGCTTCATCCCCGTCTTCTTCACCACCAACATCAGCATCCCCAAAATCCCTAAACTTCTGAAATTACCTCAGCTTAACCTGAATGATGCGATAACACACGCACATTCAACCATATTCCTACATGGCCTCGCCTTAATCCGAAGTATACTCTTCTGAGATGGCTTCACCAGCAGTTCTTAAAAACACAAGGCTAGCCCCATGACTCTGCATGCTGTACCCAGCCACCATCCTCGTATCCTTCCTATCTTCTACACCTTGTGATCGCCGCCAACGATCCAAAACATACTTCTAAAGTTACTTCAACTTAACCTCTACTGAGATGGCTCAGTCATGCGAGTACATTCAAATACTGGCAGAGCCCTTTTCGGTCTCATCAAAACCTTTCATATGGGTGGGTCTACTCCTCGAAAATTATCTCATCCTGCTGAAAGCTCCACCACCTTCAATTACTTCATTTGAAGAGTCAAGTGCAAAAGTCTGTTTTAGAAACTCATTCCTATATCACACTCTGAAACTATGTGCATGAACGAGTCTCGAGGGGGCATTTGTAGAGAGGGAAAATTCTCGACCTATCACAAGCTGACACGTCACACTACCAAGTCTACAAAATATAGCCAATCACAAAGCGCCACATACTGCTGCTAGGTTTTACTATTGCTATTCAGAAGCCAACAGAAATTTGCCAAGTGTCATGTAAGAACCAATCATGCATCGGCTCATGTAAGCGATGACCCAAGTAACCTCGCACGTGTAAGCGATGACCCAAGCAACCTCGCACGTGTAAGCAATGGCACAAGCGGACCAATCAGATTGTGACATGTGTCACCAGTCAGACTCCGCCACGTGTCGCTCATCCACCCTAAAACTCCTATAAATAGAAGCCTTCCTGAGACATTTAGGGAGGAGATCAAGCCATCTGAAGCACAGGCAGCATCAGAGAAGATTCAGAAGCATCAGAAGTATAGAAGCTCTGCCGGAACCAAGCTCTAAAGCCTCCAAGAACTTCAAGAACTTCAACCTTCGAATAAGAAGAACATTCGAAGAGAAATCATCAAAATCATCCTCCTAGATCCAAAAGTCTGCTGGAATCAAGCCTAAAGTGTCCGAAAACATCAACAAACCACAAATCGGTGAAGCTCTACGAATTCAAGCCTCTAAAGCCCCGAAGAACTTCCACCACAAATCCAAGAACACGAAGAACACACGAAGAACACGAAGAACGGGAAGAACAAAGGATTTCTAATAAGCTCATAGCCAGAGATTCATTGTAATTCCGTTTTAGCAATCTTCGATCCATCCCTCAACCAAATTGAAGGATATTTTGTGTTCAAGTCACAATTACATTACCACAAATCCAAATCAATAAGTCTTGCAAGGAGATCGAATCAGAGGATCACTCTTTTGTAAACACAGAGAATTATACCACAATCATCAATACAAATTCGCATTTGTGCAACTATTTTACTTGTTTGATTTATTTCGAACCAAGAAATTTAGTCGTCTACAGCTATCATTAAAAGCGGACGCCATAAATTGAAACTCTCTCTCAAAAAAAAAAAAAATGTTACATATAGACTTATATTTACGACTTTTTTATTACTATTATACTTTATACTCCTACTTGAGTATACGACCTCTCTATTTAACTTGTGTGTGTAGTGCATTTGGTAAACCAAAATTATCAAAGATTGTGAAATGAGAAAGACATCATTTATTGAGTATATGGAAGTGTCTCGAACATGGCCGAATAAGTATAGCACAAATTCCATGTCAATATAATCATAAATACAAAATATATGAATTAAATTGTAGTGTGAATATATATATATATATATATATTTTTTTTTTTTTGAGAAAGTTTTAACCTATGGTGTCCGCTCCTGATGATAGTTCTTTTTTATCAAACCAAGACATCAAACGGTTTTTGGTGTAGGTAGGGATTGAACCCCAGATCTCTTATTCAACCATCAGAGACTTTACCAGTTGAGTTAACTAGAACCCAAAAATTGTAGTGTGAATAATATGAGCTAAAACCCCCTTTTTTTTTTTTTTTTTTTAGTTTTGATATATGACAAGCATGACAAATATGGAGGTCATACAGTTCACAATATATTACCGTTATAATATATGATGTTTTAACTTGAACCCGGTCTTTTATATGCATAGTAGAAAGATAGATAGGAAGAAACTTTGACAAGGTGGGATGGGAAAATCCCTAATGACTTCCTAGCTATAATTATCCTGTGGATGTGAGAGTAAGAGATTAAATGCACTTAGAGAAATAGTCAATTAGTTGAAGAATTCTAGACACTCTCGTTAAAAAAAAATATATATATATATATATATATATATATATATATATATATATGAAAGGAATAATTCTATTTTCTTTTATAACTTATAATAATTCCTATTATAGAATTACTTGTAAAATGCCCAAAAGTATGTTATAGGAAGGGTAAGGTCAAAGCAAAGGAGTGGGTTTTTTTTTTGATATTTAATGTTGGGAAAAAAATATATGTGTATATATATATATAATAAATAATTAATCTAATAGATATTATTATAAGAGACAATATCAATCGAGACAATGTCAACAAATTATGGAATTATATGACCATTATTACTTGAGAAAAAAGACTATCATACATAAATTGAGTGAACAGTTTCTTTTGTGACAAAAAATATAAAAAGTTGCAATATCAAGTATTAAAATAAATAAATTTTTTTGAGAATCTTGAAATAAAGAATTGGATCTCTCTCTTTCTCTCTCTCTCTTAAAAATCAGATAGAATACAACTAGGATTGGATTGCATGGGCTATACTGTCATTTTTTTAGCTCGTCATGCAGTAATGATCATGAATCATGAGAACAAGAACACTAAAAATGAAAGATGATGTTGCCTACATTATAGTTTCCTTGGATTTTTCCTAGAGTTGATAACTTAAAAGAGTTTGTTGAGGCTTAAGGATAAAAAAGAAAAAGGAAGAGACAATGATCACACATTGTATTGTAAGGATATGTGTGATGAATAATTAAAATTTTAAATTTAAAACATAGATATCATTCATACATAAAGGACCAAACCTGTTGTGATGAAAGCCAATATGTATCTCTCATTCTTTCCTACAAGATGCATTGTGTTTGACTGTATCCCACCCAACTTGGAGGGAAATGATGTGAGCAATGCCAAAAATGCTTAGCCCCCTACATATATTACGAGGTTTTGTGCTAAGATGATGAAGACAATTCATTGCTTCTACCAAAAATAAGCTATTCATTGCTTAATACATACAATTTTGCTTTATATGGCATATGCATGGATTTATTTGGTTCGCAGTCAATCTTCCTTCTAAATTAGATGGAGTTTGAATTCTTTGCTCCAAAAATAGGAGAGAAAAAATAACAGCTTGTTGGCAACTTGGCATTACTAGTAGTTTCAAAGAACATGAAGATAATGTTTTGAGCAGATTCATTCTTCTTTCATCTGAAAACTATATATTAAGTATTTACTTCCCAAACATATTTTGCATAAAAACAAAAAAACTTTACAAAAAATTAAGATAGATAATATTTATTTGGTTTGCGGATATGCTTAGAATACAATCATCAGCCTCAACAATTTAATATTTCAGTAAAATATTGGTTAAACTCAACCAAAACATCTTGCATCAGTCTCAATAGTTTGTTTGATTTTTTTTTAATGAACAATACCTCAATACACTTGTTGAGGTGCTATTCAACTAATAAAAATATTTTTTATTCATTCTCACTCACTCTTTGTTGTCGTAATCTCTCTCTCTCTCTCTCTCTCTCTCTCAAGGTCCTTCGGCAGTGAGAAGTGGCCTTGTCATGAGATCGATGAGGTTCGTCATGAATCGACAAAAAGTTGACTGTGTGGTCCTTTGGAGGTGAGAAGTTGCCTCGTTGTGAGATTGATGAAGTTCATCTTGAATTCGAAGATGTTTGCGGAGTTGGGATGTAGGTCCGTGAAGCTTAGAGCTAGGATGTGGTGGTGTTTGGGTTGTCAAGATCGAATTCTTTAGGTTGATGGTTGGGTCTTTGGGTTGAATTTGAGCAAGGAGGAAAATGGGGGGAAAATAGCCTTGTTAGAGACATTTTAATTAATTAAAATAGAATAGTGATATAGGATTAAGACTGATATAATTGTATGTGATGGTAGATTAGCAAAAGTGACAAAGTGAGATTTTAAGACCAAATTTAGTTAAGAAAGCATCGAGGTTGAAGTAAATGCTCTCATGCAAGCTATATATGTGTCACTTCCAAAACACTTTCTAAAACCTCATATTAAGTAGATAGGTGACCAAAATATTCTTATTTCCTATATGAATATTTCATGGTTGGTTTAATCCTTACTATTGTTATTACTTTGACCCAAAGTTTGTGAATTTTAGTTCCACCCCAAGAGAGAGGAAATAATTGAAATGATTTCATTTTTAAAAATAAAATAAATTGAAAAGTGGAAAATTTTAAAAATATGAATAATAGGAAGTCATGAGATTAATCAAACTTTAGAGAGAGATCGCCTACCCCAACTATATTTTTTTGGAGTAACTTTAGCCTAGTTTTAGGACACAGAGGTAGTATGTATTGTGCTAGTTGCCGACACCATCACCATGTAAGGCTTAGAGTTAGAGAGGTGTGGTACTCATGTTCCATAGTTCTTAGGAGGCATTAATGGATAGATAAACTTCCACCTTTTCTCCAAAAAAAAAAAAAAAAACTTCCACCTTGAAGTTTCCCTTTTTTGAGATTTTATTTATTTATTATTATTTTAGACAAATTAATATAGGTAAAAATCAAACGAGTTTGTTTAACCTACAATACATTTTTAACTAGACATCTCCTATTATTTTAAATATATAATGACAAGTGATAGTGAATTTTAATCTTCACATTTTACTTAGTTAGTAGGTGATGTGACAGTTTCTCATTAAACTAAAAGAAAATTCCAATTAAAAGAGTACTGAAAATAAGCAAAACCTAAATCAAACAAGGATAAAAAACATATCATAGCCTTTGTTTGATGTCAACACTCATTATGAGTTACCTAAATTGTTATCTAGAAGATATAATTTTAGGCCCCAATCATCAATATTTAAAAATAATTCAACCTACTTTAAAAAACGAAAAATGAATTTGTGAGGGTCATCGATTAGTTAGCAAATCAATAAAGAGTTAATAATAATTATTTTTCATATATATATTTACTAGCTTCATCACACGCACTTCGTGCGTGTGATGAGACTTTTTATTTTTTGAGTTTACACGTTTTACTTATTTCAGTTTTATTTTAAGAAGAAGTTGTATTAGTACTTGACTATTAATGTGAGAGAGAAATGTGGAGGTGAGAAAAAAGTAGCTCCTGAAAAAAAAAACAGTTTTATTTTTTATATTTTTTCAGAAAGAAGAAATTGTATTAGTATTTAACAACTAACGTGAGAGAGAAATGTAGAGGTGGGAGAAAAATTATCTTTTTATTATTTATTTATAATTTAACTAAAAATTAGGAGTTTTTAAATTACTAATTTTACATGTTTAATCCTATGATTTAAGTCTTAGAAAATAGATAAATCTAAGTATATTTTGGACATTTAAATTAAAGATTTTAAATAAGAAAAACTTCTTCAATAGTAGAATAGATATCAAACCTTTTGTAAAGATGAAAAAAAAAAAAAAAAATCTATTTTTTGTGTCTTAACATTAAAATCCCGCTATAAACCGCTATAAAAAGACAGACGTAAGGAAAAAAAAAAAAAAAAAAAAACCAGCTAATGGGCTATGCTAGCTTGTCAAAGTACTCAAGGGGCCTATCGTCCAACCCAAGCTATAGTCCATTATAAAAAAAAAAAAAGAGCTTCCACACCTACACCCCCCCCTCTAGGTTCCAACTGGACCGCACCGCACTGAACCATCCAATGAGCGCTGACCATCCTTCTCTTTCACTTCCAGCCGAAAAAACTCCCACACCTTTCTCTCTCTCTCTCTCTCTCCCCCATCGCTCATCTAATAAAAGCCCAAACCCTCCCAAACCAAAACCAAAACCAAAACCGCAAAACCTTTCTCTCTCTCTCTCTGGCTCGTGACGGTGTTTCCTATTTTAATCCAATTTACAAGAAAACGCACCTCAAATATACACACACTATATATATATATATATATATATATATATATATATTAGCTGGAGAAAAAACAAAGAAAAAGCTTTGGATCTCAGATACATACGCCACTCAGATCATCATAGATCCCAAGCTATAAGGTACTCTCTCTCATTTCCTCTCTTTCTCTCTCTGATTTCATCCATGAAATACCGTTGCCGCGGTTTCTCTCTCTCTTCGCCGCAATCGGTTTTTTCCTGATAAGGTTTTTTTTTTTTTTTTTTTTTTGATTTTTTTTTTCTACATAGCGGTTTTTAATCCTTTGTTCTGTTTGGTTGCCAAGAAAATGTTCTGAATCGTTGATTCTGCGATTGTTATATTTCGTTTTCTTTGCATCCAAACAAAAGTAAAAAGTATATTAATGATGGAATTTGTTGTCAGATTCTGTGTTGTCACAATGGAGCTTGCGCAGCTAGAGGCATTGTGCGAGAGGCTGTACAATTCGCAGGACTCGGTGGAGCGAGCTCACGCGGAGAACACTTTGAAATGCTTCTCGATGAACACCGATTACATTTCTCAATGCCAGTACATTCTCGACCATGCCTTGACTCCCTACGCGTTGATGCTCGCGAGTTCGAGCTTGTTGAAGCAAGTCACTGAGCATAGCCTGGCTTTACAGCTCCGCCTTGATATCCGTAAATAAAATTTCCTAAAATTCTATTCACTCAATTGCAATTTTGTTGTTGATTCTTGCGAAATTTGAATGTATGAACTTTTTATTTATTTATTTTAATTATCTGTAGGTAACTACCTTATTAACTATCTGGCCACCAGAGGACCTGAATTGCAGCCTTTTGTAACCGCCTCGTTGATTCAACTCTTGTGTCGGGTTACGAAGTTTGGTTGGTATGATGATGATCGTTTCCGTGACGTGGTTAAAGAGTCAACCAACTTCTTGAGCCAGGTTACTTTGTAGTGCATTACATTAAGAACCCTGTCAACGCGTGAGCGCGTGTTTTTTTGTGTGTATGCGTCTTTAACTGCTCTGTTCTACTGCATTTATGTATGCGTTTTTCACGGTTTAGAGGTTCTTACCGCGTAATCATTAATTGAGTCAATTACCTAATTAGTATATGCTCTACTGTCTATGTATTGTTTTTTAATTAATTAGTTAGCTGGTTGGCAATGCTTGTTTGAAATATCTTTAAGATTTCTTTTTTAATAGGCAAGAAGAAATCAATTTATACAAGGAAAGTTTGTATCAAAGACATTTATGTAATTTTGTATACATGCATATAATGTTATTTGAGAAATGCTTGGGAAACTATACATTTTGGTTGTATGAGTGTGGAAACTGACGTGGCTGCTAGTGTCATGGCTCGTGTATCATTACTCATTTATCCTTACGAATTTGTCATGTGGAGGGTGCAACTCAAAGGTATTGCATATTCCACTTGGCACCATCACAAAATCAATGTAAAAGGGCAAGCTAGGCGCTCATCTAGGCACTCGGGTGAGGTGAGGTATTTAGCTAGTGCCTTATGCCCCTTGAGGTGAGGTGATGCAAGTGCCTTTCCCTCCTAATTGAGCGCTTTGCTTGAGGCGATAGACGCCAGAAGTTAGCTTCTCATTATACTAATAGCTCTATCATTTAATGTATCATACTAACACAGAAATCTGCCAATTTAATACTCATTTATATTGGCCATTCTTATACACGATAATATACCTTCCTAAGCCTATAAAAAAAAAAAAATGATAATATACCTTCCTAAGTGGTTCAACGTATTATTATTATTATTATTATTATTGTTGTTGTTGTTGTTGTTGTTGTTGTTATTGTTGATGTTGTTGCTGCTGCTGTTATTTTCTGTGTCAATTCAAAGCCCAAAAAACAAATTAGTATTTAAAGAATTATAATTATTTTTTTAAGGTAATTATTTAAAGACTAATGATCTTTTGTGAACATGTAGGCCCTTTAAAAATTTATGCAATACATTGCTGTACTTCTATAGCTACTTGTTGCATGCGGTTATCGGGTGTTATCTTTTGAGTGATTTTGTTTCCATCTTTTTGACTTTTTTATTTTTATTTTAATAATAAAATTTATACAATTAATTGTGATTAAAAGTTACCAATTGAGGTCTTGAGCGTGAGGGTGAAGATTATGATAATGATGTTGAATATGAATTATTCTGTTAGGGTTCATTAGTAACTATTTTTTTTTGTTTCCTCTCTATCTATGTATGTTTATTTAGTTTTGATAAATTGGAGAATTTGCCTAGGCGTACTTGTGGTGGGTTTGGTGTAAGAAGGCGGTAATCTTTCAGTGATCCCCCCATCCCTAAGAAAGTCACTAAGAGATTACCGCATCCTTGCTTAATGGGCCTCCCTAATTTCCTGTCATGCACGCAGTGGAAGTCTGGCACGGTGGCCTTTTATCCTTTAAGAAGACGATGTAGGATAAATTCGGGAATTTACCTATGTTCTTGGTGGGTTTGTGTTTTGAGAGTTTGTGAATGTAGGTTTAGTTGTAGAAGAAACGGATACTCAAAACTTGACTAGATTTTGATAAGATGAGGAACACTTGATAAGATTATACCATATATTGAAGCAAAAAAGTTTTTACTCCATTGTACTGTGGCCTGTGTTCCTTTGTTTTCTCTGACTGGGGTACAAGGGTAATGCTTAGGAGGGTTGTGGAAGTACTTTGTGGGTGGAGGAATTGGTCTGGAAAGTGCAGCGGCTCTATTTCGAATATGATCCCCATTTGCTTAACATGGGTAATTTGGAGAGAAATTGTTTGAGCTCCCAATTGGTTAACTGAAATTATTGATTGTAAGGTTGTTTGGGTGGGCCTACACACTTGGCAGCACATATGCATGTTTTGTTGTACTGTTTATTGTTTCAATTTTCTTTCATAATGTATTGAGCAATGTATTTTTTTAGGGGTGCCTTATGTATACACCGTGTACATGAGGCTTCCCTTTTAACAGTAAATTAAAAAAAAAAAACGCTAAGGAAAAAAAATATAGCTGAACAGTTTTGTTTCCCTTGTCCTTAATTGATATCCTTCACCTTCTTGCAATGCATTTGTTTACTATCATCCTACATTTTACTGTGCATCCATGAATTTTCTGCTTCTTGTGCATAATTTTTTTTCCTTGATTTTCTTATATAGTAGATTGCTTTTCAATTTGTGTAACCATACTCTTTAGCGCCTTCCTGCAAAATATTTGGTTCTCATATTGTATACTTTGCGTATACTAGGGTTGCACCCTATTTTGATGGAATGCTTACTTATATAAAAAAAGATAGCATCTGACATTTTTCTCATCATCCATCTTGGCTTCTCTGCTTTTTAGTCATACTTTTAATGCCCCGAATTGTTTCTTCCCTATCCTGTTAGATCAATTTTCATAATCTTTTAGTTTAGTTGATTTCTTTTCATTAAGGGTGTTGCTACTAATTGTTCCCAACTGGTGGTGTTTACATGGATGGTCACTAAGAAATAATTTATTTTTAACAGGCAACGTCGGATCACTATGCTATTGGTTTGAAGATATTAAATCAACTTGTGTCTGAGATGAATCAGGTAAGTCTACAACTATACCCAAGTTTATATAGTTAATGATTGCTCCCATGTTATAAAGCTTGAAAGATATGCTATTCTTATCCTTATCAAGATAACATTTCAGGATACTTGGAATGGTCACACCATACTCTTTTTATTTTTTTTTGGGTTAACAAAGAAGAAAGGTTGTGCAACCATTTTGATGCCTATTCCTAAGAAAGTCATACTAAAATGAAAACTAAGATTATATGTCTTTGTGACAATGCTGATATACCTTTGGCACTTTGATTTCATGTTACTTTATTTTGATGTTTGCACAAAGTGAAAAAGTGAGTCATGGCTGCATTTATTGGTTATGGTCCCTTTCCAAGATTAGGCATTATGGCTGCATTCACTTTCTCCTTTTATTTCTTATGTTATTACAAATGCTATCAGTTCTGTCATGACCAAACTAACAATAAACAAATGAATGCATGAATTTAATGTTGTTCTGTATTATTTTAATTAACTATTGAAATTTGATATTGTTCTTTATTTTTTTTTAATTATATATTATTGAAATTTGATGTAGTTCTTTATTAAAAATAAAAAGCAGTGATTGTTATACCAAGTACAAATAATTTCCAGACTCATTAAACCAAGTTCAATTGAATGTGATTGTTATACTAAGTACAACTAATTTCCAGACTCATTAAACCAAGTTCAATTGAATTTTTATGAGACGTTTCCAATTTTTCTTTTTGGGAAGTTGTGGTTACAAGGTTGACAATGACCCTTTTGTAGCTTTTCCCTTCTAACTTTATCCCGATCATTTGGATGCTAGTATAAATTTTAGTCCGTAGCCTAGGATCTTCAGGAAGATTTTCTTAGTCAATCAACTTCAACACGGTTTGCTTTGAATAACTTTGTTCAGTACCATGACTACTTGTTTTTTAGGCAAGTGGTGTTTGCTCTGATGTTTGTTTTCTTTTGAGAAATTTATCCATAATTGATTAAAAATAATAATATAATCAATTTCAATACTTTTAACACTAATTTCATTTAAAAAAAAAAAAAAAAAACCTAACGTGAATATTGTACTAACTAATAAAATGTCTACCAGCATTTGCTATTTAAATTTGGATATCATGCTTGGATATTAAGTTCTAGGTGTCAATGTGAACTTTTAAAAATTGAATCTACCACACATACCATACTTTGTTGAAGGCATACTATTAATCCAGTATAATACATGCATTTACAAAAATTTTCATCTTTCAAGTCAACCGCATAGCATTTACAGAACAGCTGCGGCAATCTGCTGATCTACATGCTTTTTATAAGCATGTTTTAGCTTAAAATTCTATGATATATCTCCTGATGTTATGACAGATTAATTTCAACTTCATGTGTACAAAATTGTGATTGTGCCTAACATTAGGAAGCATATTGTTTAGATTTCTTGTATTTGTTGGTTGGTTTTTGCATTTCTGTTCTCATAGTTTGGGAATATAAGCAATGCATTTTCAATTGTTGTGAGAACCAGTATTGTCTTAAGGAATCATCTTTGCTTAGGTTTGCTGGTCATAAAGGCTTTTCATAAATTTTCTTTTTTCCTTTTTCTTTGTGCCTCATCCCTAAATATAATTTTATTTATTTTGATCTAATTACTTACAACTGCTTGTATGTTTTTGACTTGTAAATCCTTAGCCCAATCCTGGTTTGCCTTCAACACACCATCGAAGGGTTGCGTGCGCCTTTAGGGATCAATCTCTTTATCAAATCTTCCAAATATCTTTAACATCATTGCGTCAACTGAAGAGTGATGGTAATTTGCTAAATATATTTAAGCTTTGATGAAGACCCTCCATCCTGTCTAAAGTTCTCATTTTCTGCTTCATTGGTTGAATTTTTTTTTTTTTTTTTTTTT
This sequence comes from Quercus glauca, assembly GCA_023736055.1. Lineage (NCBI taxonomy): Eukaryota > Viridiplantae > Streptophyta > Magnoliopsida > Fagales > Fagaceae > Quercus > Quercus glauca. The sequence continues at coordinate 81,754,210 of CM043318.1, read as the reverse complement.
TTTTTTCTTCTGATGGTTTTGCATCTATGTAACTTGCAGTTGTAAGTCGATTGCAAGAGTTAGCGCTCTCTCTTTCACTTAAATGTTTATCATTTGATTTTGTTGGGACATCAATTGATGAAAGTTCAGAAGAGTTTGGTACTGTTCAGGTATTTGCCTCTTCTGATTTATTTATTAACCATTTGATGGTCCTTCAAGTTCTTTTTGAATCACATTGTTAAGTAATTATGGAACATGGTGGTGATCTGACAGATTCCGTCTTCTTGGAGACCAGTTTTGGAGGACTCTGAAACATTGCAAATATTTTTTGATTACTATGCTATTACAAAGGCCCCTCTTTCCAAGGAGGTTAGTAAATTTCATGCTTCTTTTATATTCAATTTGTGTGTGTGTTTAAAACCTAGACATTTATTTAAAGTCAATTAGTCCTTAATTTGTTGGAAAGAGGTTCTTACACAACATTAAATTTTGAAATTGATCTTTACATGCTCCATAAAGATACACGAGAGAATAAATGGGTACCTAGGTATGTATATATGCTACTGATATTATTTCCTTTGTATTTGAATTTTTTGTGTGCGCGCGTGTGTGTGGAAGGAGGTGGGGGAGGGGGGTTTGATTGTATTCTTTGCCTCTGTGCTTTTTATTTATTTACTTATTTTAATAACTAATACATTTTATTAATAAAAAATGCATCAAGTACAAAGGGGTTATTCTAGATGAATAACATAATTAAGTTGTAAGAGTACAATGATCTAGGAAATTTCAAAATTAGAGAAGGGAAAGGATATGCCCCTGAAGTCAGCATCCACCCAAACAATGTTCTAAAAAGTTGCATCTTTAAATCTAAAATAGTATTCTCACACCCCTTGAGGGTTCTAGCATTTCTTTCATGCAAAAGACACCACATTAGAAAATGTGGAACGGCATTCCATATTGCAATGTTTCCATGGACAGAACTAGTGGGGTGGTTTAGGAGAGTTCAAACACCACTTGGTTGGATGGGACAAGGTGTAGCAACCCAATGGCTAATGGAGGGTTAGGGGTTTGGAAACTTATTCTTACTTTGGATAATCTCATGCTTAGGGGTCGCTCTTTGGCAAATCGGTGTTGCATGTGCCGTTAGAGTGGGGATCTATGGATCATCTCCTTCTTCATTGTCTTGTAGCGCTCCTTTGGTATTCAGTGGGTCTTGCCAGGCTCAGTGGCAGGATTATGATTTTGTTGGAGTCACTGGCTTGGGAAGTATAATTCAGATATTTGAAATTTAATTCCAGGCTGTTTGATGTGGACTATTTGGATGGAACATAATCGTTGTTCCTTTGAAGATTCTGAGAAGACGTTGGTTGAGTTGAAAGACTTGTGCTAGCATAGTCTTTTTGATTGGTCTTGGTGCTGGGGTTTTACAGATTGGTCTTCTCATCTATAGTTTTTTTCTTCTCTTAGATTAGCCTCCTGATCTCTCTTCTCTTTGTTTTCTCTTAGTGCTTTTCTATGTTCATCATCATAAAGACCTTGTTTGTTTCTTTCATCTTTTTTCATCAATAATATTACTCTTATTACCTATATAAAAAAAAACCATTATTTGTTTGGAATGGAGGTTTCGGTTGGAGGAAAAAAAATTGTGGAGATGGGTAGTTAGTGTGAACTATGGGGAGGAGTGGGGTGGATGGTACTTGAAACTTGTTCGAGGAGTGCAGCTGGATGAGCTACAGTGTTAAAGCTCTTTAGTGCGTTGTTCCAGTTTCTAATAGAAATAATGAATTGATATAATTTTTTTTTGATAAGTTAATGAATTGATATAAATGACAATGCATATTTTTCTAAATGACACTCAATGGCCATTGCCCATTGAGGATGTCCATTTTGTGTTTTGCCAAAATTAACTTCATTATACAATTAAATTTTTGTAAATGTATAAATATATAAATATATATATATTCCTGATAAGTTTTTTGCAAACAAAATTTAATTAGAGATGACAAATTGACTCTAAACATGGGGTGCCCACACGTTGCAACAAGCATGATTTTATTTTTTCCAAATTTGAAATTTGAAATAGTAATAACTTCTTTTTAAGAGATAAATGACACAATTTTAACAAGTTCTTATCAATTATCACTAAATTTAAAATTTAAAACAGTCATTTAAAAAGCTTTTGAACACATGTGTAACTCGTGTGAAGAGGCTAGTAATAATAATAACCATTGTCCATTAGTTGAATTAATTGGGTTCAATTGTGACTATACAAAGCAATTTATTGTCTCCAATTTTGTCATTTCTCACATCTTCAAGCGTTTTATTAATTGGTTACCAAATGGTGGTTTGTCAAACACTCTAAACACTAAAGCACTTTAGTCCAAAAGCTCTGCAGTTATAGATCTAGTTCCTACAATAATGCCAAATGTGTCCTTAGTCTAAGCACCTAGCTAACATGGAACTAGTTTTAGAACCGAATGATTGCACTATATGGACGGAACTAGTGCTGCTAATGCTTGATAGCAAGGATAATTCAAAAAGAAAGTAGTGCCTATCCATTGAGAGCATTTGTTTCTTGGTAGGGCTTGTCAAATCATTGAAAGGCTTTGGTGATTCTCCAATTTGGTAATTTGAAGATTTGAAAATGGTTGAGTTTGCCAATGGTTAGCGTCTCGAGAAGTTTAGAAATGGAGTTAAAAGACAGTTAAATGACTATTAACGATAAAAATAGCCCAATCAAGATTCTATGAAAATTGAGAAAAGGAACAAAAAAAAAAGAGTTCATAGTTTCCACTGCATTTGATTTTTCATTCTAACATAGAATCAAATTTACTAGTGTGCATTGATCATTTTAACCAAACAAGACTTAGTAAGGGGAAAAACAAATTTCTATGGAAGAATATAAGGAAAGGGTGGGTCAAATTTGCTCACTTCATTAACACTGAGGTGGGTGTGGGCTTTAATATCAAGTTTTGGTGTGACTCTAAGGTGGCTTTTCCATAATTATTTCATAATGATTGTAAGGAGGAGGCTTTAGTGGTTGATCACTTGATCTATTTTGAGAATACTTTCCACTGGAACATTAGTGTATTTAGAGCAATGCAAGACTAGTTATTGGAGTCCATAGCATCTTTATGGACACAATTTACTCGATCAAAGTGAGAAGAAGTGGCGTTGATGAATTATGTTGGAACCCATCTAAAAGATTCGCATTTGAAGTTAACTCATACTAAGCTACACCTTCCATGTTTGTATTTTCCTTAGGAGAGTATATGGAAGCCTACAGTCTCAACTAAAGTGGCATTTTTCCTTTGGACATCAAACATTGAGGAGGGTGGGGATCAAATGTGGTGCGTGTTGAAGAAGAAAGGGGAATTTGATACTCGTTCTTATTATAATGTACTCAGAGGTTCCTCTTCGGTCATATTTCCCTGGAAAGGTATTTGAGGGGTCAAGGTACCTAGATGGGTTTCATTTTTTTTTTTGGAGTGCGGCTTGGGGAAGATACTGACTGGTGATAATTTAAGGAGGAGAGGTTTTTCTATAACAGATTGGTGCTGCATGCGTAGGTGTAGTCAAGACACTATGAATCATTTATTGATTCACTATGTGAAGGTTGTGGTGTTTTTGTCCTTAAAATCCTTTGGAATCTCTTGGGCTTTTCCTAGAAGGGTGATAGATCTTTTTGGGAAGAATTGGTTGGAGAAATACTTGTCCGATATTTGGAATTTGATTCTGTTGTGTTTGACATGGTGTCTTTGGAGGGAGCATAATGGTCTCACTTTTGAGGATGTGGAGAGCTCAGATGATCAACTCTGCTTGCCTCCTTAGTTGGCACCTTGTTTGATTGGTCTTGGGTTTGGGGTCTCATACCTGGTGAATCTGTCCTGATGTTTGTAGATTTGCTTCTTTCTTGTATGTAGTTGTTTTTTTTCTGGTAACCTTTGGCTGCTAATTTTTTTTGCATATGGCAGACCTTTTATAATACTTTTTCTTACCTATCAAAAAAAAAAAAAATGCTATCAACATTGAGGAGAATTTTAGCTGCCAAGAGCCTTGTAGCTCAACTAGTTGGCAACTCTTGGTGTTTCCAATGTAGACATCTAGGATTCAAATCCCCCCACCCCCAACTATTGAATTAAAAAAAAAATTTGGGGAGAATTTTAGCTATAGAAAATCTCATGAAACGAAATTTAATTGTTGTAGATTGGTGTTGTTTGTGTAAAATCGGTGGGTGAAAATTGCAGATTGCCTTCCTCTTCATTGTGATGTTGCTAGAGAGCTTTTGAGTATGGTGTTTAGTCTCTATGAAGTTCAATGGGTTATGTCATATGGTGTGGTGGAGCTGTTAGCAAGCTGGCTGGTAGATTTGGTAGATTTAGTAGAGATTTGGAACACAATCCTTCATTGTCTCATGTTTTGAAGGATGTGAAAAATGTCTTTGACCTAAATTTTTATATCTAGAATTTTCTTGAGATGCTTGGCACCTGTAATTTTAGAACTTTAATTTAGGTGTGCCTATTGTATACTGCCCATGTATATGGGTTGTGTTGTTTTGCACTTGTTAAATGAAATATTTACTTATGGCAAAAAGGTTCCTTTTGTCATCCACTTGGACATACTACCTGATCTGGTAATTCACCATTTTCCTGCAGTAATATTCTCTCTTAAACTATAGTCAGGCCCAAATAAAGTCATCTTTGGTTAGGTACCAGTACCAAAATACTAATTGAAGGGGCAGGTTTAAAAGTGAAGCCTCTATCGCCTCAGGGTTTGTGCCCTTCCCTTCCGAAACATAGTAATGTACATAATGTGGTGATAAACTCAACTAAAGTCAGCTCAACTAAATTTTTAATACCAAATAATTGGAGTTGGCCTCGTGGATCCTTTATGCCGCTTGGCATTGTCTAGGGTGGCGTTCTCATTTGCTTCATTAACAACCATGTTTTTCCTTGTAACCACATCATTAAAGTGCATATTGTGGATATATGAAAAAGCTTCAATGGTATTCCCTCTTCTTATAAGATAAGGTGGATGTTGAGGTTATGGGATGGGGGACTATACACACCTAGGGGAATAGTCAGCTGCTCAAAAAGCTTTGGACACCCTTGTTAGCAAAAAAAAAAAAAAATGAAGGCTGAGGTTGAATGTTTAAGACCCACTGGTTGTGTGTGTTACTTACCAATAAAAGAAAAAAATAATTCTAGGGCACTACTTTAAAGGCTTGTGCCGTTGGAAGGAGGTTAGAAAGTTATGGAAGAATAACAAAAATAAGTTGAGATATTTTTTATAAGTAATAAGCTTTGTTGATATCAAAAAAGGGACACCCTAATACACAGGGAGTGTACAGGGGTCAACAATCAAAACCGGAAATTACAAGAATCAAGAAAAACAAGAAGAGAAGAGAATGATTGGTTTCGCAAAGCAGACAACCAATCCAATAAAGTTTTAAAGAAAAATAGCCTGAGGTCGGGTATGGATCTCTCATTATCTTCAAAACATCTATTATTTCTTTCCTTCCAAAGACACCATTAAACAATGGGGAATAATTCTCCACATATGCCCATTTTGATGACGACCAAACCGGCCTAGCCAACAAGCTAGAAGCCCCACAACTGATTGTGGTATAAGTTTATTATAGTCATTTACTTATATATATATATATATATATATAAAGTCGTTTGTTTGCCAAAATGAAAACCGTGCTTTTTATCATTTTGGGATTCAGAATTGCTTGTGCCTTTTTATCATTAGTTGCACCTGTAAATAAGATTGGCTTTACCTTTTGAAAGTCTTGACCTTGGGCTAGGTTGGACTGGGAACTGCTGAGTAGAATTAGAACTCTAGAAAAAAGCACCGAGTGAACTCCATTTTGGCATTGGTAACATGTTGCGAGTGCAACTCCCTTCTTGACCAAACCATGTAACAAACCACCTTAGCTGACTATAGATAACAAGTAAGAAATGTAATCTTCAAAGTCAACTTCAAGCAGTTTTCTCAAAGCATGAACTTTCTATAGGTTATACTTGTTTTTAAATTGACAAAATGTTTAAATATGATATATGGAACTGAAAAAAGTTGTTCCAGATAATCCAATCATAGCTATCATAATCCAGTCATGTCTCTTCTTCTTAGCATAAATCTCAGATGTATGGTACTTAATTTCTTTACTAGTTAGTTTACAATGTTGAAAATTAGTTAGGGTATATTTGATGGCTCCTTGTGCTTGCTATGAGTGGATTGCCATTTGCAAAGTATTTTTGGATTATATGAGCATATATTTGCTTTTGATAATCGTGTCCACTTAAAATTTGAGCAATGATGGTTTGCTATTATTCTTATTTTGCTCTCCAATTTACTTGGTCTGTTTTTGTTTAAAGTAAAGAATTTCTCAGGCCGTCTCTCTCTGTCTTTAACTGGAAAGTTTTTCTTGTTGATTTGTTCTTGAGTACGCTGCTTTTAAACTTTTTTTCTTAGGGTTAAAACAATTTTCTTTCCAGGCACTGGAGTGCTTGGTGCGACTAGCTTCTGTAAGACGTTCTTTGTTTACGAATGATGCTGCTCGTTCTAAGTTTTTGGCCCATTTAATGACAGGAACCAAAGAAATCCTGCAAACAGGGCAAGGTGTGGTTGGCTTGTCACGTCTTTTTATTTCTTTTGCCTTTTTACTATATCGATGCTGAGTGGCAATTGAATGATTGTTGATACTCTCTCTCACCCTCTCTGTGTATGAGTGCCCATGTGCATGTCTATGTTACTGCCTAATCATAATTGATTTTTCTTTTTTATTTTACCTTTGTGTTTTTGTATTTTGTATGAGAGATTTGACTACTTGTTTGGAAAAATTTTATTTGACCTAGTTCTAGTAAGCAATCGTTTGCCTTTAACAGCTTTGTCATCAGGTTGTTTAAGCTGAAAATTTGCCATGTTAGGTTTTTGAGTTCTATATCTGGTGTCAATGGAACTTGTGTTTTTGAAAATTTATTTATGGCTTTCTAGGGTCAGTGCTTATTTATGTATAAAATATGGTGAGAAAATAAAGTTAATAGAGGTTCAAACTAATCTATCACCATATCAGGAGATAAGTCATAAAATTTTAGGCTAAAATGCTATTATAGAAAAAAGCATTCAGTAGTGGATATCTGCAGCTGTTATGTATGTGTTATGTGGTTGAAACTTATGAATTCATTTTTTGTTATAGTTAATTAGTAATAAGCTTTTAGCAAGTCAGTTAATGCTTGCTTCACTGTTAAAATGTTTACGTTAATGCCTGGAAGTTTGCTGTTCTGCAAAAGTGAATTAAGATTCAAATGTAGTGTTGTGATCTTCATAGCACCACACACAGCTGTTGATTATTGGAACATTTTTAGTTTATGGTTTTTTCATTTCTCTTCACTTTTGGGTTTGTATTTACAATTTTTTTGATTTGATGGGGGTATCAGGTCTTGCTGATCATGACAACTACCATGAGTATTGTCGTCTTCTTGGACGTTTCAGAGTGAATTATCAGGTATTTTTCTTTTAAGATTCTGGACATCTGGTACTCCTTTTTGGGCTCTATATGCATATTGAGTATGCTCAATAACTAAATTTTGTCGTGTAACTGTCTATTTGATAGCAACATCCAAGCAATCACTTTTCTGGAAAGAGAGTTCTTTTGTGCATTTGTTTGAGTTTGTATGTATTTGCTTTTTTATGTTCATAGAACTACACTGCTAAATTTCTATGAAATATAATGCCATATTATCAAATCTGATGATTTCATTTTTCTTTTTATTTCCAGTTAGTAGATGTGGCATTGTTTACTAACTTACCTGTTTGCTCTCTTCTATTGTTAGATATTCAATAAGAAATATGTTTATCATGCCTTCTGTGGTTGGATTTGAATCCTTATACTTAAGATACACAATGACTACAAAATAATAAACTTAACTCATAGTGTCTTAGCTTTAGTAATTAGTAGTACCAGTTAATTACATTAGTCCTTTTCTGCGTGCTTCATTTATGGTCATCTCTTCTAATGTTTTGGCAATCACAAAATTTAAGTTTTAATGTGTTATGTTGATTTCAATTAGCTAGGTTGAAAAGACAAATTGAAGAAAATTGTATAGGAAATTTCTAAAATTAAGTTGGGGCATAAGTTTTTATAAATACTAAGGAGTAGATAATCTTTTACCAAAAAAGTAGCAAGGATCACTAGAGATACTCAAATGGCTAGCCTTAACATCCTGCTAAGAGCTTTGTCTCATATTGCAATGATCTTTCAGTTACTACAAGTAGTACTAGAAGAGTGAGGGGCTCCCTTGGCATCTATTATTGGGACTATTCCTGCAACTAGATGCATTTCTATGAGTAATTGGCGGAACACCGTTTAAGTCCTGATGTAAGCGTGCATCTTTTTTAGTGAGGAAGATGATCTTGGCCGTTCACTTGTATGAGGGCCTGTTTGTATTCTACTTTTAAGCCAGCAGTCGAATTAGATTGCCAGTTGTCTTGACTGTCTTCTTTACCCTGCAGCATTCATGGGACACATTGGTTTGTGGTCCTGCAATCTAGTTGCATTAAAATCTGTGGCCATGGGATTGCCACCAGCACTAGTATTAGATTGGAAAATCTTTTTGTCTACTTATTAACACTTTGTTTATTTTGTTGTAAATTTTTTACAAAAAAAAGGATGATTGGATAAGCAACACCCATTTCTTTTTTCATCCCTCCTTTTATCACTGCTGCTTTGTGTTAAAGGTGTTGAAGTTTGTTGATGGATGTCTTCAATTTTAGAGAGGAGACCATGGAGATTCAATTTCTTCTTTTTACAACAATTTTTTTTATGTATGTGGAATCTCTGCATTGAAGCCCATTTGGGATTCATATTTGGTAGCATTCTTCATGCCTGGCATTTGGCAGTATGTTATGCATATGCATGAATGAGTTTTCCATAAGCTTATACTGTTAGAAATTCCTTTTTGGAGCCTTTGCTTGTGATTTGGAAAATTTTTGTAAAAAGGTTTTTTTTTTACTATTGAACTGTCCAAATTTTCTGTGGACATCTATTTGATGAAAATATACTGGAATTATTTGTGTGAGTGATTTTGTGGTATGATACTTGTTTGTAATTTTTCTCTTTTACTAATGGATTTCAAGTTATTTTTTCTTCTCTTGATTTGGTGACGCAGGCAGTGCATATATACAGTGACTTCTTCAAGTGACATGTTAATGAATTGTTATGGTTCTATAAAATAATGAGCACGAATGCTCATGTTTGTTACATTTGTAAAATTGTGTTGCAGTTGTCAGAACTTGTGAATGTGGAAGGCTATAGTGATTGGATTCGTCTGGTAGCAGAGTTTACTTTAAAGTCTTTACAATCTTGGCAGGTTGGTTGGTGTTTATTACTTTCAATTGATTCTGTAAGAATGCTGTCTATAAGTGATTCCTAACACCTTCTGCAATTAGTATTACTGATTATGTTTATGCTTGTTTGCCAGTGGGCCAGCAGCAGTGTCTACTACCTATTAGGGCTGTGGTCCAGATTGGTTGCATCTGTACCCTATTTGAAAGGTGATGCACCAAGCTTGCTGGATGAATTTGTCCCTAAGATTACAGAAGGTTTCATCACATCGAGGTTTAACTCCGTGCAGGTATAGCAACCCATGCCTTCTTTGGGGACTGGTATTTTGGGTAACACTTGAAAAGCAAGGACAGCAGCCTCCCTGTTTCTTCTGTTTGTATTTTGTAGGCTGGATTGCCCGATGATCTTTCTGAGAACCCGTTAGACAATGTTGAACTTCTTCAGGATCAACTAGATTGCTTTCCTTACCTTTGCCGATTCCAGGTTAAATTTCTATTTATGGTTTGTGCTTGTTTTCTTGTCAGCCTAAAGTTAATTAAGTTCTGTTCACTGAAAGAAGTGTTTTTGTTTATTGAAATACTCTAAAATCTATCTGCGGATCTTATTTTGTTGGAGCTGTATTGGCATAGTAACAACATTGTTTTGTTGAGTTGCAGTATGAGAGCAGTAGTTTGTATATAATAAACATAATGGAGCCTATTCTGCAAGCATACACGGTATGGCCATTTATCATCAGGATGGCCTTTTGTTTTTGAAAAAAAAAAAAAAAAAAATACTATGGGCTACTGCGTAGCTGATCATAATTGTTCTTTTTGATTGACTAAAATAGGAAAGAGCTCGGCTACCGATCGCTGATAACAGTGATCTCTCTATTATAGAAGCCAAACTTGCTTGGATAGTTCATATTGTTGCTGCAATTGTTAAGACAAAACTAAGTACCGGTTGTAGGTAAATAGCCTTTTATATTTTTTAGTAAGTTTAAATCATTGTTGTTGTTACTTTTATTTGAATTAGTCAATACCATGGCATGTTTACTTTGGCAATCTTTGAATGGTTCTTTACTCTTCTAATATGCAGTGTTGAGTCACAAGAAGTGTTTGATGCAGAACTTTCTGCTCGTGTCTTGCAATTGATAAATGTAACTGACAGTGGACTACATGGCCAGGTAGACAAGCAAGAATCACCTGCCGCCTACTTAATTTGAATATTAGATGAAACATTGATTTTCTAATGCCAATTGTTATATTTCTATTAATAAACCATCCTTGGTGCTTGGAGTCTCATGCATGGGATTTCAGATGAAAGTGAGACCTTCTTTTGTACTGCATTGGGTTTATTAATAGACATCTGGTTCATGCCCTCAAATGTGGAAGTCTGTGTCACAATGATCTCTGTTTTAAAAGGTTGAGAAAGTACAAAAAGTGTGTGCAATACTTTACTAATGTTACACAATAAATTTATTAAGGTAACATTGGTTTATCCGACCTATTTGTGTACATAGGGAAAAGGAGACCATTTAGATAAGTCTTACTTTTAGTGGACCGAGTACTTGGAGGCTGAAAATTAGGACGACTATATCATGATTAGATGTCGACTTGTTACAATTGCTATTGCATCAATTGTATGCTTCTTCTGCACTTTGAAAAAGAGTGCCAGTAAGAATATTTGGACATGCAGTGATTAAGATCCTCCAACAGTAGCTAATTCTTTCAAGTTTGGCCCAGCAGAATTGCTTTATCCCCAGTTATTTTTGTGTTCAGCCAATAAAGAAGCTTATGTTTTTGAAGTGTTAAGCCCTCCAGTGGGAGATAATGACAGAGTGTGGAGTTTAAGATTTTTTAGGGAATTCAATGATTGGGAGTTAGCGGCTTCATGTTCCCTTCTTCATTTCATCCAAACCTGGATTCCTAGGGGTGATGGGTGTGACGGGCTTTGTTGGGGTCTTAATGGAAGTGGGAAGTTTGACGTTTGGTCTTTTTATCATAAGATTCGAAATGCAGCTCTTTCCACTTTCCCTTGGAAGGGCATTTGGAAAGTCAAGGTTCCTAAAAGGGTGGCATTTTTTATGTGGACAGCAGCTCATGGTCAGATTCTAACCTTGGATAACCTTATGCTTTGTAGTCGGCCTTTGGCCAATCGTTGTTGTATGTGCTGTTGTAATGCAAAATCTATGGATCACTTGTTACTTTTTTGTCCGATAGCTCATTCTTTGTGGACATATATGCTTCGGTTGTTTGGAATTGATTGGGTTATGCTAGGTTCAGTAGTGGACTTATTATTTTGTTGGTACCATTGGCTTGGGAAGCACAGCTCTGATATTTGGAATTTGGTTCCAAACTATTTAATGTGGACTATTTGGACTGAACGGAATTGACGTTCTTTTGAGGATAAGGGGAAAATTGTGGTTCAGTTATTAGATTTATGCCAACGGACCCTCTTTGATTGGTCTCGGTGTTGGGGTCTCTTGGATTGTTTTACCCTTATGGATTTCGTTTCGTCTATTAGAATATCTTAGTGGCTGCTTGTGTCTTTTTGTTCACTACTGTGAACTCTTTGTATTTTCATGCTATTCCTTTATTAATAATATTATCTTCTTACTTATCAAAAAAAAAATGATGATATTGAACAAGGGGTTTCTTTGTCTGTTAGAAGTAAAAGGGTGACAACTTCTTGTGCATAGTCTTGCTAGGCCATCCTTGTGGTACTTGATGGTTCATTCTTGGTCTATCTTTAAAATTTTGTTTTTAAAGAATATCAGATGATGGTTATCATGGTGGCTTTAACAGTTACGAGGTCTTGTTGGTGGTCATGGAGAAATAATCATACTGTAATGCATATTTTGCTTGGTTCTTTATTGTAAAAGATTTTCTTTGTAGTTCTGTCCTGGTAATGTGACTGTAGTTGATAGTTTTTATTTTTATGGGTGATGCTGGCTTGTTTTCTCCTGGTACTTGCATTCTTATCATGATCTCTTTTTAATATAGCTTTGTATGCTGTACAAAGTAAGATCAATATTTCTTCTTAGACTACAGAACATGCTGATTTTGATTTTTGTAAAATATTCTTTAAGAGTTATTGTAACATTTTGATATTAGCGATCCTATAATATATATATGTGTGTATATATATATATATTGATATTAGTGAAAGATGAAAATTCCTCTCTCTCTCTCTCTCTCTCTCAATATATGTTGCAGTGCCTTTGGAAATTGTTCTCTTTGAAGTCTGAACACATTCCACCAATTTCCATTTTTACATTGATAAATCACCACTTGTCCCTAAAGCTTAGGTTGTTAAGATATAGGGGATTTAATCATTTACCATTATTCAACACTCCTAGCATTTGTGGCCCTAGACTCTCCCACATTAAGTAGGCCCAACACATAATTTTTATTATTTCAATGGGAAGTAGAGTGGAGAGGGTTTGAACTCTAATCGACCTGTTGATAGTTGATACTATGATAAACTAGCATTTGTCTCAACTCCCAAAATCTGAAGTTGTTAGGAAATGGTGAAGTTAATTATTTAACCATTATTGTAACAAATATTTTGATATGTTTTTCATTATTGATTTCATCATCTTGGCATTTTGTAGAGGTATAGTGAAGTAAGCAAGCAGAGACTGGATCGAGCAATTCTTACGTTCTTTCAGCATTTCAGAAAGTCCTATGTAGGTGATCAGGCCATGCATTCCTCCAAGGTAAATAAGTTTCTCTTCCTATTTAAATTAAGTTTGGTTGCTGCATATTTTTTTTGAGATCTCTTTTACTGTTGCAGCAGTTATATGCCCGGTTATCTGAGCTTCTTGGGCTCCATGATCATCTACTACTATTGAATGTCATTGTTAGCAAGATCGCGACAAACCTTAAGTGTTATACAGAGGTGAAAGGTTTATTCTTATTTTAGTTGGTTATATTTTTCTTGGATAGTGTATTATATTTTTATTTGTGCTTATTTCAGAGTGAGGAGGTAATTGATCACACCTTAAGCTTGTTCTTGGATCTGGCATCCGGGTAAGTCTATTACTTACATACTTGGAAGAAACATTTGGAGAAATTGTTTTTTGTTTGCTAAAATTCATTGTTTATTGATTTTTTTCAATTACAATTAATTGGTTGACCAGTGTGGAAATTTTTTGGGTTGCAGGTATATGACTGGGAAGCTGCTTTTGAAGTTGGATACTGTTAAATTCATTGTGGCAAATCATACAGTAATTTCAGCTCTGAACTATGTCTTTCTTTAAAAAAAAAAAAAAAAACTACTGTCTGTGAAATGAATCTTTATACTTAATGTAGTCGCTCTTTCCCCACATTTCTGATTTCAGAGGGAGCACTTTCCATTTTTAGAAGAATATAGATGCTCTCGAAGCAGAACAACTTTCTATTATACTATTGGCTGGTTAATTTTTATGGAGGACAGCCCCGTGAAATTTAAGTCATCAATGGATCCACTTTTGCAAGTACTCACCTCTCTCTCTCTCTCTCTCACTCTCTCTCTCTCTAAATGTGTGTTTTGCACATATCCAACTTGTATCTTAAACAGGATTCTGCCTGATAGTGTAAATGGTAACTGTGCTTCAGTGCTTGATCCTGTTAATTTTGGCACTCAATACATGCCTTTTCATTTCACATAGTTAAATGAGACACTTATCCCTTTGGCTTCTCAACTTTTATGGCTCTTGTTGTTATTACTGTTGTTATTGGTATTGTTGCAATCATTGATGTTAATGTTACTGTTATATCTTTACTATTATTGTTGTTGTTGTTGTTATCATTATTTCTTTCTTGTTTATTTACTATTTGTTGGAATTGTTCTTGTGAAAAAATATAAAAAAGATCATAGTTGTTACTGACTGAATAGATGGCATGCCAATGAAAAAAATTCCTTTTATATATATATATATATATATTATAAATTTTCACTGATAGAATGTATATGGAATTTTAGGTTCTTATCAGTTTAGAGTCGACTCCTGATTCGCTGTTTCGTACTGATGCGGTGAAGTATGCATTAATTGGTTTAATGAGGGATCTCAGAGGAATTGCAATGGCCACAAATAGGTAAGTATAAATTGAATTTCTGAATTTGTTTATTGTCAATGAGCGTTTAACTATACTACTGTGAATGCTTTTGGATATTTTTCAGTCGCAGAACTTATGGGCTTCTGTTTGATTGGCTATATCCTGCGCACATGCCACTTCTCTTGAAAGGCATCTCGCACTGGACTGACACACCAGAAGTAAGGAAACACTGTTAGTTTCTGCCTATATTCGGATTTTTTGAACAGTACCCACACATGTATGAATAGTCAAATCATACTAGTTAGAATTGGAATCCACATTTATCAACTCAACTGTCTTAATCCCAATGATATTGCGTTGGCTCTATGGATCTCATTAACTATTTGTCGTCATATGCATGTATATTAGGATCAATTGAGAATGTTACACCAGTCCATAACTTTTTATAGGATTAATAATTTGAAAATTTGACTGTTGGATTACATATTTTCATTACTCTTACAATGCTCGCCAAATTTTGTGTTTTGTGTATAGTTTGAAGGTTAAAAACTTGAAATTTAAACAATTTATGATGAGATGGTTATTGATATTCAATAATCTTGATTTTTGCAAGCATGAAAGGTATAAGGAAATAATTTAATTTAATAGTTGATTTGTCAAAATACTCTTTCAATGAAAAATTATTGAGTGTTGTAAAATTGCATAAAGTTACACCGGTTGTAACTCAAATCTAACCATATATATAAACCATGTCTCTCTGTTTTATATTTGGTAGTTTTTCATTTTTAATGTTTGCATGAGATGGGTTTTTTTTTGGGGGGGGGGGGGTGCTTGCCTGATGTCTCTCTAGTCTCTTGGTTGAAAGAAATGGATAAGAATCTCTTGCCTACTCATCTTTTTGGATTATGTTATTTTACACTACCTAAGTGCAGCAGTGATGGCAATGGCAATCCAGCCTAGTGGCTGTATTGATGAATGAATAGTGAAAGTGCCCATGGGACAAGATTGAGTAGGCCTAACTCCCTGTTGAATCTTTTCGTTTTGTGGAAATTGATTTACATCAAAGGTTGCGTTGTGCCTGTGATTGGAGAAGAACACCTACTCTAATAGATGCACACTCATCTCTATGTGAAAATTTTGGTGGACCTTTTCCATTGTAGTCATGACCAACGTTCATGTCTTTTGATGAAATTACTTGTAAAACATGAGGGTGTATGTTATTATGATGGAATTTGGAGTTGATCAGACATTCCCTCGTCCACATTAGCTGCCATATGTGTTATATTTTTGGGTCTATCCTGACTCAGTTCATTTACATAATATAAAATTTTTGATTTCTCTTAGTTTTGGTTTGTGGAATCAATTGGAAAAAAGAATTATTTATTTATTTATTTATTTTTTCTGTTTTCTAGGATCTACGCATATTAGCTTCTGCCCCTCTATTTGCATCGGCATTTTTTTAATAAGTGAAGGATAAAAGTTAAATAAGTAATGACTAATGAACAATGTATGCAACTGAAAACATACATGCAGACATATACCAATTGTTTATGATATATATATATATATATATATATATTTTTTTTTTCTTCTATTTGTTAGTTTCATTTTGAGTTTTGTTTTTGTTTTCTCTTATTCTTATTGGTTGGTTCTTTAGATCTTTCTCTTTTCTTTTCTCATAAGGGTCTTTTCTTACTCACTTAATAATGCAGGTTACCACACCATTGTTGAAATTCATGGCTGAATTTGTGCTAAACAAAGCCCAGCGTTTGACTTTTGACTCCTCTTCTCCAAATGGCATACTTCTTTTCCGTGAAGTCAGTAAATTAGTTGTTGCGTATGGGTCAAGGATTTTATCTCTTCCAAATGTTGCAGATTTATATGCCTTTAAATACAAGGGTATATGGATTTCCTTAACCATTATTTCAAGAGGTAAGAACGGAAGCCTTGTTTTACTTTATTTGCTTGGTGGTTTTCAGTGTGATGTTGAAGTCTAATAGGATCTTTTGTTGGGTGACTAGTAGTTTGGTTTGTGTATAATTTGGTTTTTGTATTTTTCCTTAATCTAAGAATGGAAATTATTTTTGTTTCTTGATTAGCTTTTTGTGCAGTTGTTCTTTTTACAAAGGACAAAACTCATATACAATTTGTTCCTTAGGTTCCCCTTTTAAGATTCTATCATGTGGCTGTTTAATTAAAAAATACACTTTTCATTCCATGAGAAAAAAACCACATGGTAGAATTTAAAGAGGGGAACCTAAGAAACAGCACCTAAAGACTGTACCTAAGTCTTGCTTTTTTACAAAAAAAATAAAAGTAGCACTTTTATTTATTTATTTTTAAATGTACCTATTACATTTTTATTTATTTATAGATCTTCTGAATTTATATTATAATTCTTTAAGAGTTGCTTTGCTATACTAGCATTCTATGTGCTTATGAAATCTTCCCCCTTCCCCCTCTTTTATGATAGGTTCATTTGAACTTGCCCCTTTATTTGATAATTTTTTTTTTTTTTTAAAATTTTCTAAACAAGATCTTTCAAAAATTTATCTTACCTAGTAGTGCTGAGATTAATGAGAAAAGTCCAGAGTTTTTTATTTATTTTTAATTCAGAAAAATGAAATAAAGACATTTTATTTGTATACAACATCCTGCAAAAGTCTTATCTTTCCTAGTTATGCTGAGATTAATGAGAAAAGTCCAAGAGTCATTTTTTTAACCCAGAAAAATGAATTTTTTGTATTTGCTTTTTTTTTTTTTTTTGGGGGGGGCGGGGGGGGGGGGGGGGGTGGGTGTGTGGTGGGGTGGGATGGGGGTTGGGGAGGGTGTGGACTACATTTTAAATGTATAATTTGGGGAGGTTTTCAAACTAACCGTAAGTTACAAATTAAATCCTATAGTTTAGGGGGGGTTTCAAATTAAACCCTATGGTTTCATAAGTTGCCAATTAAACTATAAACTTTTAAATTTGTTTCAATTCAAACCCTCTTCTCTCTCTCTCTCTCTCTATTAAAATGTAATTACCCCCCCCCCCCCACAAAAAAAAAAAAAACTTTTAATCTCTCAACAATTTGTTGTTTTTGGGTCAATGATCTCTAAAAAACTCGATAACTTATTTCTCTTTTTATTAAGGCTATAGCTTTAGCGTACATTGGTTTTGATTTTTTGGTAAATTTGGTTCTATTGAGGCTAACAAATTTAATGTTAAAGGGGATTGATTTATCATCTAGAAGTTACGTCTGTTGTTGAACTAATGTGATGTTATTATTAAATTTTTAAAATTTCTTTTGAACGGGAGGGGCTACGTGTCTTAAATAAGTATTATTAAGTTTGTTTTACTTTATTAAAATGCTCTAAATTGTAATGTCTTAGTTAAAAGGCCGATTCTGAATGTCATTCATGTTATGTTTTTAATTATCTAACCAAAATCCCATTGCTCTACTGTTCATTATCCATCCTTCCTAAATTTCGTTTTTAGTCACAATGTCCTCTTCTAGATTCCATAGCCTTCTGTACCTTTGCTAATATCATTCTTTGCATCATTGTCTGTTGCTATTCCCCGTGCACTGGCCAGATCTACAAGTTGCCAATTATGGCATTAGTTTATGCTTTTTATGACTAAAAAAAAAAAACTTTTTGCATAGCAAAAATTTTGAATAATTTTCCAGTTGCATAGCATACGGAAAGATCCAGCTTTCAGAGTGTTAGCCATATTTGAGATTCTGGCACAGTATAGTTGAAATTAGTTAGAGCTAGTACTGGTGGTTTGGAGCATATAGTAATAAGTAATTGTGCAGCACATAGGTCTAGTGTTATTAAATATTTTGTTTTTTGATGAAAAATATGTGATAAGCTGATTTTTTTATCACCAACAATTGACAGCCCTTGCTGGAAACTATGTCAACTTTGGCGTGTTTGAACTATATGGTGATAGAGCACTCTCTGATGCACTAGATGTTGCTCTTAAGATGACACTATCAATTCCTCTGGCTGATATATTGGCGTTCCGTAAGGTATGTGAACTTCTTTTCTCTGCAGGTCTTGCTGGAAACTATGTCAACTTTGCTGCGTTGAATTGTTCTACGCTATATATATGTTACTTGTAATTGTTTGAAGCATAGAGTGTTCACCATTGTGAACATGATGTTTTCTTTATTCAAAAAAACTTTGATTACCTATCAATATATATATATATATATATATTTGTGTGCTTGTTTGTAGGTATTTCTTTTGTATTTAAGTTGATTTTTACTTATTAAAAAAAAAGTATTTAAGTTGATTTTTGGGTTGGGGCTACTTATCTTGTGATATCGGGATTTTTGTTTCATGATAAAGGCATTGCTATATTCTTAAATCAATGATATGATGCAGCAGAACACAAAACTGAAGAGGGTGTGTATGGGGAATGGGTAAAAGAAGAACAAAAGGATAAAAACAAGAAAAGATAATCTAGGAGTTAGCAAAGTTCGCACCAAGCAGAGAAGAGATAGAAACCTAGGAGTTAGCACCTAGGGTTGCCTAGAGTCAACACAAAGCCATTGGAAAATTCCATTAAAATTTTATTATTCAATCAAGTATACTACTGGTGAATTATGAGACCTTTTAAATAGGATTTCTAAATTAAATCAAATATGGACTGGGAAAAACTTGTAACTAAATTGTATCAAATGCAGGAAAAAAAGCTAATAATATATTCAATACGAAATAAAATTAAATAACATCAATTCATAAAAATCAATCGACACCTCATCCAACAGAATCAATCATTAATCTGGTCCTAACCATCTGGTGTTTGTACCAACTCTCCCAAGGCGTGGAAGGCTTGACCCTTCGAGTGTAGCACCTGGCGGCTCTGAAAGTACTCGTCATGGTCTAGCTATTGTAGCTCAACTTTGGTGATCCATCCCCTCCAACGATCTAGGTAGGATTGAACTCCTTCATTCCTAGTGTAAACAAAGTGCTCGTCCAAAATACCATCAATATGTTACTTGTCAACAGTGGATTTAGCAGTGCTGGATCAGCTATAGGATTTGCAATTGGGTTATAAGAAGGCTCATAAAAAAGTCGCATGATAACTGTTGGGCTCTTTAGAGGTTCACTAGCCACTCTTATTGCTAGGTTTGGCTCTAGGCGGAAGTGAGCTTTTCATTGGAGTTTTACTTGAAGGTTACTCAATGAGTTGCAGGTTTTACAGTGTCTTGCTAATTGGTGCTTAGTGACTACTTCATAGTTTTGAATTAGGGTGTATGTTTGGTCTAATGTTGTTACCCCGCGTAGAGCAAGCTTCTTCTTGACATCTATATTGAAGTCTTTTCTAAAAATTTTCAATGTCATTCTCTCATCTTCCACTACATTGCATCATTGAATTGTGCCATGTAGTCTGTAGTGAGTATGTTTCCTTGTCTTAGACTAGTCCGCTAATCTAGAAGTTCACCCTAACAGGGTTAGGGTAGGTATTTTTCCTTAAGCCTCTGTCACCCCAAAAAGATTTACTTATTTTTAAAATATCCAATCGGTTATGGCAGGTTGGTTTCTACTAAAGAGGAGCTGTTCAGCACTTTGCCAAAAGTGTTTGGCACTACATGAGTTCATCTTGGCGAACTTAACCCTCTTGTTCTTAGACAAGTTGTACCATTCAAGGAAGTGATCCATCTCACTTAAATAGTAAATGAAGGCCATTGGTCAAGTTAACTGTTAAAATTAGATGCCTCAACTTTGATACTCCTTATTGCCTTTTCATTGGGGTCTCTAGGTTCCCTAAGGTTAACATGATTCTGACAGTCTAACTCATGTCTTAGAGCTGGGTCCATATTGAAATTGGCCTAACGGTTTTGCT
This sequence comes from Quercus glauca, assembly GCA_023736055.1. NCBI lineage: Eukaryota > Viridiplantae > Streptophyta > Magnoliopsida > Fagales > Fagaceae > Quercus > Quercus glauca. The sequence continues at coordinate 81,734,022 of CM043318.1, read as the reverse complement.
ACTTGTTCTCTTCTAAAGGGAATCACATTTTGTTCCTGTTTGCCATACCTCTCTCTAGTTTAGAAGCATAATGTGCCATCACTTAAAGCCCTTTCCTCTGTTGGGGACTTTCACGATATGCAAAACAGGTGGCATCTTCTATGTTGTTACTAGCAGGCAAGCAAGAGATTTTGCTACGGCTTATTTTTGCCTTCTGAAAATGGAAAAAGCTATACCTAGAAAAAAGTGAAGTGTAGGAAAACTGAGCTTTGAAAAAGTGTGGTTAGAAATAGTGTTATCAAATGGGTACTTAATTGCTTCAAAAGTGAGACAAACATTAGTAAGATGGATTTTGTCCTTACGTGATAGTAGAAGTTTTAAAAATTGAAAGATGATAACATGAAATAGCACAGCCACTCAACCCAGGTTTGTGGTATTTGATACTTGTATTGCAACATGGAAAAATAACAAAAGACATTTGACAGAGAAACCAAGAACTATGTGGTGTCGTATGAAGGGAGAGAAACAAGTTGTGTTTAAAGATAGAATTGGAGAAGGTAGATGAAGATATTGATAGGATGTGGAATGAAATAGCTAGTTGTATTAAAAAAGTGCTATATAAATACTTGGAGAATTTAAAGGATATGGGCTATTGAATAAGGAGAATTGGTGGTGGAGTGAGGAGGTTCAAGCAATGGTTATGTTAGAGAAATCTTTAGAAGTCCTACAATGTTGTGACAATGTTGCTTTGTACCCTGTTGGAGTGGTCTCAGGCTTAGGGTTTTACTCATTATACTGCTATTTTTGAGTTCCACACTTAGCTTAGCTTTGCTTTGTAATCTTTTAGACAATTTGTGTCCATCATCAAAGCAACTTATCACAAAAAAAGAAAAAGAAAGTAGAGTCCCTTGGAATCATGCTGAGAGTCATAGGCAACTCAAGAGAAGATGGAAGCCAATATAAAGTTTCACTTATCAAGGCCTACTAAAATTGGCCAGGACTAATGACTAGTCTAGCTAAACAAACACGTTAGCCCAATTAAGGTGCTGCTAGAATGATTATACAGAAATTGTTCCAGTCCCTAAACTGGATCTATTTTCATATATATCAAGTTGGTGCTTGGTTTGTCCTTTTAATTTGAGTTTTTTTATTTTATTGTTGTGTTCTAGATGTGCTACTGTTTAGTTTTTTATTTGAAGTTTTTTCACCAAGAATATTTAAGCACATTTTTGATTAGTTTTTTTCTTTTTTGGCAGCTAACAAGGGCCTATTTTGCATTCTTGGAGGTTCTTTTCAGCAGCCACATCGTTTTTATATTGAACTTGGATACAAACACTTTTAGGCATATAGTAGGATCCCTTGAATCTGGTCTCAAAGGTTTGGATACAAATATCTCATCACAGGTGTGCTTTATGTCTCTTTTAAGGATGAGATTATTCTGTTCTTTATTTGCTACATCCATTGTTTTCCACTTTAAAATATGTTAAATATCTTGCATGAGCGTGTAATTTAAGCTGGTCTATTTCTTATGTAAACTACATACCTTAGTGTGCATTTGCTTGTTTCTGATGTACTCGTTCAAGTCCAAAGTTTTAAACTTTCCTTTTCAGTGTGCATCTGCTGTTGATAATCTGGCTGCTTACTATTTCAACAATATCACTATGGGGGAGGCACCTAATTCACCTGCTGCAATGAATCTTGCTCGTCACATTGTGGATTGCCCCAATTTGTTTCCAGAAGTAAGGCATTTTTATCTTGTCGTTCAGATTGATGGATTTATCATTTGCAATTGAATGCTTAAAAATATGATTTGTGCGAGTGTGTTTTTGGTTAAGTAATTATTGTGACTTCCTCTAGGATTGCAGTTTGTTGTTGTTATTATTATCACAATTTTTTATTCTGGAACATTATTTATTTATAAAAATATTTAGATATAATCTTTGATTGACATAAGCTTTTTCCTCCATTTTTCTGATTTTAGCCTTAAAAAATAATGTATGCTAATCACTATCACATGGTCCATACATCAATTCAAAAAATAAGTGTTCCCATTAATTTTCATTAATTAATCAATGCATTGTTGCGACTGCGTGGCTGGTTGCAATAGCTCTTGTAATTCCCTTTCTTATGGTTGTTACTATCCTTTTATAGATATAAATGTGCTTCATTCTCATGTATCTCATTAGTGAGTCTTTTAGGGTGAGTCTGATTTTCATATTTCCAAATGTGAAATGAACTATAAATATCTTGGTCAGTCTCCTTTATGAGTAGCAGAGAAGGTCCATTAGAACAATTATCTATTTCTATATCATGGCACCTCGACTCTCTTTTATTTCTTTCCTCTTCTTTATATATATATATATATATATATAGAAAAAGTAAAATTGAGTTAATTGGCCCTAGAGGGTTGACAGGGTCAGCTGCTTGTTTTAGGATACCGGTTGCCCATCCTTGTTTGTTCAGATTGATTGTGTCATAGATTTATAATTCAAATTAGGTTTATCATTTGTTGAGATAAGGAGGCAAGTGTGGCTGAGCTTATGAAGTTCTCTAATGGGGTCCTTTTTTGGAATGTGAGTTTCTTTAGGGGTTTTCATGTTCGGGAATTGGAGGCTGTGTTGAGCTTCATGGATACCATATATGGCTCCACAGTAAAGGAGCTTGGGGAGGATAAAATGAGCTAGAAGCCGGATAGAAATAAGGGATTTATGGTTAAAGATTATTACGGTCTTCTAGTGGGCTCTAACGATTGCTGTTTCCCTTGGAAAAGCATTTGGAAGCAGAAGATTCCCTCTCGAGTGGCTTTCTTTGTTTGGATTGCTGCTTTGGGGAAATGTATGACTATTGACAATTTACGAAAAAGGAAGGTGTGGATATTGGATTGGTGTTATATGTGCAAGTGTAATTGTGAATCGGTTGACCATCTTTCCTTCATTGTCCAGTTGCTATGGATTTGTGGTCTATGGTTTTGGGTTTATTTGGTGTAAGTTGGGTTATTCCTAAGTCAGTTGTGGGGCTCCTTGCTTGCTGGCAAAGCTGGTTTGGTCGTCATCGAAATGATCATATATGGATAATCGTTCCCCATTGTTTAATGTGGTGTCTTTGGAGGGAAAGAAACAATAGTTGTTTTGAAGATTCTGAGAGATCCATTCCTGACCTCAAGTTATTTTTCTTTTGAACTTTTTTGGATTGGTTGTTTGCCTTGCGAAACCAATCATTCTCTTCTATCTTTGATTTTTCTTGATTCTTCTTGTAATTTCTGTATTTGACCCCTGTACACTCCCTGTGTACTAGGGTGTCCCTTTTTGATATCAATAAATCTTATTACTTATCAAAAATCATTGTATGAACTGTATGGATGGTTGCTTGTACTTAACTCACTAGGAATAGAGTGATTTATTAGTCTGTTGAGAGGATTGTCTCTGCTTGGATCACATTAAGTTGGACTTTTTTGCTTAAACTGAATTTGCTACTGGGGCATATATTGCAGTCATAAAATTGTGAATTTATTTTTTGGGGAAATTTGTAATACAAAAGTGAGAGTTGCAGACTTCTGTATTTTCTATGTTTGGGGATCATTGGGTGATGCCTAAGAGTGTTGTGAAGTTAGATGGAGGACTTGTTAGAGCTTGTAAGAGCCTGTAGGAATTTGTATGCTTGTGTATGCATTATTGTATTTCAACATCTACATTTGATTGAAAAAAGTTGGGTACTTGTGTGTGCGTGCCTGTGCATTCATGTTTTGTTTGTTTATTTTTCTATCTGGCTGTTTGGGAACTTGTCAAGTGTTTAACTAATGGTTTTTTCCAATATAAAGATATTGAAGACTCTTTGAGTGTGTGTGTGTGTTTGCGTGTGCTTGTATGTTTTATTCGTTTATTTTTCTATCTGGTTGTTTGGGCACTTTTTGAATGTTGAACTAATTAAGTGTATTTTTCCAATATAAAGATATTGAAGACTCTCTTTGAGATTGTTTTGTTTGAGGACTGTGGCAACCAGTGGAGTCTTAGCCGACCAATGTTGAGCTTAATACTAATAAGTGAGCAGGTGATGCTTTTTTATTTCAACTTGTATATATCCATTCTTTATTTGATATATACATGTATACAAACTTATCTATATATGTAATTGCATATTAGGTTCGAGTTATACTCTTAATTCCTTGCCAAATTTGTTAATTTCTTAATATTAATAATTTGCCAAAAGGATTGTTGGATTAAATGTTCTCCATAAGCTCATTCTGCATGCCAAATTTCAAATGAATCGAATGTTATTTACTATCAAATTTATAGATTCATGTTCTTAGTATAAATTGAATTTTATTCACTATCAATTTTATAAATTCATGTTTTAGTTATATGCTAAAAGTATTAAGAGCTATAAATTTAACCATTTTGTAGATGAGATAGTTCTTTGGTGTGAAAATTTTACTTTTTCATCCTAAACTATTCAAGGTTTTGCAATATCCCCACTACCTTTTAAAATTGAGCAATCAGTCCCCAGTCTTTAAGCAAATAAACAAATAGCTCCCTCCTTCACATTTTCATTATATTTAATGGTTTTTTTTTTTTTTTGCTAAACATTTGGGGTGAGTGTTTGATTTAATGCTTAGTGGGGGATACGTGATAATTTAGGGTGGACAAGCTACACGGCCCCCCCCCCCCCCCCCCCCACCCCAAAAAAAAAAACCATTTATCTTGCCAATAAAAAGTACAATTTCCCTAGTTTTTCTTCATGAATAATAAAAGTTTATTAAAAAAAAAAAACCTCATTACACAAGAAATATGATAAGAGAGCAGCAACACCAAGAAAAAGAACAGCTATCAATGAAATCAGGCAAAGTAAAGGAAGTCTGGTTGGGTATCACAGCCATCTACTCATACAACAACATTAAGAAGAACAACTTCAACTCTGTCGAAAGCCTCTCTACTCCAAATGCTCTAAAGCTATAAAATCAATCACTTCAGATACAAGGGTATCTCTCACCACACATCCCAATACCCCTTCTAGTAAACCTCCCTTTTAACAAGTCAAGACATCAAGGATTGTTTGAGGCATAACCCATTGAAACCAAGGGACCACATCTCACTAGTATAATCACAGTGGAGGAGAAAATTGTCAACACTCTCCCTAGCCTTCTTACATCATGTAACACCACTCAATTCCATAAACCTTACGATGGGAAATTTACCCTGGTTTTAATTATTATTAGATATTTCCCTAGTGTGAGACATTGGAAAGATATTGGTCAATGGTAGTATTGACAAAAAATTGATTGATGGGCAATTTTCCCTGGTTTTAATTTGTGATCATTTGATATTGGCCGAGCGCGAGACATGAGAAAGATATTGGTCAATGGTAGTATTATGGTAAGAAGTTATTGAATGGTGTAACCTTATCAAATTAATTCTTTCTTGTTCAGTGTCTGTCATGCAACAGTATCTGGGAAGGATATAAAATATGATAAATTGGTACTCTTGTGGATTTACTAGGCAGCATGGACACTTCATTTAGGATGCTGTATCCGTTTCATATCGGTGTCGTACCAGCCGTTTCATGTTATAATTTTTCAAAAATTGCTCGTGTCACCATCGTACCCATGTCCGTACCTGTGTCCGTGTCCGTGCTTCCTACTTGTCTTCATCAATATGGTCAATTAATTTTGTTTACATTAAATCTTGCTCAGGCTCTTATAGTTTCTTTTTTTTTTTTTTTTTTTTGATAAGAGTTTTGAATCATTATCATTTCTGACCGAACATTCACCTGCAGATATTCACCGATTTGAAAGCTCAGATTTTGGCTTCACAGGTTAGTTTTGTCTCTTCGTTGAATGCTGTTGCAACTACTAATGTTTTATGTAGGAAGGTTTTGAGTGTTGAACTTCCTATGAATTTATCAAAAAAGTTTTATCAAACAAATTGTTCAGTTAATAATAAAGATAAAACATATCAAAATAATAATAAAGATAACAAGAAAAGTTGTAGCTCAAACTTTAGGTCACAGGTCAATGAAAAATGAAATTAACTATCGTAAAGTGCACAAATTTATGGCTTTTTATCTAAAGCTTTATAATGCAAAGTAAGTGGAAGTAATAGCCAACAGAATGATGACTTCTCACAGGATGGGTTCAGGTCTTTAGATGTTGACTAGCATACTCTATAACATAGTGGATGTATTAGTGATGCAATAATTGTCTTTTATATTTAATAACAAGTTATGATATCACATTGTAACTTATTAAATGAATTTGAAGTTTATGTAACATAAAAAACGAATATCATCATCAAGCTGTTGGTTGTTACTTTCATATTACATGTATCTTTAAAAGTAAACATTTAATGATGGTTAAAACTATTAAAACTAAGTCTACCAAATGTTCTTTTTGCTCTCTCTCTCTCTCTCTCTCTCTCTACCCACATTATCAGCCCTCAGTTGACACCCTTTTTTGCATCATCTTGCAGCCTGCAGATCAACATCAGCGGCTTTCCTTGTGTTTTGACAAATTAATGGCAGATGTTACTCGAAGCTTGGATTCTAAGAACAGGGACAAATTCACACAGAATCTTACCATATTCAGGCATGAATTTCGTGTCAAATAATTCAATTTCTATGAAGTAGAACTTGTTTGTTTGAAAATTGAATTACATACATGGAAGATGTTTGTTCAAAGAATCCACTTTACTCCATAAACATCAAATCTCTGGTTGCTGGGGGAGGACCCTGTTTCACACCAATTACTCAATCGCCAATATGAAAGAGAAGCAGGTTCTTCATAGTTGATCGAATTGTGGAGTACAAAAAGTTTGATATGAATCTTTGAAGTGCTACTGTATATTTTCACTTTGTCCTTGAATAGGGGAGATAGACACTCTAAATTTGGATGTTGTAGTATTAAGAGGTTTTCTAAGGTTTGCAGAAACTAGTGGTTGGTGGATTACATTAGGTTTGGAATTGGCTAGTGCTCGATTTAGAAGAGCAATTCTTTTTAGAACAAGGAAAGATGTAAATCATTCATCAGGTTTTATATTTCTGTATATTTTACCTGTTGTATTCTTTGTACTGTTGATAATAGAAGAAAAAAAAAAATTTACCTTATTGATCCTACTTTCCTCTCCTCTTCTTTAACTTTTGAGCATTTTTGTAGCGTAGTGAGAACTATTACACACGTGACACAACCTGTGATGGTTCTTGTCCTAATACTCATAACAGAGAACAACCAATGCTTTCGGAAATTGATAAAGAATGACCCTCTGAAAAAATTGGGATTTTGCCTAGTCCAAGGATCGATTTCTGATTGGTTTTAGGTTTTATATTGCAAATTTATATGTTACTTTAAGATTCGTTTGGTTGAAAACACAATTGGTGCTAACATACATTTCCGCTTTGAATTTATTTAATTTTAGGATAAATTTTACTAATATACTTTGAGGATTGAGCTAATGTCAACTAGGTTCAAAACTTTTTAAGATTGACCAATTTGGTTCTTAGAGTCAATTTACATTATACATGTTTGACTCTCATTTTTAAGAATAGTTTTCAAAATACTGAAAAAAAAAATGATGTTTATAGAACATTTTGGGCAAATTTAAGAGATAGAAGAGTTTGGCAAATTTATGGAGTCTATTATTTTTAATTTATTTACAACTATAACAAAACATTCTAGTTTCCTGCAAACAATCTGTTAAAAACAATATTTTAGTTTTCAAAATCTTGTTTTGAACAGTGAAAATAGGAAATAATTTTCTCAAAATTGAATTTAAAAAACATCAGTTAAAGAATAGATTTAAGTTTGAGATTCACTATTTCTGGTTTTCAAAACAAAAAACTGTATTTAAATCCTCCTAACAATACAAGCCCTCTTAAGTATTGAAAGGGTTGTATTTTACTAATTGCTGTAAAAATTACAACTAATTTTCACATTGAGCTTGAAGGGTTTTTTTTTTTTTACCTTACAAAAGTAGTGAAAATGTATTTGAAAGTTGTTTAAATTACTTTAGATATTATTATAGTCAATTTTATCAATATTTACAAATTTAATACATTTATTTGTATTTCAATCAAATATTAAATTATATATGATGTTACGGTGTCAAAACCTTCAAGCTGTCCTCTTTTATTTATTTTTGAATGGTCTAGTTTTTAAAACCAATTGTTGCCCATAGCTGAGGGAATTCACACAAAATTATGATTAAGTCACAATTCAAAGATGTTTTGTGTGAGAGAAGTAACCTACTTACCAAATCCAAAATCGAAGGTAGCTCTTATTATATATTGTGTATAATTATCAAGGCCTTTTGATATTAAGTTTGAACATTTCAAGCAAACAATTTACGAAACTAAAGTAATGCTTTGGTGACTCCGCAGTCTTGTGCTTGTTGCGACAATAATCCATGATACGTAAAGTCTTTTGACACACTGGGTCATGTTCGTGCTCAAATTTCTTGATGCAAACTTCAAAACTCTCAATAATACAATGTGCTAGTTGTTTTGGGTCTTTATCTTTTGACATATTTTCAGAGTCTTCAATCTCTTCTTCAAGGCAAAGTTGAAACTTTGTTTTTACATGATCAATTTGAGTAATATGGAAACAAGATTGGAAGTGAAGAGGGATGCAAAAGATGTAGAGGCAAGGTTAATAGCTTGCACTCCTACAAGAATGAGGAGAACCGAATCTATCATCACTATCATAAGTTTTCTCATGATTTGTATCCGCATTGATCTTTCCTACTAATGAAATATCTTATTTTGAAGTAAATTCAAAACAATAAGTAGGGTTTAGACGCTTATACCTTATATACAATTGAATAATTATATTTGGAATAGATTATTTGATTTGTAAATTTATTTAATTTTTTTTTAAAATTATTTGTTTATAGAAGTGTGGTGTAAGAAACGTTATTTTTAGAAATATATATATGAGCATAAATAATGTCTTTTGATTGGGATCAAAAGCTTTCACAATACTTTTATGTCAATATGTGATTTTTATTTATTTTTTATTTTTTATGAAAGCTAAGAGTGCAATAGTTGTAATTAAACATATGTGATCATAATTTATTAGATCAATGCACTCATTTTACAAGTTTGGTAATAAATATTGGTGTAAAAAAAAAAAAAATGATAATCAAGTTGTACTTGAATAAAATTAAAAATCTTATTATTTATCAATGAAAAGACAACGTAACGGTTGAGTGGAATAGCAAGGAGGGATCCCCATTCACCCCCTATATTAGTAAGCTATACTCCTAAATAACGTAGACACCTCACCCCACCCCAAATCATAATATATAATATTAAATTCAAAGCTCAATTATAATCCAATTTGTTTCTAATTGTTTTCTAATTTTGAGTCATATGTCCATAAGTTAATTTGGATATGTAATTATTGGAATAATCGTTCCTCGTTGTCCATTGAACTTGCTTTGAATGATGCCCCCTTTGCCAGATTATTGCTGATGTAATTATTAAAAGCTAAATTTTCAGGAATTTTAGACCAAGCTTTGATAAACTTTGATTTTGGTTATCCCAGTGCCAACTCTTTGATATATTTCTTAATAGAAGTATCTTTGATCCCATTGATAATGAGTGCCATTATTCCTACTTCTGCAAATATAGATTTGCACTTCTACCCGATATGGAAAGATGCTTCCATTGATGAATGGTTGGGTCAGTGTAAGTTAGGGATGCTTTTGGATATTGGACTCTCACCATCTAGGGTGTAGCACTCCACCGCTTCGCCTAGCAGCAAGATGCTTGTATTACTCTCCCACAACCCGTTTTCACAATTTAGGTTGCTCTCATTTCACTCGCCGCTATTACGGGAATCACTTTTTAATTATTTAAGGGCTAAGGGTTGAGAGAAACATCTCCCCATGTCTTATTTCATTAAAATATTCTCAAAGGCTCTTGGAATATGAGAATGTAGTTGGTATCAAATGATATCATGTCAGCCATATCAAAATTTAATAAATGAGAGACATGTACATAAAAATAACCACCCCACTAACACCCCTTATAAGAGTGGTGGAAAAAGTTGATATGGTCATTTTACACACGTCTCTTAAATATTATTAGATTTTAATACTGCTGACGTGATATAGTGATATATTTGATACTAATAAATACTTTTTCATGGAATACACCCGATTCAATCAACTTGTCTCTGTGAGATGATGGACTACCACCCTGCCCAAAGGATAGTGGCGAACCTGGTTTCTTTGATACGCTTTTTACTTCTTTAAAGCTCCACTTCTTCTTCTCTAGAAAGCAATCTCATTCTCTCACATCTGTTTAGCACAATGGGTTTTACTCACTGTACCGCATCATTCATTTTCTTTTGAAGTAGAGTTCATTGGCATGTCAGTTTCCAAAATATCAACTCGACAAATGTGTGCCAACAGCCAGTTTTATGAATCCCATCCTAAACAACCCAGTATTGTCATTTTTTCAAGGTAAATCAATCCAATCAAATATACTCCTGTCCTATCCTGTCAGTTTATGTTATCCCATCCCGATGCCAAATCAACGGTTAAAAAATGCATCATTATAAGCACACTTATGGTTAAATCTATAGACCACTACAAACGGAGACCAAAGCACATTCCAACATATAGAATGGTTGCTATGTTCTTTTGATTTGTATAGAATTTTGTCTCTCTAGATTATGACATCAAATATTGAACACAACACAGAACTCAGAGTAGTATCTTTATAGCTAGGCAAATGAGTGAAATGGTTCTATGAACTTTGCTAAATATAGCTTAAGCATCACACAATCCTCTTCCCAATCTATGCACTCCCCCCAACCCATGCTACATACAACTGATATAGAAAAAATGGGAGAAAAAAACCCTTTAAAATTACCTCTCAAATGGTTCCAAATTCAGAAAGCCATAGCTCTGAGAGCCTCCCTTGGGGGAACAAAAAGTTGTTTGCTTGGTGGGTAACGACTTATTTCCTACTTCATCTGTGACCATTTCAAGGCCACAAGCACCGCAAAATGATACCAAATCTGACTCCTAAAAGAACCATGTGAAGCTTTCAAAACTCTCAACATTTATTTCATTCAAACAATGCATATCAGAAAATCCATATAATGCAAATTATACCTTCATCATCAAGAGTTTGGATAAGTGTGTCAGTGGATATGGATGAAGCTTGTAGCCACCATTATTTATACATGACAGAGCCAGTTCTCGTACCTTTCATGGCCAGCAACAGAGGTAAGAAAGAAATATTGAAGAATGTGAAGAAATATTTGTGGAACTAGAGATACTTGAAAGCAAAACCTTCTAAGATGCCCCATCAACAAAAAGAAATTTATAAAATATGCAAACTAATTATGAAACTTAAGATGAATAAGCAACAAAAAAACAAAGCCAGATTAGCAAAAAGAAGAATTGAGAGTGGCAGACCTCCCCACCCTCCCCACTCAACCCAAGAAAGAGGGAGGGAGAAAAATGGGGAGGGGCATATGTGTCTTGATTTCCCTTTTGGAATGTCCCAAAATAAGCGTCCACTTTCCAAAAGTGGAAGCATTTACTAGGAAATTTGCGATACTACCCTCACCTTAAAAACAGAAAAAAGAAAGCAAGAACATTTTCATTAAAAAACCAAGTATAAGACAATTAGAAAGATTACTACAACTTTTTTCTTTTCATTAATACTTTGGCTATTTAGAACCAAGACACTTATTTTGAAAAGGAGGTAGCATATTAATTTAATATCAAGTCTGAAGGAATATAAATAGTTTCATCTGTTCAAAGTGATCATTGTGGTTAACAAAGATCCAAGTTGCTAAAATGCCAGAAAGAAGTTTCGGATGAAACTGATATGTATGGTTACCTCTATGATATATGGTTCAATGATGCAATACTGTAGAAAGGATGCCTCAGCTGCAGTAGTTAAAAGGAAACGCTTATAATTGCCCATTCGAAAAAATCTGTTTCAATAAAGAGATTAATCATTTACTCCTCAAAAAAACATAAAGAGACAATCTTTCACTTTACAGAAACTCATATCAATTCAAAGAAAGAGATAAGCAATTAAGAAAATGGAAAAACAGAAAAATCCTCCAAACAAGTTAAATCTAATTAAACAAGACACTTCAAAAGTAAATGGAATCATAGCAAATGGGAAATACCGCAAAATTCTCCGGGCAAAACACATTTCTTTTGACTTGATTATTGGAATAGGCACTTGACGAAACCATAAAGAAAGTGATTCTCCCTGTGGATCAGAAATAACTACATTTCATGTCTTTAAGACCCAGCACAAGGCTGCAATTAAGAATGAACCAAATGAATTGACCACACCAATGAAGTAGAGATCAACCGTTGGTTGGCTGTTAGAACCAAGATGAAGAAGCACGTAAAATGAACGAAACTCAGCTTCATTCTCATTAATAGATTCAGAACTTCTATTTGCATCATAAAGATTAAAAAGAGTTGTCAGAGCCTTTGTAAGCTGCTCCATGTTGAGGTAGTGTACTGAAGATATATTTTCATTGGTACAACTTCGAAGCTTGTGAAGAGACATAACATGAAATCTAACCTGTATGATGATACAAATCAGGGCTTCATTCAGTACAAAAAGTTTTAAAATGTTTTCATGATTTCAAGCTCCTAACACAAAGAATTTATGGTGTTAATACATAGTGTTTCTGCCATGTAGACTAGATGCGTTCCATGGTCTGAAGTTTCAAATACAGTGAAAAGTATGTATAATAATGCAAAGGTGTGTATATGCACTTGCCAGCAGTTCAAAAGGAGATGCTCCCTTTTTGGTCATCTGACTAGGGCAACTTGACAATGACAGTGCAAATTAATCCTGGTACTTGCACTGCTTTAAGGAAATTAAATAAACAAAATTGACCACATTTTCTTTTGTATCTTTTTGATCATGCAGAAAAGACACTTAGATTGACCCCAGAAGAAAAGGGAGAGAGAAAAGACACTGAATTTTTTTGCTGATGTTAGGAAATGGCAGCAAATGAAAAATCAGAATTCCTATCATTTACTAATGAGCTAAATCAGCACAGATATATGAAACTGATTTATTTGGTAGCAGTTTTGGTTTAAATCCATGGCTTCCATGGCATGACTTTCATCCCTCAAGTCAGCCTCTCTACCCATCCTCTATTCTGTCACAGCCCCTTGTTCTCTCCAAAAATATGGCAGTGGCATGATGTTATAAATGGCATCTACTCCATCAAAGATCAAAAGATTACTATTGTGTGGATTACAGGATTTTTGTTTGCTCCTACTTTGCCACATAGGGTTGGCAAAAGTGCTGCCACCTTGCATTTTATCATGTCCCTTCTAAAGTGTTTGAAGAACAAATTTGAATTTTAGGCCTTTTTGTTTGTCATTTAAATAATTGATGCAAATCTATTAGAATAATATGGAAATTTATGGTTTCAGTTTCAAAAATTCATATCTCATTTGGGTGGTAGATTCAATTTTTTTGTTGGGGGAGGGGGCTTACAACTTAAGTGGAAAGTGATGAGGAAGGAAAAATCTTCCCCTTAAGGTAGCCATGCCCCATATAACAATCTCCAAAGGAAAATTTTGGAACAAAACTTCATTCATTATTTTTTATAAGTACAAGCATTTTTTCATTATAATTTACTCTATCCTGCAGATTCCCACATAGATATCCCAATAAACTCAACTGTAGAAGAATGGTTCACCAGACCCTCTTAGGGAAACTTCTCTAAAGACACATCATCCATTTGGATAATCATGGATCTTCTTGCAAGATTACACGTGTTTGTCAACTGCCAATAACATCAAAATAACAAGCGATGCACTATCAAATCACCCCCATCTCACCAAAAGAAATAACCTGTTAAACAACAAGAAAAAGTTTTTTATGCCTTGGTGCCTTGGAGGGGACTTTAATATAATCCGTTTCCCATCAGAGCGGCTGGGGGCTGCTAGCTACTCTCGGGCTATGCATGGATTTTCTGACTTTATCTCCTTGCATGGGTTGATGGATATTCATATGGAAGGGGGTCTTTTCACCTGGTCCAACTCGTCCTCTGCTTCTCGGCTAGATCGGTTCCTTTTCTCCCCTCTTTTGGTCGACCACTTCTCTCAGTTTACCCAAAAAAGGATGTCTAGAGTTCTTTCTGACCATTTTCCTATTTTGTTGGAGGGTGGGTGTCAGCGAAGAGGTAGAACTCCTTTCCGTTTTGAAAATATGTGGTTGAGGGTGGATAATTTTGTCGACAAAGTGAAGGAATGGTGGGCTTCCTATTTGTTCCAAGGAACCCCAAGTTTTATTCTTGCTAAGAAGTTGGCTGCCTTGAAGTTGGATTTAAAAAAGTGGAATGAGACTGAGTTTGGCAATGTCACTTTTAAGAAACAGGACCTTTGGAGCAAGCTGAATGTTTTGGATGCTAAAGAAGAGACTCATAGATTAACAGCTGAAGAGAAGTTAGAACAAACTAATCTTCGTACTTATATTGAAAAGTTGACTCTTATGGAAGAGATTAGTTGGAGGCAAAAGTCTAGGGTGATGCACTTGAAGGAAGGGGACGCCAATACCAAATTCTTTCATAGAATGGCTAATTCTAATCGAAAAAATAATGGTATTGAAAGCCTTATGGTTAATGGTACCTTGTCTTCTGATCAAGGTATAATTGCAGACTGCATTACTCATTTCTTCATGAATTTGTACTCTGAGCAGCAGGTTGATCGTTCGTTTCCAGATTCACTGGTCTTTCCAATGATTTCTAGCGATAATGCGGATTGGCTTGAGAGACCTTTTGAAGAGGCTGAAATTTTTAATGTCGTTCAGAGTTTTCATGGTGATAAATCCCCTGGTCCAGATGGCTTCCCTATGGCTTTTTTCCAAGCTTGCTGGGGGATTGTTAAACCTGATCTTTTGGCCGTATTTCATCATTTTTTTGCCAATGGTCGGTTTGAGAAAAGTTTAAACGCAACTTTTATTACTCTCATTCCAAAAAAACATGCTGCAAGTGAGATTAGAGATTTTCGGCCCATTAGTTTGGTTGGGGGGGTTTATAAAATTATTGCTAAAGTCTTGGCTAATAGACTCCGCATGGTGATGGGGGATATTCTCTCGGCATCTCAGAATGCTTTCGTGAGGGGCAGACAGATCCTTGACCCTATTCTCATTGCTAATGAATGTCTTGACAGTAGATTGAAGTCTGGGGAGCCGGGGCTGATTTGTAAGCTGGATGTGGAGAAGGCTTTTGACCATGTAAACTGGAGTTTTCTGCTGCAGATGTTAGAAAGAAGTGGGTTCTCTGCCAAATGGAGGCAATGGATTTTCTTCTGTCTATCTACAGTCTGTTTCTCCATCTTGATTAATGGCTCTCCTTGTGGTTTCTTTGGTAACACCAGAGGTTTGAGGCAAGGTGATCCGTTGTCTCCTTTGTTGTTTATTTTGGTGATGGAAGCGCTTGGAAGAATGTTGGATAAAGCTGTTTCTGAAGGCCGCATGTCTGGTTTTAGTGTGGGGAACTTGGAGGGAAGATCCATGGCGGTGTCTCATCTCCTTTTTGCGGATGACACGCTAATTTTTTGTGAGGCTGATTTAGATCAGATTTTGATTCTTCGTATGATTCTTATGTGGTTTGAGGTGGTGTCGGGTCTAAAGATTAACCTGGGCAAGTCTGAATTGGTTCCGGTTGGGGTAGTCCATAATTTAGACCTTTTCTTGGTCGTTCTTGGCTGCAAGCAAGGCTCTCTCCCTATGAAATATCTGGGTCTTCCTTTGGGTGCTAAATTTAAGGATAAAACTATTTGGAATCCAATTCTGGAGAAAATGGAGCGGAGATTGGCGGGTTGGAAGCGCTTATATTTATCCAAGGGTGGTAAAGTCACCCTAATCAAAAGCACCCTTTCTAATTTACCCACATATTTTTTGTCTTTATTTCCTATACCTGCTAGTGTGGCTAACCGAATTGAGAGGCTTCAGCGGAATTTCTTATGGGGCAGTTTTGGAGATGATCCTAAAATTCAGTTGGTTAAATGGGCTACTGTTTGTGCTCCTATTTCCTCGGGTGGCTTAGGGATAAGGAAGATAAGGCTTTTCAATGAAGCTTTACTTGGTAAGTGGCTTTGGAGATTTGGGATTGAGAAGATGCCCTTTGGAGGCAAGTGATAGAGATGAAGTATGGTTGTGTGTGGGGGGGCTGGTGTACCAGGTCTGTGTTTGGCCCTTATGGTGTTGGTTTATGGAAAAATATCAATCACAGTTGGCCTTCTTTCTCGCGTCATATTTTGTATGATATTGGTGATGGGTCTAGAGTGAAGTTTTGGCAAGACCGGTGGTGTGGAGAGTCTTCTCTTGCTGTTAGATATCCTAACTTGTTTAGATTTTGCAGGAATAAGGATGCCAGTGTGGCTGAGCTTATGAAGTTCGCCAATGGTGTCCTCTTTTGGGACGTGAGATTCTTTAGGGGGGTGCATGAGCGGGATCTTGAGGCTATGTCAGACTTCATGGAAACCATATATGGTTCTCATTTAAGGGGGCTAGGTGAGGATAAAATGTGTTGGATTCCTAGCAAAGATAAGGGCTTCCTGGTTAGAGACTATTATAGAATTTTAGTTGGCAATACTTTCCTTGGTTTTCCTTGGAAAAGGATTTGGAAGCAGAAGATTCCCTCTAGAGTAGCTTTCTTTGTTTGGACTGCTGCCTTAGGGAAATGTTTGACGATCGATAATTTACGAAAAAGGAAGGTGTGGATTTTGGATTGGTGCTACATGTGTAAGAAAAATGGTGAATCGGTTGACCATCTTTTCCTTCATTGTCCTTTTGCTATGGATCTATGGTCTATGGTTTTGGGTCTTTTTGGAGTTACTTGGGTTATGCCACACACTGTTTTGGGGCTGTTAGGGTGTTGGCAAAGCAGCTTTGGTCGTCATCGAAATGGTTACATTTGGTCCATCATTCCTCATTGCTTAATGTGGTGTCTTTGGTGGGAGAGAAATTGTAGATGTTTTGAAGATATTGAGCGTTCTATTCCGGACCTCAAGCTTCTCTTTTTTAGAACTTTAAGAGAGTGGTTGTTTGCTTTGCAACAACAATCATTCCCTTCTTTTATTGATTTCCTAGACTCTTGCAATTTTTGTATTTGATTTCCTTTCCCTTGTCCACTTCCTGTGTACTAGGTTGTTCCTTTTTTATATCAATATACTTTTTACTTATCAAAAAAAAAAAGAAAGCACTTTTGTTTAGGGTACGAGGCTCTACACTTGGGATTCATGAATTTTAAATATAAGAGCTTCACACAAGCCTTCTTATCAAAAAAATAAGAGAGAGAGAGCGCTTCACACAAGCCTTATAATTTTGCAGTTCAAGCCCACTAGATTAAACACCTCAAGTGTACAACACAATTATATTGCAGCAGCAGCTGTGATGGTTGGTTTGGGTTGCAGAGAGCAAAGGAGCAACAATGGTGGATAAGGCCAGGAAAAGAATAGAGAAGGTGGTCAACAGAGAGTATGCTATCAATGTCCACAAACGCCTTCACGGATGCACTTTAAAAAATGGCTCTGAGAGCCATATAGGAAATCTGGAAGAAGGCTACAGGAACGATAGATATCAGGGTGGATGTTAAGCTGAATGAACATGTCTGGAGCTGTGGGATTTGGAGTGTGCCAAGGATAATTCGTTTACATTGCACAAAAGAGAAACGATGAAGCAGACGCAAAGTTCGAGTTATACTTACTTGTCACTGTTGCAGAGATGCATCCAGAGGGTACAGGGGTTGGGCACCAAGGTCATTGGGGAAGGATTGAACTAGCCTATGATCATATAGCTATATTGCTCCAATTTGACTACATATTTCTTAATAAGAGATATTTTAGTTTGCATCTGGAATTTCTTGGGAATTTCTTCAGCACAGAGAGCATTAGGAAATTTTATTTGATCTATAAAGCAGAACACATTTATGTTCTCTTTATTATGAACAGGTAAGCACCAACAAATAGGTATGAATACTGGTTTGGCTGATGGAAGGTGAATTCTTTATCAAGAGAAACAACTAATGACTACAATATAATCTCATATAATTGTTCTTTTTCATTGGTAAGTTACACATGTACCTAGTGAGCTTTGAACCCACAACCTCACCCTCCACTTTATTCTTATAAGGGGAGGATGCACCTTTTCACTAGCTTAGTGACGACAATACCTATTTCATTTAATAACATAGATTGAGATTTTGGGACTAAAGCTTGGTTGTTGTTGTTGTTGTTGATAACATGGATTGAAATGGTTTAGAAAAGGAAAATGCTAATATTGGGTAGATACATGTTTAGAGAAGGGACATAATAATGTTGAGTGGCTTATGGCAAAGATGAAGGTTTAGAATTGAGAGGTTTTGGCAAGAGAGTCATACCATTTTCTCATACATGTAGATTGCTTTTTCATTGTCAATATTCTGCATGCTGAGATCTTGCCTTATTGACCTTGTTCTATCGAAGATGAAGTCATGAACCACTTCAAAAGGATGTTCTGAAGAATCCAAGAAGCTTAAAAGGTAGTCTAATGTGTCTTCCAATACTGGAAGAGGCCGCAAATCTGATGTTGGCATATCTCTGATAGATATAGTCCTGCAAAACTAGTAAGAGCATGGAGGATAAATTGTTTTCTTAAATCCACAGTATGTCTTATGTACGTACTACAGCACTACAAACCTCAAATGGCAATGCGTGGAATAAAGAATTCCACAAAAATAAACCTCTATTAATCATGCATCAAATATATCAAAGATTATAACATAGGGGATATCAAGCAGATTAAAAAAAAAACAGCCAACAATGAGGCCATAACATCAGGCATTAGCTTTGCAAAGTGATGCATCAAAGAAACTGTTATTTCACTTTGATAATGTTACAAATATAATACTAAAATGTGATAAAGCTGTTGCAACCAAATAATACATGAGACAACCAAGTAGCAACTATGAAGATACAAAAAACATGATTCCATAAGATACAGAAAAAACATTAGAAATACAACTATGTAAAACCGATGACTCTGCAGAAAGGGCTGCACTAAAAGAGATGAACTCCAGCTAAGTTGCAGGCTACTTCCTACTAATTGAAAAATCTTAGATGGTAGAACTGGTCCAGTGACCATATTAACAAATTCCCAGTTTCTATTACAAGGCTTCATAACTTACAGGATCCATTAAAACCAACATTAAAGTAACTAGAGGAATGCAAAAAGCATAAAATTGAACAGCATATTGAGACTGCTCCATCAACTCATGTCTTAATGGAAAGAAATGTGCTAGAGCCTCAGATAAAATATCAAAGCACAATATTGGCTGTGTGTTTGAATTTCAATAAAAATAGATATCAACATCTTATAATAGCCAGCTAGTCTTAATATCAATTAAGTATTGGAACTTTTATATATATTCCAACATACAAATTTCATGGTATAGACTATTGACAAAGTCTAATTGGAAATTAATCTCAGAATCTAAGGGAGGGGCATCTAAACTAAAAGAGTGACTTCAAACATTATTTGACATCAGTAACAGAATTATTTATGTCATCACTTAATGACCAGGTTTGAAATTTGTGCAAAAGTAGTAATGAAAATTTATGGACGTCACAAATTCAGCAGGAGGTAACAGTGGCAACAGGGGTTCTGGTGGACACAATGTTGTCCAGGCAAACAATTTTGGTGGGGAAGATGAGTAATTTATACAGTACTCCGGGAGTACAGCGACGAGGTACTTCCCACTCCCATGTCATAGTGAATCCCATTAATTAAATTCATGATAGGATTCACCATTCATGTGAGAGGAGAGAGACTACCACGTAGTTGTACACTGGGAGTACCTAATAATATTTTAATGTAAATGTTTCTGACACAGCCAAATTATTTCACAAGATGTGCCATTGAAAATAACAACAAATTTCAAATACAAATACATAAGAGTCTACCTTTTTGACAGCAAGGTCAGAGGATGTTTTTCTAGGATTTCCATCAAGCCTCTCAAACACAGCTAAATCTCGAAGCCGCTCACGCTGGACCCTTTCAGCCACTATTATCACAAACATAACAACAACAACAACAACAACAACAACAACAACAAAGGAGTAAAATAGCTATCAACAGATATAACAACAATAGACAACTAGGTAAAATAATTGAGACCAAAGTTTCATATTTTCATATTATATAACTTAAACTGAACCAAACCCATAACATGATTTAGCAAATTCAGCACACGTGTGCTTGTGGTCAATCAATGTAAGATATATAGCTATCTGGGCATACACAGATTATTACAAGTTTTTACCTGGGCACATAAAGGGACAAGTTCCAAGTAAGACAGGAAGATTGGAAGAATCATCCACATGTTGCTGTGCTTGTTGGCTACCTCTTCTGGGTTTAACAAAATCTTCACGAGCATTGGGGTTGTTATACTTTGTAAATTTGCCATCTTTGGTGGTTGGGTTAGAACGGAATTTCTGTGACCGGTAATGGGTCGAAGAAGAAGAAGAAGAAGAAGAAGAAGGGTTTGGACGTTGACGGTGGCTTTTCTCCATTGCTTACACCTTTTTTTCGTTTTGCCATCCCTGGTTTTGACATCATTAATTGGACCTGGTCATCGGGTCGGGCAAATTGGATCCAGTAACCAGTTGCACCCGGCTTTATGTATTTACATGGTATACTTAAAACGCATATATTAAGGCTCATAGTATAATTCTTTCATATATAATTTAAATACTATTGATGTAAAGTCATTCTTATATTTTGTTAATTCTTTAAGAAATCTTGTAAGAATATTATTAGGTAGAAAATGTAAATTGTTTATAATTTTTTTATAAATATTTTAAATTAATTCTTTTTTTTATATTGTTTAATTTTTTTTTATGGTTCATTAATTCTAGATTTTTTGATTTTTGTACTCAATAACTCACTTGAATGAATATTTATGATGTGGTCTCATATTTGACTACAAAATTAAGATATAAAAATCTTTAATAATAAATAATTTATGACACATGGTGTAAAATTGTACTTCAATTGTAAAATCTAATTAGATTTTTTCTAAACTTTTTCTATTAATATATACTAGTTGTTAACTCGTGCAATGCATGGAAGGTAAGCCATTATGAAATTTCAATCAATTTTATGTTTAAAACTTAATGATTAACATAACTAGCATGTAACTCTATGAAAACGCATGGATGCATTTAAAATTAAACAAAATTTTTATTATAAAAATATAAATAATTAGTCAAATTATTATTTAAAAAAAAAAACATGTAACTGCATGCATACGTATAGATACATTTAAAATTAAACATAATTTTTATCATAAAATATAGATAATTAGTCAAATTATTTTGTAAAGTAAATATAATTAGTCACATATTAAAATTCTTACCTAAATTTAATACTACTTATGATTTTTTTTTTTAATTTTTAATAAGATAGAACGTGTAGTGATTTTTATTTTATTTATTTTTTGAGAAACATGTGGTGATTTTTATTGAGTATATGTAATTGTTTTTTTAATTTTTTTTTATAGTTCATTAATATAAGATTTTTATATTTTGTACTTATTAACTCACTTGACACAAAGATTAAAAAACTTAAATAGACACATGGTACATGCTTAAGTGGATAATTATGGTATAATCTCCACATAAATTTAAACATGTGCATAATTGGATTATAATTTCAAATTCTAATTTAACTTTCTCTAAGTTTTACCTATTAATATATATATATATATATATATAGATGACTTATAAATTTGAATTTTTCTTAGTTTTATGATTATGTTTTTTATGGTTTATTATATTGGACTCCTTGTTTTCTACATTAAATTAACTAATTTGGCAAAAAAATTTAAAAATTTAGATTAGATGAGACACGTGGCGCAAAATTAAGCTCTAATTAAAATTCAAATTTTACATTAAATTAACTCACTTGTCACAAAATTCTAAAATTTAGATTAGATAAGACACATGGTGCAAAATTAGACTCTAATGGAATTTCAATTTAAAATTTAATTGGACATTCTCTTTGCTTTACTTATTATTATATATATAGATATATAGATGTCTCTAGCATAATTCTCCCAAACATGTAATTTAAGTAGCAAGTAGCAGCTGCTCAATTTATATCTTTAGTAGCACCTCTAAGATCATGAGCAATCGCATCCCCTGTCCTAAGATCCAATATCAAATAGCCATATCATATATATATATATATATATATATAAGTTTGACATTGTCTAGAAAAAATGCAGTTATAAATATAGTGAAAATATATATGGATTCAATACTTCACTTAGTTTTGAATAGTAGGTTTACCTACCATCCATTTGGAAGGAGGAAGTACCATTTGAGTAAGAATTCATTGGGGTTACTAATAAGTCCATGAATGTTGGGAAGTCTTAATTGATACAGCATTGACAAAGTACCCATCAATCAAAAGTTGGGTATAATTTAATTTTAACGGGTGATTAATTGGATCGTTAACAGTAGCAACAATGTTGTATCTACATATTTCTTTGCTCAACTTAGGAGTCCTACTAAAAACTTATATGCAAATGAAAAAAAGAAAAAAAAAATTGAAATCTTCCACACACAAGATTTGTTAACAGTGTACCTCAATTGCAAACCCGATCAAAGAATTGGACCATGTGAATTGGTCCACAACAGCAACAACGCCACTTTATTTATATGTTACTGTACTCAACTGGGCATGATTCCTACATTATAAGAAAATAGCATTCAAGTAATAGAATAGCATTGAAAATTCTTGCAGACAAAAAAAGTAGGGATGACAATTTTGCCCCGCCCCGCTAGACCCGCCCCTTCCCGCTTCGCTCCCTGCGGGTTTTCCCCACCCCGCAAAGGGGTTAAATTGTAATTTTTCATACCCTAAAACCCTACTATTTAAACAAAAATATCATCAACTTATTTAATTCTACCTAACGCGGCTCTACCTCTTTTTTCTCTCTAGCAAAGTTGGAAATAAGGTACCAATTTTAACGTGTTTTTTTTTCTTTATTAGAAACAAATTTATATACTATTGGATTACTACTTTCATTCATGATTTATACATCTTTCTCAACTTACTTTTCATCATGAACATAATATAATTTTTTTTTTTTAATTAGGTACGGGTTTGAGGCTCTAAATATTTGTCTTTGTTATTGTTTTTGTAATTTTGTGTGGGCAATTGGCTCATTGGCTGTTATAAAATATAAGGTACGCCGTCACACACCCTTTTCTCTTAACACTTGGAATTCCCATTGGGATTTCACTTTGCTTAACAACACTGCTTCTTTATGCTTGTCAAAATCCATATCTATTTTACGAGCTGGGTTTTTGTTTTTGAATTTTCATGTTAGAAATATGAGGTGGTGAATGGAGAACGAGATGATGAGGAATATGTTTCCCTATTGGTTTGATTGCCGATATGATGACATCAATCATGTATTAGGAGTTTGGATTATTTTATTGTGTCATACTATGATATTTTTCTTGTGATATTGTCTTGTTAAACATTTAGATAATATTATTTAGTTTTTGCTAAAAAATAGTTTGATTTGATAGGATAAATTTATTTATAATTTCAAGTATATTTTTATTATTGAAACATGTCATTTTATTTGGAAAAATGGTAATAGTTGTAAGGAAAATTAACAAGAAATAAAGTTTTGCGGTGTAGGGTGGGGCTTCGCGGGTCTTCGCGGGGCCTTAAGGGGCGGGGATGGGGTAAGAAATTTCCCCCGTCATGCGGGGTGGAGCGGGGATGAGGCAAGAAAAATCTATGCGGGGCAGGGGCAAAGATCACATCCTTCGGCCCTGCCCCGCCCCATTGCCATCCCTAAAAAAAGAGCATTAAATTTCCACAAATTATAATGCCCAGTTGAGAATCAAATATTTGCTACAAAAACATAACACACAAATGAAAAAAAAAAAAAAAAATTAAAATCTAGGTTTATGAGAAAGTTAAAAATTGTTGATTCAATTTTCAAAAAGATAGTACTGTTACAAATTTAACTATTGTACATAGTATAGATATACTAAAGGCGAAAACACTGTTTTGGTCCTTACATTCTGGGGTTACGGTTAATTTGGTTCCTACATTTTGGTAACAGTTAATTTGGTACATGTTATTTTCAACTTAGAGTCAATTAGGTCTCTACCGTTAAGTCACTAATGAAAAATACCTGTGGCAAATGGTATGTACTGTTGGCACACTTAAAGGTGACATGGCTTATAAGATAATATTAAAAAAATGTAGTAAAAAAAAAAGTCACCTCACCTAAAAATATATTAAAAATTAGAAAAAAAAAAATTATTCCCCCCCCCCCCCCCCAAAAAAAAGCTCAAAATGAATTTTTTTTCTTTCACTTTCTTGCAAACCAATCACACAATACATCCAAAAAAAATCATCTCTATTTCATTTTTTTTTGCTTCCACTTTACTAGTAAGAGCATTCCCATTAAGGATGCTAAAAGGAGTACATGCTAAATTTTACCATCAAGACACCAAAAAAGCCACTCCATCAAAGATTTCAAATGGCAAAATTTTTGACATACTACTACAGTGAACTTGTATCATACAAGCTCACTATAGCTATATTGTAAAAAAAAAAAAAAAAAAAAAAAGTTTTTTTTTTCTCATTTCTAGGGGTGTGCAAAAAACCGAAGAACCAAACAAACCGATCGAATCGTTGCCAAATTTTTGGTTCGGTTTGGTTTCGGTTTCATTTTTTAAAACAAAATTTTCGGTTTCGATTTTGGTGTTGGATTTTTTCACTTGAAATCAAACCGAACCGACCGAATATATATATATATATATATATATATATGTAATATTAATACATAACTGATCAGTGGCCTTAATGGTATGCTCCTTATGGTTTAGCTAGCTGATCCCAGGTTCGAGCCTTCGCGCGGGACGTGGGTATTTTTTGCTATTTAATTTTTAAAAACCCTAGTAGTAGCATAAATACGGAAATACCCCTGTTTATTCTTCCCTTTTCTTTTCTTCAACTTCCCTTTTCTTTCTTCAGCCAACGTTTGGGTTTTGTTCTCTTTCACTTCCATTGGCAACATCAAGAGAGAACATCAAGAAGCAAGAAATGAAAAACCCACACCAAGAACAAGATTTAGAGAGAATCAAGAACAAGAATCAAGAAACCCACCCAAAGATCTAGAGAGAAAACATCAACAAACCCCGTTGTCGCCACTGCCTGGAGTCTTCGCCACCTGGGTTCAATTGCCGCCGCCTCCTTCGCTGTCGCCGCCTTTCTGGTTTGATTTTTCTGTCTTTGTGGTTTAGGTTTTGTTCTTTGTGGGTTTCTGTTTGGGTTTCAAGGTTTCTGGGTTCGTGGTTTGGGTTTTGTTCTTCGTGTTTGGGTTTCAAGGTTTCTGGGAGTTTTAGGTTTTGTTCTTCGTGATTTCTGGGTTTCAAGGTAGAAGGTTGTGAGTTTGGCTTCGCCGGTACGCTTCTTCGCCGTTCTCTTTTTTTTTTTTTTTTTTTTTTTGTGTTTGCTACTTTGCTTGGTGCTTGGTGTTTGTTGGTGTTTGGGTGGCGAGAAAACGTGGGAAAGCAAAGGGATTTTCTGGGTTTGTTTATTTTTTTTGGGTTTGTTAATATTTTCTAGGTTTCTGGGTTTGTTAATATTTATGGGTTTGTTAATTTTTTTTCTTTGTTTGCTTTCTTAGAAAATAAATGATAAGGAAACCGAAAAAATTGACCGAAATCGACCAAAACCGAAATCCAATTGAAACCGATGGATTTCCAATTATTTCGGTCGGTTTCGGATGAAAATATCACAAATCGAAAATTTCGGTTTTGGTTGGCCAACACTTAGAAAACCGACGGAATTTGAACCGACACACCCCTACTCATGTCTCTTTCTTTCTCTCTCCAGGTCTCTTTATTTCTTTGCCTCTTTGTCCTCTCTGTATCCCTCTTTCTCTATGCTCTTCGTCTCCCTTTTTCTCACAGCGACGGTTTGCCTCGTCGGAGCCACCGCAAGCCTTGCACTCTTCAAGATCGCCTTGCCCCACCCTGCAAGATCGCCTCATCGGCTTTTCAAGATCGCCTCGCCGGAGCCACCGCTAGCCTTGAGTCGTGGGTATGATGGGTGGGTTTTGTAAAATCGGATCTGGGTTGTGGGTGGGTTTTGGTAGCCTTGACTGGTTTTATGGTTGTGGGTATGAGTTGATTGGGGTGACTTTGGCTTATGGGTGTGGGTTGATTGATTTGGTGGTTGGTTGTGGTGGGTTGTGCCGTGGGTTGAAGTCGTGTGGTGGGTGGTTTTTATTTTTTATTATTTTTTTATGCTGTTGAGTGCCGTGGTTAGAGGTGAAAAGCTCAGGCCATGGAGGTGGGAGAAGCTTCTAGACCGGGTTGAGAAAGATGGAGATACAATGGGAGAGAGAGACATAGGAAGAGTGAGAAATAATAATAAAAATGAATAAAAATATTAAAAGAAAGAATATTTAAACGATGTTGTAAAAAAAATAGAATGTTTGATGTTTGGTATATTGTAAAATGAGGTGTTAAGATGGTAAAAGTAGTGTTTTGAGATGGTAAATGCTAATTTTTTTAGGATGTTTGATGGGAATGCTCTAACAAAACACTGAAACTCATCTGGAGATCAAATTCCCCAAGAACAATTGTCAACCACCACTAATCATCCACACCCACTAAAACCCAGTCACACCGTAGTAACAAAACCCAAATGAACCCATTCTAGAAACCCCAAATCAATCCAACTCATTTGTGGCAACAAAACCCAAATCAACTTAAAGCAAAATTTTGAGACACAAAGCAACCAACCATACAACAGTAAGAGGGATAGTGTTTCAAGCTTGTCAAACCTTAGTTTATGTTTATTGCTCAAAATTGGGAAATTTGCTAGAAAACGAAGGAATTTTTATCATGGAGTTTTTTCGTCCATGATTTCGCCTCAATGGCTTATTCAGTTGTTGGGTTGAGAGAGAAAAAGATGCCCAATTGTACTGGGTTTTATTCGTTGGGTGTGAGGGATATTTTTTGGGGTGTGATTTGTTTTGGATGTATTGTGTGATTGGTTGCCAAGAATGTTTAAGAACATATTTTTAGTCTAATTAATTTTATTTTTGTATTTTTCTAATTTTTATATTTTTAGGTGAAGTGGCATTTTTTATGTTAATTAATTTTTTTAATATTATTTTATAAGCTATGTTAGCTTCAAGTGTGCTAGCATTGTACACCATTTGCCACATCACCATTTTTTGTTAATAATTTAACGGTAAGGGCCAAATTTACTCCAAGCTAAAAATATCAGAGACCAAATTAATTGCTATCAAAATATAGGGACTAAATTGATTGTGACCCGAAAATGTAGGGACCAAAATCCTGTTTTTGCCATTATTTATTTGTGACACATAGCAAGAAGATTGACTTTCTTGTAACATGGCGTCAATGCTGACTGTCATTTGTAGTTGTGCTAATTCTTTTCGTAGTTGTGCTAATTCAAAACAAACAAATTCTAATTTTTTTGAGCTTTCATTTGTTTGTTTGTTTTTCTTGTAACATGGTGACAATGGTGACATGCTAATTCTTTCTTATAACACGGTGACATGGTAACATGGTGACTTTCATTTGTGACACAAAGCAAGAAGATCGCTATTGTAACATATTCTTGTTCTATCATTGATGAAATGATTTTCCACTGTACTTTCTTTTTTGATATAACATAGAAATTCTATTCTAGTCTAATCTAACTGTATATGTGTGTGAAAGCTCCCTCCATTGTGCTTTCTTAAGAAAGGAAAGAAATTGCAATCCTAAATAACACCTTGTTACAAAATTTATTAAACCATCAAAATTATACAATAAATTGACAATTATTTATATGATAAGATATTGTATTTCACTTGTATAGATGGTCTAAATCTTGAGTCTTTTGGTTGAATATTACAGAAAATTGAATTTATTTGTGATATGGGTATTGTTCAAAGTTATTTGAGAAATTGAGGAAAGAGAGTGAATTTCGGCAACGGTGTTGCCGAAATTCTAACAAAAAGTATGAGAGAGAAAAGTTTGAATTTCGGTAATCTTATTACCGAAATTCTTGCTGCCTGAAATTACTGCCCAATTGCCAGGTGAAGTGCCCGAAGGAGGAGTGGCTGAAAGGAAACCAATTGTGGCAACCAAATGTTGCCGAAATTGTAGGGGAGTGAGGAGAGAGAAAATAGGAATTGTGGCAACCAAGTTGCCGAAAATGGGAGGAAAAAAAATGAAAATTGTGGTAACTAAGTTGCCCAAAACTTGGGGAGAAATTTAATATGCAAAAAAATCATTACTTTTTTTCTTTCTTTTTTTTTTTGGTTGAATAAACAAATCATTACATTAAACATTCATAGCTTCATTGAAACTATATCAAAGCAAACATAGATGAACTTTTCTTACCGCTGCAGGGATTTGTCTTTTTTTTTTTTTTTTTTTGAAACTTCCGGGGATTTGTCTTATGCAAAATAAAATTTCAACATTGAATGAGAAAATATTATTAACAAAAGAAACACAATATGACAAGACCACGCTACTAATGAGCTATAGATACAATCAGTATCGGCTTAAATCAAGTTGAGGCCTAAGAGGCTAAGAGCATAATCTTAAGTGGGACCATTTCATATCTAAAATCCATTATAGGTTTTTTTTTTTTTTTTTAATAATTTTTTTTAATTTTTTTTAATTTACATAAAAGCTACTCTTCTTATTAATTTAGTTAGTATATATAGGTGTGGGGGTAAGATTCAAAAATTGTATATTGGGCTTTGGGCGCTGTTCGTGGGTACGTCCGAGGAGAAATAAATTGTTAGAAGAGGCAATGGAATAACCCCACCGAGCGGAGAGGATACATTCCGAGGAGGTTGTACTCCTCGGATAGGGCGAGTCTCACTGAAGCAAGTGCTCGGATGACTTAGACAATTGATCAGGAGGTTAGAATGATAAGGATGAATTTCAGGCATGTGCAAAGGGGATGATAATATGGAAATATTCCAAAGAAAAGCTGCTACCACCACATTAAATGCACTGCACCAACTCTTCTGGCTGCATTTATGGGGAGAAGACTCCTGAACAGTACAATTTTCAGCTACCACCACTCAAAGGTAACAAAAGAAAAAGCTTGATGGGACATGCACTCAAGTAAGAATTTAGATGGTAACACGTGTAAGGTCAAGATGGTCTGAAAAGGCCTATATAAATGTAAAAGATCTCCCAAGAAGAGGGGGGGGGGGGGAGAAAATGAGAAAAAGAAAAAGGAAGAGAGAATTCTGTAGCTCCAAGTGCTATATGAACATTCCTAAATATTGCATTTAGCCGCATTCAATCTCCTCAGACACCCTTTTTAGTTAAGCTTTATATGTTATTCACTTTTTCGTTATTGAAATGTTCCTTAGCCGTTAGTGTAAATCAATAAACCTAACTCTTTGGCCCACTCTCTACAAATTTATTGTATTGGGCTCACCAAACCATCGTCCGAACCAGTTTTTGGGCCTGGGCCAGTAAATCGTGACCCTACAATTGGTGCCGTCTGTGGGGAGAGCTTGAGTTGTGTAACGGTTAACTATGGCTGAACCAGGTCAACGACAAGCAGAATTGAGGGGCTCTAAGTGCTGTGACCCTTTCCTCATCCTTGAGCAGAGAGGTCATTGCGAAGGAAGCGTCCACACCACACACACTGACCGGAGTCAACCTCATAGGGAGGACCATATCTCCCATGCAAATGACAACAAGAACATGCAGTTAGAGATTGATCAGTTAAAAAGAGAATTGTGCCATGCAAGGAAGAGAAAAGCTTCTGAAGATCCAGACCTTTCCTCCGATGACGAAAGAGACGCTGAGTACAGGCGGAGGTCTCGAACCCCACCCAGCGAACCCTTCACCTACGAAGAAGAGCGTCATCGTCAACGGCGAATGTGGAGCCCATCACGTCGAGGCGTAGGGCATGACGCTATGAGTAGGGCCCTGAAACAAATTTCCAGGTCCCCCTTTCCACGTAACATCGAAAATGCAAGACTCCCTCAATGTTTTCATCAACCGATGTTTACCATCTATAACGGCCGGACAGACCCTGTGGAACACGTGAGTCATTTCAACTAGAGGATGGCCCTTTCCAGAGATGAAGCCTTGATGTGCAAAGTTTTCCCGTCCAATTTAGGACCAATCGCTATGAGATGGTTCGATAGCTTGAAAACGAACTCTATAAGCTCTTTTCAAGAGCTCACTCAGGCATTCAGGTCCCGTTTTGTCACATGTCGCAAGGTTCCGCAGTCATTGGCTCCCTATTGTCTGTAAGCATGCGAAAGGGTGAAATTCTGAAGTCGTATTCGGATAGATTCTGGGAAATGTACAATGAGATGGAGGGCGATTGCGACCAAGTAGCCATCAGCTCCTTTAAGCTCGGCCTCCCCACTGAACATGGCCTGAGGAAGTTTCTAAAGGGCAAGCTTGTTACTAGTGTGTGCCAGCTGATGGATAGGATTAACAAGTATAAAAGAGTCGAGGAAGACCACCAGCAGGGTAAGGGAAAAGATAAGGTTATCCCTCAGGAGAGGAGGGATTTCAGGTCGGATCGGCAAGGCCATAATAGGTCACAGAGAGACTGGGTCGGACAACAAGGCTTGGCGAACCTTCAGACAGTTAACGCCGTGTTCCGAGAGCCGGTGTACCAAGTCCTGGAGAAGATCAAGAATGAGCTTTTCTTCAAGAGACCAAACAAGATGGTGGGAAACCCTGAAAGGTGCAACCACCACCTCTATTGCCAATATCACCAGGATCATGGACATACTACGGAGGATTGTAGGAGTCTATATGACCATTTGGACCAATTCGTCACTGAAGGCAAGTTAAAACAACTCTTACACCATACCCATGGCCTGGGTAACCCGGCAAACGCAGGATCCTGGAGAGATGATTCCTCAAAACCGTCCCTAGGCACGATAAATGTCATCTTTGCTGCACCAGGAAGAACAGGGTCTTGCCCATCTAGAATACTATCCATTGCTCGGCTGCCCTCCGAAAATGTTAACAGAGAGCCGAAGAGGGCTAGGATGGAAATTCAACCAGTGTTAGGATTCTCGGACGTGGACAAAATCGGAACCATCCAACCTCATGATGATGCTTTGGTGATCACTCTCAGGATAGAGGGGTATGACGTGAAGAGAATGATGGTGGATCAAGGCAATGGCGTAGAAATAATGTATCCAGACCTTTATAAGTGGCTGAACTTGACGCTTGAAGACCTAACACCCTATAGCTCCCCCTGGTGAGTTTCGATGAGAAAGCGGTCGTCCCGAGAGGCCAAATCAGGCTACCCGTGCAAGCTGGCTCTGAAGTAGTGGAAGTAGATTTTATAGTAGTGGACGCTTACTCACCCTACTGCGCAATTGTGGCTAGGCCTTGGCTCCATACATTGGGGGTCGTTTCTTCCATTCTTCATCAGGAGATCAAATACTCGTTCGAGGGGCAGGTTAAGGAAATTCTAGGAGATCAATCGATGGCCAGGCAATGTCTGGTGGCAGCGATCTATCATAAACCTGAGGCTGAATCCTCGGCCCATAATGAAAGGGACTTATAGCAGTTAAAATCCCTGGTGCTGGACACCGAGGGCTTAGCCGAGGGAGCAGAGTGCGAAAGCTTAAAAAAGGTTGTTATTGATAATGATCCAGAGAAGTTCTTTTAAGTCGGATCCCTACTGCCTCCTCAAGAGAAGGAAGAGTTGATAGAATTCCTTAGAACCAACATTGACGTATTTGCATGAGACTCCACAGAGGCCCCGGAAGTAAACCCAAAGTTTATTTGCCATCACCTGAATGTTAACCCTGCCATTATCCCTAAAAAGCAATTGCTCCGACGCCTATCAAAATAACACGCAGACGCTGTCAGAGAAGAGGTGATGAAACTCAAACGGGCTGGAGTAATTAAGGAAGTATTTTATCCTGAATGGTTGGCTAACACTGTAGTGATGAAGAAGAAAAGCAGAAAATGGCGAGTGTTCGTGGACTTTACAGACCTGAATAGAGCTTATCCAAAAGATCCATTCCCCATGCCAAAGATCGATCAACTAGTTGATGCTACCGTTGGCCACCCTCGGATGAGTTTCCTGGACGCTTTTCAAGGGTATCATCAAATACCATTGGCATTGGATGATCAGGAAAAAACAGCTTTTGTCACTCCCATTGGGAATTACCACTACAAGGTGATGCCGTTCGGTCTGAAGAATGCAGGAGCTACCTACCAAAGGATAATGATTAGGATGTTTGAGCCTCAGTTGGGTAAGAGTATGGAGGTCTACATTGATGACATGGTGGTGAAAAGCAAGGTCATAGTTGAGCATATTGGGGATCTCAGAGACGTTCTTGAAGTCCTCAAAAAACACAAATTGCACTTAAACGCATCCAAGTGCTCATTTGGTGTGGGGTCGGGCAAGTTTTTGGGCTACATGGTCACCTATAGGGGAATCGAGGTGAACCCCGACCAGATTAAGGCCATTAACAACTTGCGACCTCCTCGGAATCCCAAGGAAGTTCAGAAATTGACCGGAATGACTGCGGCCTTGAATCGTTTCATTTCCAAGTCGGCGGATAGGTGCCGGCCGTTCTTCCAATTGTTAAAAAAGTGGAAGGGGTTTGAATGGACTGAGGAGTGTGCCTTGGCCTTCTAGCAACTTAAAGATTACCTTTCTCGGCCTCCAATTATGTCCAGTCCTGAGAAGGATGAAGTCCTTTTTGCCTATATCTCCGTAGCCTCCCATGCTGTGAGTCTGGTGCTGATACGAGTTGATAATGGTGTACAAAAGTCTGTTTATTATCTGCTACTGGAGAAGGCCATCTTGGCGGTAGTGCTTAGTACATGTAAATTGCCCCATTATTTCCAAACACATACGATTGTCGTCCTCACCCAGCTCCCACTTAAAGTAATACTTCGAAGTGCTGACTACACTGGGAGGATAGCTAAATGGGGGACCATTTTAGGGGCTTTTGACATCAAGTACATGCCTCGCACCTCCATAAAGGGTCAGGTACTCGCGAACCTGGTGGCTGAGTTCACTGAACCCCCCATTAGAAGAATTGAGTCCAACACACAACATGGATGAAAAATCGGTTGGCATAATTTCCCAACAAGGTCACCCGACTTGGAGAGTATATGTAGATGGCGTAGCGAATCAAAAAGGATCCGGAGTTGGGATAGTGTTAATATCTCCAGAGAAGATCATCATTGAAAAGTCACTGAGACTAAGCTTCACGGCCACAAATAATGAGGCAGAATACGAAACTCTTCCGATGGGAATGGCGATGGTTCAAAGAATGGGAGGAAAATCCGTGGAAATGTTCTCGGACTCAAGACTAGTTGTCGGACAAATATTGGGGAAATTCGAGGCAAGAGATAAGAGAATGCGAGGGTACTTGGACGAGTTAAATGTCTACAATCAGAGTTTGACTCTTTTGATTTGATACACATCTCTAGAAACGGCAACTCCCATGCTGACTCCTTAGCCACCTTGGCGACCTCCTCAGATCAATGCCTTCCCCGGGTTATTTTGGTAGAACACTTACGTGGACCAAGTGGGCCGCGAGGAGCGGCGGTTTAGGTCCATCAGGCAAAAGCAGGACCCAGTTGGATGGACCTAGTGACGCTGTTCTTAAAAGAAGACACACTGCTTGAAGAAAAGTCCGAAGCTGACAAGATATGAAGGAAGGTTGCATGGTTCTGGTTATCCGGGGTACAGAGATTGTTTAAGCGGTCTTTCTCAGGACCATACTTGCTGTGTGTACATCCCAAAGCAACTGAGATGCTCCTTGAGGAGCTCCACGAGGGAATCTGCGGAAGCCATATTGGTGGTAGATCCTTAGCACACTGTGCCATTACTCAAGGATATTGGTGGTCGAACATGCAGAAAAAAGCCCTAGAATATGTAAAAAAATGCGATCAGTGCTAGCGGTTTGCACCAAACATGCACCAGCCTGGAGGGGTCCTTAACCCACTGTCTAGCCCGTGGCCATTCACCCAATGAGGCTTGGACATCGTGGGTCCTTTCCCCAAAGCAGCAAGAAACAAGAGGTATTTACTGGTCGGCACGGATTATTTCACCAAATGGGTGGAAGCTGAGCCCCTGGCAAACATCAGAGATGTTGATGCCAAGAGATTTGTCTAGAAGAACATCGTTACACGCTTTGGGGTCACAAATGCCCTTATCTCCGACAATGGCTTTCAGTTCGACAGTAAAGCTTTCAGAAAATACTGTTGCGAGCTAGGAATTACAAATAGATACTCTACCCCTGCCTACCCCTAAGGAAATGGACAAGCAGAAGCCGTTAACAAGGTCATAGTAAATGGGCTAAAGAAGAGACTAAATAACGCAAAGGGTAAATGGGTGGAGGAACTGCCGCATATTCTTTGGACGTATTGAACCACGCCTCGTAGGTCTACTGGGGAAACCCTATTCTCGATGACTTATGGTGCTGAGGCTGTTATCCCATTAGAAACTGGACTCCTAACCTTAAGGACTAGCTTATTCAGAGAACAATGATGTACTGGAGAAAAGCTTAGACTTGATTAAAGAAAAGAGGGAGAACGCAATGGTCCAATTGGCATATTATCAACACAAGCTCAAACGGGGCTATGACGCCAACGTGAAGCTGATACCACTGGCCCTTGGTGATTTACTATTGAGAAAAGTCGTGGGCACTGTAAAGAACCCAGCATGGGAAAAATTAAGACCAAATTGGAAAGGGTCGTACCGCATTACCGCAGAAGCAGGCATTGAGGCCTACTTTCTAGAAGATCTGGATAAGCATGCAATACCACGACCGTGGAATGTAAATAACCTGAAAAGGTATTATTATTGATTGACATATATGCATCTAATGTGTAGAACCTTTGTGTAGCTCCACGACATCTTTACTAAGTGTTTAAACTTAAACTCTATCATGCCTGTAGTCCTCGGACCAGATGATTTGAGTTAGTTAACACTCCACGACATCTTTCCTAAGTGTTTAAACTTAAACTCTATCATGCATGTAGTCCTCGGACTAGATGATTTGAGTTAGTTAACACTCCACGACATCTTTACTAAGTGTTTAAACTTAAACTCTATCATGCCTGTAGTCCTCGGACCAGATGATTTGAGTTAGTTAACACTCCACAACATCTTTCCTAAGTGTTTAAAGTTAAACTCTATCATACTTATAGTCCTCGGATCAGATGATTTGAGTTAGTTAACACTCTACGACATCTTTCCTAAGTGTTTAAAGTTAAACTCTATCATGCCTGTAGTCCTTGGACCAAATGATTTGAGTTAGTTAACACTCCGCGACATCTTTCCTAAGTGTTTAAACTTAAACTCTATCATGCTAGTAGTCCTCGGATCAGATGACTTTAGTTAGCACTCCATGACGTTTTTCCTAAGTGTTTAAGCGGAGCCCAGTTAACGTAACGCGCCAGGCATTATATTATCTAAATTCTTGCTAATATCTAGTTAAACTATCAGTGCCATTAACAAGGTATTGGCATCGATGAAAGGAAACGGAGAAAACGAAAGGAGACAAAAGTTACTTCCATTAATTGAAGAAAGAGTATTTTACAACTAGTCTAAAAAAAAAAAAAAAAAACTATCATCTAAGCCTTTGTTTTGGACCCTGAGGGGTCAACGATCTGACTGGGCTGGAAAGCAACAGCTTCTGAGGCTTGATCCTTAGATTCAAAGGGAGCTTTAGGCGCATCAGGAGGAGCAAGAGGAAGGACTTGAGCCGCAATCTATTTGGATCCCGGCAGAGCTTGCTTGGAAGGAGAGGAGTCTGGACCTAGGAGCTCGCGAATTTCAGGGTCATAATAGATGCTCTCAGGTCGCCTCAAATTAGAGTCAACAGGAACTCCTGCAGCATCAAGGGCCTTTCCCCAAGATATCTCGTAGTATTCTCTGAACACTGAAGAGAGCTCTTCTGTTAGTCTAGCTTGAGTCTCCTCTACCCCAAGCTTGTATGCCACTTGCTTCTCTGCCTCGGCTGCCTCATTGGCTAGTTGAGATGCGTCCTTAGTCCTTTGAAGCTCGGTAAGAAGATCCTTCACCAGTTGCCTTTTAGTGACTAGGTTGATTTTGGTTGTGTACAACTGCTTGTGTTGGTCTTCGGCTTGCCTCTTCGCTGTCTTGAGGCCCGCATCGGTGCTATTCTTGGCCTTGATCGCCTTCTTCAAAAGCTCAAACTGCTTGGCATAGTCCTCTCTCAGCTGGCCCAAGGTCTTCTTGGCCTCGGCACGAGATTTTGCCTCCACTTTCGTTTTGTTATGGGCATCATGGACCCACTCCTCACCCACGTAAACCTATTAGGCAAGCTGCAACGGCGAGAATAGGAAAACTCCATAAAAGAAAGAAGAGAAGATAAAAATGACTAACTGTTAAAAAGCTTGATTGAGCAGCTTACCATGGCCAAATCCCTCTTGAGGGACAGGAAAAGCTCTGGTCGGCTGAAGCACTTGTAAGCATCTATATCTTTTGGTAAAAGAAGTGGCTGCTCCAAGGCTTTAGCGATATGACTCGCCTGCCCTCCTTGGTAGCTTCTGATTGAAGCGTCTTAGGCAATAGGAGCACCGTCTACCTCTAACTTGGGGAACCATATGTGCGGTGGCCGACGCACATCAGCCATGTGGGTATCTTTGCGGCTCTCCACGGACGAGGACCTCCGACCTTGCTTATTCTTGGACACTTTCTGCTGTTCGTTTCCCTCTGAAGGGCACAACTCGCCCTCCTCTAGTACCTCACTCGGCCTCTTCTTTTTTAGATCTTGGATTAGCTTTAGACCAAGATCCTTTGGAAGCTGAGGAGGGGGCGGGAGGTTCGCCGAGGGCTACACCTTGGTGGCCTCTTTAGTCGCCGGGGCCTTTTGTCTGCCCTTCATTAACTCTCTTAGACTTTTATTTTCAGTGCTCAGCGCCATCTCTTCTTCTTCTTCTTCTTCTGAAGTGTCGTTTGGGATGGCAACAACGAGAACTGGGGCTTGAACTGTTGAATTCTTGTCGGACTCCTCCTCGGCCTTTTCTACGATGCGAAAATTACCGATGTCCTTGTCTAATGAGGAGGTTGAAGAAGTGGCCTTTTCTCCGACTACTGGGGCTTCAAGAGGAAGTTGAATGGCCGGGGCGATCAGGGGAACACTCACTGGGATCGAAAATGGTATTGGCGGAAGATCGTCTGGTGCCAAAAAATTGGGCTGAGACACGTCAATCCGATGTATCCGGCGATCTCCTGCTCTTATGGCATTGCCTATGTCCAAAAATGAATCCGAGATAGGCTTAAAGTCTAGTATTAGGTGTACAGCCCTCAATTGCCTGTCTTCGCTGACAAAGATCTCAGACCGCAACAGGTAGTTAAGAGCTTGATCGTTGGACAAGCTTAGCCTAGGGGCTATGTGCCTTCTATCTGCAAACACAGCCGAGGGAAAAGTCGGGTAAACAATTGAGCTATAATCTTAAAAGACTGAAAAGAAAAGAAACAAGACGGGGTTGAAGGATCGAGTTCAAGTCTATTGCTAGGGAACCTAATCCTAAGGTATCCCACCTGGCTTCCCTGCTCGGAAGGGGTAGTGAACGCCATCGTGCCACGCTCCTGAAGTTATAAGATAATCATCTTTCGTGCCCTTATTTGACTGGGATAGACATGAAATCATCCTTACCACGTTCGAGTGGGATTTAAGGTAGTAACCGCACTTTTTTAGGAGTGGCACTCATACATGTGCACTATATCATGCCATGTGAGTTGCAGACCCAGGTGCTCATTCAGAGCATCAACACTACCCAAAATCTTAAATAGATTAGGTGCGCATTAGTGAGGGCATAACCTATGGTGAAAGAGGTAATCTCTAGTCACAGTACCCATTGGGAGGGTCATTCCCCCTTCTATAAAAGCTATTACGGGGATAACAACCTCTCCCACCTCCCTGTCAGTTCTTATTCCTTCTGTACGGCAGTAACGGAAGTTGACCCCTTGGGTATTTGATATTTCACCTTGAAGGCCTCTATTTTGGCAGGGGAATTCACTAAATGCTCAAACCTACCCATCTTTTACAGACTAAAGGGGAGCGACTAAAATCAATGATTGAAATAACGAAAATTCAAGGGCCGAGAAGATTGGCTGAGGAGAAAGGAAGGGTTCAAGTAAGTTGAAACTTACACAAACCAAGATGTGCTACAACCCCTGAAGGTATTCAAGAAAAATCATGAAGATTCTGAAAGAAGAAAACTAAAGGTGGCCTAATAACTTGGGATGCTTTGTATAGCGAAGTACCGAAGATCGCTGGAATGCCTGAGAATTTGCAAGATGAACAAAAAATTAATTCCCCAAGGGCTTTATATAGAAGACGAAAAGTGGGTGGGACTTATCCTGCCCAAATCCTGTGGAAAATAACTAGCTGCTGGATCAATTCGCCACCGTTGGATGCAAAGAGCAAAACGCTGCCTGAAGCATTTATTGACGCTTCATAAATGCCAAAACGTCAGTAGCAATAATGAAGCGCCTAAAACTACACCCCCACACGTGCGAGCTCAGGCAATTTTACATTTATAACCCCCTTTTTTCGAAAGCAAGTCAAAATTCCATTTTTTCTCTCCTCGGATGCGAGAGAAAAATTAAAATTTTGAGTGGCTATTGTGGGGGTAAGATTTAAAAATTGTATATTGAGCTTTGGGCCCTATTCGTGGGTACGTCCGAGGAGAAATAAATTGTTAGAAGAGGCAATGGAATAACCCTGCCGAGCAGAGAGGATACATTCCGAGGAGGTTGTACTCCCCGGATAGGGCGAGTCTCACTGAAGTAAGTGCTCAGATGACTTAGACAATTGATCAGGAGGTTAGAATGATAAAGACGAACTTCAGGCACGTGCAAAGGGGATGATAATATGGAAATATCCCAAACAAAAGCTGCTATCACCACATTAAATGCACTGCACCAACTCTTTTGGCCGCTTTTATGGGGAGAAGACCTCTAAACAGTACAATTTTCAGCTACCATCACTCAAAGGTAACAAAAGAAGAAGCTTGATGGGACATGCACTCACGTAAGAATTTAGATGGTAACACGTGTAAGGTCAAGATGGTCTAAAAAGGCCGATATAAATGTAAAAGATCTCCCAAGAAGGGGGCGAGAAAATGAGAAAAAGAAAAAGGAAGAGAGAATTACTGTAGCTCTAAGTGCTTTATGAACATTCCTAAATATTGCATTTAGCTGCATTCAGTCTCCTCGGACACCCCTTTTAGTTAAGCTTTATGTGTTATTCACTCTTTCGTTATTGAAATGTTCCTTAGCCGTTAGTGTAAATCAATAAACCTAGCTCTTTGGCCCACTCTTTACAAATTTATTGTATTGGGCTTACCAAACCATCGTTCGAACCAGTTTTTGGGCCTGGGCCAGTAAATCGTGACCCTACAATAGGTTTTCCTAATAACAACTTTTTAATCGATAATATGAGTAATCCATTTAATTTTCTTATGATATAATTGATTTTGAAATAAGATTGAAACGGAGCATTTCTTATATTTTAAAAAAAATATTAAAATACATTCTTCTTACCTTTTGAGATGTAAAATTACTAATTAAGTTTTTATATTTAAGTTCTTCTCATAACCACTTTTCAAATTATAATATAACTAATTCATTTAATTTTCTTGTGACATAATCAATTTTAGTTTTAAAAACTTTTCTTTTCATAGAAACAAATAAACAACTGTAAATAAATATTGGTAGTAAAATTTTGTAAGCTGTATATGCATTTTAAAAAGAATGATTACTATTTTTATGTAATCAAGAATTGTTATATTATATTTTTGAAATTTGAATATTATTATGATTATTTTCATTTCTGTTTTTCCCTAATATTATTTCATGCCCTTCCAACTCTTTTTGATATATTGATTTTTTTGCATATTAAATTTCTTCCCAAGTTTTCGGCAACTTGGTTGCCACAATTCTTTTTTTTTTTTTTTCCTCCCACTTTCGGCAACTTTGTTGCCATAATTGGTTTCCTTTTAGCCACTCCTCCTTCGGGCACTTCACTTGGGAGCTGGGTAGTAATTTCGGGTTGCAAGAATTTCGGTAATGAGATTACCGAAATTCAAACTTTTCTCTCTCATACTTTTTATTAGAATTTTGGCAACATCATTGCTAAAATTCACTTTCTTTCCTTAATTTCTCAAATAACTTTGAATAGTATCCATATCACAAATAAACTCGATTTTCTGCAATATTCAGCCAAAAGACTCCTAAGTCTTGGTGTCATACAATTATAAGGGAAAAATGCCGTAGGTGAGATATTCCCTTTAATTTCCCATTGTTTTGCTTTGTAAAATCTAACCCAGTTATTTATTTATTCATTTTTAGTTTTTGTTCTTCCAACAATTAGATCAATTATTGTAATAATGTGATTGAGAAAATTTTAATGTGAGGGAATGATAACAAATTTAATAAAAAAAAAAAATTGCAACTTTCAAATTGGGAAGAAATGATATAGGAAAATTTTAATCACATAGGTTTATTTTTTAAGGCTAAAAATCTATATTTTATGACAATCTCCATGATTTTTTTTTTTTAAATGTTGCATAATCTATATATATATATATAAAATTGAAAATTCTAAAGCTCTTACAATTTTCCATGTTAACACAATATTTAAATAAAATTATCATTTTATTTAAATAAAATTATTTTTGTTTAGTCCAAACTTAATAAGGAATGAAACTCTATCTTAAGCCCAACTTAATCTCAAACTCATCATTATCATTTTTTAAACAAAACTATTTTTGTTTAATTCAAACTTAACAAGGAGTGAAACTCTATCTCTTTAACAAGTCCAACTTAAACTCAAACTCAAATATTGATAATTTATCTCCAAATTTGTGAGGTTAATCATGAATACTATAAAAACAAAGCAAACTCTAATATTTTTTGTTTTTAGGCCGAGTAGAGGTATGAGCTCTTCTTATGTTATTTTCTTCTCCTTTACTTTGTTAAAAAAAAAAAAAAATTTATTTTATGGTTTTTCATGTATTTTTTAAAAAGTAATTTTTGTACATGAACCACCAAATTTTCTTTAGCAGTTTTTTACAAGATAAAAAAGCTTGCAATAATTAAAATTATTCTTTTGAGTGTGACCCATCTCTCTTATATTTCTCTATTGTTTAGTTATATATATATATATATATATATATTGTTTTGTTTCAATAATTTATAAGCAGTGAATCATCTGATTCTTTAATATTTTTTGGTCTTTTAGAAGTTTTAATATCTGAATTTTTGAATTATTTTTTTTTGTAGTATCTGAAACTGTTTAACAAATTTTTTGTAAGTCACTGCACATTCAAGTAATGACTTCTTCATCAAATTGTAACACAAATTGAAGTTATATAAGAGCAAATCATGAAATGGTGTAGTTTCTTAAACTTTTTATAAAATTATTTTAGTTTACCTTCCAAATAGGTAAGTTCCGGTGCATAGTACAGGTTAGTGATTAGTTCAATTAATTACTAAACCTTTAATTTGTAAGTAATAGTTTTTGTTTAAAGAAATTTTTTCTAAAATACAATTTCATAATTTCCATACTAATTCCAGTATTGCATCATCAATACGCATTTGTCTATGGAATGAGAAAACTATAAAATTATATATGAAAGCAAAACATCAATATTTGACTTTAAGTTGACATCCCCCTCAAAAAAAAAAAAAAAAAAAAAAGACTTTAAGTTGACAGACTATGAATTTCCCAAACAGCCTCGAAGGCTCCTCTATTTATCACTTCATGATTTTATGTCTAGTGTCAACATCAATTACAAAATTAGTTCACTTATATCCATTACAAAAGATGTTTATACATGTTCTTATCTTAATATATAGACACCTAAGACACCAGAGGTTGCACTTGAAATAATTAGTTGATTTCAAATATAAATCAAAATCATAATTAAATTGTTAGGCAATTGGAAACCATAAAATACAAAGTTGAGGTCTACAACGCAGTTATGAGGGCTTTCAGGGTGGTGCATAAATTGTTATGGCTCCCTAAAATTTCTAGGATTAAATCATCAAAAAGAGGGTCTAGAATCCATAAGTTATAAACTGCAAACATTAACCCCTTTGTTGCCATCAATGTTTTTCCAGGGCAAAACATATAAACAAGGAAGGCTGTTGGGTGCGTCATAGCACCATGGGTCCAGACCACACCTTATCAAAGCTCTAAATAACCTTGTCTTGCAATTCATTACATGAGACATGACTTGAGGCGTGTGGGACACGTTGGTTTTTGGCTGAAGCAAACAAAGGCCATTCGGCCATTTTGGTTAGTGTGTGAGAAATAGAGACACAGAGAGAGACCGGGAGCTTCTGTGAGTGGAAACCAAAATATTGAGAGCAAGACAGAGTTTTGAGAGGTGCAGTCCTGAAGAAATAGAGAGATGCACGGTGAGAGTGTGAGAGAGTGAAAAAGAAAAATGTGACATTTTTCTTTGCTCAATCTACATATACAAGGAAGATAAATTAGTAGAGTTTTCTTGCTTCTTGTAGTTTTTGAGTGCTACAACCATGGAGAGTTGGAGTATTCAGATGAAGATTTTTCTACTGGCCTTGTGGTGAGATTGTATATTACTCATTGAGATTTAATTTGTTGTGTATCCAATTTATTGTGGACTCAAGTTTAGCATAAACTTGATAGTTGTAACCTCTATTTCATAGTGGATATTTTTTGGAGCTGCGCCCTGTTGTTTTTTCCTTCTACACCAAAGGGTTTTCCATGTAAGATTTGGTGTTTTTGTATGGTTGTGCTTTTGTGGTGCTTGCTGAAATTTTTGTTTATTGCTATTGCTTGATAGTTATTAATTTTAATACACATAGACATTAAGGGGGTTTAGGATATTCCCCCAACATCATTCACTTGGGTGGAAACACAAAATCTACATTGTATATCACATCAATTTCCAAACACAAACTCATGGATCAAATAGTATATAAAAATAGAATTTTAAGGTGAAGACTTTGCAAAGCATAAACATGGTGATATGATCCTTAAATTAAGCAATAGTATAATCAGGACAGTAACATCTTTCTTTATTTTTTTTTTTATCCCCTGCTTTTTATCTAAATTTGGAATAAACTTAAAAAAAAATAAAAAAAATTGAAAGAGTGCAAAAGTGTGGATGTTAGCAATAAGCAATGGAGGGAAATGAGTGGCACCTGAAAAATTAGAATGTGAAAGCAAAATTAGAGCATGAAAATTTTGCAATGACCAAAATAAAAGGTTTGGCTTATCTCTAGTATATTTTTAACTAGAGGCCTCCTTTTGTTTTAGTTAAAAAAGTACTTAAAGTAAGTCAAACTCTAAAATAAAAAAAGATATTAGAATGTATCAAAACATGAAAAAGAAATAAGAAGTTGACTTACGAAGAATATTATGAAAGCAGTTAGAGATTTTTTGCATCAACAATCCAAACAAATTGTTCATCAATCTTGGAAGTTTGGAAAAATATATACAAAAGGAAAGAATAAGAACATGGATATATTGCAAGAAAAATTAAGGGGGGAAGAGAGAGTAATGAAAATGGTGAGAACTCAGCTTTAATTTAAGAAGAAAGTGTGAATTGGAGAGCAACGTTTGAATTGGAAAAGGATGATCTAATGGTTGAATTGAGAAAATGATGAATTAATTCTGGGAATTTAAAAGGCAATCAAGTTTGTCATAATAAAGAAAATAATAAATGATGAAATGAAGAGAAATAAAATAATAATAGGTAAATTAGGGGAAAAAAATCAAAAAGAGAAAATTCAAATCAACAAACTATAATTTCGAAATATGATTGATAATTTTCGATATTTAAAGTCACTAATAACTTCCATATTTGGTGAATTGTTTAATTTTAGGTGAATGAAAAATTGGATTTATTTTTAAGATTTGTTTAAATTTATATTATTACAAATGTTTTCCTTCAAATCAATTGATAACTTCAATATTAATTTCTTTTAACATTCGGTGAACAGTTCTTTTGATTTGTATTCTCGTTTTGTAATAACTAATAATAATAATAATTAGATTACATGAAAATGTAAAGGGGTTAAAATAAAACGAAAGGATGTATAAGTAGATGAATAGTCATTTTTAATTAGGCTGGCCAGTCTGATTTTGGCTTGTTGGCTTCAATAAAGTTTTTAATATTCATTAAAAAAAAAAAAAAGCAATAACAATTTTATTTATTTATTATTTTAGAATCAATACCTTGATTCATCTTAATGAACAGTATCCATTTCGTGCCAAATTTTTTACACTGCATCATTGTACCTCGTTAAGGCTGTGTGTATCTTGATTCTTGTGGAATCAACGTCCCATGTATTATTTGTGGAGTCGTTGTTTTGCATTTGAAGTGTGAGAAGTTATGGAGTGGTCAGTATTATTTGTGGAGCAGTCCTTTTTCATTTGAAGTGTGAGAAGTTTCGAAGTTCTCAGAATTAATTAAGAAGCACAAAAATATCAAGGGGGAAAGTTCAGAGTGTATTTACCAAATCCAAAATTGAAGTTAGCTCTTATGTTTTGTGTATAAATAACATTTCAAGGCCGTTCGATGTGACGTTTGTACAATTCATGTAAACAATTTAAGAATCTAACGTAATGGTCTGGCATCTCCATAAAATTATGCTTGTTGTGTAACAAAGATCTATGATACGTAAAGCCTTATGAAGCACTGGATCATCTGCGTTATGCATTTGAAATTTCTCGAGGCGAACTTCATAAATATTTATAATACATAGTTTAAGATGTTCTGGGTTTTCTTCTTTTCCAATTTTTTCACACTTTTCAAACTCTTCTTCAATGCATAGTTG
Organism: Quercus glauca; assembly: GCA_023736055.1. Classification (NCBI taxonomy): domain Eukaryota; kingdom Viridiplantae; phylum Streptophyta; class Magnoliopsida; order Fagales; family Fagaceae; genus Quercus; species Quercus glauca. Next base: position 81,689,163 of record CM043318.1, on the reverse strand, counting down.
AAATTTCGATTTACACGATCAATTTCAGAGAGATATGGAAGTGGGATTGGAAGTAAAGAGGGAAGCAAAGATGAAGAGACAAGGTTAATAGCTTGCGCTTCCACAAGGATCAGGTGAACCAAACATGTTGTAGTCATTATAAGTTTTCTCATAATTTTTATAGGCATTGATCTTTTCCCACTTATGAACTATCTTATTTTGAAGTAAATTCAAAACAGTAAGTGTTTATACCTATCGAATGATTATATTTGAAATAAAGATAATTTGATTTATAAATTGATTTATTCTTAAAACTATTTATTCAAAGAAATGGGGTCTAAGAATTGTGATTTTTAGAAATATAAGCATAAATAATGGCTATTGACTAGGATCAAAAGGTTTCATAATATATATATATATATATATATATATATTTTTTTTTTTATGTCAATGTGACTTTTGATGAAATCCAAGGATACTCGTAAGAGTGGAAATAATTGTAATATATATATATATATATATAACCGAATCCCCTGAAATTCTCACAATTTTTCAAGTCAGCATAATATTTAATAAAATTATCATTTTAATTAAATAAAATTATTTTTGTTTCGTCCAAATTTAATAAAGAGTGAAACTCTATATTTCTAACAAGTCCAATTTAAACTCAAACTCATCATTATCATTTTTTTTAAATAAAATTATTTTTATTTAATCAAAACTTAATAAAGAGTGAAACTCTATCTCTCTAATTAGTCTAACTTAAACTCAAACTCAATCGTTGATAATTTATATAAAAACTTAAATTTTGATAGGATTCAAAAAAAAAAAAAAAAGAAAAAGAAAAAGAAAAAAAGAGACTCACGTTGAAAATAGGACTAAAAAAAAAAAAAGAATAAAAAAAGAGAGACTTAGGTGTGTTTGAGTGGTATTTGATTACCAATTTGCCATGTCTGGTTTTTATATTTACCCTCTCTTCTTTGTATTTGGTACATGTCTCTATACTACTACAAGAAAAAAGCCTATTAGCGACCAAGAAATTTTGACGGACCCAAAAAGCCCTCTTAAAAAATCTTATTTGTGATGGCAAAATAAAGCCCTCGCAAATACTTGGAAAATGTGAAATATTTGTGACCAACAAGAAAAGCCGTCGCAATTATGTGTTATAGTCGTTACAAATACAAATATTTTGGAGGGAAATTTTCCCTCCATATTATTTGCGAGGGACAATTAAAAGTCTCTCGCAAAAAGTGTATTATTTGTGACGGTTAAAAAAAGCCGTTACTAATACTAAATTATTTTTGAGGGCTAGGATCGACCTTCACAAATAATTATTAAAATGTCAAAATTTTTGGAGGGAAATGTTCTCACCAAATTATTTCCGAGGGACAATAAAAATCCTTTGCAAAAAGTTTATTTTTTGTGCGGCTTAAAAATATGCCCTTACTAATACTAAATTATTTGCGAGGGCCACAATTAACCTTCACAAAAAGTCATAAAAATATTAATTTTTTTTGAGATAAAAGTTATTCTAAAATTCAAAAAAATAAAAATAAAAAGAAACATATAAACGTATAGAACTTTGTATATCCTATATAAGAAAGACATGTCCTTATTTTCTAAACAATTGTACCATAAAAAAATGATTGCACTTTCAACTTCAAAATGGTAGCCTAAAATTCAAGAATTTCAGCTTTTCGTACTCTCTCTCTCTCTCTCTCAAAAGTGAATAAAATTTTCTTTCTATTAAAATAATGCATAAAAGATGAATTTATAGATCAAATGGTAAATTACATCCGATTGGCATGAAAACTGGCATGCATGTTAAAAACATATAAAACATGTAATCCAATGATTGGATTTTCAAAATATGAATTCAATAATAAGTTATTGGGTAATGTAACATTTTTTAGAATTACATCACGTGTAACTTGAACCCAACTCTGTATTTCTTAATTCAATGTGAATTTTGACAAATCTACAATTAGATTACATAATCTTCATATATTTTTCATACTTTTAAAATTTCAAGGTGATCAAATATTAATTTCCATGTCATCAATTAATTGTTTAAATTCAAGTTTTTGTAGTTTAAAATAATGTATAAAAGATGAGTTTATAGACCATATGGTAAAATATATCCGATTGGCATGAAAATTGGTATGCATGTTAAGAACATATAGAGCATGTAATCCAACGATTGGATTTTCAAAATATGAATTCAATAATAAGTTATTAGGTGTTATAACATTTTTTAGAATTACGTCAAGTGTAAATTGAATTCAACCCTATATTTCTTAATTCAATGTGAATTTTGACAAATATACCATGAGATTACATTATCTTCATATATTTTTCAGCTTACAAATTTTCAAGGAAATCAAAAATTAATAGTCATGTCATCAATCAATTGTCTAGATTCAAGTTTTAGTAGTTTAAAATAATGCATAAAAGATGAGTTTGTAGATCAAATGGTAAATTACATCCGATTGACATGAAAATTGGCATGCACGTTAAGAACATATAAAACATGTAATCCAACGGTTGAATTTTCAAAATATGAATCAAATAATAAGTTATTGGGTGGTGTAATATTTTTTGAATTACGTCAGGTGTAACTCGAACCCAACCTTATATTTCTTAATTTGATGTGAATTTTAACAAATCTACCGTTAGATTACATTATCTTCATATATTTTTCATGCATACACAATTTTAAGGTGATCAAAGATTAATAACCACGTCATCAATCAATTGTCTAGATTCAAGTTTTTGTAGCTTAAAATAATGCATAAAACATGAGTTTATAGATCAAATGGTAAATTACATCCGACTGGCATGAAAATTGGCATGCATGTTAAAACCATATAGAATATGTAATCCGACGATTGGATTTTCAAAATATGAATTCAATAATAAGTTATTGGGTGGTGTAACATTTTTTAAATTTACATCAAGTGTAATTTGAACTCAATTCTATATTTCTTAATTCAATGTGAATTTTGACAAATCTACCGTTAGATTACATTATCTTCATATATTTTTCATGGTTACAAAATTTCAAGGTGATCAAAGATTAATAGGCATGTCACCAATCAATTGTCTAAATTCAAGTTTTTGTACTTTAAAATAAAGTATAAAAGATGAGTTTGTAGAATAAATGGTAAATTAGATCCGATTGGCATGAAAATTGGCATACATGTTAAGAACATATAGAACATGTAATCAAATGATTGGATTTCCAAAATATGAATTCAATAATAAGTTACTAGGTGGTGTAACATTTTTTAGAATTACATCGGTGTAACTTGAACCTAACCCTATATTTCTTAATTCAATATGAATTTTGACAAATCTACTGTTAGATTACATTATCTTCATACATTTTTCATGCTTACAAAATTTAGGTGATCAAATATTAATAGGCATGTCATCAATCAATTATCTAAATTCAAGTTTTTGTAGTTTAAAATAACGCATAAAATATGAGTTTAAAGATCAAATGGTAAATTACATCTGATTGATATGAAAATTGACATGCATGTTAAGAACATACAGAAAATGTAATCCAATGGTTGGATTTTCAAAATATGAATTCAATAATAAGTTATTAGGTGGTGTAACATTTTTTAGAGTTACATTAGATGTAACTTGAACCCAACCCTATATTTCTTAATTTGATATCAATTTTGACAAATCTACCGTTATATTACAATATCTTCATATATTTTTCAAGCTTACAAAATTTCAAGGTGATCAAAGATTAATAACCATGTCATCAATCAATTTTTTAAATTCAAGTTTTTGTAATTTAAAATAATACATAAAATATGAGTTTATAGATCAAATAGTAAATTACATCCGATTGGTATGAAAATTGGCATGCATGTTAAGACCATATAGAATATGTAATGCAATGGTTGGATTTCCAAAATATGAATTCAATAATAAGTTATTGGGTGGTGTAACGTTTTTTAGAATTATGTCAGGTGTAAATTAAACCCAACCTTCTATTAGTACTGGGACCATCTATTAAGTATGATCAAGTTTGACCAATTTTGACTAAACTTTGACCGCGTCTTTCTTTAAATCCAACCGTTTAATTGTGACCATAATTTACTAGAATGAACCTTTCATTACACTCATCAAATCCAATGGTTAGATTTCAAATCTAAGAATGGTACGTGATGGACATATGTTGTGTACTTATATAGCTATATATATTCTCTCAATTTGACCATCCAATCGGTCTCAAATTTTACCAACACCAATATGTCACCATACTCTTTAATCCTAATGATCAAGATTTGAATATAAATTTCACCAAGTCCAATGGTATCAGGACCGTCTATTAAGTTTGATCGAGTTTGACTAACTATGACTAAACTTTGACCATGTATTTCTCTAAATCCAATCGTTTGATTGTCACCATAATTTATTAGAATTAACCTTTCATTATACTCTTCAAATCTAATGGTTAGATTTCAAATCTAAGTATGGCGCATGATAGACATGTGTTGTATACTTGTATGGTTATGTTTACTCAATTTGACTATCTAATTAGTCTCAAATTTCATCAACACCAATATGTCACCATACTCTTCAATCCTATTGATTAAGACTTGAATATGAATTTCACTAAGTACAGTAGTCTCGGGACCATCTATTAAGTTTGACCGGATTTGACCAACTTTGACTAAACTTTGACTACGCATTTTTCTAGTTCCTACCGTTTGGTTGTTATTAATCTAAGAATGAGTTATATTTTGGGAAGAACACAAAGAACATAAACATGTTCTTCCAAAAAAATTAATAATAATGAAAGGAATAAAAAAATTAATTTAATTATCTTGTTTTATTTTTAAAAATTTTAGAAATTGAAAAAAATTTTAATTTTTATGTGATTTATTATTTATTTAAATGTTGATGTGACATTTTTACTAGGGTATAGCAATATTTTTATAACCGGTTGCAATAGTTATTAGACAAAACATTTTTTTTTATCCTAAAAGTTAAATTTTCCCAATATTTTTTTTATCCTTCACACAAAATTTCCCACACGCATAAACTTTTCTTTCCCAAAATTTTCATTCGAAGCTCTTGCTCATTTGACTTGCACATCGCCATGGCCTTTAGATCCTTCAACTTGTACTCTCTAAAATTCATTATTTTATTACTTAAGCTTTATTATTTTTATTAAAGAAAACTCTAATTATATAGCCTTATTCCAAAAAAAAAAAAAAAAAACTATAGGACAAGCTTTCCCCCCATATTTTTTTTCTTCCCGCGAAAATTTTCCCCCAATTTTTCATTTCCCACATTTTTTTTTTTTTAGCGTGTTTCTTTTCCTTCTTTCTTTTCATTTCCCACTTCTCTCTCCCCTCACACCTCTTCTCTCCCCTCACGCCGCAACCCCTAGCCATCGATCTGCTCTCTCTCCCATCACGCCGGAGTCACAATCCGAAGCCACCATCGACTTGTAAAGCCCCTCACAGCCCAATCAATTTCAGGTTGTTCAGGTAAGCTGAAAAACCGCGTTGTCATCTTCTCTGAAACTTTTTATAGTTCTTCTCAGCTCTGATTCTAATGTTGTTATTATATTTGATGATATCTAGTTTGTCTTTGTTTTGTTTGGATCTGAATAAATATATTATAAGATTCTGTTGGCTTTAGATGTTACGCTATCTCTGAATATGTTTCTCATCTGATTAACTGTTGTTTTGTCTTCCTAGATTTGCTTTCTGGGTTCTGTTTGGTTTTGTCTCTCTTAGCTTTTTTATTTTTTCCAAAGTTTATGCGGTTTGTAATTTGTGACAACGTTGTTTACTATGTCATATATCTATTATTGGGGTTTATTGGTAAGATCTGCTTAGGTTTGATTTTGATGAAGACCTTAGGTGTAAGGTCAATGAGTTGTGTAGTATACCATAAAATCGTGTTATTATTATGAGTTTGTTAATGGGATCTTGATCTGGTCGCTGGTGTGTTTTAAGTCCTTTTGACCTACTCAATTATATGATAATGACCTGGTGCATGCGTATTCAGTTGTCTTTGAACTTGTTGATTGAAGAAACCTGATGATAGTTTATGGTTGTGGGCCTTGTGGCATGTTTTGTTAATATCAATATTCACTGGAATGGTACGATTGTTGAATTTCATTGTGTCTGCCTGGGATAAGTTTGCTTAATTCATATTTTTTGGTCCCATACCAATACATCTTTTAACCTAATACTTTTCATTTCAACTTTTATTTATTCTCATCATCATTATTAATTACCGTAGATTTATTATGTTGTGCTCTTCTTTTTTTTTTTTTTTTCCTTATTCTTATCAATGCCATAACATACAGAGTATAACAATATTATCTTTTTTTGTTTGATGTTTCGAGTGCCCACATGTTGTTTGTCAAAAGTTCTGTGAATAAATCTATGCCATTTACTTTCAAATGTACCATGATTATTTTGCTTCTTACAAGAACTTATGCTGGAAACTTTTTGACATTTTTTACTACCTCACTCTGCCCAAGTACATTAAGTTTGGCAATAATTAGAGACATTGAACAAGTTTGGAAAGAAAAAAAAAAAAAAACTGAAGCTTGATCTATAATGGGATCAGTTTCAATTGATACCCTAGGATACTAGAAGTGTGCCTCATATATCAACTTCTCATTTTTATGTATATTTGAATTTCATTAGCACTTGTCACTTTCAGAATCATGTAGACCATAGGGGTGATGTAATTTATGCACACCACTTGTTTGACTCTCACAGACTTTTTGGGCTCCCTCATATTCTTATGATTGCCTCTCTCTTGAGTAAGACCATAGGAATTTGTTTTTCTTGAACCAAAATATTTAACTGCCATCAATTTATGCAAAATGTTTGTTAAAGTTTCTAATTAGTGGTGTTTAGAATTTACAAGTCATAATAATATTATATACTAAATTACATGTCCCTGTGTATGCAAAATGTTTGTTAAAGGTTCCCCTCTTTCTGGGGATTCTGTTGACCGGCCTGAATTTATGAGTTCTAAGCTGGTTCAATAAAATTATGCTATAAATATTTCACCCCATTTCCCATGGAAACTTCACAAACATGGGATCAACTGGTTCTCATGTTTTTTAAAGTTCTTGCCCCCACCTAGTATGATGCCTAATTGCATATATTTTATGTCATTAAAGAATGATTGGTTAGTGGTGACAAGTGAGATTTATTTTTCACATTATTTCTTCATTATTTGTGGTTTACATTTTTCACAGTTGTTACATTATTTTAATTTATATTTAATTTTGATAGTGGTTTAAGTAATCAAATTAAGTTATTATTATTGTTAAATTTTAATAAAAAAAGGATATTACTGTTGTTTATGATATATTATATGATTATATTTAATATAGTAATATGTGTACTTATTTATTGAAGTATTGATACAAATACAAATTCACTTTAATTGTTTTATTTTAACTCATTTTTTTTTATTTTTTATTTTTTTTTAAGGACTAGCAGAGATGAAGAGGACAACTCAAACAATAACATGGAGGTCGAAACAACTTGGAGGATGACTTAGAGGAAAACTAATGTAGATCTTGTCATAATTCTAGTTGTTTAAGTTTAAAACAATATTTTTATGTCATGGTTTAATTTCAGTATTTTTTTTTGTATATTCTATATTTTAAAGTTTGAACTTATAAAATTTTTTATGTTTCGATGGATCAATTTTTAGTAATCATTATACTATTGTAACAGGATAATTAAACAAAAATGATATATAATTACTAAAAAATAAATAAATAATAAAATATTATCACTGATGACATAAAAATTTGGTCATAAATAATTTTATAGTGACGACAAAGTCCCTTATAATTTATAGAATAGTGACGCCACTTAACTTCTTGCAAAAACATTTTAAGTGACAGCTTAACATTGTCACTATTATTTCTAACTAATTGTGAGGGGTTAAAAGCCCTCACAAATAAATTTTAACGACGACACTATTCGTCTCTAAAAAGTATGTCATCAATTTGAAATTCGCAAATAATTAATTGCGAGGGCATGAAGGTATTCACAAATAGTTGTTAACGACGGCTGCTTCTTCTCGCTAAAAATAAATCATCGATTTTTCTCGTCGTTTGGTAATATATTTGTGAGGGCAGATTTGTTCAATAACGACGGTGAGTTGCCCTTGTAAATTATCTATTTGCAAAGGTATAGTCGCAAAATCTCTTTTAGCAACAAAAACAAATACGACGGCCTTCGAGGGCCATATGCTCTCGCTAATAACCTTTTGCGACGATATTTGAATTTTTGCGAGGGCATTTTATCCTCGCTAGTAGACTCTTGTTTTGTAGAAGCACAAAAATATCAAGGGGGAAAGTTCAGAGTGTATTTACCAAATCCAAAATTGAAGTTAGCTCTTATGTTTTGTGTATAAATAACATTTCAAGGCCGTTCGATGTGACGTTTGTACAATTCATGTAAACAATTTAAGAATCTAACGTAATGGTCTGGCATCTCCATAAAATTATGCTTGTTGTGTAACAAAGATCTATGATACGTGAAGCCTTATGAAGCACTGGATCATCTGCGTTATGCATTTGAAATTTCTCGATGCGAACTTCATAAATATTTATAATACATAGTTTAAGATGTTCTGGGTTTTCTTCTTTTCCAATTTTTTCACACTTTTCAAACTCTTCTTCAATGCATAGTTGAAATTTCGATTTACACGATCAATTTCAGAGAGATATGGAAGTGGGATTGGAAGTAAAGAGGGAAGCAAAGATGAAGAGACAAGGTTAATAGCTTGCGCTTCCACAAGGATCAGGTGAACCAAACATGTTGTAGTCATTATAAGTTTTCTCATAATTTTTATAGGCATTGATCTTTTCCCACTTATGAACTATCTTATTTTGAAGTAAATTCAAAACAGTAAGTGTTTATACCTATCGAATGATTATATTTGAAATAAAGATAATTTGATTTATAAATTGATTTATTCTTAAAACTATTTATTCAAAGAAATGGGGTCTAAGAATTGTGATTTTTAGAAATATAAGCATAAATAATGGCTATTGACTAGGATCAAAAGGTTTCATAATATATATATATATATATATATATATATATTTTTTTTTTATGTCAATGTGACTTTTGATGAAATCCAAGGATACTCGTAAGAGTGGAAATAATTGTAATATATATATATATATATATATAACCGAATCCCCTGAAACTCTCACAATTTTTCAAGTCAGCATAATATTTAATAAAATTATCATTTTAATTAAATAAAATTATTTTTGTTTAGTCCAAATTTAATAAAGAGTGAAACTCTATATTTCTAACAAGTCCAATTTAAACTCAAACTCATCATTATCATTTTTTTTAAATAAAATTATTTTTATTTAATCAAAACTTAATAAAGAGTGAAACTCTATCTCTCTAATTAGTCTAACTTAAACTCAAACTCAATTGTTGATAATCTATATAAAAACTTAAATTTTGATAGGATTCAAAAAAAAAAAAAAAAAAGAAAAAGAAAAGGAAAAAAAGAGACTCACGTTGAAAATAGGACTAAAAAAAAAAAGAATAAAAAAAGAGAGACTTAGGTGTGTTTGAGTGGTATTTGATTACCAATTTGCCATGTCTGGTTTTTATATTTACCCTCTCTTCTTTGTATTTGGTACATGTCTCTATACTATTTTTTGCTTGTATTTTCATTCCTATTTTTTATTTGTAAGATCCTTCTCAAGTTTATAATTATTTTATACTTTGTAAAAGCCCTTTTGCACATAAGGTAGAAGTCATGTTCAAAGTTTATCTCATTGAAAGAGGGGCAGCTCAGTGATGATCTCTCTCTTAAATTCTTCTTGGTTGGTTTTTTATTTTATTTTTAGCAGGTGATCTTTGCTATGCAATCTTCAAACTCCAAATTTTAAAGCTATGAACTTTTAGTTGCTAATATTTTAATATTTTATACTTTATTGCCAGGATTGCATTAGTGGAAATTCAATTTCATTCCAACCAAGCTAAATAAGGTTGTTGTAATGATAGCTAATTTATGCCGAATTTTTATATTTTTATTAATGAATTTTCTCTTTTATGTCAAAATTTTTATTTGCTTTCATATATGTCTGGGATTTTCTTTCTATTTTATTCTTTTGTTATATTTAGAATTGATTTTCTTTTGAGTATTTGGGTTAATCTCCATATTTATATTGACATTGTTTTCGTGGGTTTGGTTTTTGGGTTGAAGTTTCTACTAATTATTTTTTTATATTATACATGACAGATAAAACATCTCTATTTTTTTGGAGAAAAATCAAAGTTGCAACTTATGTCTTCTAGCTTAGGGAACGATAAATTTTTATTTGGTATGTTATACATAAATTTGTTAAATTTGGTTTGGTTTTGAAGTAGAATTTGGGGATTCTATGAATTTTTAAAATTTAAGTTTTGGGGTTTTTGGTATTTGCGTCTCAATAGGTTGATCTTAATTCTTCACTTTAAATGTTTTTTATTTAGGTTCATGTGATTTTTTGTTTTCTTGTTAAAAGCTATGATTTTTGGTTGATTAAATATTTTTTTAGATTAATTTCAATAAATTATTTTTTTGGATTCAACATAAAAGATAATGGAATTAAATATTATAATTTTGATATTGTTCTATATTTTGAATTGTCTATATTGTTATTACTACGAGAAAGTCATCTTGCTACTCAGATTTGAAACTTGGTGTCTTCCTCATATCATGGTCTTTGTTTATATATTTGCAGTTTATATTAGTTTTGAGTGTGTATATATATAATTATTGGGAGGTTTGCTTTATTATTTTAAGAATTGTAAATTACTTTGTAGGTTTTGGTAATTATGCACTTGCAACTCAATAACATTCAATGTTAGACAACACTTCTAAACTATGAAAAAGTATAGAAGTTAAATATTTCTTCATTTTTTTTTTCAGAGTTAATAGTTTTTTTGTGTATCGCATGAGTTAGCGACTAGTTGAACATATGAAAATGCATGATCCAATGATCATATTTATTAGATCAAAATGCACTCATTTGCAAGTACGTTGCTTTTTCTTGTACGTCATCATCAAATTATGGGTGACAGACATTTTAGTAGTGCTGAAAATTTGCTAATAAATGAAAAGAAAACAACAGTTTTAACGTGGTTCGGCCATGAAAGCCTAAGTCCACGGGAGTTTATATTATGAGTAAGACTTAGGTACAGTACTTAGGTGTTGTTCCTTAGGTTCCTTTTTTAAAATTCTATCATGTAGCTTTGTTCTCACAGATAGAAGTGTATTTTTTAAGTAGCCACATGACATAATCTTAAAAGGGGAACCTAAGTAACAACACCTAATTAAAGTACTGTACATAAGTTTTGTTCTTATATTATTTTCTATTTTGCAGTGCAGAAATCTGTTACAGAGCTTTGTTAATTTATATATACGACTTTGGAGAACATAATCCATACACATATTCAATCCTTGGTGGGCCTTTCCATAATCACATTCTCAAACTCTAATACACCACATATAATGGAAGAGATACACACTCTCAAAGCATACCAAGGAAGATAGAATGGATGGAGAAGACGATCAGAACTCTTTGTTTGGGATGGAGGAAAGTATTAGTATATATACTATACCGCACAATCTTAACTTCCACTATATTAAATTACATAATTTCAAATTTTAACTACTCCATAGAATAACTTTTTATATATTAATGAATCAGAAAGTTTTATTGTAGGTACATTTGGTGTGACATGAAGAGAAGAAGAAAATAATTCCCATCTTCTTATGCTTCCCTCTTTCTCCTTAATTTTGGAACAAAAATCTAAATGGTCATGGACAATTGGGGTTTCTGCCAGGACCACCAAAGTAAAAGTAGTCTCCATAATCTAAGAGATTATAGCAATTGGGTTTCGGAATGAATGTGTGAGTGTGCCAGGGAGCCCTGAGAAGTTTTTTACCATCAATAACATTGAGATTTTTGAAGAAACAAGCCTTGTTGGGCCCTTCTTCTGCGAAATGGCCACTGCCCATTTGTGTTGTGGTGTGTTGCCCATTTTTGTTTACGTTTATCACCTCTCCTCCCCATTTAACCGCTTCAGCACTATCAGACAGGAGCGGGAATAAGGAGGATGGCCAATATCCCAAGTCAAATCTATCCGCAATTGTCAACCACCAATTTCCGTCTCCATGAATGTCCTACCTCATTGTACATATCATGCAAATCAGTTTGTAATATTTTGAATGATAAATGAAGGAATAAAGACTAATGAAAGAGAAAAAAAACTGATTCTTTACACTTGAATTCACCATCTTAAAAAATAAGTCAGGCCATTTTTTTTTTATAGGAAAAAAATTAGAACTTTAAATTTAAAAAGCTTTATATAAAAATACATAAACCGGGAAAAAAGAATTTAAAACATACACTATTACAACTAAATCCAGAAGAATTTCAAACATATCTGTAATATTTGTTACTATGAATTTTTTTCTTGAGAACAAAAAAGTACATATGATATGATCATATATGTCTATCCAAAAATCAGAAGTATTTAATAAAGTAATTAAAATGAAATATTGTACTACCCTCCGGACATAGAAGTTGACTGTATATTGGGGACCATTATATATGGAAAGAGGGCTGATGATTGCACCCATCGCGATCTGGTGGGAGACTTGAACAAATCCAGGGCACATCAGATTGAAGCAACCTGTGTTAGTATATGCATCAGCCTGCAGCCTCAAAAAAAGAAAAAGAAAAAAAAGACGCTTTTCAAAAAAGAAACAGCATATGTAAACATGGCTATTTCTGGTAGGGAGGTCAAATATTAAAACACGTACAGTCCAAAACGTGAAGATTCTAGTGTTTTTATCTCCGTATAGACTCTGGCTTACCTGTTTTTCCACACAAAATAATTTTGTAAAAAAATGGAAAATTATTAGTAATTAATTATTTAGCAGGCACCTAAAAGAAAAGACGATGATGAAATTATATATACCATCGTGCCGGCTTCAATGGCATTAAGATCTACACCGTTCCTACCAGCTATCATCCAAAATTGAGATACGCTGAACTCATTTCTTTCCTGGGTATGGGGGTTCCACACGTTCATCTCCGCCATCATTCCATAATACCTATCTCCATCCTCAGTAAGCGTTGCATGCTAGAAGCTCAACCAGAAAAATTAAGGTTGTGAATGTCAATTTGCGTCCTTCATTATAGTAGATACCATTGAACTCAAACCTATTAATAATATTGATTAAAAATTAAGTTGTACCTGATGGACATTTTCATCAATATTATTCTGAATGTGATTTTTCCTTCCATAATTTGCTGCAGAGCCTGCCCTTAATAAATCTTCTTCTTTAGTTCTTCTTATGGGAATAGTTCCTTTTGGGCACCTTCCATTCAAGTGCCATGGTTGACTAAATTTGGGCTTGGAGTTTGCAGAGACGTTGTTGCTCTCATTGAATGAAAACCCTTTTGGGTAAGAACTCGGTCTCATCTATTGCATTTGGCACAGATACCAATGCAAACCCGGTCCATACCATGCATACAACAAGTATCAAATTATTCGCGATACCAAATGAAATTTAGTTAATTAAACTAGTTACCTGAATTGTGTGATTTTTTAACAAAGGATGATCAAAAGCTGGCTGCTTGTAGATATCTACGCAGTCGATTATATCTCCATCCGGGCTCTGTATCAGATGCATTTTCTCATCACACACACATAGATATCAGTTTGAATTCTCAATGTTTTAATAAAATTACACTGCTATTGTACATGGGTGTCATGTAGACACCATAACCCACAAAAGTGAATGACTCTTCTTAAGCTAAAGCAGAAAATACTATATAGAACACAAACATGTTAAATGAAGTGACTAAAAACCTTGATGGATTTAAGTGCAGGCTTGTTAAGGCGCTTCAATTGCTGCTGAACTTCCAGTTTTTGTTTCTTCCCAACGATGGTATTAGTGTTTCTATTTCCAGCAGATGACATTGGTATGAGAAAGAACAAGCAGAAGGTTATCTTTACTACCCTTGACCACCTCCTCTCGCTTCCACAAAGCAGAGCCATGAGTGACTAGCTAATATTTGAATGCACGATTAAGTATTACAGAGGTGTAATAGCTAGCATTGGTCATCCCCTTGGCAATACTTAAACGTGAGATGTAATAGCTAGCTTTGGTTGTCCCCCTTCCAATACTTAAACGTGCATTTGTTCATCCGCTTTGAACTATTTCACATGCTAATAATCAATATATATACACAGAAAAACTTCTATAATAAGGATCACCTTTTTTTTGGCATTGTTTAAATGAGACTTTGATTTAGCTATTTTACTTTAAATTTTCAGCTTATAAGTACAAAATTCCTGTTTAATTTCCTATTGACTACTGCTATTCTTTTGTTTCTTTGTCATTTTATAGGATTGGTCTAATTTAAGGGAAATAATTCTTCCTCTTTGAATAGTTCCACAAGCTACAAATTTGGGAAGTTTGTTGTTTTAAGTTAAAATTAGAGAATCTGAGACAAATGAGAAAGTTTTTAATGATTTAATTTTAGGGTAGTGTCTCAACAATTTTGGTGGTATAAGACTTATGGGATAATTTTAAGGTAGAAACTATGAGAGAATATTATTTTTTTTTGATTTGAAGAAGGACGAGAGATAAGTATGTCCATTTGTTTTGATGGAAAATCTTGTGTGAAGATAATTTTTCGCGTTTTCCAATGGCTGTTAGCATAAGAAAAAATAAGTTAAGGCTGTGTTTGTTTTGGGTGAAAATGATTTCAGGAAATCATTTTCCGTAAAATAGGCTGTTTGGTTGGTTTTGAAAATAGTATTTTCCGGAAATCATTTTCATTTGACCGTGTAAAATGTTGCTTTGACCTGGAAATGGTTTTACAGTTTTATTTTCACTTCAAACCATTTCCGGAAAAGGCAAAAGAGAGAGACAATGAGAGAACGAGAGAAAGAAGAGAGAACTCAACTCACTCCGAGTCCGATGATCGCACCGGTCTCGCGCCAATCGCAGCACCGTGCCATCGCATCGGTCTCGCACCGATCGCAGAACTACGCCATCGCATTGTGCCGATCAATCAAAGGGAAATCGCAGCACCACGCCAATCACTCCAACGCTGCTCGACCCAGACCCATTTCCTTCGACCCAGACCCAGACCCATCGCCTCCTCGATCTCACCTTTCCACGAACCTCGACCTCGTTGTCGACCCAGACCCATTCCTCTCTCTTCCTCGATCTCTCAATTTTGTTTTTTTTTTTTTTAGTTTGATTGTTGTTGTTGTTGTGGTGGTGTGGTGATGATGTTTTGGTGGTTGTGGCTTTTGATTGTCGGAATTTGTTGCCGGAATTTGTTGTTGAATTGGCTGTGATTTTGAAATTTTTTGTAATAAAATTTGTTTGGATGCTGAAAAAATAGCTGAGAAAATGTGAAAAAATTGTAGGAAAATAGCATTTTCAGAATAGAACCAAACACATGAAAATATTTTCTACAACAATTTTTATAATACAACCAAACACTTAAAAATATTTTCCTTTCTCGAAAATAGCATTTTCGGAAAATAGGCTATTTTCCGGAAATTATTTTACGTGAAACAAACGGACCCTAAAAGAGAATTATTTTTGACCAACACAAAAATTAGGCCTCATTTTTAGAGATTGTTTTCTACTATTTTTTTTTTTTTTTGTTTGGAAAACAACTTTAATCTCATGGCAAGCTAAATAAGGGAAATTAGGAGATTGTTTTCCAACAAATTTAAGTTGCAATCAAACATAGGAAAATGAGATAGTTTTATAAAAAAATATTTTTTGAAAAATAACTCATTTTTTAGAAAACATTAACAACAAAATAAATAAATAGGTAGTGGGAAGTGAGAATAGGTGAGGTTTAAATTTTGTAAAATAATTTTAATAATTTTTTTTTTAAAGAATGCCTAAATGAAATTTCCATATATGTCTTTAAATTTATTTTAGGAGTAGTTTTAAATATTTTATAGAGTTTTTATATGAGGGGTACTTGTACTTCTGATAAAGTATGAAATCCCAAAATTCTGAGTCAGCTCCTTTGGATCCAAAACCAAAAAATATTACCATCCAATTCCTTCAAACTTTTGTTATCAAAACGTTTCCCTATGAAAATTACCTTACACATAGAAAAATAACAAAATGATATACAATTTATATTCAAAAGATGCGCAGACATATTGCCATATACCATGAAATATATAAATCATTTCAAAATGAAAAATATATTCTATCAAGATTGTAAAATACTTATTTAAAAAAAAAAATTGGAAACAATTTCATACAAATAAAAGATATAAACTTATATTCAACTGATGCATAGACATATTGCCATAACATGAAAATATAAATCATTGCAAAATGAAAAATCTTTTCGGTCAAGATTAAAAGAGATGCATATTTTTTTTTGGAAACAATTTTGTACAGATAATGTTGTTCTTGCATAGTTCGAACCTACTCAGAGGCTTTATTTCTTTTCTTACATAGTTTAAAAATTTTCTAGTGAGTAGTACTATCATTTTCCATAGTTGCCTCTTCACCATTATGGCCTTTAAAATTTTCAATTTAGAGCCCGTTACTCCTAATATGAAGAGAACTATCATTTTCCCCTACAAAGATCTGAATATAAGTATTACAGAGATGTAATAGCTAGCATTGGTCGTCCCCTTGGCAATACTTAAACGTGAGATGTAATAGCTAGCTTTGGTTGTCCCCCTTCCAAAACTTAAACATGCATTTTTTCATCCTCTTTGAACTGTTTCACATGCTAATTATCAATATATATACTCACACAAACTTCTATAATAAGGATCACCTTATTTTTGGCATTGTTTAAATAAGACTTTGATTTAGCTATTTTACTTTAATTTTTCAGCTTATAAGTACAAATTTCCTGTTTAATTTCCTATTGACTACTGCTATTCATTTGTTTCTTTGTCATTTTATAAGATTAGTCTAATTTAAGGGAAACAATTCATCGTCTTTGAATGGTTCCACAAGCTACAAATTTGGGAGGTTTGTTGTTTTAAGTTAAAATTAGAGAATCTAAGGTTGTGTTTGTTTTGCGTAAAATAATTTCCGGAAAATAGCCTATTTTTTGGAAATGCTATTTTCGGGAAAGGAAAATATTTTTAAGTGTTTGGTTGTATTATAAAAATTGTTGTGGAAAATATTTTCATGTGTTTGGTTCTATTATGAAAATGCTATTTTCCTACAATTTTTTCACATTTTCTTAGCATCCAAACAAATTTTATTACAAAAAATTTCAACATCACAGCCAATTCAACAACAAATTCTGGCAGCAAATTCCGGCAATCAAAAGCCACAACCACCAAAACATCACCACCACACCATCACAACAACAACAACAATCAAACTTAAAAAAAACAAAACTGAGAGATCGAGGAAGAGAGAGCGATGGGTCTGGGTTTGGGTCGACGACGAGGTCGAGGTTCGTGGAAAGGCGAGATCGAGGAGGCAATGGGTCTGAGTTTGGGTCGAAGGCGATGGGTCTGGGTCGAGCGGCGTTGGAGCGATTGGCGCGATGCTGCGATCGGCACGAGACCGATGCGATGGCGCGGTGCTGCGATCGGCGTGAGACCGATGCAATCGTCGGACTCGGAGTGAGCTGAGTTCTCTCTTCTTTCTCTCGTTCTCTCTCTCTTTTGCGTTTTCCAGAAATGGTTTAAAGTGAAAATAAAACTGTAAAACCATTTCCGGGTCAAAGCAACATTTTATACGGTCAAATGAAAATGATTTTCGGAAAATGCTATTTTCAAAACCAACCAAACAGCTTATTTTACAGAAAATGATTTCCTGAAATTATTTTCATCCAAAACAAACACAGCCTAAGATAAATGAGAAAATTTTAATGATTTAATTTTAGCGTAGTGTCTCAACAATTTTGGTGGTACAGACTTATAGGATAATTTTGAGGTAGAAACTGTGAGAGAATGTTATTTTTTCAATTTGAAGAAGGATGAGAGATAAGTATGTCTATTTGTTTTGATGGAAAATCTTGTGTGAAGATAATTTTCCGCATTTTCCAATGGTTGTTAGCATAAGAAAAAATAAGTTAAAAGAGAATTATCTTTGGTCAACATAAAAATTATGTCCCATTTTTAGAAATTGTTTTCTACTATTTTTTTTTTTTTGGAAAACAACTTTAATCTCATGGCAAGCTAAATAAGGAAAATTAGGAGACCGTTTTCCAACAAATTTAAGGTTGCAATCAAACATAGGAAAATGAGATAGTTTTATAAAAAATATTTTTTGAAAAATGACTCATTTTTTAGAAAACATTAACAACAAAATAAATAAATAGGTAGTGGGAAGTGAGAATAGGTGAGGTTTAAATTTTGTAAAATAATTTTAATAATTTTTTTTAAAGAATGCCTAAATGAAATTTCTAGATATATCTTTAAATTTATTTTGGGAGTTATATGAGGGGTACTTGTATTTCTGATAAAGTATTAATCCCAAAATTCTGAGTCAGCTCCTTTGGATCCAAAACCAAAAAATATTACCATCCAATTCCTTTAAACTTTTGTTATCAAAATGTTTCCCTATGAAAATTACCCTACTGAAAAATAACAAAATGATATACAATTTATATCCAAAAGATGTGTAGACATATTGCCATATAGCATGAAATATATAAATGATTTCAAAATGAAAAATATATTCTATCATGATGTTAAAATACTTATTTAAAAAAAAAATTGGAAACAATTTCATACAAACAAAAGATATAAACTTATATTCAACTGATGCATAGACATATTGCCATAACATGAAAATATAAATCATTGCAAAATGAAAAATCTTTTCGGCCAAGATTAAAAGAGATACATATTTTTTTGGAAACAATTTCGTACAGATAATGTTGTTCTTGCATAGTTCGAATCTACTCAGAGGCTTTTTTTCTTTTCTTACATAGTTTAAAAATTTTCTAGTGAGTAGTACTATTATTTTCCGTAGTTGCCTCTTCACCATTATGGCCTCTAAAATTTTCAATTTAGAGCCCGTTACTCCTAATATGAAGAGAACTATCATTTTCCCCCACAAATATTTGAATATCAGTATGGATGAGGGTCGCAGTTTTACTTTTTTGCAGCAATACTATGTGATAGTCTGATAGACTTTGGTGGGCTCAAAAACCAAAAAAAGTGGACCGTAACCAAGATTGGAACTCTTTTGATGCTCCTACTACTCTCAAGTCTCACATGGAAGCCACCAGAACCATGTTGCTTTAAACTTTAAAATCAATTCCAATGTTGTGATTTGACAAGATAATTTTATTTTGGTTGTCTTTTGCATAAAAGAATTAGGTGAATTGATATTTGTCCACTCAAGGGTACTCCATCCCTCCGATTCCCTTATGAGAGAATCTTTGGCTTCTCGCTTAGCTGTGGCTATTGAAGAAAAACACCATCTATTGAACAAAGTTCTAGTAGATGCCATCCATGATTAAGTTAGAGATAAGGTGGTTATTAAAAAAAAAAAAAATAGAGATAGGATAATGATTCTCTCACTCATTATTTCACATCCGATTTTCATGATTTAAATGTGAAGGATTATTGCAGCTTATTTCAGGCATGGTTCACCACAGCTTATTTTAGGCATGGTGGTGTATTTCAGGCATGGTTAACCACAGTTTCAAGGATAACTGTCTTCGTTTGGTTGGGCTTCGCTGTTGCTCTTACTACTCAACATGTTGCATTGCAAGGTGTACGGGACATATTTTTATGTAGTTGGCATATCCTTTGACAAAATGCACTTTACTTGTATTTGGGTAAATCTAAGTAGGTTCAAGATGATCATTACAAATGGTTGCATTGAAGACATGAAGATTACTCAGGAATTGCTCAAGAAAAGTGCAATCTGTAGGTCTCGATACCTCCTTGACAGAAGCTCGATTTGTCGAGATTCATTAAAGCTCGACACTTGTCTCGATTTATCAAGCTTACGGGATTCAGACTATAGCTAGCAACGTTTTTATTTTAAAAGGCTATTTGTTTATGGGTTTGTATAATTCTTATTGGATTAGGAAAGCCCAAGGTTTGTGTATACCTATTTAAAATAGTAGAGCCCATTGAGCTTTTATTTAAACAAGAAGGTGGAAAAAGAATAACCTAACCCTAGAGAGCTTCATAAGGTTTTCTTTTTGAAACCTTAACCTCCTAACAGAAGAAAGAGTTCTTGCTGCGTTTCTTGTACGCCTTTGGATTCTGTAACCAAGTAAAGTCTCTCACACCGTCATTGAAGATCTTATTGGTGTTTCTATGTGAAGCTGTTGCAAATCAACTACATCAATCAAAGGGTTGCTGTGGAGTTAGTCACGTACTGGGATTTGTGCAAAGGAGTTAGTCACGTATTGGGATCCGTACATCATTGGTTAGTTATGTATTGAGATTTGTGCATTGAACGGAAAGATTGTCACTACAATACAAGTCCAATTGGGTATTGGGGTGAGAGTTCAACTGTAGGTTGGTATTTCGAGATAGGCCAAAGGGTTTGGTAAGATTTCTTATACTTGTAACCGCTTGTGGTTGATAATAGTAGATTCTTGGGAGTGGTGACCTTAAAATAACTTGGTGGGGTTTTTGCCTTGGTGGTTTTCCCCATTCGTAAACAAATCACTTGTGTCAAATTTATTTTCCGCTGCATTTAGTATAATTGGTGATTTGTTTGTGATACCACGTTATTGCATGTAATTGAACATAATTAATTAACTTGGGTAACTAATTAATTTGCAAGGGGTCAATTCATTTTACCTAACAAGTGGTATCAGAGCGGGCACACTCTGATTAGGTTTTAATCTTTGCTGTGTGATCCATTGACCTTTGTTGTCATCGAAACTCTTGATTGTTTTGATTTGCATGATCTTGTGTTGAATGATGATGATGATATTCAAGATGCCTATTACAAGCTTTATAATTTTTGTATGAAATCTCTTGAATGTTCTATGAAATTAAAAGCTAATTTTAAAAAGGTCAAACTTGAAAGAGACGAATTGATTGCAAAATTGGATGAAGCTAATAATTTGAATGAGAAATTTAAAAATCAAATTTCATCTCAGGTGGACAAAATTAAGAGTTTGGAAGAGCAACTAGTTGAATCTAAAACTGAAATTGAAATATTACCTAGTGCCAAACTTGTTGTTGAGCCTAACTCAAAAGAAAAAGATTTTTATATTCCTCCATTTAAAAGGAATAATGAAAAGTTGAATGCTAATATTGCTAGGATAGACAAAGGTAAACAATCTGATGTTAACACTGAAGTTTCTAAACCTATTTCTACAACTCCTCCTAGGTTGAATAAAAATTCTGAATTTGTCCCAACTTGTCATCATTGTCATATCTGTTGGTCATATTAGGCCAAATTGTCCTAAGTTGTCATCTAAAGTTAGACCTCCTTCTAGGAAGCCGAGTAGCTTTAAAACCACTCATGTTTATCACCATTGTGATAGTTCTGGTCACACTCGCCTTAATTGTTTTAAGTTGTTTCCTCATAAGCGAGTGTCCAATAGGTCTCATCCTTTGTCTAAAGGCTCTGTACCTGTTCTTGGTGAGTTATTAAAAGTTCTAAGCTTTTTAACTCAATTTCAGGGGAATTCTAATTCCTTTATGTCCTTTAGTAGTCATACTAGGACACGTGCCTTTTCATCTTCACGGCCAAAGACTTGTGCTGTGTAGGTGGTGAAGGATCCTAAGACTTAATTGGTTGTCCTCTGCTTTAGTTTTTTCTATCTAAAGTTGGACTTTCTTGCTTGATTTCTTATTTGTTTTTGGAATCATGCTTTCATACATCTGCATCTAGTTTTTATGCTTTATAGTTGTTTGCTTGTTTTTAATTATTTGTTTTCAATTTTTGTTTTATTTGTTTTTCAAAAAAACAAAAAAAATTGAAAAATGTGAAGAATACAAAAACAGTGCGTGTTTGTGTATATTGGTACTTGAGTACTTGGATGGCCATTGAAACAAAGTTTCTAAACTTTGTGTCTCTTGTAGCTTAGATGAGCATTTTAATGCACAACTAAGCAAGTGAACTTTGTGGTTCGTGTTGGTGATGAGTTCGATTAAGTAATATTTTATACTTAATACTCATATCACTCTTTTTGACGGGAAGGACTAGAAAATCCTAAGAGATTATAAATAACCATCTCACCACTAAAGCCTACCAATCGTGGATAACATCTGTGTGCTTCGGCATAGCAAAATTGTGATGTTTTGACTTACATAATTGAGTATTTCTTTTCTCTCTTATATACCCATGCATGATATGTTCAAAAAGAAAATATGCAAAGACTATAAAAGCAAAAAGAATCAAAATGTTTTTAAAATGATTGTAAGCGTGTTTCTAGGAGATATGGGAGTTATATGATGTATCTCAAAGTTGATAGTCCCTATCAAACAGTTATGATTGTGTGTGAGTGTATTAGATGTTCTCATATCTCAAATCGTCATAATATGAGAAACTTGTGCACACTTGTTATGTTGTCACACACAACACGCATACTCTTTGCTACTCTTGACACATGTGTAGGTACAATGTGTTTTGGCCATCACAACGGATACATGTGTTAATATATACTTGCTAAACCGTCTTAACTTGTTTTT
The DNA here is from genome assembly GCA_023736055.1 of Quercus glauca. Lineage (NCBI taxonomy): Eukaryota > Viridiplantae > Streptophyta > Magnoliopsida > Fagales > Fagaceae > Quercus > Quercus glauca. The sequence continues at coordinate 81,666,490 of CM043318.1, read as the reverse complement.
GAAATATAAAATTGGTTAGACTTGTTTAGTGTGTTTGTGGATCTAGGAATGCTTTGCATCTAGAGTTGAGGTGTGGTTTGAGTGCTTAACATGTTACTTGGATGCTTGTTTGAGTAGCCATCTTGTTGCTTTCTCATCTTATGTGTTTTTCCCCCTTGAAAAACCTCTTTTCTGCATCCTCGATAGTTTCTCGACAGATACATCTTCTATCGGGATTTCTAGGTTTGACCTCGACAACTTCTTGACAGATAGGTTGATCCATCGAGCCAAAATCTTGTGCTCTCTGTCTGCTCGACACATCCTCGACAGATTCTCGATCCATCGAGGTTGGCTTATTCTCAATAGATTCTCGACACCTCATCGATTGATCAAGATACCCTTGCATGCATTTCATTTTTCTTTGTTTTGCATTTTTTTCCTATGTGTCCATGGCATCCTTTTTTCATTTTCTTATAGGTCTATGGTTCTTTGTTCTCCTTGCCCTCTATATAAGTTTTTTGTCTCTCTTCGATCAAGTTTTTTTGCCTTTTATGCCCTTTGACAATCGTGTCAAAAAGGGGGACAATTTTGAGAATTGAATGTCATTCCTCAGGGGTAGTAATAGACTTAGGGGGAGAACTTCATGTTAAGGGGAAGAAATTTTTTGATGTAACTAACTTAGGGGGAGAGTTAGTCTGATACACTTTGATATTGATATATATTTTGTGTTGTGTATCTTTTGGTTTTGTAACCATTTACATACATCATGTGTTGTTTCTATATTTGATGATGATGTATGTGTTTCACTCTTTATCTCACACATGTTGTTTCTTTTCTCTCTTTATACACATGTTTCTTGTTTATTTAACTAGTCATTATTTTCCACATGGTACCTTGATGTATTTTGTTTAGTGCCTCTTAGGAAAGAGAAGTTAAAGCCAAGTCAAGATTTGGAACCTTCTTCTTGCAACAACTTCCAAGGTTCAGATCTTTTAGACTAGGCTTATTTATTCTGTAATCTTGAGTAGAATGTATTCTAGGACATTCAACGTGCTCTTTTGGTTTTGTCCCGGATTGCCAAAGGGGGAGATTGTAAGGGACATATTTTTATGTAATTAGCATATCCTTTGACAAAACGCACTTTACTTGTATTTGGGTAAATCTAAGTAGGTTCAAGATAATCATTATAAGTGGTTACATTGAAGACATGGAGATTACTCAAGAACTGCTCAAGAAAAGTGCAATTTGCAGGTCTCGATACCTCCTTGACAAAAGCTTGATCTGTCGAGATTTATTAAAGCTCGATGTTAGGACATATGTGAATCATGTTAGGAACATATTTTATTTAGAATTGGCTAATCATTTGACAAGACACACTTTACTTGTAATTGAGTAGATCTAGGATGTATTTAATACTTCAAGGAATAAGGTTTCAAGTCCAAGTGTTAAAGCCATGCAAATCTGTCTGAAAATCAAGTGAAGAAGTGCTAGATTTTAAAGCTTGATAGCTATCTCGACAGATAGAATCTATCGAGGTTTAAAAGGCTGTGTAAGCCTGACACTCGACAGTTGCTTGATAGATAAGCTATCTATCGAGATTTACGAAAATCAGATTTTCAGTTTTGATTTCACTCCAATCCGTGTATATTTGTTTAGGTTTTCTTTTCTCACAACCCTAAACATATATAAGGATTATTTTAAGGGCCGTCATAGCTGATGCAACTCAATGCAAAAGTTTTTCATGAGCATATTGTGACCGGAGACATATGCCTTAGTTCATCTTCCTCTTCAAGAAGCTGCTGCGTTTGTATGCCGTCGGGTTTTGTAACCAAGAAGCTTCGTGATCTTCTTCGTGTTGATGAACTGAAGAACTTTGTAGCCAGCATCCTTCTCAAGTTGGTGGTTAGTCACATATTTGGATTTGTGCATCAATTGGTTAGTTACGTAGAGATTGTCACTACAGAACAAGTCCAATTGGGTATTGGGGTAAAGGTTCAACTAAGGTTGGTATAAGGTACTGGGATTCCTTTACTTGTAACTGTTTGTTGTGATAATAGTGGATTCTCAAGAGTGGTGACCTTAAAATTACCTGGTAGGGTTTTTGCCTTGGAGGTTTTCCACATTTGTAAACAAATCACTTTGTCAATTTATTTTCTGTTGCATATTAACTTAGTTGGTGATTTGTTTGTGCTGCCACGCATATTGCATGTTAATTGGATTAATTAATTAACTTGGCTAAATTAATTAATTAATTAATTTATCACATGGGGTCAATACATTCTTGGCCTATCACTCGACATGTCTTGATCTATTGAGCTTACGAGATTCAGACTATAGCCAGCAACGTTTTTATTCTAAAAGGTTATTTGTTTATGAGTTTGTATAATCCTTATTGGACTAGGAAAGCCCAAGGTTTGTGTATACTTATTTGGAATAGGAGAGCCCATTGAGATTATATTTAAACAAGGAGGTGGAAAAGGAAAAACCTAACCCTAGAGAGGTTCATAAGTTTTTCTTTTTGAAACCTTAGCCTTCTCCTACAGAAGAAAGAGTTCTTGTTGCGTTTCTTGTACACCTTTGGGTTTTATAACCAAGCAAAGTCTCTCACACCATCATTGAAGATCTTATTGGTGTTTCTATGTGAAGCTATTGCAAATCAACTACATCAATCAAAGGGTTGCTGTGGAGTTAGTCATGTACTGGGATTCGTGTAAAGGAGTTAGTCACGTACTGAGATTCGTGTAAAGGAGTTAGTCACGTACTGGGATCCGTGCATCATTGGTTAGTCACGCATTGGGATTTGTGCATTGAACGGAAAGATTGCCGCTACAATACAAGTCTAGCTGGGTATTGTGGTAAGGGTTCAACTGTAGGTTGGAATTTCAGGATAGGCCAAAGGGTTTGGTCAGATTCCTTATACTTGTAACCGCTTGTGATTGATAATAGTGGATTCCTGGGAGTGGTGACCTTAAAATCACCCGGTGGAGTTTTTGCCTTGGTGGTTTTCTCCATTCGTAAACAAATCACCTGTGTCAAATTTATTTTCCGCTGTATTTAGTATAATTGGTGATTTGTTTGTACTATCACGCTATTGCATGTAATTGAACCTAATTAATTAACTTGGGTAATTAATTAATTTGCAAGGGGTCAATTCATTTTAACCCAACACAAGGCAATTCGGTGACCGTCAAGGAGCGCCTAGTGATGATAGTTCCTTCCATACTTTGGCATCGACTGAGAGGATCTTGGGCAGAATTTGTGAAACTTGGTTGCGAAGGATGGTGACCAAAGGCATACGCTTTCCTCAATTCCTTCATCCAACTTCAGCATACAAGAAATAGCTAGAGGTTGACATGAAGTTGGTACATAAAGATGAGAAAGCTTACAAGATGTCCAACAAAAGAAAGAAGGCTGACTGACTACCTTGATATGCCCCAAATTTTACTTTTTTGCACTTTATGATTCTTATGTCTTTTTTTGAATATAATAAATGATTGGAATGTTCCAAATCCCCTATGGAAACAATTTATCATCTTTTAATTTGAACAATAAGAGAGTCATCGATTTATTATCTTTGCTTATTGTCATTATTTTCTATTTTTTATTTTCTTTTTTTTTCTCCATCTTTTTCATGCCATGTAATTTTTTCCCATGACAACCTTGTAGGAATTTTTTCCATACTCATAGTCTTTTCCCTTATCTTTTGCCTAGACTGCCGTTTTCGGTTTTCAATCTAGCAAGGTTCTTTTGTCTTAATTTTTGTCTAGGTCGCCCTTTTGAGATTTCAAGCTTGTAGAATTTCTTTTTTCTTTCAAATGTTATAACTTTGGAGTCTATCCATGTTGATTGGGTGAAGCATCTCTTCTCCATCCAAATCTATAATTATTGTAGCACATCCTAACATGATTTTCTTGGTAATAAAAGGCCCAGACCATCTTGGCTTCATCTTCCCTCTTGGATCAAAAGTTTCATCTCTAGGCAATTTTAGGACCAAGTCCCCTTCTTTAAGGTTTCTAGGTTTCACTTTTTGTTAAATGCTTTAGCAATCCTCTTTTGGTACTCTTGTGCATGGTATTGTGCCCTAACTCTCTTCTCATCTATCAAAGCCAATTTCTCATACCTTTCCTTCATATCTCTACCTCAATGGGAAGGATCGCCTTGCTTTTGTAGACCAAAGAGTAAAGGGTTGCTCCAGTCGATGCACAGATAGAAATTTTGTAGCCCTATAAGGCAAACGGGAGTTTCTCAGCCCAGTCTTTGTACATTACCACCATCTTGGCTAGGATGTTCTTGATGAACATCATCATCATCTAGAAATTGAGGTAGACATGTTAACTAAAGAAATTGAGGCACTCAAAATGAAAGGAAGTAAGAGTGTTAGTGCTACCTTTAGAGAGGACCTAATGGAGGTGTGTAAAATCTGTCATGAGATAAACCATGCTACAAATGAATGTGCATAACTTTCATCATTCTTGAATGCCCCAGAAGAACAAGTACATGCAATTAATTTATATAGGCTAAATAATTCTTCATATTCTAACAATTATAACCCAAATATGCGAAACCATCCGTATTTGAGATATAAGAGTGACAATGTGTTGAATCCTTCTGCTCCAAGGAATTTTAATTCACCACATGCATCATCATCATTTAGAACTTCCTTGGAGGATGCATTTAGTACTTTCATTCAAAGTCAAAGTGAGCAAAATCAAAAGTTTGAGTCCATGCTCACTAGGCTAGATGAAGAGGTAAGAGAGACCAAGAGTTATATAACTAGGCTTACAAATTCATTGAGTGGGACAGAGAGGGGGAAGTTTCTTCCCAAACTCAACCCAATCCTATCAATCAAAATCTAAAAATTGGCTCTAAGAATAAACACGATGAAGTAAAAGTTGTGACCACTTTAAGGAGCGGTAAAGAGATTGATAAAAGTGCTCCTTTAATAACTAAGAAATCTAAGGAGACCCCATTTGAAGAAGAGAAGGATGAAATTGAGTCACTTGTGCTTGATGACATTGAACAATGCCCAATCCCTCCACCATTTCCACAAGCCTTAAAATTACCTAGGAAATTGGACATCGCATCTGGGATATTAGAGCATTTGCATCAAGTCAAGATAAATTTTCTATTATTTCATGTTATCAAGCAAGTGCCTGCATATGCCAAGGTAATTAAGGACCTATGCATCATCAAGAGAAAGCATCATCTGAAGAAGACCTCATTCCTAACAGAATAGGTAAGTGCAGTTATTCAACATAAGATCCCACCAAAGTATAAGGATCTAGGTTGTCCTATGATCTCTTGTACTATTGGAGATTACATCATGGAGCATGCATTGCTAGATCTTAGGGCAAGTGTTAATTTGCCCCTTTTAGTGTATACCAAAACTTGGACTTTGTGAGTTAAAACCTACTTCAGTAACCTTACAGCTAGTTGATCACTCTGTAAGGGAGTAGAGGGGATGGTTGAGGATGTGATAGTGAGGATGTGTTGGTAAAAATTGAACACTTTTATTATCCAGTTGATTTTATTGTTCTAGATTACAAACCTGTTTTACATCCTAGTGCTCATACCCCTATTATTTTGGGTAGACCTTTCCTTACCACATCTAATGCTTTATTTAATTGCAGGAATGGAAGGATGCAACTCACTTTTGGTTCCATGACTTCGGAGCTAAATATATTTCATGTGGCTAAACAACCACATAAGGATGATGACTGTTCTTATATGAACCTCATTGAGGTGGTGGTTCAAGAAGAGTTTAATAAGAATTGTTTTTCTGATCCTCTTGAAGCTCTTCTTAATAATTTTGTTGATTCTTATGATTTAAAAAGTGATATTCATTTATTTGAAATTTGTTCTTCGTTGGATTTTGGAAGAACAACATGTGATGACAATTAATGAAGGATGGAGACCTCGCTTTGAGGAGCTACCAAAGAGTGACAAAAAGCCTGTGCCTTCAAGTGAAGAGGCACCACAACTAGAACTTAAGCCGCTGCCCAGTGGTCTTAAGTATGTATATTTGGGTCTAGCCGAAACTTTTCCTGCAGTTATTTCTTCTACATTAAATGAGGAATAGGAAGGTAAGTTGTTGAATGTTTTAAAAGACCATAGTTGATATCAAGGGCATTAGCCCATTAATTTGCACACGAAAAATTTACCTAGAGGATGATTGTAAGACTTCTAGAGAACCCTAACGTCGGCTTAACCCAACAATGAAAGGTGTTGTTAAAAATGAGGTAATTAAATTGTTGGATGTATGTATCATATACCCTAATTCTGATAGTAAATGGGTAAGCCCGACGTAGGTGGTTCCTAAGAAGTTTGGAATGATTGTGGTCAAGAATGAAAACAATGAGATGATCTCAACCCGATTAGTTACAGGTTGGAGAATGTGTGTAGACTATAGGAAGCTTAATGCTGTAACTAGGAAAGACCACTTCCCTTTACCTTTCATTGACCAAATATTGGAAAGGGTAGTTGGCCATATGTTCTATTGCTTCCTAGATGGCTATCTAGGCTATTACCAAATAGAGATTGCCTTAGAAGATTAGGGAAAAACCACTTTCACTTGTTGTTTTGGTACCTTCGCCTTTCAAAGAATGCCATTTGGGCTATGTAATACACCAGTCACTTTTCAAAGATGCATGGTTAGTATTTTTAGTGATATGGTTGAGAAATTTTTGGAAATGTTTATGGATGATTTGTCTGTTTTTGGTGACTCTTTTGATGTCTGTCTTAATAACTTAAAATTGGTTTTAGTCCGTTGTGAAGAAAAAGGCTTAGTTCTTAATTTGGAAAAGTGTCATTTTATGGTCACTTTAGGAATTGTTCTTGGACATGTAGTGTCTTCTAGAGGCATAGAGGTGGACAAAGCTAAAATAGACTTAATTCTTAATCTACCTACCCCTAAGACAATAAAAGATGTTAGATTCCTTTTAGGGCATGCTGGCCTCTATAGGAGATTTATAAAGAATTTTAGTTCTATCTAGACCTCTTTGTAATCTCCTACTTAAGAAGTCCAATTTTGAGTAGATAGAAGAGTGTGAAGTAGCCTTCAAAAAGCTAGTCCACATGCTTACGTCTGTCCCTATAATGCAAGCCCCAGATTGGTCTCTACCATTTGAAATCATGTGTGATGCTATTGATTATGCAATAGGGGCAGTCCTTAGACAAAGGAAAGATAAAAAGCCTTATGTGATATACTATGCTAGTCGAACTCTAAATAGTGCACAAATGAACTACACCACCACAGAAAAATAGTTACTAGCTGTAGTATTTGCTCTAGATAAATTTCGCTCATATTTGATTGGTGCTTCCATTGTTGTTTTTATAGATCATGCTGCCCTTAAATACCTTCTTTCTAAGAAGGATGCCAAGGCACAATTAATACGTTGGATTTTACTCTTGCAGGAATTCAACATTAAAGATAAGAAAGGAGCAGAGAATGTAGTGGCAGATCATTTATCCCGACTTACTTTTGATGAGGGACTAAAAAAAATGCCTATTCAGGACTCATTCCCAGGTGAGCAACTTTATTCTATTATTGAGCTACCATGGTATGCACATATAGTGAATTACCTAGTCATGAGTGCTATTCTTGAGTACTAGACCGCACAAGATAGGCGAAAAGTCTTTGTTGAGGTTAGAAACTTTTATTGGGTTGATCCTTATTTGTTTAAATATTGCCCTGATCAAATCTTGAGAAGATGCATTCCTAATAATGAGACCCATAATGTTATAAAATTTTGTCATTCAGAAGCTTGTGGTGGCCACTTTTTTGTGAGAAAAACTGCTGCAAAAAATCTTACAGTGTGGACTTTATTGGCCTACTATGTTTAAGGACACTTACAACTTCTGTAAGAGGTGTATAGAGTGCCAAAAGTTAGGGCGTATCACACATACGAATATGATGCTGATGTCCCCTATCCTTGAGATAGAAGTTTTTGATTGTTGGGGAATCGACTTCATGAGACCTTTTCCCCAATCTTTTCATAATCTATATATTCTCTTGGCAATAGATTATGTATCTATATGGGTTGAGACCATAGCATGCAAGGTTAATGACCATAAAATAGTTTTGAAATTTTTGAGAGAACACATTCTCTCACGATTTGGAATGCCAAAGGATATAATTAGTGATAATGGTAGCCATTTTTGTAAAAGTTATTTTTAGGCAATGTTGAAAAAGTATGGAGTGGTGCACCGGTTGTCCACCCCGTACCACCCTTAAACTTTTGGGCAAGTTGAGCTTGCCAATAGGGGGATTAAGCAAATTTTAGAGAAAGCAGTCAATCCAAACCATAAAGATTGGTCTTTTAGGCTAGATGATGCATTATGGGCTTACCGGATAGCCTATTAAGGACCCTTAGGAATGTCTTTCTATTGTCTTGTTTGTGGGAAACCTTGTCATTTGCCCTAGAGATGGAACATAAAGCTTATTGGGCTATTAAAGCCTTTAAATTTGATCTACAAGGAGAAAATTTGAGGAAATTCCAAATGAATGAGCTAGAAGAGCTTAGGAATAAGGCTTATGTGAGCACTCGCAATTATAAAGAAAGGATGAATTTATTTCATGATAAAAGCATTGTGAGGAAAATTTTTGAGAAAAATTAGCAAGTCCTTCTCTATGATTTGAGGCTTCATAAATTTCCAGGTAAACTAAAAACTAGGTGGGATGGTCCTTTCATTGTAAGGGAAGTGTTTAACCATGAAGCTGTAGTAGTTGAGGACCCTAGAGACGGTAGGATTTTGAAAGTAAATGGACAAAGGTTAAAACCATACTTAGCGGGAGTTGTACTAGATTAGGAGACTATGTCACTAAAGATCCCTGCAGTGGGGGACGAGGATCCAAAATAGCTGGTAAAATAGGTAAGGGCATTCCTGCGGAATCAAGCCGTGGGAACTATTGGCAGGATGTCCTTCGAAGGTTACCACCTGACTCATGTAGAGGCAGAGTGGCCACAGTTGGTGAGGGTGTCGAGGAAGCCTACTCAACCACGCAAAGTCGAGAGGCAGAGCTAGAGGGAGCACAGTGCAAACCGAGGGTGAAAAATAGTAACTCGACATTGAGCAAGAAAGAGAAGAAAGAGGAAGGAAAAAGAAGCCATCCCCTCTGCATTAAATGCATTGCAACCACTTAACTGGCCACATTAATAGGGAAATGACCTTGAGCAGTGCCTATATAGCTCATGCTATATAGCTAATGCCTTAGTGTAGAAACCTTCTAACAAGGCCTTGATGGGACAAGTATCAAGAAAGTTGAATCCTAACCCTCCAAATGTAGAGTCCAAATGCATTTTTGGCTAACTATATAAAGCCAAGAAGCACCTGGATTAGAGAGGAAATTTTTGGGGGAGAGAATTTGAGGGGAGTGAAAGAAGCGGGATTACTACATTGTAACCACATCCTCGGACTAAACCCGAGGATGAATACTTAGCCATTCCAAGGCTTTCCCTAATTGAATATACTCATATCCCACTTGACATCAGTATGTTTGTCATTATTTTTCTTAAAGCGGGTGTCTAAAGGTTGACCTAGCATCCATTCTCTAAAAATGAATTGTGTAAGCAAAAAGTAACGCGTCAAAACTCGTTAACTCTGTTAGCAATACTTTTTTGTGCCGCCACACCTGCCTATTGGGATGTTAAGTGAACTTTGAAAGAGCCTTATGAGATTGTTCCATATTTGTTTTAATTTTTTTTTCTTTGTTTCCTTTTTCTTTTCGTCTTTGCTTTTTGCTTTTTGTTTTTGTTTTTTGTTTTTGTTTTTGTTTTTTTTGTTTTGTTATTATTATTTTTGTTTGTAAGCTAACATTTGTAGGTGTGAAAGAAATTTCCAAAAAAAAAAAAAAAATTAAAAGCTTAAGGTAACTTCTTCCCTTTATACTTGAATTTATTTTGGCTTTGATACATTGAGGAGAATGCAATATATTAGTTGGAGGGAGAGGTTTAAACTTTTTGCTACACCTTGCATGATTTTTTTCTTTCTTTCTTTTTGGTTGCAACTTTTCATTTCCAAAAATAAAAAAAAACCATGAATTTGAATGCAGAAGAGTTATAAACTTTGTTTTTATATCATGTGATGGAATGAATAATGCTGAGTTGGTTATACTATGTGCTATATTAAGACTCTTTCATAAAGAGCACAATTGGAAACTTTTGAGCACAATAGTCGGGTTAGCGGATGGTAGGATGTTGGATATGCATGGATCATGAACAAGCTAGATACAAGTTGAAACTCAACCTATATAGAGAGTTCTTGAGCCTTACTTTTCTTTGTGAGAGTATATCTTTTTTTGAACTCTTAAATTTCTCTCACATGCTTCAATTTTTGAAAAAGAATTCTATATTTTTTGGTTGACTACTGGAAACATTATTGGGAGATATACCATTATCCTACTTATTTTTGTCCTTAGGTATGCTGGTTTATGTGGAATTTTAGGAGATGAGAGCCTAAGGCCATCAATCTTTTGTCACCAGCTAAACAAATATTCAGCCTACCTTGACATTAACCATTGTCACCATTATTTGAGCCATGAGAAATATTTCCACAATACCAAAAAACCTTTTTATTTATGGGTGTTCTATTGGGGGTTCAAGTTTTGAGCTATTGAAGCATTCAGATACCACCATTGTCTCTCTTTTCTTCCAAAAAACAAAATCGAAAAGAAGAAGAAAGAAAAAAAAAAAAAAAAGAAATAAAGAAAAGAAAAGAAAGAGAAACGAAAAAAAAAAAGAAAAAGAAAAAGAAAAAGAAAGAAAAGACATACCTAATCAATCAATAAATCATTGGTGCTCTACACATCTTTCATGTATTTCAGAAGGGTTATATGGTTGAGTAAATGTTATTTTGATTCAAGTTGGTTGTTACTGCTATGAGTTGGGTTTGACTTAAATTTTCTGCATTTGATTCATATACCTCATATTTCAAAGAGAGCAATTTGCCTTTACCTAGCGATAAGATTATACTACCACTAAGCTTAAAGTCCTACTTGATCCTAAAGGTGCATGGCTGGTATGTGTTTGGAATAAAAACTAGGGATGAGAATGGTATTAACCTCATGTTTCCAGGATTCAACATCATTTCCAAGAGATCTTTTTCTGTTGTTTTAGCGGCTGTTTTTTTATACACGTGATATTCTTAAAACTTCTTCTTTCCTTTTTGTTCATATGTGATTTGAAGAGAGAGAAAAAAAAGGCCATTACTTCCATGTGTGTTCTTTCAGAGTGTTGATGAATTGAAAGAGGTTTTGGAGTAGAGGCTCTAATCTAGATTATTCTTGGTCCATGCATGTTTGGAAAAGCTGGTTTGATTGGATGGGCTATGCACATACACACTCCAAAAGTGAAGCTAGTGAAAACTATTTAATATGATGAATAGTATCCCAACTCAAAAATTGAAAGTTCATTTGTATGATATAATAATAAAGCAAACTAACATTTCCTGCAAGATTTTCAGGTAACCTTTGACTTTTGTGGGTAGAGTCATTGCAAACCCTTAAAAGAGTAAACTAGTCCAATAGGGTGACCTAGGGGTTCAAAGACTTGTTGCACATGCGAAGTGCAGTCGTGTGGCCTACAAAAGTGGCATGTATTTTAGTTTTAATTTTTCACTTTTAGTAGAAATGTGTGCTTTGTGGATTGTTAGGGACTAGCAAGATTCAAGTTGGGGGGGGGGGGTGTGATAACGCCTTAAAATGTATACTTGTTATATATTTATGTGGGCGTTATCTCCTTATTATTATACTTAATTTGTATAATTAAGCCATGCTTTGCATTAGTCCCTATTATTTATCTTTACATAATTTCTTGAATAAGATGTCATTCATTGCATGTAATTTTTTACTTTCGGAAATCATGTGAAAAAGATGAGTTTACAGGAGTTTGTGAGAGAATAGAGGCCAAACTAGAATTAAAGTGGAGCTAAAGGACCATGCTTAAATGTCTAAGGAGGTGCAGCTGGAGTGCTTGGGTTGTCTATCATGTTTGGAAGCTTCAAATAAGGAAAGAAATCAAAGAAATAGAATCTAAAAAGGAAAAATCAAATTTGAGCACTGATCAATATTTTGTCTGTATCTCTCTCCTCAAAAATCCAATTGATACAAAATTAGATGGGTTGGAGCTGTGACTTAAATATCTACAACTTTTCAGTTTTGAGTTTTCCGAAATTCACAATTTTTGAAGGCCGAAATTAATTCAAAATTTACAGCTGTAAATCCGGACGAAAATTAAAATAGTAAAAGTTTTATTTTCGTTGGACACTTTGATGTTAGGGTTTTGAATGGAGGCTGAGCAGAACGAATTTTGGAGAAAAAAACTTGTATTTTTCTTTCTCTAAAGGCAGCCTAAACTCTTTGCTAGGGTTAGGGGTTATGTTTCTTCTATACAGTAAGAATATTCAATAGGATTCTTTCTAAGATTTTAGACAATAACATATTTGATTTTTAGACAATAACATATTTGATTGTTCAATTAGATTTCTTTTGATGTATTAGTTCTTCCATGCTTTCAATAAGTTCAATCATGTTTTTCTTATTTTTTAGATGAATTTCTAATAGTTTCAAATAGAAATCACGTTTTAAAGTGAATGGGTTTTTTCTGAAAACTATTCTAACCGCATTATTAATCTAGGTTATCATGCGTTCTTGAATTGTCTTAGTTCAACCGAATCATAAGTTTTTAATTGTATAAGAACAATCAATTATGAAATATATATTTTCTTAAATCACAAGAATTTCATATCAACATAGGGAAACACCCCATTGCCCTGGTATTTAGATTATTAATTTAAATAAGTTTTTATTATTATTCTCGTTAACAATCACCAAGTAAAAGTATTTTTTTTCCTCACCCAAATTGTTGTTTAATTATGTTGTCTTTGAATTTATCCTGCTCCTTATGGTTCAGCCTCGATACTTCGAGAATTATATTGCTACGATCTCCTACACTTGGGAGTGAGCAAGCAACCCCTTCTTCTTCTATATCCAAGATTAAAGACTCGGTCTTCTCCTTGTGCACTAACTCATAACTTTGCTCAATCTCTAAGGGTCGTGTCCATACTCCTTCGAGTATTTCAACCATGGAGGCTAAGGTAGCTAATGCATCTGTAAACTAATTTTGAGCCTTAGGGATGATAGTGTATTCAATCTTATCAAAGGTTTTGGTCAAGTCCTATAAATATTGCTGATAGGGCTTCATATATTTTTCCTTTCCTTTCCATAATTTTTGTGCTTGAGCAATAACCAAGGTCGAATCTCCAAATACCTCTGCCTCTTTCATCCCCAATTCTCGAAGAGCTTCCATTCAGGCGATACAAGCTTCATATTCTGCCATGTTATTAGTTGCCTCAAAGTTCAATTTGGCCACCAAAGGCACATGAGATCCATCGGGGGTGATCAAAAGTACTCCTATCCATTCCTATATTGGTTCATGGCTCCATCGAAGTACATATTCAATACCCTAGTTTGATGTCTAAAATATCGTCATTTGGAAAATCCTTTTTTCCATCATCTCGTTCTATGGGGTTCTTGGCACAAAAATCTGACACGACACTTCCTTTGATTTTTTTTTTTGAACACATACTTTAAATCAAATTTTGCTAATAGGATCAACCATCTCGACAATCTTCCATTCAAAGCAGGTTTCTCAAATAGGTACTTGTCGACGCCTCGTAGCTATTTGACCACCCATCGCGGCGATGCTTGCGCTCTTGCCTAGAGTGTACAGGCTCAGGAGCTCAAGGCTCGTGAAGGAAGGTTGTATCTATGGTGTGTGACTGGAATATGAGTGAATTTTAAGGAAATTACCTAGGGTGAGTGAAGTCACCACCAATCATTAGGTTTTTTCTAAGGTGTGATTGGTCACCTGACTTTATTTGATTTTATTACCGAACCTAGGCTAAGAAAAATGACGTTTTTCCTAATCTAATATGGATAAGTAAAAAATCTTGATTCATGAGTTTGGAAGTTTGGTTACATGTGGGGAAGGTGTTAGGCACCCCACAACTCCTGTTTGTAGACAATCCTTTGTTTTGATAAAATCATAATTTGAGTACATTGGTAGTTGAAAACGAGCTATTGGTATTATCTTTCAAGGCTTTAAACAAATTGGGCTTTGATGTTTGGATTCAAAAAGGGTGTGGTATCGATCGATACTTCCCAAGTGTGTCTAGAATCATTTCCAAATTTCCACAGTGAAAATCCGGCAGCATTTTGCCTTATTTTTGTGGTAGAAATCTGATGGAACTTTTCCTCAGGTGCATCATAGCTCACCAAACGCTATCCTAACCAAGCTTTCGTCGTAAGAATACGACAACGGGGAATGGATGCCCCATTTTCATGGCAAAAATCCGGTAGAGTTTCGTGTTTGGTGTGCTATGGCGCATCGGTAGGGTTTCATGCCTATGTATACAGCGCATGCCAACATGCTCGTGCTAGGATGAGCTGGAACCCCTCAAAGCATTAAGCTTGTTGATACGTGTTGCATACATGGGGAAACTGATGTCACTTGGTGACTTGGATTAGGACGGTCACACCACGGTGACTATGCATATAGTGTGATATGAATATGCACCTATAGCAAATGCCTTAAGCACATACTCATGTCATAAGTTCAAGAGCACTCATGGCTAGAGATGGTCGCTCACATAGCCATGAGAGTCCATCATACAAAGTGCATGATCACCCACACACATGCGCACGCGCACGCACGCACACATACGCGCGCGCACGCACACACACACACGCACACATATACATCATTCACAATGCTATCACATAGAGCAGGGAAAGTGAGATAGACATTGCTAACATTCCAAGGGTATGGCCTAGCAAGGTATAGGAAATGTAAAACAAACATTGCCATACCTAGGGAACGCGGCTGAAGCAAGGAGTGAGAAAGGTAAAGGTACAAGGAGAGGGGGACCCCTGATGAATGCTTTAAAGAGGAGGCTATGAGAGAGAGAGAGAGGGAAAGAGAAAAACACTCAGGGAGGCTAGGCCTTTTAATCTACTGAACATTGCCCTTTGTGGACTTGCGTCTTCTTATTCGCATCCTTGCCCTTTTTGCTTGCGCCTAGGAGGTCGTACCCTTACTCCAAGTGTCCATGCTCCATGCGTGAGCATGGAATGACGAAGAAACAACTAGAAGGAAAGTATGCTAAAATACAATCTATCAAAGAGAGAGTCAAATGGGGGCAGACAAACATGTTAAGCACACGAAGGGGCAAACAAACAAAAGAGGGTGTCCTAGGATGACAAATGTAGGTTTGGATTGGGTGTCCATATTTCCATGAGATTGAAGCATGATCAACATATAGACTCATGCATGAACATGTACGCAAGCGTGCAAAAATGCAAAGAAGCCAAGAAAGGCAAATAGGTGGCACAAAGCAAGCAAGCCAAGCATAACAACATCACACAGAGTGGAGAAAAGGTATGCATCAAGCACACCGACACCATGGAGGTGTATTTCATAAGTGGTAACACCCAAACAATCCACAAGAAGGATGGATGCAACCACACAAGTAAGTGGCCCTAAAGACTGACAAGCACAAGCCCATGAAGGGCACAAAACAGGGCAAAGGCTAGATCTAGATAGGTAAACAAGAGATAAAGCATAGAAGCAAGCAAGCATCCATAGACTTGCATAAAGGAAATGATCCAAACCCTTTGATATAAGCCTAGGTATATGGATGTAGGCCTAGACCACAAGATCTAGATCTACACCCTTCCTAAAGGGCTAAAGTGCAAGAAAGAGGTACATTAAAAGACAAAAAGGCTATAGAAGCACATGACATAACAACCGACATATAGATCTAGACATATGAACAAGACATAGAGCACTCAAAGATATAGATCTAAGCATGAACATGGTAAGGAGCACATAAACATGCAGATCTAAGCGTAAACATGGCAAGGAGCATAGAAACATGTAGATCTAAGCATAAACATGACAAGGAGTGCATAAACATGTTGATCTAGGCATAAACATGGCAAAAAGCACCTAGGCATATGGATCTAAGCACAAACATGGAATTTTGGCATATCCTAGCCCAAGAAGGCTAGGCCAACATCATCAAAGCATTAAAACATGGCGAAAAGCAAGGAGACATGCTAGGAAAACTATCGAACATGTTAGGAAGCAAGACAAACCAAAGAATATGCTAGGAAAAGCAATAAAGCATATTATAAAGCAAGATAAAGCAAATGGTGTAGATTGTAGCTAAAAAGCTACATCTACACCCTTTAATCCTCAAATCTAAGGTCCTAAGACTAAGGAGAGGAGAAAGAGCAAGAGCAAGAACACTATCTCTTGATTGTTGAGAAAAGAGAGGAATCAAAGGTTTTTTGATGTGTTTGGGAGTGAATTTAGAGAGGAAACGAGAGAGAATCTGCCAGGAAATGCTCCAAAATTGACCAATTTTATTTTCTTTTTTATCCGAGGGGGGTTTGGGGGTATTTATATTGATTTTGTGACTATTCAGCTTTGGAAGCCACTTAATGGCCGCCAACTTAGGATGGCCTGATGAAGGCGTTCTCGGCCCTGGATTGGGTTGATCTTGGAGTCCCTAGAAAGGTCTAGATGTGTAGTTTCTGGAACACTAAAGAACATGGAAATCCAATGGTCAGATCAAAAGTTATGGCCTCGGGAAGCAAGCTGATGCGCTTTGCATGGTTTTCAATATATCTCAATCGTTTTAACTTCGATTTCGACCCATGAATAGTCGTTGGAAAAAGAATTCAATAATCATTGCAATGACACTAGTCTCAACTTGCTTTAGCGGTCAGATCAAAATTAAGTCTTTTGGGGTCCTTATGAGTTAACCTTGGGTCAAACTTGGTCAAAGTTGACAAAATCACTGAGTAGCTCGGGTTTGATGTAGAAACATGAAAAATGTTGTTTTGGGATTATTTTGACTTTCAATCAACCTAGGGTTGATCAGGGGCACTTTGGTCAATTTGATTTGAAATGGCACTTTGGGTGCTCCGATGCCTAAACGGGTTGCGCCACGTCAATCTAGATGTTTCCGCGGCCCATGGAAGAAAGTTAATATTTTTGAGATTTTTGGAGTCCAGCATGAAAATCGAGGGCAGAAAAAATATGGCATCTACAGTACTTCAATGGGGCCATTCTGGCTACTATCCATGTCCGAAAAGGTAAGATAATGTGTCTTAGCTTCTGCATAGCCCACACGAGTGTGAAATATGACTTTTCTATGAGCATGTAGCTAGTCTCATAATCATGGAATCCTTTTCTCAAATAGTACACTGCTTCTTATCATCGTTTTCTTATGCAAGCATGCTTCCGACCGCATCTTCTATGATAGAGAGCTATGGTAGTAATGGCCTCTCTTGCTTTGGAGGTACTAGGATAGGTGGATGGAGGAGGTATTCTTTGATAAGTTCAAAGGCCTTTTGAAATTCTTTGTTCCATGCATGGAGTTCATCCTTCCTTAGGAGCTTGATGATGGGCTTACAAGTGGAAGTGAGTTTGGCAATGAATCGGCTGATATACTATAGTTGACCTAGGAATCCCCTTATTTCTTTCTCACTTTTGGGTGGAGGCATCTCCAGTATGGCTTTGATCTTTTATGGGTAAAATTTTATCCCTTTAACAATTACCAACAAGCCTAGTAATTTCCTAGTGGTCACTCCAAAAGTACACTTTTGGGGATTCAACTTCAATCTATACTCCTTGATCCTCCTAAAGAACTTTCTCAAGTTAATGATGTGACTCCCTCTATCCTTGGGATTTTACAATCATGACATCCATGTACACCTCAACCTCATTGTGTATCATGTCATGTAACAAAGTTGTGGCCATCCTTTGATAGGTTGGTTTTGCATTCTTGAGCCCAAATGGCATTACCGTGTAGCAAAAGATTCCCCATTCTATGGTGAAGGTGGTCTTAGTCATATCCTTAGGAGCTATCTTGATTTGGTTATATCCTGAGAAACCATCCATGAAAGACATCATGGCACTACTGGCTGTATTATCTACTAGGAAATCTATATGAGGAAGAGGGAAATCATCCTTAGGGAAAACTTTTTTTAAATCCCCGAAATCCACACACATTCTTACCTTTGCATCCTTCTTTGGTATAGGTAGAACATTGGCTATCCACTTGGCTTGGTGTACAGGTTTGATGAACCCTACTTTCAATTGCTTTGTGGCCCCTTCTTTGCTTTTTAGAAGCCATTCAGTTCTCGTACGCCTCAACTTTTGCATAACGGTCACCATGTGAGCATGGATATCAATGTGGTGTTGAGCTATCTCGGAATCAATACCAAGCATATCTTCATAGGATCATGCAAACATGTCTGGAAATTATGTGAGAAGCTCTTTGAGATCTTTTCTTTCTTTCTTATTTAGGGTTAAGGCAATTTTAATTAAGCGTGGATTTTTACCATTGCCTAAATTAATAGTTTCAAAAGTTGGTTCTATAGGCTCAATTTTCTTTTCCAATTGTTTATAACTTCATTTTCAAATTCATTAGAATCATTTAAGTGCAGAATTTAAATATTATGGAACACATCAAAATAAGCCAAATCAGAATTCATCTTATTGAAAATGTTGAAAAGTAAATTGGAACTTGCATTAAAAATTTCTTTCCCTCATTCTTGGAAAACCCAACTCGAGTCTAATTATTGAGGTGCCCCATAGCAGGCACGATGAATTCCATCCTGTTGGGAAATTTAGACCATGTTTGATATAATTAACAAGTTTTAAACTCAAGTTGTTAATTAGATTTATTATAAATAAACTTGTTAAAACAAACAAACATTAATATCATGTCAAAATCATGCAGCGGAAAAATAAATAAGACAAGATATGATGACCCAGGAAAACCAATGAAACAAACTAGTTTCACAGTAAAAAACTTGGGGGGAAATCTTCCCGAAAAGCAATCCACTATAGTAAAGAGAAGTTTTAGATTTAGTACAAAACCTTTGTCCCTAGACTCTACAATCCTCGTAGATGAACTCACAGCAGAACCTTCTACCGCCTCAGAACCTCTGAACACTTCAATATATGAACGCCACCCTTTTTGTTGCACGAATCCCATTACATAACTAACTAATTGCGTGGATCCCAGTATGCGATTTCAATCACCAACTAGAAGAAGATGTTGGCTGCAAAGTTCTTCACTTCATCAAGAATGAAAATCAAGAAGCACTTAGTTACAAAACCCTAAGGCGTAAAGACGCAGTAGCTTCTTTCAGAGAGAATAAGGTATCAGTCACCTTTTTCATATGTTCTTCTAGTATTCTCTTATGTGACAGCTTTTAAAATAAGCCTTATATAGGTCTAGGGTTGTGAGAAAAGAAACCCTACACAAATACAAAAACATGGGCCGAAAATCAGATCTGAAAATCTAAATTCCCATAACCTCGATAGATACCTTAATAGCTAGCTGTCGAGTTTTAATGAATCAGCACTTCTTCACTTGTTTCTTGGACAGACTTGCATGGCTTCAATACTAGACTTGAAACACAATTTCTTGAAGTATTAAACACATCCTAGATCTACCCAAATACAAGTAAAGTGCGTTTGTCAAAGGATTAGCTAATTACATAAAGTAGTGACATATGTTCCTAACAAGTGAATCACATATGTTCTAACAATCTCCCCCTTTGGCAATCCGTGACAAAACCACAACAAAAAAATGAACATATTAGAGAAGTCATAAATCACTCAACTCATACTCGCTTGTTACATACAATAAAATCTATCCTAACACAAACTCTTGAAAAAATTTGCAAGAAGAGAGTTTATGGAAAGTAGACTTTGATAACCTGTATTTCTGAAACACTTTAAACAAAACTCATCAAGGCATCTTTGTGTGAAGTAGAAATAATAGATTGCATACATGTAAATAAGAAACATGTGTATAAAGATAGAAAAGAAATAACACGTGTAAAGGTAGGTGAAGAAAACAGACATCATCATATATATATCAAAGATAAGCACAATGTATGTAAACATGGTCACAAGACCGGTGTGCAAGAAGAAGGAGGTAAGCATTCCCCCTAACAAAAGGAAACACATCTCTCCTTACAGAGGCATGTATTTCTCCCCCTAACATGTAGAATCTTAAAAAAAGAATCTTAAAAAAAAGAAACCACAAAGTCTCCATAATTTCTCCCCCTTTTTGTCATGATTGACAAAGGGTACAAGGAGTTAGAAAGCTTCACCCGAGAAACATAAAGATGATCAATGATGATCAAGGGGGTTCAAAGATTTCATAAAAATGCATGAATGTAATGAAATAAGATGCTATGGATGACAAGATAAAAGAAAAATGCAAAACATGTGAAAAACAATGCATGTAAGAGGATCTCGATCGATTGAGAGGTGTCGAGATGCTATTGAGCCAACCTCGATGGATTGAACAACTGTCGAGAAGCACACGAGGGGACAGGAACTTTCTCGATCGGTCCACCAGGTGTCGAGAAGCTGTCAAGCTAGCTTTTAAAAACAATTTCTCGAGATGTGAAAAACATAGACGTGAATGGAATCAAGCATGCAACTCAACCAATGATCCAATCAACATATTAAGCTCTCAAATAATCTCTCAACAACAATTTTAAGCACATAGATCCCAAAAACACACACACACACACACACTAAACAAGTCTAACCAATTTTATATTTCAAAAAAACAAGTTAAGACAGTTTAGTGAGCACGCATTAACACATGTAAACCTTGTGATGGTCAAATCACATTGTACCTGCACATGTATCAAGAGTAGCAAAGAATATTGCATGTTGTGTGTGAAAAATATCGCAAGATTGCATAAGTGTATACATGTTATGACGATTTGAGATATGAGAAAATCACTTTAACTCACACAGAATCATAACTATTTGATGAGGACCATCACCTTCGAGGTACATCCTATAACTCTCACATTTCCTAGAATACATGCTTGCAATTATATTTAAAGCATTTTTGATCTTTTTGCTTTTTATTTTCTTTGCATATTTTTTTCTTTTAAGCAAATCATGCATGGGCATATAAGAGATAGAAAAGAAACACCCAATGATCTTAAGCATTTGACTTTCCAATTTTTCTATGTTGAAACATACAAATGTCATTGACATTGCACTTTTGCTATGCCAAAGCATACAGATGTCATTCATGATTGGCGGGCAACAGTGGTGAGATGGTTATTTATGTCTTTCTCTTAGGATTTTCTAGTCCTTTCCATCAAAAAGAGTGATATGAGTGTTAAGTATAAGAGATCACTTAACCTTACTCATCACAAACAAGAGCCACAAGGCTCACTTGCTTAGTTATGTATAGAGATGCTCATCTAAGCTATAAAAGATACAAAGTTTAGAAAACTTTGTTTCAATGGCCATCCAAGGTACGTAAGTACCAATGTACACAAACACACATTGTTTTTGTATTTTTGTATTTTTTTTTCCACTTTTTTTGATTTTTATTTTGAAAACAAAACAAAATAAAAACTAAACAACCAAACATAAACAGACAAACAACATGAAAGAATGAAAGAAAGATGCAGATGCATAAAAGCATGATTTCAAAAACAGATAAGAAATCAAGTAAAAAGAGTCCTACTTTAGATAGAAAGAATTAAAGCAGAGGACAAACAGAAAAGACAATTACATTTTAGGCTTTTTTCTCACCCACATAGCACGAGTCTTTGGCCGTGAAGATGAAAAGGCATGTGTCCTTGTATGTCTACTAAAGGACATAGAAGAATTAGAATTCTCCTGAAATTGAGTTAAAAAGCTTAAGACTTTTAATAACTCTCCAAACAAAGGTGTAGGTCCTTGAGAGGAAACCTATGACCGTTTGGACAATTGCTTATGAAAATACAACTTAAAGCAATTTGGACGAATGTGTCTAGAAACACCACAATGGTGACAAACATGAGGTCTAACAAAGGATTTAGAATTAGTCAAATCAGTTTTGGATTTCATACCTTTATTACCTTTCTCAGATTGTGGCACAAAGACAGTCCTTAATCCAGAAGCCGTGGAAGAGAAGGGGCCATAGGAAACAGCATATCCTAAGCCAGTCTTATCAGAACTAGGCTTTTGAGCACTTAATACCTCATCAAGCTTTGTACTAGACATCCTCTCTATTTGAGTTCTAGCTTGACTAAGCTCTACCTCGAGATTCTTGACCTTCTCTTCTAATGAGGTGTTCTCCACAATAAGAGTCTCAATTAACCTTATAGTCTCTTCTAGTTTGACTAATACATCAGCTTTTTCAATTTTTACCTCATTAAGCTCTTTTCTACAAAGATGAGAAGTCTTTTCAGATTTTATAAATTCAGTGCATAACTTATCATAGGCTTCCTAAAGGGTCATCTTCTTGGGTACTTCATCATCAGAAGAATCCATCATTGTCACTAGCACTCTCCACAATCACCTTATCGGTTGAGGCAATAATAAAGGCCATAACGTGACTACATTCATCCGCATACCCATCAAAAGAGTCATTCTCAGTATCACTCCAAGTAGCAACCAACCCTTTATCTTTTGACTCCTTGGTCTTTTCCTTCATGAGGTAGTTTGGACACTCTATCCTCATATGACCAAAACCTTTGCACTCATGGCATTGAATAAGGGGTTTCTCATTCTTGCCCTTCCTAGAGGATTTAGATTTCCAAGGAGGTTTGCCTTTATCTTTTTTCCTAAATTGAAAGAGCTTGATAATCTCATCAGTTATGAAAGTTAGATCCTTATCCTCAACTTCATCTTCACTTTCATCTTCATCTTCAGAGTCCTCAATCTCTTCCTCTATACCATTAAGAGCCAAGTTTTTACTCTTTCCACCTTTTCCCATTGAGCCTAATCACATCTCATAGGTTTGAAGGTTCCCTACAAGCTCAGTCAAAGGAATTTGATCAATGTCCTTGACTTCTTCAATGGCAGTGATCTTGACATGGAATCTTTCAGGTAAGGACCTAAGGATTTTTCTAACAATCTTGGATTCTGCTATAGATTCTTCAAGGTTGAAGGCAGAATTCACAATATCCTTGAGTTTAGCATAAAACTCATTAAAGGTCTCATCCTCCTCCGTCCTTATTTCTTCAAAACTACGAGTGAGTTTTTGAAACTTCACAGTCTTTACTACCTTGGTACCTTCATAGGTGGTCTTAAGAATGGTCCATGCTTCCTTGGCAACTTCTTTGGATGATATTCTCTTGAATTCCTCATTGGTCACCCCACAAAACAAAGCATTCAAGGTCCTACTGTTGAAATTTGCCGCATTGATTGTTTCTTCATCCCAATCCACCAGAGCTTCTTTAGGCTTAATCCAACCAACTTCAACAGCTTGCCATACCTGTTCACCTAAAGCCTGCAAAAAGACTTTCATTTGAACTTTCCAGTACGAATAATTAGTGCCATCAAATAAAGGAGGAATCAAAAGAGATTGTCCACGATCCATGATAACAGGAGTCAAGGATCACACTCAGGAAATTAATCCAATCAGAGTGTACCTGCTCTGATACCACTTGTTGGAAAATTTAGACCCTGGTTGATATAATTAACAAGTTTTAAACCTAAGTTGTTAATTAGATTTATTATGAATAAACTTGTTAAAGAAAACAAACATCAATATCATGTCAAAATCATGCAGTGGAAAAATAAATAAGACAAGATATGATGACCTAGGAAAACCAATGAAACAAACTAGTTTCACAGTAAAAACCAGAAGGGAAATCTTCCCGAAAGCAATCCACTATAGTAAAAATAAGTTTAAGATCTAGTACAAAACCTTTGTCCCTAGACTCTACAATCCCCATAGATGAACTCACAGTAGAAACCTTCTACCGCTTCAGAATCTCTGAACTCTTCAATATATGAACGCCACCCTTTTTGTTGTACGAATCCCAGTATGTGACTAACCAATTGCGTGGATCCCAGTATGCAACTTCAATCACCAACTAGAAGAAGATGTTGGTTGGAAAGTTCTTCACTTCATCAAGAATGAAGATCAAAAAACACTTGGTTACAAAACCTTAAGGCGCAAAGACACAGTAGCTTCTTTCAGAGAGAATAAGGCATCGGTCACCTTTTTCATATGTTCTTCTTGTATTCTTTTATGTGACGGCCTTTAAAATAAGCCTTATATAGGTCTAGGGTTGTGAGAAAAGAGACCCTACACAAATACAAAAACATGGGTCGAAAATCAGATCTGAAAATATGAATTCTCATAACCTCGATAGATACCTTGATAGCTAGCTGTCGAGCTTTAGTGAATCAGCACTTCTTCACTTGTTTCTTGGACAGACTTGCTTAGCTTCAATACTAGACTTGAAACACAGTTTCTTGAAGTATTAAACACATCTTAGATCTACCTAAATACAAGTAAAGTGTGTTTTGTCAAAGGATTAACCAATTACATAAAATAGTGACATATGTTCCTAACAAGTGAATCACATATGTCCTAACACATCCTTCCTCTCCTTTAAGGCGCATTACTTTCCTTCTCGTCCTCCTTGAACAAAGTGTTTAGCTCAGCGAACCAGTCTTCATCTTTTAGAGGCCCCTACACGCTTATAATTTTGGTTATGTCATATAGAAGTTCATCCTTGTTGGGGGAATATTTACCTGCCTCATCAAAAAACCAGTTGCCTTTATCTTCAATCTAATAGCTAATCACTCTGTCAACTCCTTCCTCCTCGTCATCTTGGGTCAGCACAAGGTATTGATCATCATCGGAAGGAGGTCTATGTTGTGTTCAAGCATGAAGTGAGCTGAGGCAACCCGAGTTGTCCTTACTGTCGAGGTCCATTCCGGCAAGTCGTGATCATCCCATGATCCTGCTGTTAAGGTTTATGCCTGTTATAAATAATTAAATTGTTTAATTATATGAGACTGTTTGGAAATGAACTAATTGGACATTATCATAGTCATTGAGATGCATTGTATGTGATTTATGTGATTTAGTTACAGAAGATATAAATTACAAGTTCCTTGTAAACTCAAAATGTAGTTCGTAGTTGGTAATGAAATGGGGCGTTTCATCTGCAAAGACTATAACACATCAACTAAGATGGTTTGACTTGATCATGGAAGTGGAGACTTCTAGTTAATGTGTCTTAAGTGTTTAAGACATATTGAACTGGACCACTGTGAGATTAATTATTCAATTAACAACTGTCACCTAAATAATAAATCTCACGACTTCTAATTTCATAGACTCTCAATCCTGAGAGGATAGTGAACCTAATCATGAAATGTAGGTTACTTTGATACATCAGGCATGAGATCTAATTTAACGATCAAAACTTCAATATGTTAGGTAACCACACGCAGTGTTGAGGGAACACATATTCTCAAGATGAAATCCATAATCTCTTTCATAGAGACACGAAATATCCCATTGAGATAAGTTTATTAGGAACTAGTTATTTAGGGCCAGCGACTTTAGTAAAGAGTTACTAAAGTTAATATTTTATGAAATTTGATTTCATAAATATGAATAACTAAAAGATTAAACTGGGTACTGAAGGAAAAAAATTGTTGTTTATAAAGTGACAGTTTATTATAACTTTGTGCACTATTGATATTTCATGGAGGGGTCAAATGATATCATATTAGTCTTGGGATATAGGTTATTAATAAGGCCTAGAGTGTAGTTATATTTCTATAGTGGTACTTGTTATATAATTAATGGTAACATTGGGTTTGTCAAAAGTTGACAGATAAGTCTGAAGCCTATTGGAGTTAGAGTAGTTATATTTCCATAGTGCAGTTGTTAGTCCCTTTGGTCCCATCCCAAGCCACACACTTAAACCCAATTGGGCTTGCCCAAAAGAGAAACCCAATTAGATAATCAGTTTTTATTTAATAAGAGTTATTAAATAAAGTAACTACTAAAATAGTTAATATGTACGTATGATTAAAAAAAGAAAAAAAAGTTTTGCTTGTTAAGACATATGTGAATCATGTTAGGAATATATGTCAATGTAGAATTGGCTAATCCTTTGACAAAATGCACTTAACTTGTAATTGGGTAGATTTAGGATGTGTTTAATACTTCAAAGAATAAGCTTTCAAGTCCAAGTGTTAAAGCCATGCAAATCTATCCAAGAATCAAGTGAAGAATTGCTGGATTTTAAAGCTCGACAACTACCTCGATAGATAGCATCTATCCAGGTTTTAAAGGCAACTTTTGCCCGATGCTCGATAGATACCATATCTACTGAGATTTAAGAAAATCAGCTTTTCAGATCTGATTTCACTCCAATCCATGTATACATGTTTGGGCTTTCTTTTTTCACAACCTTAAACATATATAAGGATTATTTTAAGAGCTGTCACAGTAGATGCAAGTGAGTACAACTTGATGCAAAGGTTTTACACAAGCACATTGTGACCGGAGACATATGCCCTAGTTCATATTTCTCTTCAAGAAGCTGCTGCGTTTGTACGCTGTAGGGTTTTGTAACCAAGGAGTTTCATGATTTTCATCGTGTGGATGAAATGAAGAACTTTGTAGCTAACATCCTTCTCAAGTTGGTGTGTACGCCGTGTATTGGGATCCGCGCATTGATTGGTTAGTCACGTACTGGAAGCCGTGCATTAAAAGGCGAGGTTGTCACTACAGAACAAGTCCAATTAGGTATTGGGGTAATGGTTCAAAGCTGGTATAACGTACTAGAATTCCTTTACTTGTAACCTCTTGTTGTGATAATAGTAGATTCTCGGGAGTGGTGACCTTAAAATCACCCAGTAGGGTTTTTGCCTTAGA
The DNA here is from genome assembly GCA_023736055.1 of Quercus glauca. NCBI lineage: Eukaryota > Viridiplantae > Streptophyta > Magnoliopsida > Fagales > Fagaceae > Quercus > Quercus glauca. The sequence continues at coordinate 81,639,769 of CM043318.1, read as the reverse complement.
GGTTTTCCCCATTTGCAAACAAATCACTATGTCAATTTATTTTCCGCTGCATATTAACTTAGTTGGTGATTTGTTTGTGCTACCATGCGTATTGCTTGTTAATTTGATTAATTAATTAACTTGGCTAATTAATTGGTTAATTCATAACAAGGGGTTAATAAATTCTCGGCCTATCATTCATTTCTAGAAGAAAGTGTGAATTTGGAGAGTAATGGTTGAATTGGAAAAGGATGATCTAATGGTTGAATTGAGAAAATGATGAATTAATTCTACGAATTTAAAAGGCATTCAAGTTTGTCATAATAAAGAAAATAATAAATGATGAAATGAGGAGAAATAAAAGAATAATAGGTAAATTAGGGGAAAAAACCAAAAAGAGAAAATTCAAATCAACAAACTATAATTTGGAAATATGATTGATAATTTCGATTTTTAAAGTCACTAATAACTTTCATATTTGGTGAATTTTTTAATTTTAGGTGAACGAAAAATGGGATTTATTTTTAACATTTGTTTAAATTATTATTATTACAAATGTTTTCCTTCAAATCAATTGACAACTTCAATATTAATTTCTTTTAACATTCGGTGAGCAGTTCTTTTGATTTGTATTCTCGTTTTTAATAATAATAATAATAATAATAATAATAATAATAATAATAAAATTACATGAAAATATAAAGGGGTTAAAAGAAAATGAAAGGATGTATAAGTAGATGAATAGTCATTTTTAATTAGGCTGGTCAGTCTGTGTAAAGCGGCCCCTCTTTTGTTTCTTGTTTTTTTGGCTTGTTGGCTTCAATAAAGTTTTTAATATTCATTAAAAAAAGAAAAGAAATAACAACTTTATTTATTTATAATTTTAGAATCAATACCTTAATTCATCTTAATGAACAGTAGCCATTTTGTGCCAAATTTTTTACACTTCATATACTTCTTGTAACAAAGATCTATGATACGTAAAGCCTTATGAAGCACTGGCTCATCTGCGTCATGCATTTGAAATTTCTCGATGCAAAGTTCATAACTATTTATAATACATACTCTAAGAGGTTTTGGGTCCTCTTCTTTTCCAACTTTTCCACACTTTTCAAACTCTTCTTCAATGCATGGTTGAAATTTCGATTTTGCACGATCAATTTCAGAGAGATATGGAAGTGGGATTGGAAGTAAAAGGGGAAGCAAAGATATAGAGACAACGTTAATAGCTTGCGACGTTAATAGCTTGCGCTTCCGCAAAAATAAGGAGAACCGAACATGTTGTAGCCATTATAAGTTTTCTCATAATTTTTATAGGCATTGATCTTTTCCCACTTATGGGACAAAATGGGCTTTTGCCCTTTTTAGGCAAATTAATTAGCCTTATACCCCTTTTCCCAAACTAAATAGGGAAATAGCCCTCTTTTGAAAATCGAGTTTCTCAAAATCGATTTAGGTCCTATAGCGGCGTTTTTTAGGAGCCTATAGTGACGTTTTTAGGACCTATAGTGGCGTTTTGTAACTCGATTTATATGAAATCGAGTTATAGGTAAAAAAAATTAAAAAAATTGCATATAACTCGATTTTATGGAAGTCGAGTTAAAAAACGTTACTATAGGTCTTGAAAACGTCACTATAGGTCCTTAAAAACGCCGTTATAGGGCTCTAGATTTTTTTTTTTTTAATAACTCAATTTTGAGAAAATCGAGTTTTAAAAGAGGGGCATTTCCCTATTTAGTTTGGGAAGGGGGGCATTTTCCTATTTAATTTGCCCAAAAAGGGCAGAAGCCCATTTTGTCCCCACTTATGAACTATCTTATTTTGAAGTAAATTCAAAACAATAAGTGTTTATTCTTATCGAATGATTATATTTGAAATAAAGATAATTTGATTTATAAATTTATTTATTCTTAAAACTATTTATTCAAAGAAGTGGGGTCTAAGAATTGTGATTTTTAGAAATATAAGCATAGATAATGGCTTTTGACTAGGATCAAAAGGTTTCACAATATTGTTTTATGACAATGTGACTTTTGATGAAATCTAAGGATACTCGTAAGAGTGGAAATAATTGTGATTCAACATATGAAGATGCATGATCCAATGATCATATTTATTAGATCAAAATGCACTCATTTGCAAGTATGTTGCTTTTTCTTGTACGTAATCATCAAATTATGGGTGACAGACATTTGAGTAGTGCTGAAAATTTGCAAATAAATGAAAAGAAGGCAACAGTTTTAACGTGGTTCGGCCATGAAAGCCTATGTCCATGGGAGTCTTTATTATTTTCTTTTTTGCAGTGCAGAAATCTGTTATAGAGCTTTGTTAATTATATATACAACTTTGGGGAACAGAATCCATACACTTATTCAATCCTTGGTGGGCCTTTCCATAATCACATTCCCAAACACTAATACACCACATACAATGGAAGAGAGACACTCTCAAAGCATACCAAGGAAGATAGAATGGATGGAGAAGAGGGTCAGAACCCATTGTTTGGAATGGAGGAAAGCATGAGTATATATATTATACCACACAATCTTAACTTTCACTATATTAAATTACATAATTTCCAATTTTAACAACTCCATAAAATAACTTTTTATATATTAATGAATCAGAAAGTTTAATGGTAGGTACATTTGGTGTGACATGAAGAGAAGAAGAAGAAAATAATTCCCCTCTTCTTATGCTTCCCTCTTTCTCCGTAATTTTTGAACAATAATCTAAATGGTCATGGACAATTGGGGTTTCTACCAGGACCACCATAGTAAAAGTAGTCTCCATAATCTTGGATAGGATAAATTCCACAAACCTACCCTGAGGTTTGTGATAATACCAGCTAGGTCCAAAACATTTTAAAAATCACCAATTTGGTCCTCAAAAGACAACTTTGCCCCTAAACATACAAACTCTCTATTCTCTCTCACTCTCAAACCTCTCTCAAAGACGCCGCCGCAAATACACCTCCAGCCCTTGCCTTAAAATACACCTTGCCAGCAAATATCTGAAGCCGATCAAAAGACTTCATTTTAGATATCTGTCAAGCGTGCTCAATCTAGGCTAGGCCTTGCGAGACACGACCAAAAACAAACCAGCAAAAATCACACAAAAAAATCCCCTTCAAACCAATAGAAACCCAAAAAAAAAAAAACCAACAAAAATCCAAGCCAGACAACACACATAAATCCCTTGGTAAATTCCCAATGAAATCTTCTAAAAACCCAACAGAAACCCAAAAAAAACCAGCAAAAATCTCAACCAAACAACATAGAAAATCAACACAACCTCATAAAAGAAAACAAAAAAAACACGTTATCGGCTTCATTGCCGATCTTCATCGTCTCTTGAAGAAAGACTACCCAAATCCAAAATCCAAAAGCCATGCCACGATCAATGACGCTGTCGCAAAGTGGATGAGAGAGTCTGTAGTTGGCAAGATCCAGATCGAAGCACCATCACCACCGCGTGGGTTCCGATTTGAGAGGGACGAGAGTCCGTTAAACAGCACTGATGGCGTCAGTCCTTTGTTGGGTGGTGTTTCTAGTGACCAAAACTCATGGGTTTCACCGGTTAGAGAGAGAGAGAGAGAGAGTTCTAAGAAAGAGAACTCAGAGAAGAGAGTTGAGAGAGAGGGAGAGTAACGAGACAGGAGAGAAAAGGAAGAGATAATAAAAATTAGGGACAAAATGGTCTTTTAGGATCAAATGGGTAGGTTTTAAATTGTTTTGGACCTAGCTGGTATTATCACAAACCTCAGGGTAGGTTTGTGGAATTTACATTCTTGGATATTATAGCAATCGGGCTTCGGAGTGAATGTGTGAGTGTGCCAGGGAGCCCTAAGAAGTTTTTTACCATCAATAACATTGAGATTTTTGAAGAAACTAGCCTTGTTGGGCCCTTCTTCCGCGAAATGGCCACTGCCCATTTGTGTTGTGGTGTGCTGCCCAATTTTACGTAAGTTTATCACCTCCCCTCCCCATTTAACCGCTTCAGCACTATCAGACAGGACCGGGAATAGGGAGGTTGGCCAATATCCCAAGTCAAATCTATCCGCAATTGTCAACCACCAATTTCCGTCTCCATTAATGTCCTACCTCATTGTACATATCATGCAAATCAGTTTGTAATATTTTGAATAATATATAAAGGCATAAAGACTAATTAAAGAGAGAAAACTGAATCTTTTTGAGCAGAACAACATGGACACTTAAATTCACCATTTAAAAAAATAAGTCATGTAAAAAGAATTTTTTTTTATTGGAAAAAAATTAAAACTTTAAATTTAAAAAGCTTTATATAGAATTACATAAACCGAGAAAAAAGAATTTAAAACATACACTATTACAACTAAATCCAGAAGAATTTCAAACATATCTGTAATCAGAGACGGAGCTATTCTTGGACCTGGGGGGGCAGTGGCCCCCCCCAGATTTTCAAAAAAAAAAATTTAGTATATATATAATATATTATTTTTAGCAATTTATTTCAATAAAATTATACCTTGCCCCCTTAACAATATTATTGATAAAAAAGCTATAAAAAATTATTAGCCCAAACAACACCAAAAAAAAAAAAAAAAAAAAATCAGAGCCGTTTCTAATTAGATATCTACTTAGTCTAGGAGTAGGAAACACCCAATTTACCTCACACGTATAATAAAAGGAAAAAAAAGAAGGGGATTTCTAAACCATACCAAAAAAAAAAAAAAAAAAAAAAAAAAAAAAAACAAAATAAAAGAAGAAAAACCTAACTTGCGGCTGAACATAGAGGAAAGGAAATTGGCAGCCAACGGCAGCGGCAGAAGCAAAGGTAGTCAGCTACTCAGGGACAGGGATGCTGAGCGGCTGGGGCTTGGGGGCTGGGACGCAGTCACGCAGAGACCTTATACCAGAGGCAGAGAGGCAGAGAAGAAGACTTAAAAATGAGAGGTAAATAAAAACTGAACCAAACCACCTTTGTCTTTACCTTTAGCATTCTTTTATAAATGAAAAAGTTGTATCTAATCTGACAAACACAGGACACAGCTACACACGCAACAGTCAATAAGTCTTTGATATTTTGTAATTTTTTTTGGTTGTTGTTTTGTCTTTAGCAATAGTGAAATAGCCTGTGTATTGTGATATTTATTTTGGTAGTTTTGTCTTGAGTGTTTTTGTCTTTTAGTTAGTGTCTTTTAAAACATTAAAGTTAGATAAATAATTAAAGAGATTATTTGTAACTTTAAAATTTATTAGTTAATTGTTGAATGTTTGTGTGCATAGTATTTGTTTATTGTGTATAATGATTGTAGATTATAGACCATATAATAACATAATAATTTCAAATTTTATTTTATTTGTAGATTATGAAAAAGTCAACTACCATATTTGATTTTTTCAAAAGAAAAGTTTCAAATGATTTAGAAGCTAATACTAGTGGTGCAACATTGCCAACCACTAATGTTGATGAAAATCCTGATGTCCCAATTGAGGAAAATCTCGACGTCCCAATTGAGGAAAATCCTGATGAACCTGTTGAGGAAAATCTTGATGTCCTTATTGAGCAAAATTCTCAAACAAAATTTCAAAAGGTTGATATGAGTTCATTGCAATTAGAACTTGATCCTGGATTGCGTAGACAAATATATACTTATCATGTTGATCAACGAGATGAGATCCGGCGACGTTACATTAAGTTAGGTCCATACCAGCCTCGTTTTAAAAAATTTAAAAAATCTGAGAAGGGTCGAAGCTTTCAAGGTTCTTGGTATGAAGATGATCGCTTTAAGCCATGGCTTGAATATTCTCCTAAAAAAGATGCCGCTTTTTGTCTACCATGCTTTCTCTTTCATAAGCCAACTGGGCATGATGGACAAAATGCATTCACAGTTAACGGATTTAAGAGTTGGAAGAAAGTTAAAAATGGTGAAAGTTGTTCTTTTATTCTTCATATGGGGAAAGATCTTAACTCCACTCATAGAATTGCCTATAAAGCGTGTCTTGATTTGATGAACCATTCTCAACACATAGACAGGGTAGTGAGCAATTTCACTTCAGAACAAATTGCAAATAATCGAATAAGATTGAAGGCTTCAATTGATGTTGTTCGACATCTTTCCTTGCAAGCTATTGCTTTTAGAGGTCGAGATGAAAGCTCTACTTCAACCAATCGAGGAAACTTTCTTACGACATTGGATTTGATGGTGGGCTATAATAATAATATTGTTGAAATAATGGCAAAAGCTCCAAAAAATGCCACCTACACGTCACCTCAGATTCAAAAAGAAATTCTACATGTTATTTCAACCAAAGTGAAGAAGGCAATTAGGGAAGAAATTGGTGATGCAAAGTTTTGCATATTGGTTGATGAAGCTCGTGATGAGTCCATGAAAGAGCAAATGGCTGTGGTTTTAAGATATGTTGATGCAAATGGCTTTGTGCGAGAACGATTTTTTGGGATTGTTCATGTTGTTGACACTGCAGCAGTAACCCTTAAAAAGGAGATATATTATTTGTTCTCTAATTACTGCTTAGATATCCAAAACATTCGGGGGCAAGGATATGATGGTGCAAGTAACATGCGAGGTGAGTGGAATGGATTACAAGCTTTGATTCTGAATGATTGTCCATATGCTTACTATATTCATTGTTTTGCACATCGCTTACAATTGGCATTAGTAGGAGCATCAAAAGAAGTTGTCCCTCTTAATAGATTTTTCACTAAATTGATTTTGGTTATCAATAATATTCGTGCTTCATGCAAACGTATTGAGCAATTAAAAATTGCTAGAGCTTCTGACATTGCATATTTGATTGATATTGAAGAGCTTGAGACTGGGAAAGGACTTAATCAGATGGTCACTTTACAGCGACCTGGAGATACTCGTTGGGGTTCGCATTATAAATCAGTTTCTAACTTGATAAAGTTGTTTAGTCCAACATGTGAAGTTCTACTGAAAATTATGGATGAAGGAAATTCTTCACAAAAAGTAGAAGCAGAGTCTGCTTATGAGGAATTAATTTCATTTGAATTTGTCTTCATCTTGCATTTTGTTAATGAAACTATGGGGATCACGGATAAACTTTGTCAAGCTTTGCAAAACCAATCACAAGACATTTTAAATGCTATGCATTTAGTTTCATCCACTAAAAAACTTATTCAACAATTTAGAGATGAGAAATGGGATGACTTACTAGCTACTGTGACATCATTTTGTAAGAAACGTGGTTTAGATGTCCCTGATATGAATGCTCGTTATGTTGCAAGATTTGGTCGATCTCGTCATCAACAAGAGGACTTTAAAAATGAGCATTATTATAAAGTAGATATTTTTAATGCAGGAATAGATTCTCAATTACAGGAACTAAATCATCGGTTTAGTGAGCATGCCATGGAGTTACTTACGCTTAGCTCAGCTCTAGACCCTCGAGAGGCATACGAATCTTTTTGAGTCAATGATATTTGTTCATTGGTAGGTAATTTTTATCCAGTAGACTTCACAGATGATGAAAAGAATGATTTGAAAAAGGAACTTGATCTTTATAAGTATGATATAGTTCAGCATTCAGGGTTCAAGAATTTGAAAAATATTTCTGAATTGTGCCAATGGATGGTGAGAACTAGAAAATTAGAATACTATCCACTTATTTATAGAGTGGTCAAGCTTGTGCTTACTCTTCCCGTTTCTACTGCAACTACAGAGCGAGCATTTTCAGCTATGAACATCATCAAAATTGACCTTCGCAACAAAATGGAAGATGAGTTTTTGTCAGATGCTATGTTGTTATTCATTGAAAGGGACATTGCTGCGACAATTAGTACGGATTCAATCATAGATGATTTCGAAGATTTAAAAAGAAGACGAGTTCCATTTTCATAAATAACTGCATTGTAATATCTTAAAAAACAATAATTTTGTGTATTTTTCTTTGTTGATGGATTATTAAATGAATGTTTATTTGGAGTTTCAAAATTTTTTTTTTTTGTTTATACTTTTGCCCCCCCTAACTCCAAGTCCTGGCTCCATCCCTGTCTGTAATATTTGTTACTATGATTTTTTTCTTGAGAACAAAAAAGTACATATGATATGATCATATATGTCTATCCAAAAATCAGAAGTATTTAATAAAGTAATTAAAATGAAATATTGTACTACCCTCCGGACATAGAAGTCGACTGTATATTGGGGACCATTATAGGTGGAAAGAGGGCTGACGGTTGCACCCATCGCGATCTGGTGGGAGACTTGAACAAATCCAGGGCACATCAGATTGTAGCAACCTGTGCTATGATATGCATCAGCCTGCAGCCACGATAAAAAGAAAAAAAAGAAAAAGAAAAAAAAGACGCTTTTAAAAAAAGAAACAGTATACGCAAACATGGCTAGTGCTGGTAGGGAAGTCAAATATTAAAACACGTACCGTCCAAAACGTGAAGATTCTAGTGTTTTTATCTCCATATAGACTTTGGCTGACCTGTTTTTCCACACAAAATAATTTTGTAAAAAAATGGAAAATTATTAGTAATTAATTATTTAGCATGCACCTAAAAGAAAAGATGATGATGAAATTATATATACCATAGTGCCGGCTTCAATGGAATTAAGATCTACACCGTTCTTACCAGCTACCATCCAAAATTGAGATAAGCTGAACTCATTTCTTTCCTGGGTATGGGGGTTCCACACGTTCATCTCAGCCATCATTCCATAATACTTATCTCCATCCTCAGTGTAAGTTGCATACTAGAAGCTCAACCAGAAAAATAAAGGTCGTGAATGTCAATTTGCGTCCTTCATTATAGTAGATACCATTGAGCTCAAACCTATTAATTATATTGATTAAAAATTAAGTTGTACCTCATGGATATTTTCTTCATCATTATCTTGAGGATTAGGGATGGTAAGGTGTTTTCTCCTTCCATAATTTGCTGGAGAGCCTGCCTTTAATAAATAATCTTCTTTAGTTCTTCTTATGGGAATAGTTCCTTCTGGGCACCTTCCATTCAAGTGCCATAGTTGAGTAAATTTGGGCTCGGAGTTTGAAGAGACGTCGTTGCTCTCATTGAATGAAAACCCTTCTGGGTAAAAACTTGGTCTCATCTATTGCATTTGGCATAGATACCAATGGAAACCTGGTCCATACCATACATACAATAAGTATCAAATTATTCGTGATACCAAATGAAATTTAGTTAATTAAAATAGTTACTTGAATTGTGTGATTTTTTAACAAAGGATGATCAAAAGCTGGCTGCTTGTAGATATCTACACAGTCGATTATATCTCCATCCAGGCTCTGTATCAGATACATTTTCTCATCACACACGCATAGATATCAGTTTGAATTCTCAGTGTTTTAATAAAATTACACTGCTATTGTACATGGGTGTCATGTAGACACCATAACCCACAAAAGTGAATGACTCTTCTAAAACAAAAGCAAAAAAATACTATATAGAACACAAACATGTTAAATGAAGCGACTAAAAACCTTGATGGATTTAAGAGCAGGCTTGTTAAGGTGCTTCAATTGTTGCTGAACTTCCAGTTTTTGTTTCTTACCAAAGATGGTGTTAGTGTTTCTATTTCCAGCTAATGACATTGGTATGAGAAAGAACAAGCAGAAGGTCATCTTTACTGACCTCGACCACCTCCTCTCGCTTCCACAAGGCAGAGCCATGAGTGACTAGCTAATATTTGAATGCACGTTTACGTATTATAGAGATGTAATAGCTAGCATTGGTCGTCCCCTTGGCAATACTTAAACGTGAGATGTAATAGCTAGCTTTGGTTGTCCCCCTTCCAATATTTAAACATGTATTTGTTCATCCTCTTTGAACTGTTTCACATGCTAATTATTAATATATATAGACATACATACTTCTATAATAAGGATCACCTTATTTTTGGCATTGTTTAAAAGAGACTTTGATTTAGCTATTTTACTTTAATTTTTTCAGCTTATAAGTACAAATTTCCTATTTAATTTCCTATTGACAACTGAGATTCTTTTGTTTCTTTGTCATTTTATAGGATTGGTCTAATTTAATGGAAATAATTCATCCTCTTTGAATAGTTCCACAAGCTACAAATTTGGGAAGTCTGTTGTTTTAAGTTAAAATTAGAGAATTTGAGATAAATGAGATAATTTGTAATGATTTAATTTTAGGGTAGTGCCTCAACAATTTTGGTGGTATAAGACTTATGGGATAATTTTGAGGTAGAAATTGTGAGAGAATCTTATTTTTTCAATTTGAAGAAGGACGAGAGATAAGTATGTCTATTTGTATTGATGGAAAACCTTGTGTGAAGATAATTTTTCGTGTTTTCCAATGGTTGTTAGCATAAGAAAAAATAAGTCAAAAGAAAGCTATTTTTTATCAACATTAAATTATGCCTCATTTTAGAGGCTATTTTCCTATATATATTTGGAAAACAACTTTAATCTCATGGCATGCTAAATAAAGGAAATTAGGAGATTGTTTTCCAACAGATTTAAGGTTGCAACCAAACATAGGAAAATAAGATAGTTTTATAAAAAATTGACGGGTTTTAAACCCCTTAAAAACAACCAAATTGCGTAGCCTAGATTAATTAGCCAAGTTGTTACTTAGTCAAATTATGCAATACTAGGTTAAAACAATCAAATAATCATATCATGTATATAAAACATATAAAGCAGTGGAAATAATAAAGAACACAATGATATGATCACCCAGGACACCACACGGTAAAACCTGGGGAGGATTTAACCCACCGATCCTCAAGGCAAAACAGAATTCACTATGAAAGAATTGAAGTTCATACAAAAGGACTACAAGCTCCCCGCTCGAGTTCTTAATGCTACCCACAACACGACCACGTGCAAGCTCCAAATCTACGGACTCCTTCTTTCTTGAATTCTTCAATCAGCTACAAGCTCCCCGCTTGTTTATCTTTAAGCTTCGATGGTTGCAACTATAATGATCTTCAAGATGTTGAAATCATCTCTACCTTGAAAACCCCAAGTTTTGTGTAAAGGAAAGCTCCTCTAAGATCTCACAAGAGATTCACACAAAACAGTAATGTATGAGCAACAAAGCAATATGGATAACCTCCAAAAACGTGGCTAGGGTTTAGTTTAAATACCTAGGGTAAAAACATAAAACTCTAAACGTTTAATGAAGTAGGGCTGAGTTGGAAATTCTGCAGAAAAATCAACCTGTGCGATTTTCGATCGATCGAGCCTGTTCTTCGATCGATCGAGTCAGGCCGAAAATCCCAAATACTTCTGCAGCCACTCGATTCCAACTTTACAATATTCAATCAACTTTGAGCAAGCCTAAATAAGACTAAATATATTGTTTTGATCATGGTTTGCCAACATTACAAATTAGAGTTCTAAATACATAAAATCCTAAGACCTTAGAACCTAACAAACTCTCCCTTTGGCAATCCGTGACAAAACACAAACAATAAGCTCAAAGTTTACAATTAAAAAGCCCTTTACAAAAAGTAATGCTCATAAACCAAATTCAATCCTAACTACTATCCATCATTTGCAAGTGTAGACAGTAGCCAAATCAAATGCACCTGTATATTCCTGAGACACTCAACAAACGCATAAACGCATGTGTGACAGAAAAACAGTAAATCAACAGATATGTAATCTAACTCTCCCCCTATGTTAGATACACCAAAAATAAACACATTCTTGAAAGTTCACACAACATATAATAAAGACATATATCAATGAATAACTCATAAATATAAATCAATAAACAGTGAACACATAGAATCAAGAATCATATATAAAAAAAATGTATTTCCCAACAAGTATAGCCCAAAAGAAAGTATACATAGTGAAGCACCTAGATACAATCTAAACTAAAAAAAAAACTCCACTAGCTCCTCAAATAATAATAAAAACTCCCCCTAACTACAAAAACCCCTCTACAAGCTCCAAACCTCTACTCCCCCTTTTTGTGATGGAATGCCAAAGGACATCACAGACCATCATCAAAAGGAGGTGGTGAGGATGAACGAAGATGCGCCAAATCTGCTCTCAGAGCACGAATCTCATCGAACAAGTCCACCAAAAGCTGACCATGAGCCGCCTGAACGGTCATGACAGTCTCCAAGGTACGACGAACATCGAAGTCAGCTGCAGGAGGTGGAGGAACAGCAGAAGCAGCACCTACAGGATCAGGAACAGCCTCACGAGCAGGACCTGTAGAAGAAAAAGGGGGTGCTGAACTAGAAGGCTCAGACCTTGCGTGTTTAGAGCCAGCTCAAAGATGAGCAGCCCTCTGTCTAAGAAAAGACGCACCTATGGGTCCAATAACATGAACGAGCTCAGAAGAAGGGAAATCATCTAAACCAAGATAAAGCAAAATCCTATGAATAAAGATAGGATGAACAAGAGCATGAGCAGTAGATGAACTCCTATAAACTTCGTTCAAAGAACGAAGAAAAAGATGAGGAAAACTGATAGGAGCATCAGTAACAAGAACGTACAAAAATACACACCTCTCAAGAGGAATGGTGTGCAGATGAGAAATGGGCCAAAGAGAATGACACGCTATCCTAAAGAAGAGATAGGTGGTCTCAGGAAGCTCAGCGGTGGTGATCCGAGGATCAGAACCCCACTGGATAGAAGACCCAGTGATGTAAGACATGACATCACTCAACTCAGGTGACTCATCATAAGGATAGACAGGGTGCTGTACCAAAGGTACCCCTAGAGCATCTGACACTACTGTAGGAGTAATGACATACTCTACGCCTCGTATCCAACTCTTAACTAGAGTGTTGGAATCATAGACGCGGATAGAGATGTTCGAAAAGAACTCTCTAATCAGGGTAGCTGGAGGAGGAGGATCAGAAACATCCAGCAAAGGTAACCAGCCCCTACGCTCAAAGTTTGCCCTAATGGCAGGATCAAGCTCATCTAAAGTGACAGAACGCTCAGCCCAAACTTTTCTATTAAGGTTTAGAGTCTCATAAATCTCTTGGTTTTTCTCACTCGGGAACCTCTCACTATCAAAGGAAGGTGGGGGAGGAGAAGGAGAGGGAATAGTCCTACGGGCTCTAGTCTTCCTAGGCATGATGCTAAGGAAAGGACAGAGACACAAGGAAAAAACCAAAAAGAATAAAACAAAACCAAGGGCAGACTGCAAGTTAGCACAATAAACAATAGAATAAAAATCTATATGATGCATGAACAAATACAATGCCATGATGCATGTACTAATGCAGTAAACAGGTTCAAATTAAGTTCAATTACACAAAATTGGCTCGAACATAGAGTTTCTAACAAAAACCCTAAAAAATTTGAAAACCACTTGAAAAATTTTGCAACAAATTGATGAATTAATCATTACACAATGTTGAAAACAGATTAGAATAACTAATTTCATCAATACAACAAGCCAATTTCATCAATTAAACTTACTTGAACAAAATCCCCAATTCGGATCAATTAGAAACCTTAGAATTTTCAATTTTTCATCAAACTCAAACTTGATCAAATTAACAAGTAAAGATCATGTTTATAATGTGTCCCCACAAAAACCCAATGATCAATTGCATAGAATAGGGCTTGAATCAAACGAAAATCCCAAAAATGCTAAGTCCGAAAATCTCCCTTAAATGCATGAATTTATGCATGAAATCATGAAAATAAATTTAAAAGGAAGGGCAAAAGAGTCTTACTGGCTTGAGGAAAGAGAAATTTTGCAAAAAATTCGGAGGAAAACGACAAAAATCTGAACTATTGAGCTTGCCTCGTCGGAGAGAGAAAGAAAAAGTTTGAAAAAGATTCGAAAAGTGTTTGAAAAAGTCAGATTTGATCTTTTAAAAAAGCTTCTCCACGATCTTCGATCGATCGAAAATTACATTCGATCGATCGAATGAGACAGTCATTTTGAAACAAAATAAGGCACTTTTTCGATCGATCGAAAATCAGAATAGATCGATCGAAATGGGCAGAGGCTCACAAAATTTTTGAGAAAAATCACAGTTTTGAAAAACACCAAGCACTTTTTGAAAACACTCCTCAAAGCATTGAAATTGAAGAAACAAATGCATGAGTATGAGATGGAATGAAATGCTTTTTCAAAAACCCAAATTTTTAAACCTAATTTTCTCAAAAAAATAAGTTTCAATCATTCTCCCATTGAATTTTCTGAAGCAACAAATATGTTGTGCACAAATCTCAAGATATTTTCAAACTTGGTTGGTCAGACCAAAAAACACACACACTAGCATGTATAGTGTTTAACAAGGAGTAACTTGTGTAGTGTGTGATACTAGCAAAAACTTGTGATACATGTGAGGTGATATGTGAATAATAATCAAACACAAAGTCTACACAATTCATCACATAGAATTTAAAAGAGACTATCACCTAAAGAGTTACATCTTATAACTCCCACATATCCTAGAACAAAAGCTTGCAATCATGTAAGTTTCTTGCATTTTTGCCTCTTATTTATGTGAATTGGCATTAAGCCTAATAGTACACACCGGTTTGAATTAAGTGAATTGGCATCAAGCCTAATAGTATACACCAGTTTTAATTTAATTGAGGCTACACCTTATGGTTTTTTTTGTGCATGTGCTACACTTTTTCGAGTACAAAATTTTATGATATGCACTAAGGTGTTCATGATTGGCTAGTGAACAGTGGTGAGATGGTTATTTATGCCTTTCTCAAAAGGATCAAGTCCGACAGTCAAAAAACATATGACTTCATGATTAAGACAAAGTGATTAAAAACCACACACATCTTTCCCACACAACATGCACTACAAAGCTTCAACTAGTCAAGTGCAATTAATAAGCTCATCAAAGTTAAACAAGGTACACAAGACATGACATGTGAAAATAGATTGACCAACCTTGTTTTCAAAAATCAAGAAAAATAGTGTTTAACATAGTTTTTGCTTTCTCTTTTTTTTTTTAATTAAAAGAGAAAACAAATAAACCCTAGAATGAAATGCATGAATGTAATGTAATGCAAGTCCTAGAACAAAAACACAAAAACCAAAGAACAATGGTCACAAAAGAATAGAGCAATGAAGCACAAGGACCATGTCAGAAAGACTCAGTTAGTTCGAGTCTTTTGCATCCAAAACTTTTTAGATGCACTACTAGCATTGGAGTTCTTATTCACATTCGAGTGATTCCCAACTCCAGGATTGGAATAAAGGTTTAACACCTTTACCAATTCACCAATTAGTGCCATAGGATCTTGTGCTTGAGGCACAGGCACTTTTGATTTATTTGCTCTCTTATCAGCTTGAAGCTTGAAACAATTAGGACGAATGTGTCCAGACTTTCCACAGTAATGACAAACCCAAACAGGTTTACCATGCATCTTGTCCTTAGATTTGGTAGGCTCCTTAGGTTTAGATTCTCTTAACTCTACCATAATCTTCTTAAGTGGTGAAACTTCTACAGGTTTAACAACCTCACTCACAAGGGGTTTAACAGTTTCACTCACAATCTCACTCACAGAAGGTACAGAAGAAGAAGAAGGAACAAAATTCGTGGAATGTGGTCTAGAATCAAAGATGCTTTCAACATATCCTAATCCAGTTTTATCAGAAGGATACTTTTGAACATTCAGCATATGATCAAGTTTAGAACTAGCAGATCTAGCCACAGATAAATCATGTTCCAAAGTTTTAACTTTATCAAGCAAAAGCATGTTCTCAGATTTAACATTGTTCAAAAGATCATTAGCATCAAACAGTTTAACAAGCAAATTTTTCTTTTCAAGCTCAAGAGAATCAATTTTCTTTAGGCCAAGTTCAACTTTCATAGCATCCTTTGCAGCAACTTTGCAAAGTTTGTTGTAGGCCTCTTGAAGATCTGCATCTTTAGAGAGTTCCCCATTAAAAGGGTTCTCCTCAGCAGATATGCTTTCATTGACTTCAGCTGAAGCAGTGAAAGCAATGAAGTTTCCATCCTCATCACATCCGGACTTATCATCAGAAACTTCATTATCGCTAAGGGTTACAGCCATAGCTTTACCCTTAGTCCTCAAGAATGTAGGACATTCAGATTTCACATGACCATACCCTTGACAGCCAAAACACTGAGGACCCAAAGAATTATTTGAATATTGACCAACTTTTTCTCTAGGTTTTTCAAAGTTATTAACCTTAGTGGGATCATTCTTCCTAAAGTTTCTAGGTTCAACAGTGTTAGTACCTCTTGCCTTTCTGTTGGTATTCCTAAGAAAGTTTTTAAAGTTTTTGGCAAGATAGGCAATCTCTGTAGTAGAGAGCTCATCATCAAATCCACCACCATCAACATCATCAACTGACTTAAGAGCCATTGATTTGGATTTGTTCACTTTAGGTAGGTCAGACTCATAGGACTGAAGAGATCCTACAAGCTCATCAACAGGGATGGAGTCCACATCCTTGCTTTCAGTGATGGCAGTTACTTTGGGTCTAAAGTCTTCAGTTAAAGATTTAAGTATCTTCCTAACAATTTTAGGTTGATAATAGATTTCACCCAAATTAAAAGCAAAATTGACAATATCATTTAATTTAGCATAGAATTCATCAAAAGATTCATCATCAGACATTCTAATGCTTTCAAATCTAGAAGTCAATTGTTGCAATTTATTGATTTTAACTGCCTTTGTGCCTTCATGCACAGTTTGGAGGATTTTCCATGCAGTATGAGCAACCTCAACATTTGAGATCCTCTTAAATTTCTCCATTGAAACAGCATTGAAGATGACATTCATAGCTTTGCTATTGAAGCCTACTACTTCTTTTTCAGAAGTTTGCCACTCACTCACAAGAGTAGTGGGCTTCTGCCATCCATATTCAACGGAATTCCAAACCATCTCATCAATAGATTTCAAGAATGCTTTCATCCTTACTTTCCAATAAGCATAGTTGTTCCCATCAAAGTGAGGAGGAACAAACAGAGAGTGTCCATGCTCCATGATAACAGGGGTCAAGGATCAGCTCAGAGAAAAAAAAATCTCAAACAAAAAGAGCAACTTGCTCTGATACCACTTGACGGGTTTTAGACCCTTTAAAAACAACCAGATTGCGTAGCCTAGATTAATTAACCAAGTTGTTACTTAGTCAAATTATGCAATACTAGGTTAAAACAATCAAATAATCATATCATGTATATAAAACATATAAAGCAGCGGAAATAATAAAGAACACAATGATATGATCACCCAGGAAACCACACGGTAAAAACCTGGGGAGGATTTGACCCACCGATCCTCAAGGCAAAACAGAATTCACTATGAAAGAATTGAAGTTCATACAAAAGGACTACAAGCTCCCCGCTTGAGTTCCTAATGCTACCCACAAGTAGAACTTACTTACACGACCACGTGCAAGCTCCGAATCTACGGACTCCTTCTTTCTTAAATTCTTCAATCAGCTACAAGCTCCCCGCTTGTTTATCTTTAAGCTTCAATGGTTGCAACTATAATGATCTTCAAGATGTTGAAATCATCTCTACCTTGAAAACCCTAAGTTTTGTATAAAGGAAAGTGATAGGCCACAAACTGAAAGACCCCTTGTGATTTAAACTAATTAATTAATTTAGCCAAGTTATTAATTAATCAATTTAACATGCAAACACGTGGCAGCACAAACAAATCACCAAAAACTAAATATGCTGCGAAAAATAAATAACTCGGTGATTTGTTCACGAATGGGGAAAACCCTAATGGCAAAAACCCCACCGGGTGATTTTCAGGTCACCACTCCCGAAACTCCACTATTATCAAATCAAGCGGTTACAAATAAGGAATCCCAGTACCTTACCAACCTACAGTTGAACCCTTACCCCAATACCCAATCGGATTTGATCTGTAGTGACAGTTCTCCCTTTTGATGCATGGCTCCCAAGTACGTGACTAACCAGATGCGCGGATCCCAGTACGCGACTTCAAACACCAACTTTAGAAGGAGAGGTTGGCTGCAAAGTTCTTCAGTTCATCCTATGCAATGAAGATCTAGAAGATGCTTGGTCACAAAACCCTATGGTGCAAATACACAGCAACATCTTCAGAGAAGATGAACTAGGTTAAGAACTTCGTCTTTGATCACAATTTGCTTGAACAAGGATTGCTCAATGCTTTTGCAACTTGTGTCTATGTTGACGGCTCTTAAAACACTCCTTAAATATGTTTAGGGTTAGAAGAAAAGAAGGCCCAAAAACACATTCACGGATCCCAAGAAAATCATATTGGAATTCTGACTTTTTAATTCTCGACAGATAGCAGGTGTCGAGGTAGCTATCGAGCAGGTGTCGAGATTTATAATTTCTGCACTTCAGCTTGCTTTTTCTTGGACAGACTTGATGACTTCAACACTTGATCTTGAAACCTTGTTTCTTGAAGTATTAAAAACACCTAGAACTACCCAATTACAAGTAGAGTGCGTTTTGTCAAAGGATTAGCCAATTTACATAAAATATGACATATGTTCTTAACATGTGAACACATATGTTCTAACAGAAAGCTCCTCTAAGATCTCACAAGAGATTCACACAAAACAGCAATGTATGAGCAACCAAGCAATATGGACAACCTCCAAAAACGTGGCTAGGGTTTAGTTTAAATACCTAGAGTAAAAACATAAAACCCTAAACGTTTAATGAAGTAAGGCTGAGTTGGAAATTTTGCAGAAAAATCAACCTATGCGATTTTCGATCGATCGAGCCTGTCCTTCGATCGATCGAGCCAGGCCAAAAGTCCCAAATACTTCTGCAGCCACTCGATTCCAACTTTACAATATTCAATCAACTTTGAGCAAGCCTAAATAAGACTAAATATATTGTTTATATCATGGTTTGCCAACATTACAAATTAGAGTTCTAAATACATAAAATCCTAAGACCTTAGAACCTAACAAAAATACCTTTTGAAAAATGACTCATTTTCTAGAAAATATTAACAACAAAACAAACAGATCAGTAGTGCAAAGTGAGAATAAATGAGATATAAATTTTGTAAAATAATTTTCTTAAATTTTTTTAAAGAATGACTAAATGAAATTTCCATATATGTTTTTTAATTTATTTTAGGAGTAGTTTAAAATATTTTGTAGAGTTTTTATATGAGGAGTACTTGTATTTCTGATAAAGGAATAATCCCAAAATTCTAGGTCGACTCCTATGGATCCAAAACCAAAAAATATGCACCATCCAATTCCTTCAAACTTTTGTTATCAAAACGTTTCCCTATGAACATTACACTACTCACACATAGAAAAATAACAAAATGATATACAACTTATATCCAAAAGATGCGTAGACATATCGCCATATACCATGAAATATATAAATCATTTCAAAATGAAAAATATATTCTATCAAGATTGAAAAATACTTCTTTTAAAAAAAAATTGGAAAAAAATTCATACAAATAAAAGATATAAACTTATATTCAACTGATGCATAGACATATTGCCATAACATGAAAATATAAATCATTGCAAAAAGAAAAATCTTTTCTGTCAAGATTAAAAGAGATATATATCTTTTTTTGGAAACAATTTTGTACAAAAAGTGTTGTTCTTGCATAGTTCGAATCTACTTAGAGTAGTACGGGAAATTATTGTATACTCCCGGAGTACCATAAATACGTAATCCCTCATCTCACATGAATGGTGGGTCCCATTAATTAAATTCATGGTGAGACCCACTATTCATGTGAGAGGAGAGAGTACGCATTTATGGTACTCCGGAAGTACCTAATAATTTTCCGAGTAGTACTATTATTTTTCGTAGTTTCCTCTTCACCATTATGGCCTTTAAAATTTTCAATTTAGAGCCCATTACTCCTAATATTAAGAGAACTGTCATTTTCCCCTCCAAATATCTGAATATCAGTATGGATGAGGGTCGCAATTTTACTCTTTTTGCAACAATACGATGTGGTAGTCTGATAGACTTTGGTGGGCTCAAAAACCAAACAAAGTGGACCACAACCAAGATTGGAACTCTTTTGATGCTCCTACTACTCTCAAGTCTCACATGGAAGCCACCACAACCATGTTTCTTTAAACTTTAAAATCAATTCCAATGTTGTTATTTGACAAGATAATTTTATTTTGGTTGTCTTTTGCATAAAGGAATTAGGTGAATTGATATTTGCCTACTCAAGTCTACTCCATCCCTCCGATTCCCACAGGGGGAATCTTTGGCTTCTCGCTTAGCTGTGGCAATTGAGCAAAAACTACATCTATTGAACAAAGTTCTAATAGATGCCATCCATGATTAAGTTAGAGACGAGGTGGTTCTTAAAAAAGAAAAAATAGAGATAGGATAATGATTCTCTCACGCTCATTATTTCACATCCAATTTTCATGTTTTAAACGTGAAGGATTACCGCAGCTTATTTCAGGCATGGTTAACCGCAACTTCAAGGATAACTGTGTTATTTTGGTTGGGCTTCGTTTTTGCTCTTACTACTCAACATGTTGCATTGCAAGGCAATTTAGTGACTGTCAAGGAGCTCCTAGTGATGATGGTTCCATCCATACTTTGGCATTTACTAAGAGGATCTTGGGCAGAATCCGTGAAACTTGGTTGCGAAGGATGGTTACCAAAGGCATACGCTTTCCTCAATTCCTTCATCCAACTTTGGGGTACAAGAAATAGCTAGTAGTTGACATGAAGTGGGTTCACATAGATGAGAAAGCTTACTAGAGGTCCAACAAAAGAAAAAAAGGTTGACTGACTACCTTCATATGCCCTAAATTTTACTTTTATGCACTTTATGATTCTCATGTCTTTTTTTGAATTTAATAAATGATTGGAACGTTCCAAATCCCCTCTGGAAGCAATTTATCATCTTTTAAATTGAGCAATAAGAGAATCATCTATTTATTATCTTTGCTTATTGTCATTATTTTCTCTCTTTCTTTTTTCTTCATCTTTTTCATGCCATGTAATCTTTGCCCATGACGTCCTTGTAGGAATATTCAACATGCCTATGGTTTTTTCTCCTATCTTTTACCTAGACCGCCCTTTCAGGTTTTCAATCTGGCAGGGTTCTTTTGCCTTAACTTTTGTCTAGGCCGCCCTTTTGAGTTTTCAACCAAGCAGGCTTTTTCTTCTTCTATTTTTTTTTCTTTCAAATGTTACAACTTTGGAGTCTATCCATGTTGATTGGGTGCTTCTCCATCCAACTCTGTGATTCTTGTAGCACCTCCTGACATGATTTTCTTGATAATAAAAGGCCTAGACCATCTTGGCTTCATCTTCCCTCTTGGATCATAAGTTTCATCTCTAAGCACTTTTAGGACCAAGTCCCCTTCTTTAAGGTTTCTAGGTTTCACTTTTTGTTAAATGCTCAAGTAATCTTGTTTTGGTACTCTTGTGCATAGTATTGTGCCCTAGCTCTCTTCTCATCTATCGAAGCCAATTGCTCATACCTTTCCTTCATCCAATCTTCGTCTAGGACCTTGGTTTCTACTAGCACTTTTAAAGATTGTATCTCTACCTTAATGGGAAGGATCGTCTTACTTTCATAGACCAAAGAGTAAGGGGTTGCCCTAGT
The DNA here is from genome assembly GCA_023736055.1 of Quercus glauca. NCBI lineage: Eukaryota > Viridiplantae > Streptophyta > Magnoliopsida > Fagales > Fagaceae > Quercus > Quercus glauca. Next base: position 81,618,263 of record CM043318.1, on the reverse strand, counting down.
TGATGCGCGGATAGAAGTTCTATAGCCCCATATGGCAAATGGGAACTTCTCAGCCCAATCTTTGTACTTTACCACCATCTTGGCTAGGATGTTCTTATTCTGCTTCTACTACCCCATTAGTCTGTGGTTGGTATGGTGAAGGCTTGTGATGCTCAATGTGGTATAATTCCATGATCCTTCGAACCTCTCCATCAAAGTGGGAGCCATTGTCTGAGACGATCTCTTATGGTACCCCATATTGGCAAATGATGTTACTCTCTATGAACTGAGCCACACGTTTGGCTTTTAATGCGGAGTAGGAGGCTGCCTCTACCTACTTGGTGAAGTATTCAATTGCTAGTAGGATGTATTCTTGGCAATTCGAAGCCTTAGGGGCTATCCTTTCAATCATATCTATGCCCCAAACTAAGAAAGGCCAAGGAGAGGTTGAAAGTTCAAAATGGGTATGAAACACCCTTGAACGTTTTGACCTCAAATTACAAATTATCAATTCAAGCTTATTATCAAACAATTAATGTGCGGAATATGAACATAAGCCAATCGCAGAATTGATAACTAATCTAAACCAAATATAAACACATCCACAACAGTAAATATAAGGCAAAGATAAAGGAAAGCAAGATACAAACACACGGACAACACACGATGTGTTATCAAAGAGGAAATCGAAGCCCTTGGCATAAAACCTCTCTGCCGCCCTCCAAGTGGTCAAATAATCTACTAAAGAATATAGTTGGGATACATGAACAGCAGAAGACCCTCCAAGCCTAATCTACCCAAGTACCTAAGCCCTCCAAGTTTCTTGCTCCAACGAGGTTACGCCGAACCTATTTCTTCTTTAGCTTACCGGATTCCGCTACTAAATCATAGCATCAACTAATATAGATTGGTTCCTTCCTAACTGCTTCCCAACAGCACCAAATAAACCTTCTCATGGATGTGAGTATGGTGAGAAAAGGATTTGGTCAAAAGCCTCTCAAGGATTGAACAATGGAGAGAGAGAGAGTAGAGGAATTTGAAGAGTCTCTAAGGTAAAGATTGTGGATGAATCAATCTTGTTTTTCTCTAGGGTTTCTCTTTAAAATTCTCTCTAGAAGCTCTCTCAATATCATGGGAATGAGGGGTATTTATACTGGAATGAGAATGGAATGTGAAACGTCAGATTTTACCAAACAGGGCATTTTGGTGACTTGACCTCGCGACTGGGTTTAGTCGCGAGTTCAAGCTGCGAGCTAACGGCCTGGCCAGCCTGGGACTTTTGTCATGTAGTACAACAGCTGGCGCGACTCTTCAGCTTCTGACATGCTTGGCATGTGTGCAGACTTTTGGCGACTTGCAAGCCGTGACTCACCCGCGAGATCCAGTCGCGAGACTTTGTTTCTTTGCACAATCTTGAGCATTTCTTCACACTCTCTCACTCACTACCCTTACAAGTTTCCCACCTAAATATAGGGTTACTAAGTGCTGAATTACAAGCAAATTGGCAAGGAATAAAGCCAACAAGATGGTTGATTAAATTCAACCTTACAATCTCCCCCTTTGGCTATTCCGTGACAAAACCCTACAACAGACTCTAGACTTAATGCGTCAGTTGGGAACAGTTGAACAAAACTCATTCACGCCTAACTCTAGATTCTGAACAACTCTTGAACATATGAACAAGTAACTCCTGAAACATAACAACATAGCAATATCATTGTATGCAGAAACACTTGAGATGCATATGGAGTAATAAAAGTACGATCAAGCAAAATGGAATAAAGCAATAGACCATGGCAAGATCAATCAAGCAATCACTATACAAAAGTGATCACTATGCTTATTCACACAAGGAACGAACATCCGAACATGCAAGGTGATAAACTCAATTGAAGAGTATCATTTGCAAGTCCAACACTCAACCAATGCATACAAACATATATGCATCTAGGAACAATCCTACAAGGGCACAAGAGTGATGTACTTAAGATAATGCATAGCATTAACAAGTACTAAAGCACAATGCATAAAGGCTGCAAAAGCAAAGTGTTGCAAATACATGGTACAGACCATAAAAGCCTACAAAAGTATAAGTGCAAGGAAACAAACCCTTAAAGCTTACAAAAACAGCATGGGTACAAACTATAAAATACTTCCCTATCATATCACTCCCCCTATCATGAATCATAGGAGCTGTGATGAACTTGGAACATATATACCTGTAACCTGAAGCACTTACACAAAACACATTAGACCCTCAAGGTAAAGCAAGTAATAAACGGACAAGTATAATGTAACAAGTAAATTGCGATCAAATAAACATGATGTGAAACATGTGAGCAACTTGATCAAACACAAAATAGTCATAAAGAAATGACAGTCAAGACAAAGTTTTCTTATAAACACAATTTCTTCTCCCCCTTGGTATATGCATCTCCCCTATGGAATATCTCTCCCCCCTACAAGTGTGCATGAGAAATAGAATTTTCCCCCTAAGAATGTGCATAAGGGTCATATAGAAATGACAAAACTCTCCGGTATACTCACTAGAGTATACTTTCCCCCTTTTTTTCAGGAATAGACAAAGGGTCAAGGAGAAACAAGGGTAAGATATGAAGGTATGAACAATGATAATGATGCATGAGGGGTGCAATGATGCAAGAGAAAATGAAGCTCAAACCTAAGTCAAAACAAAATGCTACAAAGCATAAGGTAAACATGATATGCTAGGATGAAGAACCAATGTATGAACCAATGCATGACAAGAGTAGCAAAGGTGTGTGCAAGAGGTGGCAAATGCAATGCATGACCAATGCATGGAAAATGCACATGTGGGGCAAGGTGTGTTAAATATACAACCAATGAACCAAACATGTTCCTAATAAGGAAACATGAGAAACCCCAAAGTTTGGTACTCATCAGAGTCCAAAACAGTGAGAAAATGCCTAAGAGGCATTTTATCAAACACCTAGCGTGCACACAATGAACAACAATGTGAAACAATGCAGGAATATCATGAAAACCACCCTTAATACATGCTCTTTTTGCCACAAGGGGCCAACATCCAAAGCAAAACAACAAAAGAAACCAATCCCATACAAAAATTTTGAGAGAAAAATAAGTTTTCCCAACCCCTATGATGAAAAACTCAACCAAGAGCACAAAACTCTCCAAAACATAGTCTAAGGATCAAAAACAATGAAAAGAGTTCATAATTACCTTAGAGATGTTAATGGAATGAAAAACCATTCAAATTGATTGAGTTTTGATGTAAAAATAGCGAAAGAGGGGTTTAACAGAGGATGGGAGAGGTTTAAAACTGGTTTCCCACAAAAAGCCCTTTAAAAAGCTGTTTTTGGGCGTTTCGCGACTGAACGAGTCGCGAAATTCAGTCGCGAAAATTTTGCGAGTCGTGAGTGAGTCACCAAAGCTTCTGGATGAAACTCGCGACTGGGGTTAGCGACTGGCGAGTCGCGAGTAAATCGCGAAAAACTCTGACACCTATTTTTTGACACAAAACATGTTTAAACAATGAAAAAAAATGTAAGCACTAACCAAGAACACAAAGAGTGATAAAAATCACTTCCAAAAACATATAAAATGATCAAAATTTTTTTTGGATTGATCCATATATAGTTGAGCACACACACATCACATTTAAACAAGTACAATTGAACAAATGAATAAAGCATTCATTGAACATTAGGCATGTGTGTTGTGTGTGTGTATCAAATGTGGAATAGTCCATAGTCTAGAGTGAAGCTTCAATGATCAATTCAATCAAGTCATACACAACTAGTACTAAGTCAAGTGGTCTATCTCAATTATAGAAATGAACATATATGACCTCCCACAAGAAAATGATTACATAAAATCTCTTTGAAGCTTTTCATTTGGCTTCTTTACATATCATAACATTTTATCATTTTTGATCTTTACATCTCTTTTAGAGATCGATGCCTAAAATTTTTGATATTTCAATTTGATGAACAGGCCTTTGGCTTTTTGGGTATCATACAATTTCATAAAAGTCGCTTTCCTTTTTTCCTAGTCAAATACTAGTATGTGCGATAGGTTTTTGCAGCTTAATATCTCTTTTTATTTGGAGATTTACATTTGGTGAGCTCTTTTAAGCAAAAACAAAAATAAATGGTGGGAAGATATATATAGGCACAAGTCTATGCATGTATCAAAACCAACATGACTATTGACTAATCATTCATGACAAGCTTGAAGATCGATTTACAACAATCACACAAAGATGTCAAGATTTTTCCCACAAAGATATAAGTGCATAAAGAACAAGCTAAGCTCGTAAATGCACAAAGCCATTAGTACAAAGGTACAAGGCAAAACTCACATGTGATATGTGCTCAAACATATACGATCAAACTTTTTGAATTTTTCACTTTTTATGTGATTTTGAATTTTTATTCACACAAAACTAAAAAGTAAGATCAAAACAAAAGCAATGCATACAAATAAATGCAAAATGCACGCATGCATGAAGATATGACACTCAATGCATAAAGGGTCTTACAAAGATCGAAAGAATAAGATCAAGGACCAAGAGAGCAAAAGCTCAACCATATGAACCCTTCCTCATCCAAACGGAACGATTGTTTGGAATGAGTGTCTCAAAAGCAGTGAGACGAGGGTTAGAGGAATGAGAACCGGAGATGCACATAGTCAAGGAGTTAAAAGTATTAAACAATTTCTTTAACAACATGCTATTTTCACTCAAAACCAGTTTACCATTTTTAGCATAACTTCCAAGAAGCTCAAGTTTCTCTTTTCTTTTAATTCTTTTAAAAGCATGAAACTTAGAGCAATGAGGTCTTAGATGACCAAAAACACCACAATGGTGACAAATAATGTGTCTAGGTCCACTAGGCTTTTTGTGAAGGAATCTAGCAACATGTTTTTGTTCTCTCTTCAACTTAGAATATTGAGGTCTTATGTGACCAATCACACCACAATGGTGGCAAGTTGGAACAAACTTAGATCCATCCAAAGCCTTAGGTTGAGACCTAAACAGAGGCTTTGACTTAACAGCCTTTCTCTCTACCTTTTGATTTCTTTTATGTGGAGGAATGTACACCGATTTGTCCTTTGGGGTAGAACACACAATAGGCACAAAATTGGGTACCACAACATGATTGCAACAAATAATTTCATCCCTTTTAACAATAGGTTCAGCAATCAAACACTTGGCATGCATCTTGAGAGATTCATTTTCACATTTTAGCTCATCAACAAGTTTGTTAGACAAAACAAGTTTAGCATCCAAGTCCATATTCAAACATTCAAACTCTTTCAGCTTTTCAACATAATTTTCAGCAAGTTTCTTATATTTTTCAACCAATTTGTTGGATTCATTGAGCTTAGCAATCAAATCATCATTTTCACAAAATAACTTATTCAAATTCTTTTGAAACTTCTTAGCAACTTTCTTCAAGGGTTTGATGTTAGGAATATCAACAACATCCAAAGATTCATGTAACACAGCATCACAATCATGAGGATTATCACTCATAGAGGCATTTTCACAAACACGTGGCATGTTACATTTATCACCAACCAAATCATACAAGGAGGCATACATAGCACAATCCATGGCAAATAAACACAAGGGGTCAAGGATCACACTTAGGTATTTAAACCACAACAAAAGTACCCGCTCTGATACCAATTGAAAGTTCAAAATGGGTATGAAACACCCTTGAACGTTTTGACCCCAAATTACAAATTATCAATTCAAGCTTATTATCAAACAATTAATGTGTGGAATATGAACATAAACCAATCACAGAATTGATAATTAATCTAAGCCAAATATAAACACATCCACAGCAGTAAATATAAGGCAAAGTTAAAGGAAAGGAAGATGCAAACACACGGACAACACACGATGTGTTATCGAAGAAGAAACCGAAGCTCTTGGTGTAAAACCTCTCCCCCACCCTCCAAGCGGTCAAATAATCCACTAAAGAATATAGTTGGGATACATGAATAGCAGAAGACCCTCCAAGCCTAATCTACCCAAGTACCTAAGCCCTCCAAGCTTCTTGCTCCAACGAGGTTACGCTGAACCTATTTCTTCTTTAGCTTACCAGATTTCGCTACTAGACCATAACATCAACCAATATAGCTTGGTTCCTTCCTAACTGCTTCCCAACAGTACCAAATAAACCTTCTCACGGATGTGGGAGAGAGTAGAGGAATTTGAAGAGTCTCTAAGGTAAAGATTGTGGATGAACCAATCTTATTTTTCTCTAGGGTTTCTCTCTAAAATTCTCTCTGGAAGCTCTCTCAATATCATGGGAATGAGGGGTATTTATACTGGAATGAGAATGGAACGTGAAACATCAGATTTTCCCAAACAAGGCATTTCGGCGACTTGACCTTGCGATTGGGTTTAGTCGCGAGTTCAAGCCGTGAGCTAACGGCTTGGCCAGCCTGGGACTTTTGTCCTATAGTGCAACAGCTGGCGCGACTCTTCAGCTTCTGACATGCTTGGCATATGTACAGACTTTTGGCGACTTGCAAGCCGCAACTCACCCGTGAGATCTAGTCGCGAGACTCTGTTTCTTTGCACAATATTGAGCATTTCTTCACACTCTCTCACTCACTACCCTTAGAAGTTTCCTACCTAAAAATAGGGTTACTAAGTGCTGAATTACAAGCAAATTGGCACAGAATAAAGCCAACAAGATGGTTGATTAAATTCAACCTTACAGAAGTCATGCTGTATAGCTCATTGGGTGTTACATGATTCAAGTTTGCATGTCTTTGGAAATCATGGCAACTGTTTACAAAGTCTACACAATCAATTTCCATCGTATTCGAATAGTACCCCATCCTTCAGATCTTTTTGGCTAACATTCTTCCATTCATGTGAGGACCATAAATCCTTTTTTGAACTTCTTCCATGACTCCTTTGGCTTTTTCTTTCTTCAAGCAACGGAGGTGTATGCCATCATAAGATCTCCTATATTGCTGTCCTCCATATAGGATATATTGCATAGCCATCATCCTAATCGAACGATGTTCTCTCTTATCGGCACCATAAGGATACATTCCCAATTTCAAGAATTTCACGATGTCATAAAACCAAGGAACCCCTGATAATGCCTTAAAATGTATACTTGTTATATATTTGTGTGGGCGTTATCTCCTTATTACTATTCTTAATTTGCATTATTAAGCCATGATTTGCATTAGTCGCTATTATTTATCTTTACATAATTTCTTGAATAAGATGTCATTCATTGCATGTAATTTTCTACTTTTAGGAAATCATGTGAAAAAATGAGTTTACAGGAGTTTGTGAGAGAATGGAGGCCAAACTAGAATTAAAGTAGAGCTAAAGGACCATGCTTAAATGTCTAAGGAGGTGTAGTTGGAGTGCTTGGGTCGTCTACCATGTTTGGAAGTTTCAAATAAGGAAAGAAATCAATGAGGTAGAATCTGAAAAGGAAAAATCAGATTTGAGCACTGATCAGTATTTTGGGTGTATCTCTCTTCTCAAAAAATCCAATTGATACAAGGCCAGATGGGTTGTGAAAGCTCGGATTTGTGTAAAAACACAAGAGCTTGTTCAGACCCACAATTAAAAATTACAGCTAGATAGCTTTTACTCTAACTTATATTAAGTGCGGAACAAGAGTAAATAAGCACAAATAACTGTTATCACTACCCTAAGCAATATTCATCCATTATCAACAATAAAAGGAAAGCTTAAAGAGTAGGGAAGAGAGATGCAAATACAAGATAACACCGAGACGTATTATCAAAGAGGAAATTGAAGAACTTGGCAAAAAACCTCTTCACTACCCTTAAAGTCAAAATCGATCCACTAGAGAATAAAGTTGGAGTACACGAATAACAAAAGACCCTCCAAGCCTAGTCTACCTCATGTACTTGAGCCCTCCAAGCTCCTGCTACCAACTGACTTCTTAGAGCATTGTCTTCTCTAACTTTCTGGATTTTGTAATTCAGCCTGATTGCATCCGCTAATGAATGGCTCCTTCCAATGCTTCCCAATAGCACAAAAATCTCACTTTACACTTAGAATGAGTGTGGTAAGTGTTTTGACTAGCAACCTCTCAAGGATGTAGAGATAGAGAGGTAGGAGTTGAGGAAAACCACAAAGAAATGTGTAGATGATTGTGGGTATGACAATCTCTAACTCTCAAGTGTATTTTCTAGGGTTTTCTCTCTGAAAGTACTCCTTACAATTTGTGGGTAATAAGAGTATATATAGTGTGGGTAAAGGCATGGTAAAGCAAAGCATAACTTTTTGCCAAACAAAAAGTTTTGTGGGTCCTTTGTGGGTTGGACTTACCCGTAAGACACTCGCAAAAACATATAGCCTGGCATGACTCTTCATCTTCCAGTCATGTGATCTGCATGTGGCCCTTTTTGAGGGTAAGCTTCTTATGAGACAGTCGCGAGCCAGTCGCGAAATCCACTTGTTCATCCTTTGAAGCTTGAGTCTTCACCGATCTCTTACACTCATCCCTTACAATTAAACTCACATACATACAGGGAAAGTGATTGAAGAAGTTACAATCAAATTTGGCATGGAATTAAAGCCAACACAACATAGTTGGAAATCACAACTTTACAATCTCCCCTTTTGGCTATTCCATGGCAAAACCCCTAAACAGACTCTAGACTTAAACGTGAGTTTGGGAACATAGGCAAAACTCACTCACATCTAATTCTAGAAGCTATGAAGCACTTGCATTGTATACACTTGTATCCTGAAGCATTTGCACATAAAACAAGCTTTCATTAAGCTCATGACAAGTAGAACACAAGGTACGTATAAGGAACAAGTAAAATACGATCAAGATACCAAATGAAATGTAAGCTATGAAGCATAACTTGATCAAACATGAACAATCATTAAGAAATGATCACAATGAACATTTATCAAGTAAATGATCATCCGGACACGCAATGCAATTAAGAGTAGTGCTAAAATCAATTGCATGTCCAACAAGCACATGATGCATTAAGGAAACTAAAGCTGGGAGCATTAGAAAGCAATAAGCATCAAAACGGCTAAAGAAACCAAGATACAAACAATACTAAAGAAAACTAAGTTTTAAACTAAAGTACTTGAAAGCTTTAAACGAAAGCATTGTAAATAAAATATCCAAAAGCAATAAAAACTTTAAAAGTAAACTAGAAACCACAAAAATAAACCAATGTATACTAAAGTATGTTCCTTTGTTGTTCCCCCTCAAGCTGTACTACCCCTCAATCTACTCCCCCTTTTTTGACCGGAATGGCCAAAGAGACTAGAATGCATCAGACTCCGAATCTGATCTCCTCATCATGTCATCAATCTGAGACGAGAGGGCAGTGATCTAGACTTCAAGGTATGTGAATTTAGATGTAGAGTGGCTGATGTGGGAGAATAGCATGACATGCAACTTTTCAACCCTTTCGATTAGATGGTCAAGGCGATCAGGTGCTATTGCATGCACTTAGGAAGAGGGTTGTGTAGTGTCCTCTGGAACTGAAGTGAAATGCTTAATTTCCTCTTCAGTGTCTCTTCCTTCTTCATCTCTTACAATTTGAGAGACACCAACAAATGGTCTGGGGATATGAGCTTTGCTTCAGATCATGGTTTGCACACTTATTGGATTTTCTCTTTACATCACTTGAAGTCCACCTAGAATCTTCACCCTTGCCCTTAAGATAAGAGACATGACAAGGGTTGGGAATGGTAAAGTTAGCCTTGAATTCAGTTTTGTGATGCTTTTGGTGAAGAGGTGGTAAATGTGACTATAGATGTCAATCTCCTTGTGAGTGAAGAGATCAAATAGGAATATTGTCCTCGGTACTAACAAGTTCGTCAAGTTCCTCATCGGGTAGAGGTTGAAGATCATGATATAGGCCAAGGTTCTCATCTTTGGGGTGAACGTAATGGTGTGCAAGGCCTTCTTGTTGATTTGTCCACCAAGGATTTCCACAAGGGGTTCTAGTTTCTCTCTTCTCTCATCATATTGTAGAGATGTGTGCAGAGTCGTTGGACGAACCTCCAAGATCTCTTGAATCAGCTCCGTTGAGATTAAGAACTCTCTCCCTTTTAGCCAACAGTTGATGTGATCCCCTTCCACAACGGCATTGGCATAGAATTCCTGAATGACATCTTCATATACATTGCCCATTGGATTTAGCAACTTCATCCACATCCTTTCTTTGAACACTTTTGAAATGAAAGTGCCCTCTAAGGACTCTAAGTCCACAGTCCTCTCTAAGATGATTGAAACCCTTTTGTAGTGATCATTGAAGGCCATACTAGCATAATCGTTTCAGAATGAATCCGAGGAGGTGCAAGGACGCTTTGAAGGCTTCTTTGTGGCCTTTTTCTTAATAGGAGACATCTGCAAAACAAACACAAACACAAAGAAACAAAGACAAATACAAACAAGGAAACAAACTTGATTAGATACAAGTTAGTCCATAAAAATGAACAATAGTCCTAAAAAGAACATAAAAACAAACAAACAAAGTCACAAAATCATGTTTTAAGTGCCAAATGTGTAGCAAGACTTATCTAGCATGAGTGAAATGCAAAACATGTCGAGTGATCAAGTGTGTGCATCAAGTGTGCATGCATGTGAGATGCATGAGCAATGCAAGACAAAGCACTCATAAGGCAAAGTGTGTGAAACACACAATCAACATTTAAAACATGTTAAGAATGTAAAAACGTAGTAATCTCCAAAAATTGGTACTCATCGGAGTCCAAAACAACGAGAAAATTCCATTTAGGCATTTCATTAAACACTTAGAGTGCATACAAACCACTAACATGTAAAACAAAGCATGAACATGTTGAAATCTTGCCTAAATACATGTTAAAAATGCCACATGGGGCCAACACAAACACAAACAAACACAATGGGACACAGCTCAATCAAGAAAATTAAAAAATTTTGCAAGAAAAGTAAGTTTTCCCAACCTTTTTCAAAAAATGACCCAACTCTAGAAACCCTAGAATCTAAGACTTAATCTAAGGAATCAAAATTGAAAAAGTGTTAAAATATACCTTAGATGAGTCTTAGGGATGAAAGTTCTTGAGTTTTGGGTGAGATTTTGAGAAAAAAGTGTTTTGGGTTGAGAGAGGCACGGAGGAAGCAAAATAGAGATATTTGAAAAACTGTCATTGTTTGGCTTTAAAAACTGCAAAACCGCTCATTTCGCGGGTAAACTTCTTGCGAAGTTACTTGCGAAATGGCCTCTGAAGTGCCTTGACAGATTTTGCGAGTAGCTTCTACTCGTGAAACAGTCGTGAAACTCTCTGTGTAAAATTCAAGAAATACTGAAATTGGCTTCCTCATTTTCGTGGGTAGTTTCTTACTCACGACTTAGTTGCGAAAATGCCTCTAAAAAAGGGTTTTAACAAAAATGAAATGGGCTATTTGGAAAAAACCTCTAAACACACAAAATACATAAAAACACTTTCAAAAATATATAAAATACTCAAAAATATTTTTGGGTTTGATCATCAAGCAATTGAGTATACACATCACATTTGAACATGTACAATCACACAAATGGAGTAAGCATTCATTGAACATTAGACTTGTGTGTTGTGTGTGTGGATCAAGTATGAACTCGTCCATAGTCTAGTATGAAGTTTCAATGATCAATTCAATCAAGCCATACACAACTAGTACAAAGTCAAATGACCTATATCACTTGTAGAAATGAACATATATGACCCCTCACCAATGTGTTTACATTTTGATTGAAAGCTTTTCATTTTGCTTCTATTTTTCATACTTTTGATCAAATCCAACTCAGATTCTTGAGAAACGATGCCATGAACTTTTTGATGTATCTTTGACGAATGAGCCTTTGGCTTTGGCACTATACATTTTAATACAAATTGGCTCCACCTTTTCCTAATCAAACTAGTTTTCAAAGCAAGGCTTTTTCAGCTCTTTCTCTTTTTAGAGACAGACATTGAAAAGCTCTTTTGAAAAAGAAAAAAAAAATGTGAGGAGATATATAGGCACAAGTCTACGCATGTATCAAGATCAAGTAAGACTATTGACCAATCATTCATGACAAGCTTGAAGATCTATTTACAACAATCAAATGTGGATTCCTAGATATTGCTTACACTTAAAGAATGTGCATATAGAACAAGCTAAGCTCGTAAATGCACTACGCCATTAATATAAAGGTACTAGGCCAAACTCACATGTGATATACACAACACAAGTGATCAAACTTTTTGAGATTTTTCACTTTTTATGGGTTTTTGAATTTTTCAACACACTAAAAAACAGAACAAACAAAGTAAGATCAACAAAAACAAGGAAGACAAACAAAGACTTGAAAAAGAAACATGCTTAAAATTGAAGCAATGACACAAGACGATTGCATATGTCATGATGCATGAAACTATAACCCTAATCCATTGGAAGTATTAATGGATGGGCATGGTGAGTGATCATGCATAAGTACCCTTCCTCACTTACATTGTACGAGTGTTTTGGATGAGATCCTTAGATGGAGGGGTATGACCGACATAACTCTCAAACCTTGGGGTGAAGCTAGCAAGGCATGATGAAATGTTCTTCAACATCTCCATAACATCTCCAATGAGTTATCCCTCATTTTCTCCTTTAGCTTGAATTCCCTTTGGCATTCTTCTTGAGTTGTCTTGGCCACGCAAAGAATCAGCCCTCTTGAGTGCCTGAAGCTTGAAGCAATTTGGCCTTGTGTGCCCTCGCACGCCACAATGATGACAAAAATGCTTCACTTGAGGCCCCCTTTGACTTTTGGGTAATGACTTCCCTTTTTCCTTTGGTTTTACACCAATGGTTCTCTTTGCAACAACAGGGGTCTCAATCTCGGGCTTTTCCACTTTAGATTTTTCTACATTTTTTGCCAATACGAACCTCACTTCCTTCTTGGGTTCGCTTCTTGAGCTTCCTTCATCGGTATAGCCTAGACCAGTCTTGTCATTTGAAGGTTTTTGAGAAGAGAGCACGCTGTCAAGTTTCTTGGTGGAAATGCGCTCCACTTTGGCATTTGCTTAAATGATTTCAAGTTCAAGGAACTTGATTTTCAATTAGGCATTCAACAATTCTTCCTTCAGCCCTTCAACTTCACACTTTGCCTCCTTAAGTTGCACAAGTCTGGACTTATGCTCTTCTTCAATTTTCTTCATCTTCTTAACTACGTTCTTTGCAACCTTGGCATATTTGCCACAATCTTCAAGCAACAAAGCATACACTTCTTGAAGGTTCTTCTCACCTTCGTTAAGGCACACATCCTTATCTTCTGAATCATCAACTTCTTCACCTTCAGAATGTACACCTAGCTCATCAACCAAGACACTCAACTCATCTCTAGAGTCAACTGTTGTAATTGCCATGAAAGCTGAATAGTTTCTGTTATGACATATGTGAATCATTGTTAGGAACATATGTCAATATAGAATTGGCAAATCCTTTTACAAAATGAACTTTTCTTGTAATTGGGTAGATCTAGGATGTGTTTAATGCTTCAAGGAATAAGGTTTCAAGTTCAAGTGTTAAAGCCATACAAGTCTATCCAAGAAACAAGTGAAGAAGTGCTGGATTTTAAAGCTCGATAGCTAGTATCTATCGAGGTTTAGAAAAGCTGTTCTAGCCCGATGCTCGACAGCTGCTCGACAAATAAGGTATCTATTGAGGTTTATGAAAATTAGTTTTTCAGAGCTGATTTCACTCCGTGAATAGATGTTTAGGCTTTCTTTTCTCACAACCCTAAACTTATATTAGGATTGTTTTAAATGCCATCAAAGCTGATGCTACTCATTGTAAAAGTTTTTCACAAGCATATTGTGAACTGGAGATATATGCCTTAGTTCATCTTTCTTTTCAAGAAGTTGCTGTATTTGTACACCATAGAGTTTTGTAACCGAGGAGTTTCATGATCTTCATTGTGTTGATGAATTGAAGAACTTTGCAGCCAACATCTTTCTCAAGTTGGTAAGTAAGCTGCATACTGGGATCTGCGCATCAAATTAGTTAGTCACATACTGGGAGCCGTGCATTAAAAGGAAAGATTATCACTACAGAACAAGTCCAATTAGGGGTAAGGGTTCAACTATAGGTTGGTATAAAGTACTGAGATTCCTTTACTTGTAATCGCTTATTATGATAATAGTGAATTCTCGGGAGTGGTGACTTTAAAATCACTTGGTGGGGTTTTTGCCCTGTAGGTTTTCCCCATTTGAAAACAAATCATCGTGTCAACCTTATTTTCCGCTGCATATTAACTTAGTTGGTGATTTGTTTGTTCTACCACGCTTATTGCATGCTAATTAAATTAATTAATTAACTTGGCTAATTAATTGGTTAATTCATCACAAGGGGTTAATACATTCTTAGCCTATCAGTTTCCCTTACTATCACATTCTCCTTTCGCACCAGAATTTGAGTTTTTTGAATCACTAAGGGTGGTTGCAAACACTTTAACCTTCCCTTTCAAATAGTTTGGACATTCTTTCTTAAGATGTCCGTGCCTATTACATTCATAGCGCACGATTCCTTGAGTTGATGAAGAGTCTTTCCCATCCTTCTTCTTGAACTCCTTCTTGTCAATTTTTGAGGATGAGAATTTTCCTTTGCCAAATGACTTCCCATTGTTCTTCATCTTGAGAAATTTTTGGAAGTTCTTCACAAGAAACGCCACCTCATTTACATCTTCTTCATCTGAGGAATCACCCATTCTCTCATTTATAGTTTTAAGAGCAAGTGATTTGCTAGACTTGTGAGAGGGCAGTCTGAGCTCATAGGTTTGGAGAGATCCAATGAGTTCTTGAATCTTTATCTCATCCAAAGTTTTACTCTCCTTTATGGCTGTGACCTTAGCCTGAAAGATTTTGGGTAAGGATCTCAAGATCTTCCTCATCACCTTGGCATCTTCGATCTTCTCCCCAAGATTTAGCTTAGCAATCATGATCTCGTTGAGTCTCCCATAATGAGAATCAAATAACTCATTGTCGCTCATCTTTACTTCTTCAAATCGAGTAGTGAGCATTTCAAGCTTGGTGTCTTTAACCTTCTTGGTACCTTCGTAAGTTGTCTCAAGAATGGTCCACACCTCTTTAGCGGTCTTCACATGCGAAATCCTGTGAAACTCATCAGTAGAAACCCATAGAAAATAGCGTTAATAGCTTTGCTATTGGCGTTTTCCAAAGCAAGAGCAGCCTTATCCCATTTGGATTTAGCAATAGTGGGTCTTACATATCCATTCTCAACAAAATCCCACACCGTCTCATCAATGGCACAAAGAAAAGCACGCATATGTACTTTCCAAAAAACATAGTTACTCCCATCAAAGTATGGAGGAGCATTAAGGGATTGAGATCTATCCATCTCACATGGGGTCTAGGATCACACTAGGATAATAAAATCCGGTAAGTGTACCTGCTCTGATACCAATTGAAAGCTTGGATTTGTGCAAAAACACAAGAGTTTGTTCAGATCCCCAATTAAAAATTATGGCTAGATAGCTTTTACTCTAACTTATACTAAGTGCGGAACAAGAGTAAATAAGCGCAAATAACTGTTATCACTACCCTCCAAGCTTCTGCTACCAACTGACTTCTCGGAGCCTTGTCTTCTCTAGCTTTTCAGATCCTACAATTCAGCTCGATTGCATTTGCCAATGGATGGCTCCTTCCAATACTTCCCAATAGCACTAAAATCTCACTTTACGCTCAGAATGGGTGTGGTAAGTGTTTTGGTTAGCAACCTCTCAAGGATGTAGAGATGGAGAGGTAGGAGTTAAGGAAAACCACAAGGAAATGTGTAGATGATTGTATGTATGACAATCTCTAACTCTCAAGTGTATTTTTTAGAGTTTTCTCTCTGAAATCACTCCTTACAATTTGTGGGTAATGAGGGTATATATAGTGTGGGTAAAGGTTTGGTAAAGTAAAGCATAACTTTTTGCCAAATAGAAAGTTTCGCGAGTCCTTCGTGGGTTGGCCTTACCCGTGAGACACTCGCGAAAACATACAGCCTGGCGCGACTCTTCATGTTCCAGTCATGTGCTTTGTACGTGCCTCTTTTTGTGCGTAAGTTTCTCACGAGATATTCGCAAGCCAGTTGTGAAATCCACTTGTTCATCCTTTGAAGCTTGAGTCTTCACTGATCTCTCACACTCATCCCTTACAATTAAACCCACATACAAACAACGAAAATGATTGAAGAAATTACAATCAAATTTGGCATGGAATTAAAGCCAACACAACATAGTTGGAAATCACAACTTTACAGGTTGGAACCGTGACTTAAATATCTACAACTTTCTAGTTTTGAGTTTTTTGAAATTCACAATTTTTGAAGGTCGAAGTTAACTCACAAGTTATACTTACAAGTTATTGCTGTAAATTTGGACGAAAATTAAAATAGTAAAAGTTTTATTTTATTTGGACACTTTGACGTTAGGGACGAATTTTGGAGAAAAAAACTTGTATTTTCTTTTCTCTAATGGCAGCCTAAACTCTTTGCTAGGGCTAGGGGTTCTATTTCTTCTATACGGTATGAATATTTAATGTGATTCTTTCTAAGATTTTAAACAATAAAATATTTGATTGTTCAATTAGATTTCTTTTGATGTATTAGTTCTTCCAAACTTTCAATAAGTTCAATAATGTTTTTCTCATTGTTTATATGAATTTCTAATAGTTTCAAATAGAAATCACGTTTTAAAGTGAATGGGTTTTTCTAAAAACTATTCTAACTGCATTATTAATCTAGGTTATCATGCGTTCTTGAATTGTCTCAGTTCAACCGAATCATAAGTTTTTAATTATACAAGAAAAATCAATTATGAGAGATATATTTTCTTAGATCACAAAGAATTTCATATCGATAAAGGGAAACACCATAATGCCCTGGTATTTACATTATTAATTTAAATGAATTTTTATTATTATTCTTATTAACAATCACCAAGCAAAAGTACTTTTCTTCCTCACCCAAATTGTTGTTTAATTATATTGTCTTTGTATTTATCCTGCTCCTTGTGGTTCAACCTTGGTACTCCGAGAATTATATTGCTATGATATTCTGCACTTGGGAGTGAGCAAGCAATTTTGGCGTCGTTGCCAGGGAGCTATTGTGTATTCAGAGACAAATTTTTTTGGAGCAAAGCATAACTGGTGGAAATTCTTCGATTGGTAACTTCGTTTCATTTTTCCCTTGTTTTGTTTTTATTTTTCTACTTGTTTTTATTTTATTTTATTTTATTGTGCATTCATTGTTGCATGAGCATTTGGGTTAGAAACAAGAGAGGCGGATTAGAAAATTTTGAAACTTACTTTGGTAATCTTTTTGACAATCCTTAGCCTTCACCTTCTTCATTAGTCATGAGTGACGAAACACATAATAATCTTGATCATCTTTGTTATGCATTTGAAGTTTCTCAACTTTATAACTATTTATAATACAGAGTCTAAGATGTTTTGGGTCCTGTTCCTTTCCAATTTTTTTCACACTTTTCAAGCTCTTCTTCAATGCATAGTTGAAATTTCGATTTTACATGATCAATTTCAGAGGGATATGGAAGTGGGATTGGAAGTAAAGAGGGAAGCAAAGATGAAGAGACAAGTTTAATAGCTTGCGCTTCCACAAGAGTAAGGAGAACCAAACATGTTCTAGCCATTATAATTTTTCTCATAATTTTATAGGCATTGATCTTTTCCCACTTATGAACTATCTTATTTTGAAGTAAATTCAAAACAATAAGTTTTTATACTTATCGAATGATTATATTTGAAATAAAGATAATTTGATTTATTCGTAAAACTATTTATTCAAAGAAGTGGGGTCTAAGAATTGTGATTTTTAGAAATATAAGCATAAATAATGGCTTTTGACTTGGATCAAAAGGTTTCATAATTTTTTTTAATGTCAATGTGACTTTTGATGAAATCCAAGGATACTCGTAAGAGTGGAAATAATTGTAATTGAACATATGAAAATGCATGATCCAATGATCATATTTATTAGATCAAAATGCATTCATTTGCAAGTACGTTGCTTTTTTTTTTGTACGTAATCATCAAATTATGGGTGACAGACATTTGAGTAGTGCTGAAAGTTTGCAAATAAATGAAAAGAAGGCAACAGTTTTAAAGTGGTTCGGCCATGAAAGCCTATGTCTATGGGAGTCTTTATTATTTTTTGATGGTGAACCAAAAATTGGGCCATCTTTAGTTTGTCCACAGTGTCGTCCAAGTCCAAAAAGGTGGTCTAGCATAAGAAGATCGTCCAAACAAAAGAAGGTTGTCTAGCATGGAAACGCCTGGACGACCCCTTAACACTTAGAAAATCTTCAGAATAAATTTATGCACAAAAGCTTATAATTCAAACCACATTCTACTATTTTGAAGTATGAGCAAAATCCTTGTTTATCGCTTTAACTTCCCACTATGTTCTTAACTTCTAATGGCAGTTGTAGAAGATAAGATTCAATCTTCTAATTTCTATAGTAGTTGTGGAAGTTAAGTCTGAACCATCTAACTTCCATACACATTGAGAAAGTTACCAAAAAAGTAACCACTCCAAAGCTCACTATATAAGGACTTATCCACATCAAATGAAAGTAAGTGTAGAAGCCTGTGTATTAAACAAGCCGAGCACTAAGGGGGGGTGGAAGGATGATATCCAATGATTGAAAAGTTGGCCGCACTAATAACGCACTTTACTTCCAGGTTCATGTCGTCAATGTCATGACGGATCATCCGCTCAAGAAGGCAATGAACAAGTTGGAAGCTGAAGGACGACTAGTCTAATGGGCAATAGAGTTTAGTGAGTTTAATATCAGATATCAACCCAGGAATGCAATAAAAGCTCAAGCTTTAGCAGATTTCATTGCAAGGTTCACTTCCAGCCATGGTGATTTAGATGAGGGAAATGAAGCTAATGCATGGGTCGTCCATGCAGATGGGTTGTCCACACTCTATGTAGGAGGAATAGGAGTTGTATTGAAATCCCTAGAAGGGGACAAGTTGAAGTACGCAGCTTATCTATAGTACCAAACAACCAATAATGAAGTTGAGTATGAAGCTCTCCTTAAAGGGTTGGAATTGACTAAGTCCTTAAGGGCCGAGTCAGTGGTCGTCCAAGGAGACTTACAGTTGATCATAGGCCAAATGAATGGAACATGTGAAGCGAAACAAGAGTGGATGAAGAAGTACCTCGGTAGGGTGAAATGTCTTATTAAGAAGTTTAAAGAAGCCAATTTCTTTCAAATCCCAAGAGAGGAAAACATGGAAGCAGACACCTTAGCAAAGGCAGCATCTGCAAATGGATTGGTGGACGAACTTGATGAAGTTCAGTACATGCCAAGCATAGATCTTCCAGAGGTGCAGCAAATAGAAGGTGAAGGGAATTGGATGACCCTGATAATAGCTTACCTCAGGGATGGAAGGCTTCCAGAAGAAAGAGACGTGGCTAGAAAGCTAAGGATCAGATCAGCTAAGTATGTTCTTATAGACGAAGTGCTATATAAAAGAGGCTTTTCTCAGCCTTACTTAAGGTGTTTAGCTCCAGATGAAGCAAACTATGTGGAGAGGGAAATTCATGAAAGAGCATGCAGAAACCATTCAAGAGCTAGAGCATTCGTCCACAAGGTCGTCCATGCAGGTTATTACTGGTTGGCCATTCAAGCTGATGCTAAGGCTTATGTAAAGGTGTGTGATTACTATCAATGCTTCAGTAACGTCCCTAGACAACCATCAGAATACCTCACCCTAATGATGGCCCAATGGCCCTTTGTGCAATGGGGATTGGATATTTTGGGTCCCTTTCCAATAGGAACTAGGCAGATGAAATTTCTGGTGGTGGGGATCGATTACTTCACTAAGTGTGTGGAAGCTGAACTCTTAGCAAAAATCACACGGCAAAATATAAAAAACTTTGTCTGGAAAAGCATTGTGTGTCGGTTTGGAGTACCTAGGGTACTAGTGTCAGACAATGGATGATAGTTTGATAACACACCCTTCAGAGATTTCTACGAGCAACTTGGATTTAAGAATCATTATTCCTCACCCTTTTACCCACAAGCAAATGGACAAGCAAAAGTAGCAAACCGACCATTGTTGAAAATCATCAAGACTTGGCTTGAGGGGGCAAAGGGAGTATGGCTAGACGAGCTACTAGGTGTTCTATAGGCTTACAGGACGACTGTGAGGACCCCCACAGGGTAAACTCCTTTCAAACTAGCCTATGGAAGTGAGGCAATCGTACTTGCAGAGGAGCACATGGCCAACCATAAGGTGATGAAGTATCAGGATAAGGAGAATGAAGAACAACTTCGTCTTAACCTCAATCTAATAGACGAGGTAAGGATGGATGCAGAGGAGAGGACAGTAAGATATAAAAATCTTATGGCTAGACAATATGATGCAATGGTAGAACCCAGGTGTTCCAACATTGGGGACCTCGTCCTAAAAAGAGTATCTTTGGCAACCAGAAACTCGGTCCATGGAGAACTGGGGCCTAATTGGGAAGGACCCTACAGAGTTATCAATTGCAAAAGGCAAGGATCATACTACTTGGAAGCCCTAGATGGACGGAGGCTAGAGCACCCCTGGAATGTTGAGCATCTAAGAAGATACTATCAGTAAAGGATCTGTTGGAAAATTTGGTTTTGTATCTCATACAAAACACACAGCGGAAGCAACAAACACGGATCTACTTCAATCATGAAAGATAAACATGTAACCATGAATTCTAGAACAAAGAAAAGAAAGCGTACCTTAATGCAGTGAATTTCAAAACAAAAATCAAACGTTCTTGGGAAGACTTGTAATCTTCACTCCAATTCCACTTGATACCCAAGATGTGTGGTCTCTCAATTGGTAACAAAAGGATGATTAGAGAGTGACAAAAACTCACATATACACCATTTCACAATGATGTTACTCTCATAAAATATTCTGAACGTTTTTCCCTTTTGTATCTAACCAGTTATCTAATTGGGCTGGCCTTTTGGGCCTTTCCAATTGGGCTTAAGTGTGTGGCTTGGAGTGGGACCAAAAGGGACCAATAAGACACTAGCTCCAATGGGCCTTGGACTTTCCTGTCAACTCTTGACAAGTCCAAAGTTACCATTAACTATATTTAATACCACTATATAAATATAGTTGCACTCTAGACTTTATTAATAAATTATTTTCCAAGACTTTATTGTGCATTCAACCCCTTCATTAAAATATTCGTAGTAATACAAAGTCATAAATATAGACTGCCACTTTGAAGATTACTACATCTTAATCCTTGAGTACCCAGTTTAATCCTTTATGTTATTCATAATATATTTATGAAATCCAATTTCATAAATATATACTTTAGTAACTCCTTACTAAAGTGGTTGGGCCCAACACTCTGAATAACCAAACCCATTAAACTTATCTCAAGGGAATATTTTATATCTCCGTTAGGAGATTATGAATTCTATCTTGAAAATATATGTTCCATCAACATTAAATGCAGTTGCCCAACATACTAAGGTTTTGACCATAACTAATAGATCTCACTCCTGATATATCAAAGCAACCTACATCTCATGATCAGGTCCATTATTCTCTCAGGATTTAGAGTTGATGTAAATAGAAGTCATGAGATTTATTATTCAATTGACAGTCATTTGGAGAATAATAAATCTCAAAGCGGTCTAGTTCAATATGCCTTAACTCTTAAAACATATCAACATACCAACTAGAAATCTCCATTTCCATGATCAAGACAAATCATCGTAGTTGATATGTTATAGTCTTCGCAGATGAAATATCCAATTTCATCACCGACTACGAACTAAAACTATGAGTTTACAAAGAACTTGTGATTTATATCTTTCTGTGACTTTTCACATAAATCACATACTATGCATCATGGACTAAGATAATGTCCCATTAGTTCATAGAAAGATAGTCTCATATAATTAAACAATTTAATTATTTATGACATGCCAATAAATTGGATTTTAGGGCATAAATCCCAACAATCTCCCACTTGCCCTCAAAGACAATTTATCATATATCCGACACTTATCTCCCTTTAGAGTAATTCAAAGTCACTCTAAGGCAAGGTTTGGAAATAAGTTTCAGCTAGATTTATTGTATAAATTATCCTTTCTAATACTACTTTACACGTACTCATATCTCTCTAATGAGATGATACTTACGCTTAATGTGTATCTTCACCACCTAGGATGAACACATATCTTGAAGTCCAACTTCATGAATCACAATCAAACTACAAGTCAATATTTTTATATCCAATAGCCATCAAAACCTCACTTTGGTGGACAAGCATATAATCCCTCATTCTCCTAAGATATTTGAGTATATGCTTTACTCCCACTAAAATAAGTGATCTTTGATTCAATTGATATATGCTTACCATGCCTACCGTAAAATAGATATTTAGCTTAGTATATAGCATAGCATAAAGACTTCCTTTTGATATGGTATAAGGAACCGTCTTAATATGCTCTTCCTTTTATATGTCTTAGGATTATAATCCTATATAAAGGAACTTCAAACTTAAAAGGAAAAAAAATCCTTTTTTGAAGTATTACATGCTATTCTTGGCTAGAATCTAATCTATTTAAGCAGTTTGAGATAGATCCAACATCCTAATTTCTGAATTTTAACAAAGATTAATTCTTAGGATGTGACCAATCTTTCCCAAGTACTTTATATCAAACTGGACTAAACAACCAAAACTCTATTGATGACAATAACTCTATATCATCCTAAATGATTAGAATGTCATCAACATACATCAAGAAATTTATTATTCTATATAACTTTTACACACTTAAGGCCTTTTAATACTTGATCAAAATCAAACAATTTGATTACTTGATCAAAGATGATATTTATGACCTAGATGCTTGCATTAGTCCATAAATGGACTTTAAGCAACTTGCATGCTAATCACCACTGGTTCTTTGCTATGAACAAGTCTAGTTACATCATATAGATGTCTTCCTCAAGATTGCTACTAAAAGAAGCTTTCTTGATATCCATTGCCATATTTCATCCAAATGAAATATAATGAATAAGAGAATCTAGATAGAGTCAAACTTAACTATTGGTGAAAAAATCTTTTCATAGTCGAACCATTTCTTTTTGAATAGATCTTTTCGCCACTAGTCTTGACTTTGAAGGTTTGCACCTTCAAATCTATCAATCTCATTTACTTGTAGACCTATTTAAAAACAATAGGCTTAATGCAATTAAGCGCCTCTACAAGTTCTAGACTTTAAATAGAATCCAATTCTATTCTCATAACATTGAATCAGTAATTCATATTCATATCATTTATGGCCTCTACGTAGGACCGAGGAACAAATTCATATCCTTGTGGAATGACTTCAAAAGTTTATCCCAAAAGTATGAATTTACAATCCTCCCACTACGATATTGTACCCGTGTACTAGCTATATATCTAGAATAATGTCTTGTGGTGTATCTAATACAACCATCTCATTTCTAAATGTATTTTATAGTTGTCCTATAACAAATTTTGACATTTTTCTTCTAGAACAATCTACCTTTACTTTGAAAGAGCCCTATTCCTCCTTTATGTATGTACTAACTTAAAGAAGTCATTGGAACTTCATTCCTTTTCGAAAAGGAATCCTAGATCATATTATCCCCTAAATAGAATTCATAGATTGTGAATATAACAAAATAATGGTTCTAAAAGCCCATCTTGCACCAATCTTGAATACCATTTAGATTAATAAGATCTAGACATAAGTGCCAAAACATACAAAACCAAAAGATGGAAACTTTCTCTTTAAAAAGTAAAACATGTAAATTTCCAACTAGAAGACAATCATGGACAATGCTTAGCTTTACCAAAAACAGAAACAATTTCCTTTTGGTCATGCTTTTGAGACTAATTTCCTTTTGGCAACTACTAGGGCAACTAACTTGTCCAACTGTTTGGTATTTCAATTCCTCTTCTTATCACCCTTACCTTTTGGTTCAGGCTAAGAATTTGAATTAAATCATATTGATCCTAGCCTTAGCTTTTAGGATGTCTTCCGTTGTGTAGAACTCACTCATCAATTCAGAAAATATAAAAAGAATTTATTTTCAAAACAATCTGAATTGATAAAATGAATCTAACAAGGACTTGTGGATCATATCCACATGATATTAACATTTAATCTCAACATCCAAGAATTCCAATTCATTTTAAAAATAAAATATTTTCATAAAATGACATAGAATTGGAAATTCTTAAGCTTTTCTTAGCACTTAATATGATTCATACCAAACATCTCATTTAGACTTAATATAAAGTCTAAGTCTAGTACTAACTTTTGCATCTCATGCTGTAGTACAATTGAGATAGAAGCCAATGTAACATACTAGCATTTCAATGGAGACTATGATAATATCATAAGCTATCTTCCATAAATGCATCATGTATAGAAAATTATGACAATACTGAATCGTAACATGAATATGTACTTCAGCTCCTTTAAGCGCTATGTCCAAAATTAATTCAAAGTTAATGTGATTCAACTAAAATAGTAGCTAGAGGACAAAATTTATGACAACTTCATATTGAGACTTAGAACAAAAATACCAGGACATTATCATTTTGCATCCATAACCGTATAATATGGAACCCGAAAACCATACTATACTAGGTGCAACGACAACCTAATCCCGCAATTAATATTCCTCGGAAGTGAGGTCATACCAATCACTATGATCAGGCGAGAAATATTCTCATTATTAATGCTATCATGGTAACTCTTACCAAACAAAAATAATTTGCCGCTTTTCCTTTAGCCTCTAAGTAATAATGACATAGCTCCGAAGGGAGGTTAACATTACACTTAGTCTAATGTACACCATTGCCTAGAATCAATGTGAGTCACCAAGTAACTCCACGGAAGCGTGGTCATTCTCAATGTAAAAACACACTTCATACAAAACACATAGTGGAAGCAACAAACATAGATCTATTTCATTCATGATTGATAACATGCACTATGTAAATTTCAGAATTTAAGAACAAGATAGCGTACTTTGGTGTGGTGAAATTCAAAACAAAAGATTATAAGTACTTGAGAATACTTTTAATCTTCACTCCAATTCCACTTTACGCCCAAGAAGTGTGGTCTCTCAATCAGTTTCCAAGGGAGAGTAATCGAGTGGCTTCACTTACACATACACACCATTTCACAATGATGTATATCTTAAAATAAAATTTTGTACTTTTCTCCCTTTATAACTAACTGATTATCTAATTGGGCTGGCCTATTGGGCCTTTCCAATTGGGCTTTAGTGTGTGGCTTGGAGTGTGACCAAAAGGGACCAATAAGACACTAGCTCCAATGGGCCTTGGGCTTTTCTATCAACTCTTGACAAGTCTAAACCACTATATAAATATAATTGCACTATAGGCCTTATTAATAAATTATATCCCAATACTTTATTATACATGCAACCCCTTCATAAAGTATTCGTAGTAATATAAAGTCATGAATGTAGACTGTCACTTTAAAGATTACTACATCTTAATCCTTAAGTACCCGGTTTAATCTTTTAAGTTATTCATCACATGTTTATGAAATCCAATTTCATAAATATACAGTTTAGTAACTCCTTACTAAAGTGGTTAGGCCTAACACTTTGAATAACCAAACCCACTAAACTTATCTTAAGGGAATATTTTATATCTCCGTTAAGAGATTATGAATTCCATCTTGAGAATATATATTCCATTAACACTAAATGTGGCTGCCCAACATACTAAGGTTTTGATCGTGACTTTTGATCTCACTCCTGATACATCAAAGCAATCTACATTTCATGATTAAGTCCATTATCTTCTCTGAATTAAGAGTTCATGCAAATAGAAGTCGTGAGATTTATTATTCATTTGACAGTCGTTTGGAGAATAATAAATCTCACAATGGTCCCGTTGAATATGTCTTAACTCTTAAAATATATCAACATACCAACTAGAAGTCTCCACTTCCATGATCAAGACAAATCATCTTAGTTGATATGTTATAGTCTTCGTAGATGAAATACCCAATTTCATCACCGACCACGAACTATAATTCTGAGTTTATAAAAAACTTGTGATTTATATCTTTTGTGACTTTTCACATAAATTACATACTATATCTCATGGACTATATGATAATGTCCAAATATTCATGTTACCATTATTTTAGATAATAATAAAACAACTTTATTAATCATAACATTAAGTCATACATAATGTCATACATAGCATCATACAATAGGATTTAAGGGCACTAATCCTAACAGGAGCTTCTTGATCTTCATCGTGTGATGAACTGAAGAACTTTGCAACCAACATCCTTCTTAAGTTAGTGATTAAATCGCGTACTGGGATCCACGCATCTATTAGTTAGTCACGTACTGAGAGCCGTGCACTGAAAAGGAGAGATTGTCACTACAAAACAAGTCCAATTGAGTATTGGGGTAAGAGTTCAACTTTAGGTTGGTATAAGGTACTGAATTCCTTTACTTGTAACCACTTGTTGTGACAATAGTGAATTCTCGGGAGTGGCGACCTTAAAATCACCTGGTGGGGGTTTTTGCCATGTTGGTTTTCCCCATTCGAAAACAAATCACCCGTATAAAATTTAATTTCCACTGCATTTAGTTTAATTGGTGATTTGTTTGTGTTGCCACGCATATTGTATGTTAGTCTGATTAATTAATCAACTTGGCCAATTAATTGGTTAATTTATCACAAGGGGTCAATACATTCTTGGCTTATCAAGTGGTATTAGAGCAAGCACACTCTGATTAGGGTTAATCTTTGCTGTGTGATCCATTGACCCCTGTTTGTCATGGATAGAGGACAGTCTCTTATTGTTCCTCCTTTATTTGATGGCACTAACTATGCTTACTGGAAAGTACGCGTGAGAGCTTTCTTGCAGC
Source organism: Quercus glauca (assembly GCA_023736055.1). Lineage (NCBI taxonomy): Eukaryota > Viridiplantae > Streptophyta > Magnoliopsida > Fagales > Fagaceae > Quercus > Quercus glauca. Next base: position 81,591,286 of record CM043318.1, on the reverse strand, counting down.
CTTTAGATAAGAAAGTGTGGCAAGCTGTGGACATAGGCTGGACCAAGCCTACGGAAGTGTCGACCGACTGGGATGATGCTAAGATCATGGTGGCAAACTTCAATAGTAGGGTATTGAATGCCTTATTTAGTACAGTCACAAATGAGGAGTTCAATAAAATATCCTCCACTGAAACTGCAAAGGAAGCATGGACCATCCTCCAGACAACCTATGAGGGAACCCAAGCTGTCAAGGATTCAAGGCTTCAGAGGCTCACTACAAGCTTTCAAGATATTAAGATGGAGGAGGATGAGTCGTTCGATGAGTTCTATGCCAAGCTCAAGGACATAGTGAACTTAGCCTTTAATCTTAGGGAAACCATTCCTAAACTTAAGATTGTGAGAAAGGTGCTTAGATCTTTACCTGAGAGATTTCATGCCAAGATCACCATATTGAGGAATCGAAAGATATTGACAAAATTCCTTTGACAGAGTTAGTTGGCAATCTGCAGACCTATGAGATGGGTTTGACAAAGATTGGGAAATCGAATAAGAGCAAGAGAATGGCATTAAAGGCCAAGAGTAGTGATACTGATGAGTCTTCAGACAATGAAGATTCTAAAATGAATTCCTACATTACAAGGCAATTCAAGAAGTTCATGAAGAATGCCAATGGGAAGGGCTTTGACAAGGACCGTAGGCAATCTAGTTCCTCACAGTTCAAGAGCCAAGATAAAGGGAAGAAGGATGGCGGTCAGTACACTGTTCCTTTAGGACCAAAATGCTTTGGGTGTCAGGGCTTTGGTCACATGAAACAAGAGTGCTCTACGTATCTCAAGACCATTGGGAAGAGCAAGACACTTGCTGCTATGTTGAGTGACACTGAGCCTGAGGATGATTTTGATAATGAGGATGATGGAATCCTAAATACCTTCACTACCACCGTAAATCCTACTGAAAGGATTGTTGAAGATGTGAATGAAGAAGAGGAATTGGTGGAGTCTAAGTTTGAAAAGATGGATGAGCAAGATAACATCCACACAGCCTATGCAAAGTTATACAAGCTCTCCGAAAAGCATAAGAAGTTGTATAGGTTAGCCACCAAGAAGCTTAGTGATGTGGAGCTTAAGCGAGAAGAAATCTCCACTAAGTTTAATAAAACAAATCAGACCATTAGAGCATTGAGATTTGAGAATAATTTTTTGGCCGAGAAGACCAAGAAGCTTAAGGTAGAACTGTTTCAAGTTAGAGCCCAGTTGGAAAGGACTTCAAGTGCAAACCTCAATGAGATGCTCAGTCTACAGAAATCTGCTTCCATCGGTTTAGGGTATGATTTCTCTTCTCCTAATATTGCTACTTTTAGTACTACTATTTTTGTTCCTCTTGCTAATAATACTGAAACTGAGAACAATGATGTTAAAAATGAATTAGCTAGTGAGAACATAGAGAAAGGTAAATCTATCTTAGGAGCACCCCCTAAGCAGGATAAGAAAGAAGTTAAAAACCCTAAGGCTAAGAACGGAAACACTTAAAAGCCTAAGCAGAAGAAGCAGCATCTCTGTCATCACTATGGAGCAGCTGGACATACTCGACCTAATTGCTATAAGTGTTTAGCCACTCAACAGAGCAACATCATGATCGCGTTGGGAAACTAGAATTAGTTTCCATCCTCCTTTACTCCTCTTGGAGATCTTCTCAAAGCCCTCATGTTCCTTTCGTACTTGAACGGTTTAAATTCTTCCCCCTCACCGCCAGATCAAGGGTTTGCTAAACGGAAAGGTTCTTCCAAGGTGTGGAAAGAAAAGGGCTCCAAGTGATTCTGTCATTTTTTTTTCTCTCTCTTTCTTGTTTTTGTTTTTGTATTACTTGTGTGTTTTGCTTTCGTGTCTTGAATTAGTCTAGTTTTATGCATTGCTTTGTTTAACATGTTTTTGTTTGTTTACTTTTCAATTTTGCTTTATTTTGTTTTTCATATAAAAATAAAATAATATTAAAAAATTTTAAAAATCAGAAAAATACAAAAACAATGTGTGTTTGTGTACTTCGGTACTTGTGTACCTTGAATGGCCAATGAAACAAAGTTTTATAAACTCTGTATCTTTTGTATCTTAGATGAGCATCTCTATGCACAACTAAGCAAGTGAGTTTTGTGGCTCGTGTTTGTGATGAGTAAGGTTAAGCAATATCTTGTGCTTAACACTCGTATCACTCTTTTTGACGGGAAGGACTAGAAAATCTTAAGAGAAAGGCATAAATAACCATCTCACCACCGTTGCCTGCAAATCATGAAAAGACATCTGTATGCTTTAGCATAGCAAAAGTGTAATGTCTAAAGCTTAACATCATTGGGTATTTCTTTTCTTTCTCTTATATGCCCATGTATAATATGCTTATTAAAAGAAAAATATGCAAAGAAAATAAAAGCAAAAAGATCAAAATGCTTTATATATGATTGCAAGCGTGTATTCTAGGAGATGTGGGAGTTATAGGATGTACCTCGAAGGTGATAGTCTCCATCAAACAGTTATGATTGTGTGTAAGTTAAAGTGATTTTCTCATATCTCAAATCGTCATAACATGTAGACACTTATGCAATCTTACGATGTTTTTCACACACAACACGCAATATTCTTTGCTACTTTTGATGCATGTGCAGGTACAATGTAATTTGGCCATCACAAGGAATACATGTGTTAATGTATGCTCACTAAAATGTCTTAACTTGTTTTTGAAATATAAAATTAGTTAGACTTGTTTTGTGTGTGTGTGTGTTTTGGGATCTATGTGCTAAACATTTTTCTTGATTGGGAGATGATTTTGAGAGCTTAAAATGTTGTTTGGATCCTTGGTTGAGTAGCATGTTTGATTGCGTTCATATCTATGTTTTTCTCTTCTTTGAAAAACTGTTTTTAAGCAATCTCGATAGCTCTCGACAGATAAGCTATCTATCGAGACCCTTCAACTGCTTTTTATCGATTCTTGATAACTCTCGATAGCTAGTTCGATCCATCGAGAAACTTTATGTCCTCTCGATAGCTACCTTGATCCATCGAGCTACTTTGCCGAGGAAACCTCTCGTTAGATCCTCGATAGCAAGCTCGATAGCTAAAACACGTCTTTTAAATCTGATAGCCTCAATCGATCGAGGTTTATAAAGATTCCATATATAGGAACCTCGCAATTTCAGACTCACTTTTCTCTACCTCTCTCGATTGCTTTAGCCTCTTCACCTCCCAAAACACCTCTCACTCACTTTAATTCTTCCCCACTCATTTTTCGGCCTCAAGAGAGATTTCTTCCTTTGGTATGATCTCTTTTCTATCATTCTATCATGCATTTCATATTTTTTGACCTAACTTTTGGGATTTTTGGAAAGTTTTGAGATTTTTCAAAATCAATGAAGTTTTTGCTCGATTTTTGGGATGGGTTTAGTCAAAATGTTGTTTGAAACTTTATGCATTGTGTCACATGTGCATTATAACAATGTTTCATGCATTTTAGATGTGTGTTTACTTTGTTGCTATGTTATATGCTAGTAGGTTTGGATTGGGCTGAGCCCATGATGTATTTAAATTTGCATGTCATATGTTCATGCATTTTCATGCATACGTACCTTACTATTTTTATCTTTTGATATTAAAATTGTTTGGTGCTTTTCTAATTGTTTCTCTCTCCTTCTCTCTCTCTTTCTTACGTTAGTTGCATCATGGCACCTAAATGTAAATCTACTCCGTCCTAGAACCCTTTTCGTTTCGGGGCTTCTACTTCTTCTTCTCCCTCTGGCCCCACTCCATCTCACGTACGGTTCCGTGATGAGAAGGCCAACTTGGAATTCTCGAAGAACTTTTCACAACAAGGCATTCATTCGAAACACCGAGTCGTTCTGTCAGATTTTTCTAACACTGACCTACCCACTCTCATCTATAGTAGGGGTTGGGAGTCACTATGTGGTGTCCCAGTCACGTGCCCTTCCGTGATCATACAGGAGTTCTACTCCAATATGCACAGATTTGATTATTCTATACCCTAGTTTGTCACTCACGTTCGGGGTATACACATGGTAGTTACTCCGGATATTGTATCCGAGGTACTACACGTTCCTAGGGTAGCGCATCCTAACTACCCTAATTGTGATCGTCTTAAGATTGTGTCTAAAGACGAACTCGCGTCTTTATTTTGTGAGACACCATCTTCTTGGGGTGAGCATCAAAACACCCCTTGCTCGGCCTTTGCAAAAGGTCCGAGATTCATTAATATGGTGATGAAATTTATTCTTCATCCTTTGTCTCACTATAACACTATCATAAAGCCTTGTGCTGGCTTTTTGTTATCCCTCATTGAGGATCCTTCTATTGACTTCCCTTCTTACTTTGTACTCTCCCTTATAGATGTCTATAAGGATACGACTACCCGTGATAAGCTCATTTTTCCTTCGGCTATCATGCGACTCCTTCGCCACTTTTCTGTCTCCTATCCCGTATCTCCCCACTTCACATTCATGTATGCCATTGATGCAGCTACCGTTTGACGGAGCGCAGCACAGCTTCTACTGAGGCAGCCCCAGACAGCGACGGCAACTCCTCCAACTTCTATCGCTCCATCCACCTCCGCTCCTTCGTCTTTAGCGAGTAGAGTGACACTTGAGGCCGTCATGGCACAGCTTGTGTGCATGGATGCTTTCCTTGACACTCTCAGTGATAAGTTGTGTTAGGTGAACACCAGTGTTGGTCGTATCGCGCGACGACAGGCTGTCATGGGTGGTTTCTCTGTGGCTTCCTCTTCTTCTCCCAAGGCATCTGAGGATGAGAATGACGATGGCTCCAGCACTGATGATGCTGATGAGGATGATGATGATGGCTCGCCTAGTGATGATGAGATGTCTACTTGATATACTTGCCCTTTGTCACTCGTGACAAAAAGGGGGAGTAGTTTTGAGATGAGAGTAGTCATACTCATAGGGGGAGGGCTAGTATAGGAGATAAGGGGAGTGTTTTTGAGGGATGTAGTGAGTATATTTGTATCTTTTCTTTTCTTTCTATTTTAGATACATTATCTCTTGTACATTGGTCTTGTGACCATTTGACATACATTGTACTTATATTTGGTTTATATATATATATTGATGTATATTATTCATCTATCTTTCCATGTGTTGTTTCTTTTTTCTCTTTATACATATTTTTCTTATTTGTTGTATGCAATCTATTATTTCTGTTTCACACTAAGATACCGTGATAAGTTTTGTTTAAAGTGTTTCAGAAATACAGGTCGTCAAAGTCTACTTGCCATAAACTCTCTTTTTACAAAGTTTTTCAAGAATTTGTGTTAGGATAGATTTTATTGTATTCAACAAGTGAGTATGAGTTAAGTGATTTATGACTTCTCTCATATGTTAATCTGATTAATTAATCAACTTGGCTAATTAATTGGTTAATTTATTACAAGGGATTAATACATTTTTGGCTTGTCGCAATTGTTGTTGATGTTGATACTTTCTCAAAAAAATCACATTGAAGCTATTGTCAACAAAGGGAAGGAGGAAGCATGGACGTTCACCGGTTTTTATGGGGAACCTATGACCCACAAGAGGTTTGAGTCGTGGAATTTACTTTACCAACTCATCAACTGGATGTCTCTCCCTTGGATCTGTACTGGGGATTTCAACGAATTACTTAAAAGTTCTAAAAAATTGAGAGGTAGTACGAGAGGACAATCTCAAATGTAGTAATTAGAGATGTCATTGATGAATGTGGATTCTTGGATCTGGGTTTTATAGGCCCTTAGTTTACTTGGAAAATGCACTTTGCAGATGGTCATTCTGTATAGGAAAGATTGGATTAGGCATTTGCTAATAATGATTGGTTTCTCAGATTCACTAGAACTAGGGAGCATCATCTCAATGCTAGCTCTTCTAATCATTGTCCACTTTGGATAATACCAAATGGGTTAGACCATCCCTGTATTTCTAAACCATTTAGATTTGAGGAGACGTGGCTCTCCGACAAGGACTGTACAAAGACTGTGAAAGCTGTTTGGTTGTCGCTTGACTGTCTTAATCCTTCTAAGCGAGCTGTCCAGCTAAAGATTGAGAAATGTAGTAAGGAATTAAGCAGGTGGAGCTGAAAAAAAGCTTGCTAAGGCCGCGAAGGAAGCTCAATGCCCTTGTATTAATTTTTGGGTTCGAGAATTAAAGATTAAACTTACTAACCTTCTGGATAAGGACACGCAGATGTGGTCTCAACGTTCCAAATCCTTATGGGCTACCCATGGAGATTAAAATTCTATGTATTTCCAAAGCCGAGCAACTCAAAGACACCATAAGAATACCATCTCCAAAATCTATGATTCATCAGGCCAATGGTGCTTGAATTTCGTAGATGTGGTAGCAGTTGTCCTAAACTATTATTTAAAATAGCATTTAACCCGCATAATGCACGGGATTATTTTAGGAATTAAAATACTTTGCATTCAGCATAAACTTAGTTTTCTCACTTCCACTACATACATTAAAACTTAAATAATGTAGTATGTGCATACATATAGTGTCCAATATTCCCAAAAAATGTTAAAACATTAATGCCCATTTGGTGTGTGTATTTAAACAACAGTTTTCAATTTTTTTGAAAATACGTATAGGTGAAAAAGTGTATGAAAATGCGTGTAATGTTATTTAAAAACTAAAAACATGTGTTTAAAATTATGTACTAAACAGCGCCTTAGTATCTTCAAATCACTTCATGTGTGTCATTCCCTTCTCAAAGGGGCCACTTGGAGGAACACATGAAATGAGTTCGAACATAGGGAATTCTCCATAATGCTCCTAATTCAATATCTTCAAAAACATTTAATATTTCCTGTCAAAGAATATTTTCGTTTTTATGAGCTTCCACACCTAAAGGAAAATATCTTTTATCTAAAAAAAGGAATTTCTCTTTAAGAAAATAAAACTTAACTTACATTTGAGCATCATGTCAAGCTTTTGCAATGCAAGAAGATTGACATAAAAATCTAAACTTGGTGCATATTTACAATGAGTTATTTGCCTGTAAGCCTCCTTTAACAACCATCTATTCTAATTCTCAAAAAAAAAAAAAAAAACATACCATGAGATAACTTTCAAAAATATTATCTATTTAAATAACATATAAAGTGAAGAAATTGCACCCTAGAACTACATGCATATTTAGTGGAGGACCACAATCAACTGTTATTATGATCCTTCATAAATTTTGAAAAATTGCTCAAAGAAAGCTTCTAAATAAACCACTCTATAGGCAATATTTATCACAAAGATAGACACCTTCTAAATGTGTACATTCTACAAATTTCAAAAGTATGCATTCAATAGGTATTGTGCCATTAGAACTAAAATCAAATGTCATATCAAAGAACTTTAGCTTCATCTTGAAGCCATAAACCAAGCATAATTTAAGATATAGAAATTACAAAGTAACTTTTTTGTAAATTAATCCAAGGATTTATATACAAATATTTTTCTACATGAGATACTCTATCCCTATACTTAGCTTAAATTTAGAAATATCCTTTCCCCGACTCATTGTAGGTAATTTGTAAAAAAGGGAAAAGTGAGTTATTTAACCAAATAAATTTAAGTGTCATATTGTATAGCCATTGCCCTCGGCCTCATCAATAATAGATAGTTAACCAAAACCAACCTAGCCCAAATACCCAAAATGGCATAAGTTTCATGAAAATGGCAATGACTCATTATAACATTTATCCTCAACTCCAAAAATTGCAAATGACTTCAATAAAACAAAAAGGAAGCACCAATTCACTTGAAGTTAAATAAGGACAGCACTAAGAGCTAAAAAAAATCAAAGAACATGTTGGACTTAGGAAGCACTAATTGGATATGCTGCTTGTGATTCTCTTTCAATATTTTATAGAGCATTAAGCTTCACTGCAGGAGATTTTTATCTGTACAGAAACAAAGGAAGACAGATTAAATGAGAATTAAAAATAAAATTGGAGGCCTTTCATTAAACATCTAGCAAATATAGTAATTTGTTCTTATTGACATAATCCTTATGGAAAAATAAACAAAAGATACGGTTTATAGAGCCTAAGTATTATTTGCCAACTCAAATCCTATAGTCTAGGCCTAATGTGTCCATAACAAAATGATCAAACATTTAGATGCTAACCAATCAAATGTCTTCACCTAAGCACATCCCATTTTCTGATAATTTGGTTCAATTGGTCTACATGTTAAAGGTCTTCATAAACTAAGGTAAAAATAAGAAAATCAAGTAGATCAATGGTATAATGAAATGAAAAAAAGTAAGATATTTCAATGTTGGTTGAGCTAGAAATGATTCAACATATTTAATAAATATTTAGCAAAGGTATACCTGTAAAACATATTTAACAAACTTTTAATACCAAGAAGCAGACACATTCTCTTACAAAGAAATTATAAGTTAATACAGATTATGGGCTCACCTTCAAATAACAGGGAAACCGTATAATTTGTTGCTGCCCACGTAATATAGACACCATTCTAAGTTAACCAACTAATGAACCACAATGAATAAAAGAATGAGAACATAGAATATTTGAGAATCAATAAAATTTAAAAGAAAATATTTGATTACAGATTTTTGAAGTAGAAAATGAGAGGAAAATAAATATAAAAAAGTTGGAGATGGGTACTACACTGCATATTTAAATTTTCAAAAAGAAAAGAAAAATGAGAACAAATAACTTACGAACCAAAAAAAATACCATTTTATTAAATCATATCATTCACTAATCAGTAATATGTTGCATCAATACAATTTTCCATCGGAGAAAGAATAGAACCCATCGGAGGCGTTGTTTGTGGGCAGAGGGGACTTTTTTCGTTCTTGACGCTGAAGTCGGTATCATCTTCCTTCTTCTGCTTCTTGCTCTGGAAAAATCAAAATGGCGAATGAGCCTTAGTGAGAGAAACAGAGAGGCGTTCTCTTCTTTCTCCGTGTCCCAGGATCGCCTCTCTCTTTTTCTGTTTCTTTCACCGTGTCTTCATCGCCTCTCTCTTTTTCTATTTCTTTCTCCGTGTCTTCATCGCCTCTCTCTCTCTCTTTTTCCTCTCTCCTCTGTACCGTAAGCATTTTTTTTTCACCTTCCCTTTCTCTGCGTAGCTAGGTTTTTTTAGTTGCAAGCCTTTTATTTATTTTACTTTAGCCCTTTTTTTTTTTTTTTTTTTTTTTTTTTTTTTTTTTTTTTTTAAGATATACCTATTAAACCGTGTAAAGGTTGCCAAACAATATAACTTATCGCTTTTTAATTGTAAAGGTGGCAGAATTTTAACATTGGGAAACAATATAATATATCACTTTTTAACTTACTAGACTCATCACATGTGCTTCACGTGTGCGATGAGGCTTTTTATTTTTTAAGTATCATAGTTTTTCACTCGTTCCAATTTAAAGTTTGCACATTTTCTCATTAATATTATGTATTTATTTAGAATTTATAAATAGATAAAGTAAACTGAAAATCAACATGAGAGTTGCTCTATTTTTTAGGCAATATTTTAGTGGGAGTTAGAGTAGTATTTTTATTAGATTGTCCTTTAGTTTTGTCTTTACTTAAACATAGGAATGTAGGGGCATTTTTTAACCCAAAAAATGAGGACCCCAAATAGAGGAACCCCCTTAAATAGTAGTATAGATACATGTTTGAATTTTAGATGAGCTTCTATACTACTATTTAAGGGGCTTCTCCTGTTTGAATTTCTCAATTTTTATGCCCAAAATACCCTCAAATTCATCTTTTTCTAAGACTTAAATTTAAGGTTTAGACATGTAAAATTAGTAATTTAAAAACTCCTAATTTTTAGCTAAAAATTTTTTTTTTTCTCTCACTTCTCCATTTCTCTCTCACGTTAGTTTTCCACTTTTATTTTGGGATAACTTTCTACTTCTTATTTTGATTGAACGTTTTCAACTTTTTTTAATTAACAAAATCATTTTTCCCCTTTTTTTAACCGATTAGATTTACCATGCTTCACTCCTAAAAAATTGCTTTTAATTTGCCAACCATGTTTTCCACTTATACAATTACTAAACTCATTTTTTCCCCTTTTTACAACAAATTGTAAACCAAATTCATTGTAAAATAAATTTTTCATCAGTTCCTTTTCAATTTCTTCGTAGTTCAAGCTTTCTCCGCTAGCCACTATTGATCAGTTATTATGCAACTATATCGCAAAATAACTGCACTTTCTTCTCATCTCTTTTTTTATCCTGTATCTATATATATTTTGTTTTTAGGTGGAGAGAAGAAGAGGCTGCCAAAAAGAGATTTGGCCAGTAAGGAGAGAAAGCAGATCTTGGCCATTCTTCTTTTATATTGCCACTCTAGAGTCTAGATCTAGAGCCATTTCGAATCCACTCATCTACTTGACTTTGATAATTCGTAATGTCCTCCCACCAAACAACCTCTTCTTTTTTTCTTTTTTCTTTTTTTAGTCTCTTTAATGTCTATTTTCTTTTAACTTTGCGGTACTGGTTCTTTTTTTAAAATATTTTCTCTAATTGTTTCACTTTGGTGCGAATTCTTTTTCAAAGTGTGGAAATGATATATATTTTTATCCCTTTTTTTTGTGGTTATCGGTTTGAAATTTTTGACTAATTAGTTGATATTGTATATTATAGATGATGAAGGCATTCCCTAATTATTTTAAGTGGTGCTCTCTCTTCCTCCTATTCTTTTTCTTCTTCACGTTTGATTGTTCTTCATTTTTTTCTTTTATATTTCTGCATTTCATAATTTGGGGAATGTGGTGAGTTGAGTCCGTTGCTTTTGTGGTTAAATACATGTTCTAGGTGTTTGTAAAAAAATATTTGGTCTGCAAACGTCTAAAATTTTTCTTATTATTTCTCAGGTGAGTGACCCATTTTTAAAATGAAGCCAATGTTGTCTCCAAAGATGTTGAGCCCGGGCAGTATTGTAGTTGATCATCAACGGCATAGTTGTTAGCATTAATAGTGATGAGAGAGATGGAAGGGAGTCAGTGATGAGCTATAGTCATTGGAGTAGATAATTCTTAGTTTTTAAAATTTATGTTAACTTTTCAATTTAAATTTGTACTACTATGAGCATTCGGTTTAGTTCTCAGAGTTACTATTACTCCATTTGGAATTTGGAAGTTTGATCGATTATTTAATTTTGCTATGAAATTCAAGGCATATATATATATATATATTTTTTTTTTTTTGGTTGCACCTTCTGTTTAGCTATGGTTGTTGATCTATTATTTGCATATAGAGAAGATGATTTTTTTCAACTACACAGATAGAGATTAGGATTTGAAATCAAAATGTGTCACAAAAATTCACCACTGTTTAGAATATTATAATAATAAAAAATCAAAATATAAGTGAGTAATATTACTTTTAAATATTAAGAAAAAAATAAAAATTAAGTTAATCACCCTAATTTTACTACGTCTAAGTTAATTGCCCAAATATTTACCTTAAATTAACAAAAAGAAAAAAAAAACCATATTATTGGACAAATGCATAAACCTCAAATTAAGATGAATGGAAAATGATGACAATAAGTTTTTTTAAAAAATAAAGGAGTAATATACTAGCCTCATTACACGCACTTTGCGTGTACGATGAGGCTCTTTTTTTTTTTTTTTTGCACCAATATATATATATATATATATATATATATATGATACTAAACCAAAATAAGAAAAGCATCATCGCATGCGCGAAGCGCGTGTGATGAGGCTAGTTCTCTTTTAAACATTTTGGTTGTAAAATAGAAATTGCCCTGCAAGCTTTAGTTTGGTGTGATTCATTGTGGTTCCTAGGAATAGTAGATTTGCTATTTGAAATTGTCATGTAAGTTTTAAAATTTTTAGGGGATATTGGACACTATATGCTCAAATATACTACATTATTAAAGCAAAGTTCATTAATATGTAAAACGATCATATTGTGCGAGTTAAACACTAGTACTATATATAAAAGCAAAAGCCTTTCCTGCAGTGTTAGGAGGTGTTGCCACATTAGGAAAAACTAGCCTCACAACACGCGCTTCGCGCGTGCGATGAGGCTTTTCTTATTTTGGTTTAGTATCATATATTTTTTTTTGGTTAAAAAAAAAAGAGCCTCATCGTACACGCAAAGTGCATGTAATGAGGCTAGTATATTACTCCTTTATTTTTTTAAAAAACTTATTGTCATCATTTTCCATTCATCTCAATTTGAGGTTTATGCATTTGTCCAATAATATGGTTTTTTTTTTTTTTTTTGGTTAATTGAAGGTAAATATTTGGGCAATTAACTTAGACGTAGTAAAATTAGGGTGATTAACTTAATTTTTATTTTTGTCTTAATATTTAAAAGTAATATTACTCACTTATATTTTGATTTTTTATTGTTATAATATTCTAAAATAGTTGTGAATTTTTGTGACACATTTTGATTTCAAATCCTAATCTCTATTTGTGTAGTTCAAAAAAATCATCTTCTCTACATGCAAATAATAGATCAACAACCATAGCTAAACAGAAGGTGCAACCAAAAAAAAAACATATATATATATATATATATATGCCTTGAATTTCATAGCAAAATTAAATAATCAATCAAACTTCCAAATTCCAAATGGAGTAATAGTAACTCTGAGAACTAGACCGAATGCTCATAGTAGTACAAATTTAAATTGAAAAATTAACATAAATTTTAAAAACTAAGAATTATCTACTCCAATGACTACAGCTTATCACTGACTCCCTTCCATCTCTCTCATCGCTATTAATGTTAACAACTATGCCGTCGATGATCAGCTACAACACTGCCCGGGCTCAACATCTTTGGAGACAACATTGGCTTCATTTTAAAAATGGGTCACTCACCTGAGAAATAATAAGAAAAATTTTAGACGTTTGCAAACCAAATAGTTTTTTACAAACACCTAGAACATGTATTTAACCACAAAAGCAACAGACTCAACTCACCATATTCCCCAAATTATGAAATGCAGAAATATAAAAGAAAAAAAATGAAGAACAATCAAACGTGAAGAAGAAAAAGAATAGGAGGAAGAGAGAGTTCAAGGTTTGAAAAATACTTCCATGTATTGAATTAAGAGCCACACTCGGTGGCGGAGAGGTGCATCTTCATGTCATCGAGGTTTTCACACTGGCACAAGTTGTTGTAATCAGAGGCGGTGAGAAGCCCAGCTCTGTGTCCCCTCACGATCGCTTCTAAGTACCCTCCATCTACGTTGAACGTTAAGGCTTCGAATCCGTACATTTTCTCTTTTTCTTCTTCTTCTTCTTCTTTCTTGGCAATCGATCAGAGAGAAAGAGATCTGAACGAGAGAAATGCGAAGTTTCTCTGAATGAGGGGATTGTGTTTTTGTTTGGTTTTGGATTTTTGCTATATTCAGAATATCAGATCACATTCAGGTCAAGCTTGTCCTTCTTCTTCCCATCGATCATCCAATCGTTTCCAACTTCGATTCCGTCTTGTATTTCTCTCAAGGTTTGGAAATTGTTTCCTTCGAAGCCGCTAGAAATGGACTCGGGTGAGCTCTCTTTTAATGTTTTTGTTAAAGATATTAATGAGCGTTTGGTTTCCGAGAAAGTTAGGGAAACAGAAATAAGAAAATTAGAGTCTAATTTTGCCTGAGAGCTGGGTTTTTTTTTTTTTTTTTTTTTTTTTTTTTTTTAATTTTATATGGAAAGGACTGGGTTGAATTTGGGGTATATTGTTTTTGGGTTAAATGGGCTTCAATGAGTTTTCAGTTAAAACCCAATAATCATTGGGTCTAATTGGGTTGATGCCCATTTAACCCAACTAATAATTGGGTGGGTTTGGGTTCAATTAGAGTGGGCGGGTTTGGGTGGGCAAATGGGTTTGGGCTTATTTTGCCACCCCTAATATAAACTAACCCAAATCCCTAATACACCTAAAGGTGCTTTCATAATAGCATATTAGACAAAGCTTATTCTCTAACTCTATTGCTAGACAAAACTTTGTCTTGTAATTAACTCTTACGCACACAACAACAGGCTACACCACAACTCTATTTATAAGGCCTATTGCTCCTCGTTATTCTTCAAGCTCCTCCTTATTATTCTTCTAGCTAATATAGAATTCCAAAACCAACTTAAAAACCTCCAAACTTATTCTTTCATGGGCTGGACTTAACAACTTCGTAAAATCTATCTTGTGCATGTGCCTCTAACTAATTTTCCCTCCAACTTGTCACATTTGAATATAGCTACAATAATCACATGGGTCATATTAAATACAACCCTGAAGCTTGGCTGGCCATGTGCCATGTCACTCCCTCGTGTCATGTCAACATCTTCCGTGTATTGCATTAGACTCTTGCATCAGTCTTATACTCTACATGAAATGCATTAGTATCACAATGCATGACATGCTAGAATTTCACTTCCTAAAATACTACATAACAGCAGCTTGCATGGATTTAGTTTCACAGTCTTATGAGAATAAATTCAGTCCGGATGTGGCGTAAAAGGCCACTATTACGCCCTCCAATAATAATGTGACATGTCATATTTTTGCAAATAAAAAACTAAGCTCTTCCACACTAAATCAAATTCTCTTCAATACAGAAAACCAAATCCACACTTCTTCCCTAAATAAAGATGCTGTCGAGAATCTCCAGTTACGGTCGTCGGAGGTGGAGTACAATTAGCGGTGGAGGAAGCAATGAGAAACCCAAAAAAAGAACTACACAAGAAAGCAAGCAATGAGAGGTGAAAGAATGAAATAAAGCACAGATTTTGAGAAGTGGGTTTGGATTATAAGGGAACATACAGTCTGGAAATCGCGAGGAGCAACGCTAGGAAGGTAGGAGTGAGATAGAGAGACGAAGAGGAGAAAAAAAAAGAGAATTGTGGTCACTGTAAGGCCACACAGTGTACGCATTTTCTTCTTCTTCTGTTTGTGCTCAGAGCCACGGGGAGAGAGAGATGGGGTTTGAGGTTTCTTAGAGAGAGAGAGAGAGAGAGAGAGAGGCGATGGGGTTTGAGGTTTGAGGTGGAGGACCACAAAGGAGCCTTCGGGGGTGCCGCCGACAACCCTCCAAACCCAAGGTGGACGCTGCCTAAGACAATATCGATCTCTCAATCCGTAAGAACAGAAGCCATCAATCTTTCTGTGGTGGAATTTCACCACCAATTACATGAAAAAAAGTTGGAAAGAACGAAACCCACAAAACCAAATCTAAAAAAAGCTACTCCAGCAGTAAGATTTTTAAAAAATCTTTGATTTTTGAGTTGGGTTTTAATCTGGGTTGGCAACTCAAGGAGTGGTTGTTGAAGTGAGCTTATATGGGTTGGTGTTATGGTGCCATTTGGTTGTTGAAGTGGGCTCATGTGAATCAGAGAGAAAGGGAGCTAGTGAAAGAGAGAAGGAGTTTCTAAGCTATTAACAGTGGTTGCGGGTGGCAGGAGTCGTGGAACTTGGCTGGCAATTGGAGATGAGGGAGCTTGAGAAGATCGGCTATGGGGTTGGTTTGATTAGAGAGAGAGCTGAAGCAGATGGTTGTTGCCTTGTTGGTGAGCCTTGCAAAAATATAACGTGGCACATTATTATTGGAGGGCGTAAAAGTGGCTTTTTACGCCACATCCGGACTGAATTTATTCTCCAGTCTTATTCCTATCTAGCCAAAAACAATAAATAAAGATTTGGGAAGGGAAGGAACTCTTTTGAATTCCATACAAAGGAAATGGAAAACATGAAAGCCCGCCCTATAAAACAGTAAATAAACATGTTTGCAAACACATTGTTTTTGAAAGTATGCTAAAGAAGCAATGACAATAAAACAACAAAAAACACCTCTGTCAGAATCCAAGCTTGGTATAGGGCCAGTGCCTGCGCTTTGCATTGTACTTGAAACAAAAAAACAAACATAACCAATAGGAACAGTAAGAGTTAAACAGAGAATCAGAGACGAAGAAGCGGGAAATAGAGAGCACCTGATGGCATTGTCAGTCCTCATGCGAATCCAGTGAGGGATAGGCCTATTCTGCCTCATCTTCTTAGCCAGCTTCTTCTTAATCATGAATGTCTTGTGGGACGGCTAAGCATACAATAACAATAATAATAATAATTACTACACAATAATCATTCAGACCCATATCATAAAAGTTACTCAAAATCAAACAGCATTTAACAGTTGCAACTTGGTATTTCTGAAACCTATTTTTGTTCCTCTGCCCCAGATAAAGTATTTTGTTGTAGCATCTTCTTCTGTTTCCTAACTTCAGGTTTGAACTTACATTGCAGGTTGCTACTAACACTTTAGAACGTGTTGCAACACTTACACATGCTGTTGGAAATGGACCCCTTAGCCCATTTGGATGGAGGGGAAAGTGGAGTCGAATCCACTTCCCATGTTCTCCAAATATGTGAATCATGAGTGGATTTAATCTTAGCACCTCCTACATTCAACCTATACATGGTTTGGATGCCCCTTCCACTCAAATTCACACTATTGTCACCCACTCTACTAATTGAGTCTGCAAAAAAGCTTAACTACAATGGGGACAATCTCCCTGGCATTTATGAACTCTAATGATCCTTTTACTGGTAAAAACTCTACCACAAGCACATCTATATTGATGGGTAAAATGTACTCTTTAATAAAATCTATAGAGACCAATTTTAGACCATTTGCCACAACATCAAAAGTAGACTCATTTACATTGTAATTCCCAAAGTAGAATGGATAGAAATGGAACCTAACGAAATAATTCCCTTGAATTCCTTCAAATGTGTAATTCAAACTCTCTGTGAAAAACCATAATGAATAATATTCTAAAGTATTTACTTGAACACCAAAAGAAAATTATAGTTGTATGGCTTATTGTAATTTTTTAAAGTATGTGATTGTAATTAACTTCTATGATAGGAAAGCTGCTTGATTAGCATACCTCGCAACTCTATGACATAATATTGTTTTATGATGTGTAGAAATCCGCAAGTACCACAAATAGTACCAAACTCCTAACAAAAGGCTCACATTCCCAAGACTTGCCAATAAACATATGAATAATATGCGTTTTGGAAAAATCTTGATGGAATTTTGGAGGGTTAAATTATGATGGAATATCTTGATGGAATTTTGGAGGGTTAAATTATTATGGAATATGGACTGTATGATTTATTATTTTTGTATGTAGTTTGAATAAGTTGTTAGAAAGACTAACAATATGTTTCTTAAGTATAAAATTTTTTTAGTTTTGTAAGTAAACCGTTTTTAACATTTGGAAGAATGGTTAGTACTTAGTACCACCACTATCATATAATTCCCCTTTGATCCAACATTTTTTTTTTTTATTTAAATTCTTCATGCTTATTTTAAAAGTTTTTGATAATTCAAGAAGGGGGCATTTGAACCTAACTAAATATAGCTATAATCATTTCTATTATGCTTCGAAGTATTGATGATGTCTCACCTATAATTTCCCAAGAAAAATATTAGCACACAAATAAATAAAAACTAGTCGCTAACCCGTGCGATGCACGGGATAGTTAAATAAAAGGATATATGAAAGCAAATAAAAAAGACAAAACCTACGTTTTTTTTTTTTTTTTTTAGTTGAGTCTCTCTCCTTCTTATTTTTTTAATTTTAAAGTGAAGTTAAGTTTAGGGTTTTGAGATGGTAATTGCTAGGGTTTTAAGGAGAGAAGAGAGAGTCCTACCAGGAGTCTAAATAATATAAACAATTCAAAACATGAAACATTATCAAATTTATAACACCTAATTCCATTATCTTTTACGTTGAATCTAAACAAATAATTAATTGAAATTAATCCAAACAAATAATTAATTAACCAAAAATCAAAGCTTTAATAAAAAAAAAATCACATGAACCCAAATAAAAATTCTCAATAAAGTAAGAACATATAAAAATTTACCACACTTTGGGCTGGAAGACATATGTTGCAGTTTTGATTTTTCTCCAAAAAATAGAGATGCTTCATCTGCCATATGCAATATAAAATAATTATTAGAATTTCAACTCAAAAACCAAACCCATAAAAACACTATCAAAATATAGAGATTAACCCAAATACTTATAAGAAAATCAATTCTAAACATAATAAAACAATAAAATAGAATGAAAATTTCAGGCACATATAAAAGCAAATAAAAAAAGACAAAACCTACGTTTTTTTTTTTTTTTTTTTTTTTTTACGTGAGTCTCTCTCCTTCTTATTTTTTTAATCTTAAAGTGAAGTTGAGTTTAGGGTTTTGAGATGGTAATTGCTAGGGTTTTAAGAAGAGAAGAGATTTTGGTATTTTTATGCAAAAAACGTTATTTTAGGTCTAGGTGATTTATTTCCTTTTTTTTAGGCTCTTTTAATATTTTTTTAGGTCAAATTTGGTTCCTATTATGTTTAGGTATTAAGTAGGGCTTATTTTAGAATATATTTTCTTGTCCATCAAGTTTTATGGAGCCCTTAAATAGGCCTCCAAGTTTGTATACGTTTTTCAATATTATTGTTATAAGATATAAAATCTAAAATAAAAAGAATCAAAAATAAAAATAAAAAGAAAATAGTGATGATGTGGAAAATTGTGAGAAATTCAAAAGCTTCGGTTTTATATATATATATATATATAGATATATAGATTATAATAATAATAATAATAATAATAATAATAATAATAATAATAATAAATATAGATGATGATTTTTGTGATAAGTTGACGTAGGATAGAATTTACAATTTAATTTTTGTAATTATTTAATTTTGGTATTTTTTTGCAAAAAACGTTATTTTAGGTCTAGGTGATTTATTTCCTTATTTTTAGGTTCTTTTAATGTTTTTTTAGGTCAAATTTGGTTCCTATTATGGTTAGGTATTAATTAGGGCTTATTTTAGAATATATTTTAGGTATTAAAAAGAATCTAAAATAAAAAGAAAAAGAAAATAGTGATGATGTGGAAAATTGTGAGAGCTTTAAAGGCTTCGGTTTTATATATATATATAGATTAAAGTGGGTGCATTTCATGAATTTTCCCATCCATTACAGTGATGATTCCAATATTCATAAAGCTCATACTAATCAAATAACCTGTAGCTAAGCAAACTGCCTATTTGGCTAATCTCACTTCATGTATTGACAACCACAAATATCCTACACTAATTCAAGCAAGTCTAAAATAAAAACCATACAAATTTTGAAAGGAATAAATCTAATATTAAGTAAATCAATTTCAAGTAATATCAATTAGTCAATAAATTTCTTCATATGAGATTCAGGAAGCATGAAGTAATTCTACTTAAAAAAAAAAAAAAAGAATACCCATTAAAGCATATTGTAGGAACAGAGTTTAAATTGGTAAGCATTATGTTGTAGTGCAACTCATATCCTAACAGCCCACTTAACCAAACTTTAAATCAAATAAAAATTAAATCAAGCCCCAAAGAAAGTAATGGAGAAACAAAGACATAAAAAAAAACTATAGATTCAAAAAAGAAAATAGACATTAGAAGCTGCCTTCTTTTTAGTACAAAAGGCCATTTAGACTCAGAAGGAGATAAAAGTAAATATTTGATTATAGAATTTTGGAACAAAAAGTTGAGGAAAATAAATGTAAAGAAGTTGGACCCCAATTGCATATTTAAATTTTTAAAAATAAAATAGAAATGAGACCAAATAAGTTAGGAACCAAAAAATAGAATCAAGTTAGTTACACGCATACTAAAGTTTATAACAATGAAAGAACTGTCAAATGTATACTACGATTAGAGTCTCTAAATATAATAATAATAAAAAAAATAGATGAAGAAGCAGGTTAAAAAACCAAACAGATATGAAGAATGCAATTGTAGGAAAATGCTTCCTTCACATAAACCATGCATGTCACTCAAAGAATCTGTCTCATAAATATGGTCATTAGCGAACTCTTCATGGAAAACAAAAAATAACCTTGAGCAAATATTCAAAATTCCATAGTTTCACTCCTCGTTACAAATAACAGAACAGGAAAGAGAAAAACAGAAGCCCAAAAATTATAATGAAATTATTAATTTTAAAAGATAACCAACCATTAAAAAAATTTAGGTAGGATTCAAAATTCTAGAAACTGTATTTCAAAAAGTTACTATTATGAAACCTATAGTTGGTACAATCCTCCATGGATCTCAATCAAAAAATACACTTGAGCAGTTCATTGGGTTGCAAAGCTAAATTTTCAATAAAAACTCAAGAACTAACACCAAAGGGTAGGTGCACGCACATATGATAAATTTTGTTAATTATAAAAATCAACAGCTACTGTACATGAAACACTTTATGCTAAGGACCACAAACTAAATATACAAAACTGGCTTGAAATTGGAATTAGCAATTATACAGCCCTCACTATTACAAACTAAAATGTCTCAAAAACCAACAAACACAAACAAAAATAAGTGAAATTGATTAGAAAGCATAGTGAACAAAAATTTGAGGAGATTTCCAACCTTCTATAAGATTGCTAGACATAGGGTAAAAAAAATTAAAGCCAAAAAAGAGGATAAAAATATATATCAATAGAGAAATAATAATGAAATTAAATATCAAAAAGGAAAACAACAAAGGTGATTGTATTCTCCAAACATTTAGATTTTAAACCATCCATGTCACAAATATGACTATTAAAATCAAGGGTTGTTTCCATTTGGAAGGTAATTAACAGTTCAATTTTTGTTTTCTTTTTTTTTTTTTTTTTTTTTTCTTTTGAGAACGATTCAACAAAACATAAATCTGTACAAAGAATAAATTAATTCAAATTTTAGGGGGAAACCAAAAAAAGTACAAACCGAAACAGAAATCTGTCAAACAAAAGCTAAATTTAATCAATACAACAATCAAACAAAACAGAACTCAAGAAATTGTAAAAATAAATGGGAAATTAGGGGAAAAGGTAGGCAAACCTTAAACCTTAATTGAGTAGTGCGGCAAAACAGTATTTAACAAAATCTTTCTTATCTATCTATCTGTTTGAAACGCTAATTGAATGGGAAAAGGGGGGGGGGGGGGGGGGGGGGAAGAATGCCTACCCTCTACTTAACGCTTTTTTTTTTAAAACCCTAGAAACGGTAATTGAATAAAAAACAAAAAAATGGAGAAAAAATGCCTACCTTCTGAATTGTCTGTTGTTGAAGAGAAGGGACGAGATAGCTTCTAAATCACTTGTTGTTGCAGAGGATGAACAAAGATTTTCAGTTTTCACTGTTGCAGAGAACGAACAGAGTTTTTCAGTTTTCAATTTTTTTTTGGATTCTCTTTTTTCGTTTGTCTGATGGGTTGGAACACGCTATTCTGATCTGTGTGTATATGGAGTTGTAGCGAAGAATCGCAAGTTAGAGCGAGTCTGAATTTTGATCGGGAAGTACGACTTGCGTTTTTGGGTTTGTGTTTTTTTTTTTGGATAAGCGGCTTGGTGTTTTTATAACGAGTGTCTCCAAATGTTTGATGAAAATGAGTCTCTCCAATGCACCGTTCGATATTTTAAAGAATAAGTTGTATACGTGTTAGTTTTTAAAGTAGCATTTTTTCCTAACGTGGCAACACCTCCTTAATTGTAGGAAAGACTTCTGCTTTTATATATACTAGTGTTTAACCCGTGCAATGCGCGGGATCATTTAAAATCTCATAAGTATAAGAGAGATTTGGCTAATAAAATCAATTTTTAAAGAAAAATTTTGTAGCAAAGTGTGTAAGATATGTTAGTAACCAATTTGTTTGTTTAATTAATCCAAAAAATTTCCATAATTCCATTTACCAAGAAATTATTATTACTATAAATCCTAAAGACTCAGTCATCACAATCCAAACTTTGGTGGTATTTACGAAGAATCTTGATAAATTACATTGAAATAAAATAGACATACCTTTTCACTATACCACCAAAATGCTTAAATCAAAACCAACCCAACCAAAAAATTGTAACATTCAATTTCAACCGAAGAAAATGCTGCTTGTGGAGGTAATAGACTCCCTTGAGGTCCTAAAATGGCAAATTTTGAAGATTCGGATAGATGCATTTTGCTAGCAACAAAACTGTACCCATTCATCAAAATGACTCAATATAGCATCATTTACATATCCAATAATCTTATGAGCTTATGCAGATAGCCGAACACACATAACTTAAAATAATGGTCAACCTAGCAAGTAAATCTACTTTGTACTCAAACCTCAACACATCATACTTCTTACTGTTTAGCAACAGAACAAAAGGGGAAAATGTATTTATTTTAATCATTTGCTCATGTTGTTAAAAATGACAGTAAATCAAGTGTCAAAAAGCAAATATAATAAAAATGTACAATAGAAATACAACTTCACATTTTGAACTTTGGTAGTATTTACGGAGGAGCCTGGCAAATTACATTGTGTTCATGCTTCTACCTTTTCACTATACTACTAACCCAAAAAAAAAAAAAAAAAAAAAACCTAAATCAAAGGGGGAAAAAAAACTGTAACATTCAATTTCAATTGAAGAAAATGCTGCTTGTGGAGGTAATAGACTCCCTTGAGATCCTAAAATAGCAAGTTTTGATCAAATCAGCACAGGTGAAACAGACTGGGCACCATTAACTGGTGTTGAAGACCCAAATGGATGCATTTTTCCAGCAGCAAAACTGTACCTATTCATCAAAATGTCTCAATACAACATCATTTACATATCTGATTATCTAATGAGCTTATGCAGATAGTCGAACACACACAACTTAAAATAATGGTTAGCCTAGCAGGTAAATCTAATTTGTACTCAAACCTCAACACATCATACTTTTCACTTTACAGCAACTGATCAAAAGGGGAAAATGTATTTATTTTAATCATTTGATCATGCTGTTAAAGATGACAGCAAATCAAGTGTCAAAGAGAAAATATAATAAAATATCAAGATAGCAAGAGGCATAGCATACTTTCTCCTTAACTGTCATTTCTCAGTAGTTCATCTCAACCTAAGTTTGAATGCTATCTTACTTGATTAGAATTTTGTCGCCAAGATATCAAATTTTGGAGAGGCAATAATATTGCAACATCAACATAAATTAGAGAATGATGCACTATGTTGCACTCTATAAACTTCAAAGGATTATATCATAAACAGCACAATCTATTTGTAAATAATTTGCATATTAAATCATAAACTGATTTAGTTAAATCATTATCTGTTACTATCTTTCAAGTTGAAAATATGAGTTTCATTTTGATCATTGAAGAAGATGCAATTCCTTTTATACCCAGTAAACTCTTCAGTCGAAATCGAAAAACAACAATCATTACCCAAAATAGAAACTCAATCACCTAAACTTTTCTCCAACTCCCATCGACCCCATTCTTCATCTAGCTTATACACTTTGAAATCAACCACTTTGGGACCATCACAGTCTTTAACATACTGGTTGGTATGTTCTACCCTCTTTTTTTCTTTATTAAAGTATCTATCAACAACATAGAGAACTTCACATAACTCCTAGCCCCAGTTTTTGCAAAGCTTAATTTTTAGGCACTAAAGATAACAAAAACGGTTGAGTCATTTACATTAGTCCAAGGAGAATTGGGAAATATAATTACATTTTTGGCAAACCTACATTCAATCTGAGTTTAAAACAAAAATCTTATCATATTAATATGGAATTGAAAAGAGTAGAAGTCAAAAGGATAAGAATGATAGTAGAGCTGGTGCCTTTAAAAAATCCCAAAGTTCTGTTGGCATGAGATTATGCTCAAGGATGAGAAGTGTGTCTAGATTGGCATTCTGCTCTACTACGTATCATATTTGGTTTCAGAAGAATGCTAGTATTAATCAAGGAAGACTACCTTTTGAAGAGGCTATGGTCAAAATGATCAGGTGGGAAGTGAAGAACAGAGTTGAATGTAACAGTTACTAAAATTCTATTCAAAACAGAAGAATAGTAGCAATTAATCCCTAAATATTTCACAACATAATTTTAAGCAATATGTTGGCTATTTAATCAAATTCAATAAGGGGAAAAAAAAACATAATTTACTGTAAAAAAAAATTCATTGATTCTCTAAAACAAATATACATTCCTTTAAACAAATATACAATCAAATGGGGAACATGATTTTTTAGCACAAAAATTATTGAACGGCAAACTTGTTTTTTTCCTTCAAATTTTCAAGGGCTAAACCTCTTGATGCCACCCTTTAAAAAAGTGGATTCAAAGTAAAGAGTATAACAGATCAAGTAACAAAAAAGCTGACCTAGAGTATTGGTGCAGCAGGAAAAGAAGCAAAACAGAGTGGTGCCGTTTGTTTGAGGATATACCAATTTAGGGCTTTCATTAAGTGGTGTGAAACAGTAAATTTAGATATCAAAGAACAAATGGGTACCATTCTTGTCCATGCCGTAAGAATTAATATCCATAACAAAGCATGTAATTAAAGAGAATGAACATTCGAATTTCAATTCAAAGTCGAACTCAGAGAATTGATACATACCTTTCGTTGGTCTGTGTTCAGTTCCGATTATGTTAGCCACGGAGTTGCGCCGATCTCTATCTCCGTATCTAAAATCCCTAAATTGACAGCAACCCTAAAGAAAACAATAGGGTAAGAGATTAAACCAAAGCTAACCCGTCTATTTAGATAAATTAAACAAAACTACTCCTAACCCAAAAACCTAAATCATAACCAATCAAACCAAAATTCCTGAATCATAAATAATACCCAAATGAATCTCCCAACAGAAACCCCACTTTCTAAAACTAAAAACAAAACATATGGGCGGCGACCCTAACGGCCGATCCCTATCTCTGTATCTCAATACCTCTGGGACGAACGTTTGATCGCACGATTCTCCATTGGATTGCATGTTTTTTTTTTTTTTTTTTTCTCCTTCCCTTTCTCTGTATCACAGTACCGATTGATTATCTAAGTCTGTCAGGGGGTGGCGATGGCCGGCAGTACGATTCTTTATTGGATCGTAATTTTTTTTTTTATTCTTTTGATAAAATCTCCTTCCTTTTTCTGTATCGCAGACGCAGTATCGCTTTTTTTTTTTTTTTTTTGGTTTAGAGAGAAAAATGTTAAGCAATCTGATAAAAAGAAACCGGCAAGGTATTTTAATTGCACGTTTTTTTATATTTTATTTTAACGGGGTTTTTTTTTTATCCGGTTATTTATTTTTTACTTTTTAAATTGTCATTTGAAAGGCCAAACGTTGTAACGTGCGGCTGTTTTACTTAAAAGCTGTATACGTGTCAGCACTTCCTTAACAGAGTATGAACTAAGACAATATATAGCAATTATCAATATCATTAACACTTGACATGTGCCCTGAATTGTAAAAGGTAAAAAAGAAACGGAGAAAGTACCCTGTATATGATAATTTCTATCACATATTTGAAATATTTGTACCAGATTTAGCAACCATGGTCACTACAGCTGAATATAATAGCTTCTATAAAAGCATAATAAAGCCAAAAAGTAATAGCAAGGAGAATCCTCTTTAAAATTTAAACTAATTAAAGCAACTATAACAATCAAATCATGTTCTTGTGTTTTTATTTTCAGAACATATGAGGTGGTCTATTTCATCAGCAAAGCATAGTGTCCTTAACTTTAGTATGCAATAGGAAATGCAAATAATACGTAATATTGTTCAAAGAGCTAAGTTGAAATAATGCCTTTGAGTGGAATCTTGTAAAATGTGTGGATTCCTCTAAGAATCTCATCAAGCCCATGCTACTTAAGACAACAGAAACTAAAATTTTTTTGATAAGTAATAAAAGACAACAGAAACTAAATTAATGAAATTAAAGATTAATTTTCCTCAAGTCTAAAAAGTAAATTATAGTCTATTAACATAAGAGGGCATGAACTTCTAGGAAAGTTGACACTCCTAAAATTTAATTTATATGAGCTGGTCATTTTTTAAATTCATACCAAAACTTGTAGTTGGCCAAATGCAAACCAATTTGTGTGGTTTGCAACAATATTTTGACAATATTTGTATAATCTATGAAGAGCAATAATTTCATACAATCTCTTGTGCAAAGAGGACAACCCATATAATTGCAGCCATTATTTCTGATAGCTCAAAAAAAAAAAAAAAAAGCATAGCAATTTTAAATTGTAGCAGAGAAAGATGAAAGAAATACCGCAAACAAAGCCAAAGAAAACATTGAAAATATGGATTGAATTGTAAAAAGTAATGCAGCAGTTCAGTGAAAATTTAAATCTGGAAAATGAAGGTTTGGACCACAACAAATCAAACCTTGATTCTGCATTTGTTAGTGGTTCATGTACAGCCCAGAATTCAGATAGCTAAAAAATCTATCCTTGTAACAATAACAATAAATAAATAAAAAGTTATTCCGTACTTGAGTTGGACTAAATAAACTAATTAACTTAAAATTTAAGGAAACATATATTTTAAAGAACATTGTGAAGAACAAATAAAAAATAAAAAATCAAGAGCATATCTGAAACCTTAAACATGATTTATTTTAAAGAATTTCACATTCAAAAAATTACATACCCAAACCTAAGCCTAAATCAAAATCAATTCAATCGAAATCCCCAAGCCTAAATCATATTTAAACAATAAAATTTTAAAACAAATAAAAAAACCTTACCGGTAAAGGTTTCGATGTGGTGACAGAATGGTAGGAAAAATAGTGAACCAGTTTGCTTAATCAGCCATATGATAAAGCCACATTATTTCTTTTGCTTGTTTGTGTTGAAAGAATGGGTTTAAGGTTTGGTTGAGGGAAAAAACCTTTATTGAAACCATAAATAACCAAAATGCCTAAATCAAAACAAAGCAAATACCAAAACTGCCAAACATAAATCATTTTTATCGCAAGATTTTGGTTTTTTCTTTTAAAAATTTATAAAAAAAAAAAAAAAAAACAAATAAAGCAAAAAAAAAAAAAAAAAACTCACCCTGTAATAGTGTACCGCCGATTGAGGGATGCAAATTTTTTGTTGGTTAGAGTCCGACAGTGGTGCTGGCCTGAGATGTCTCTCCATCTCCCCTACGCCTATGCTTTTTTGTAGTCCACGCCAAACTGTAGAAAAAACAATGACAACACCGACTGTTTTGTTTTTGTAAGAACCAGAGATGATAATTTGAGACGAAAGCATCAAAGAAAGAGAACAAAGCTGTCTATTTTTCGAAAGGGTTCAAAGAAGAATCCTAGAAGTCTCAACAGAGGAAACTCAACGGTTAGAAGTTTCAGAAAACAAAAAACAGTAGAGAGTTTTTGCATGTTTATAAATTTGACAAAAAAATATTTTGACAGAGAATCCAAAAACCCAAAACAAAAACGAATCAAATCTAAACCTATGCAACAAAAAAACTCAAGCAAAAGTAACATTTCATACCCAAATCTTAAAAATGGGGGGGAAAAAAAACAATGTATGGTGCCCAATCGATGTAGTGTTTACCGTTCTGCCTCTTTCTCTGTTTCTTTCTCCGTGTCCCAGGCCTCATCCTCTCTCTATTTCATTGCCTCTCTCTTTCTCGGCCTTTATCTGTTTCATCACATCTCTCTATTTCTGACCCAAAATACCAATCTATTAATCAAAACCAAATTTGACCCAAAATACCAATCTAAATCATAATGAACACCCAATTGATTCTCCAAATAAAAACCAAAAACCCTAAATTTTTAAATTTAAAACAGAACTTTACCTAGCAATTCCGATAGTCGGGTAGTCAGTGGAGGCTTACGGTGATGGCAGTTTGTGTTAACAAATAGAAAGAATGGATGATTGTGTGTTTTGGGTTTCAGTTTTTAGAGTGTGCAGTTTTTGATCTCTCAATCTCTCTCTCCTTCTCCATTCTCTGCCTCTCTATTTCTCTGTCTCTCTTTTCTCTCGGTCTCTCTCTCCTTTTTTTCTCCGTGTAGCGATCTTTCTTTTTTCTGTCTTAAGCAGTTAATTTCCTTTTATACCCGGAGGGCTCTAAACAGTATTTTAATGCACTAATTCGCTTTTAACTGGTGTCGTAGCATTGCCAATCAATATAATGCATCGCTCTTTAAATTGTAAACGTGGTAGCACCTCCTCAAAAGGCTTCTGCCATTAGGGAAATTATTGTATACTCTCGGAGTACTATAAATGCATGCTCCCTTCTCTCATATAAATGGTGGATCCCACTAATTAAATTCATGGTAGGGCCCACCATTCATGTGAGAGGAGGGAGTACGCATTTATGATACTCCGGGAGTATCTAATAATTTTCCCTTATATATATATAGTATTAGATATTTTCTGCTTAGAACCAATCCGACAACCTAAAGAAATAGTCAGCTTTATCCATGGTATCATTACTGTAGAAATGAATGACCAACTCTCAACACAATTCTTGGCTTGGGAGGTTCAAAAAGCAATTAATCAAAGAGCCCCTCTTAAAGCCCCAGGTTTAGATGGTATACCCCTATCTTTTTCCAAAATTACTGGAATTTAATAAGGAATGATATCACTCAGTCTATTCTTCAATTCCTAAACACTGCTTCTCTGCCTCCACATCTTAACCATAATTTTGTTAATTTAATTCTTAAGGTTAAATGCCCTGAATCTGTTTTTGAATACCGACACCATCAGTTTATTTAATGTGTTTTATAAAATCTTTTTGAAGGTTTTAACTAATAGGCTCAAAATAATTATTCCTAAAATCATTACAGAGCACCAGAGTGCTTTCACAAAAAGCAAACTTATCTCTGACAATATTTTAGTTGCTTTTAAATCTTTACATAGTATGCAGAACCACAGTGGGAAAGATGACTTTATGGTTGATAAACTAAACATGAACAAAGCCTACGAGTGTGGATTGGGTATATTCGAAAGCAGTGATGAGGAAGTTGGGTTCTGTGGCCAGTGGATCAAATTAATGATGCTTTGTGTTACTATAGTCACCTACTCAATTCTTATAAATGGTTAATCTAAGCGTATGATCCATCCCTCTATAGGTATCTGCCAAAGAGACCCTTTCACCCCTTTCCTATTTCTCTTGTGTACCAAAGGTCTACATGGACTTATTTCCCAAGTTGTTGCAACAAGGGATATTCGAGGTTATTCTTTATGTAGGAATGGTCCACGGCTAACTCATCTCATTTTTGCAAATGACAGCCTTCTTTTTTGTAGAGCCACTAAGTAGGAGTGTCGAAAATGTGATCAAGACCTTGAGTCTATAGGCCAAGACCTTTTAATTTATAAGATCAATTTATAGATAACGTTACATAGAATTGAAAGGTCTCTGAATTCCTTTATCACTTGTAGAATTTTCACCTTAGGAATTTTAGTGATATATGTATGATTAATGGATGATAGCAATCTACCCAAATTTAAGCATGACTACATAGCTCTTGTAACATCATTGCCAATTAAATTTGAATAACTTTGATAAATAAAAATAAAATAAAAGAGGAGGGATGCATGTATAATGTCCGAGCCTAGGACTTTAAGCGGAGCTATCTGTTTTCGAGCAACCTCCATCTCATATGAAGGAACTCATTGATTAAGTCTATGTTGATCTCTGCTGTCATTTCACAGTTTACTCCCTGTATAGCTTGGATGAAATTGCTTGGGCTAGACGCCTCAAAGAATCGTTGGTAAATGGTAATAGTCCAGTAGAAAACCAAAAATGATATCACCATCTCTCAACCCTAATATAGAATTATGCCATTGGCGTCGAGTAGCTTTTCTTTGAAATTTGAAAATACCGCATATTATATATGGTCAACCCCTTGAAGCCACAACAATCTTGCTAGTTTAGAATTATGCCATTTTCTTCCTTCTCCAATAAACGGTGTTCTTGTCTTAAAATTCCCATTGTCTCATAATCTCCACCACTCAATATACGCCTATACCTCCACTCTTCACCTCCTCCTTGCGCACGTATCTAGCCCAATATTTGAGTCAATACATTTTAGCCCATTAATCGCCACAATTAAAAAGAATAAAAAAGTCTCTCTCATTTTCAATGTGGGATTAAACATTTTCACTAACTCCTCATCTCCCATATTTACTCCCACATCTTTACATTTATGTTATTACATTTATTCATTTTTATTTATTTAAAATTAAAATGCTCCAACACCTTCTCTTTCAATTGGAAAATAGCGCATGCATGCCATCAGTATTATGCTCCCATTCATGCTCACTTTATAGTTTCCTCACACCCATGCATGATCCAACATCGACCCACATATTTCCTCAGCACTCACCACCCCTCCCTTGTCTCGTGACTGTCGAAATCTCAACCGACATCTTAGTCTTTCAAACCAGCTTTCATCCAGCCATGTTAATCGATTAGGAACACAACAACATGCAGTGGGTCTTTATTTTCTGACTATAAACATGAGTTTCCAAACTATTCACAGTTCCCAAGCTAGCCTATGACAGTTCTAAACTATGCAACTCATTGTTCTCAGTGTGTGGCTGGAAACCAGCCTTCTTCATTGGACGGAAGATCTTATCGTGCAGCTGCTTGCTTCTTCCACACCAGTCCCTCTCCACCTCTCCCTTCGCTTCCTGGGAAGCTCTACGTTCATAGAGGCTGATTCTGGGCTTGCACTGTACTGACCAGCTAATATTACTTCTTGCTAGATTCAGTTTGGCCCACTATGCTATTGGAATTTGAAATCTCTTTCAGCACACAGCGTGGGTTTTCTTGGGCCCATAACGTGATTAAAGTGGGCTTGTGGATTTTCACCACAGGCTGAGATAAACCATACTTGGCCCAGCAATATGCTTATCGAGTTGTGCTCGAGTCAACGAAAAGTCCACAGAAGTTTTTTCCTCCCAACTCAAATGTGAGTAAAAACACACTGAAATTTTTTGGTGCCATTTATTTATTTTTTTTTTCCAATTTAAGCATAAAAGTCCCTTCCTCTAAAAAAAATGTGATGGTTTGCTTGTAGCTTAATGGTTAGGGCCTCAACGTAGAGAGTGGCTTTGTCTATGACTATGAGGACTTGGATGAGTTTCTTAAAGAATGCTCTGATTGGGCTCTATCTATGTTTACCTTTTTTAGGTCATGGTAAATATATCAGTGAAGTTTTTAACACTATACCCTCACCCTCTTGGACTTTTTCCCTAGTGTCAATCTCAATTCTCAATCAACCCCCCCTCCTCTTAAACTTTCACATAAAGCAATTTTCCTTCCAACTTTCATCCTATTCTCAATTTATTTCTTCATGGATTTTTTTTTTCAATTTCTAAATTATTGTGACATCAAACATGACAGAAAAGAGTATCTGGCATGCATATGTTATGAATCTCAAATTATCTTCAAAACTATGAAATAATACCAATCCTTGATAACTTGTTTATAATCAAGAACAAAATCATTATATTTTATGTTAAATAAATTATTTATAACTCAATTTTCTTAAAACAGTTTTATATGATTATATAGATTCTAAAAGGAGAGACAAATGATACTGTAAGGTTGAATTTTATCAACCATTTTGTTGGCTTTATTCCGTGCCAATTTGCTTGTAATTTAAGCACTTAGTAACCCTGTATTTAGTTGGGATTATTGTAAGGGTAGTGTGTGAGAAGATGTGAAAAAAAACTCAATTACGTGCAAAGAAGCAGAGGTTCGTGGCTAAGAACTCGCGGGTGACTCGCGGCTACAAGCCGCCAAATGCTGGCATGTGAGAAGCACGCAGGGAAGCTGAAGGGTCGCGCCAGCTGTCGCACTACAGGACAAAAAGTCCCAGGCTGGCCAGGTCATTAGCTCGCGGCTTGAACTCGCGACTTAACCCAGTCGCGAGGCCAAGTCGCCAAAACACCCTGTTTGGCAAAAACTAACGTTTTGCATTTCTTTCTCACCCTACTATATATATACCCTTATACCTACCATATTGCGAGAGCTTCCAAAGAGAATTTTGTGAGAAAAACCCTAAAGAAATACAAGATTGATTCATCCACAATCTTAACCTTAGAGACTCTACAAATTCCTCTACTCTCTTCCTCTCCATTGTCATACCCTTAAGAAGGCTTTTGACCAAATCATTTTCTCACCATACCCACATCCGTGAGAAGGTTTATTTGGTGTTGTTGGGAAGCAGTTAGGAAGGAACCAATCTATATTGGTTGATGCTATGGGCTATAGCGGAATCCGGTAAGCTAAAAAAGAAAAATGTTCGGCACAGCCTCGTTGGAGCAAGAAGCTTGGAGGGCTTAGGTACATCGGGTAGATTAAGCTTGGAGGGTCTATTGCTGTTCATGTATCCCAACTACATTTTCTAGTGGATTATTGACTACTTGGAGAGTGGCGGAGAGGTTTTACGCCGAGGGCTTCAGTTTCCTCTTCGATAACACATCGTGTGTTGTCCGTGTGCTTGCATCTTCCTTCCCTTTATCTTTACCTTATATTTACTGCTGTGGATGTGTTTGTATTTGGCTTAGATTAGTTATCAATTCTGTGATTGGCTTATGTTCATATTCCGCACATTAATTGTTTGATAATAAGCTTGAATTGATAATTTGTAATTTGGGGTCAAAACATTCAAGGGTGTTTTACACACATATTGAACATTCAGATACCCTCTTGGTTGACATGGGGAAATGAAATGAAATAGACTAAATTGAAAGTTCAGGGGTAAAATACCTCAACTAGAAGTGCAATGGGTAATTGATACAAGGAACTAAGATATTTCCCATCTTAATTGATGGATTTCTTCAAATGACGTGAACGCATAGTTTAAAAACAAAACAAAACAAAACAAAACCATAAAAAGAAAAAAAAGAAAAGAAAATAAGTCCTCACCCCCCTATTGGCTCTCTATATGGCTTAAATTTACATGGCAAAGCAGGGTGGCCCAACATAATTTGGAGCCTAGCTAAGACAAAAATTTGGAGAAATTACACTTTATCACCCTAAACTATATCCTAGATTACACTTTGCACCCTAAACTATTCGAATGCACATTTTGCACACTAAACTTTGACATTTGTCACACTTTGCACCCCAAAGTTAATTTTACTACTATGTTAGATAGAAATTGATAGCATGTGACTTGCGTGTGATTTTTGCTTAAATGACATATTGTTTAAAGACAAAAACACCATCTTCCCAATAAATTAAAAACAAAATCTCTCTCATGTGCGTGGCATATCATCTTCCCCAAATCAAAAATCTGTCTAACCCTAAATCCCCAAACAGCTCTTACGTATGCGTGTCTAGCAGCTCCTCTTCTCCTCTCACAGGTTCTAGGTACTAAACGTCTAAACCACCATGATGCAACATTTTATGAGTGAGAAAAGGTATTTACTCTTGTATTCTAAATCTTTCATGCTTGTATGTCTTGTAATCTTGTATTGTACTATGTTTAATTTGGAGGTCCACTAGCTAAGCAGGTTCTAATCTGAATGTAAAGTCTCCCTGAATTTATGTACCAAATGGATCCAACGCCCTTTAAGAGACCATTAGGTCTAAAATCTAAATGAAATATATATATAAGTTTCATGCTATAACTTTTTTTTTTTTTTTTTTTGATAAACATGCTATAACACATGAACCAAAATTTGCTAGAATGTGCAAATCATATAACGTAGCCTTTGATAGTTGACACTTAATTGAAACCGCACAACACAAATATACAAGGAAGTGTTTGAAACCCATTATTAGGTCACGTTATCCCTCGTTTGTAATTTATAATTGGTTCATGAAATCATCTCAACTATAATATTTTTGACTAATGATGGGC
The DNA here is from genome assembly GCA_023736055.1 of Quercus glauca. Taxonomy (NCBI): domain Eukaryota; kingdom Viridiplantae; phylum Streptophyta; class Magnoliopsida; order Fagales; family Fagaceae; genus Quercus; species Quercus glauca. The sequence goes on along the minus strand of CM043318.1, from coordinate 81,557,589 downwards.
CAATATTTTTTTACTTTGATAGTATTGATACTTCTACTACTTCATTATTAACAGGAAAAAATTAAAAAGCTACTTTGATAACGGGAACCATGGTACATTGTACTTACACTATTTGATGTATCAAAAGGACTATTGGCAACTTCAATCACATCCGAACCAGTGAAGACAAGCTCTCGTTCAAAGACTTCCACTCTAGGTAGTAGGTACCCAAGAGTTACAGAACTTAGTTTTGAATTGGGGCTCTTTGTTATTGAAGCAAAAGGCTTTTTTGACTTGGGATGAATAAAAGTCGGGAGCTAATTTTGTAATGGAGCTTTTAGCAACCTTGAATGGATGGAATACTACCCCAAATTAATTGTTTAGTCAAAAACTAAACTATGATTTGCTCAAATTATGGACCGATCCTTTTGGAAACAGAATAGGGGTCTCCTTTTCGCCACAGACCCTTCAGATAATGCAAGAATGTTGTTCAAGAAGAATTGGGAACGAAGATAGGGCTCCTGCGCTTTACACCTAAACCCAATGAGTAAACTCCGTTAAGTCAGAGGAAGACTAGAACAGACTATACATATATATATATATATATATATTTTTTTTTTTGGGTTAAAAGGAAATATATATAACAACTAAACAGCCAAGATGGCTAAATTGGCAACATGCCTACAAAATGTTTCCCCATTTTTGTCTGCACTCACTAAAGCAGCAATAACATCAGTTGGGGGATAATCAAAAATTACAAAATCATCTTTCAAATTACAACCCATTCTAGCAAGTGCATCAGCACTTCTATTTGCCTCCCTAAATACATGCTTCACTGTGCAGTGGGGAATCTTTTCCAGCAATAATCTGCAATCAAAAAGCAAGGAAGAGTAAGCAGCAGTAGGGCAGTTTCCGGAACTAATAACATCTAATACTACTTTAGCATCAAGTTCCACTTCCAAATATTGAACACCAAGCTGAATGGCCAATTGTAGACCATCTCTTAGAGCCCAAAACTCAGCTATAATGCTTGTAGTTGACACTATACTCCTAGCAAACCCCCTGAACAGACTATATTATTTCACATTTATTGTTCACTCCGTACATCCAATTTTCATAATTTCACGAGTGATATACAAATGTTTTATTGATGTTCAAGCTTTAAAAAAAAGGTGATATGGGTGATATGTACTGATGATGTACATTAATGAGTGTGACAGAATTAATATCCATAATAAAACAATTTTTGGACAACAAGAAAAGGAAATTGTTGGTTTGTTTTGACCCATGTACATTTAAATTATTTAACCTAATTAATTAACCAAGTTGATACTTAGGTTTATTATTCAAATCTGGGTTAAATACAAACAATCATACCACAATAGCGGAAAAGTAAAGAAGACTAGTGCTATTATGACCCAAGAAAACCAATGAAACAATCCAATTTCAAGGTAAAATACCTAGGACGGATTTAACCTAAAAAATCCACAAAGCAACAAATTCACTATATAGAATGGAAGATTTACAATTTAGACCCTTGTACACTAAAATTGTTTAACATAATTATTTAACTAAGTTGATACTTAGGTTTATCATTCAAATCTAGGTTAAACACAAACAATCATATCACAATAGCGGAAAAGTAAAGAAGAAAAGCGATATGATGACTCTAAAATACCAATGAAACCGTCCAGTTTTTTAAGGTAAAAAACCTGGGGAGGATTTAACCTAAAAAATCCACAAGGCAACAAATTCACTATATAGAATGGAAGTTTTACAATAGATTTTACTCTAAATCTAAAGCTACCTTTTATAGTACTTATTCATGTGATTACACGCAATTCCGAATTCATGGACTCTTCTATCTGAATTTGTTGCACACAAACACCCTCGTTTGTGACTCTGAAATCCCACTTAAAACTTTAGATTATCAGCAGTAGTTGATCTTGTGATGGCAGCAACTTCTACAGTATCGAATCTTGAGTTTCTTCAAACAATAACATTGGTAGAAGATTTTAGAGAGCTTTGGGTATAAAAACCCTAGATCTACAATAGGAGGCATAAAAAACACTCTTCTCTCTCTAAAACCTCTTTAAAACATGCCTTAGAGTTTCCTTTAAATACTAGAAGAATTAGATATAAAACCCTAATCACTAAATGGACTTAATGGGTTGATGGACTTTAATTAAATTCTGCAGAAACGCATCTTGATCGGTTGAACCTTCTTCTTGATCGGTCAAACCTGGCATGTTTCAAACTTCCTAAACTTGTAGCTACCTTGTTTTTGTATTCTGACTTGTAGCACCTTAAGTATTGCCTAATATACCTTATAGACTCTATGATCTATTTCTATACAAGTTTGTGCTCATAGTTTGCCAATTGTTCTAAAATTTTAGAACCTAACAATCTCCCCCTTTGGCAATCCGTGACAAAACTTACATACATAATGAAGTGCTCAAATACAAGAATAGCCCTATTACAATAAAATACCTAAATACATCACAAATCTCAATCTAATACTTCTAACCCAAAAGTTGCAAGAAGAGGCAAAAGGTCTTGATCGGAATGTACATGTCTTTCCTGAAACACTCAAAAGAACACATCAACACATTTGTGGAAATAAAGACAGATAAACAAAATGAGTAACGCATTGTAAATCATAAAGCAAATAGTTTGATATCAACTTTGTTGAACACAACTAAGGAAATATAAAACCATCAGCAAACTAAAGCAAACTAACTCTCCCCCTAAGTTAGATACATCAAAATATTTTATTTTCTCCATCTTTCAAAAACAATTTCATCTCCCCCTTAATAAAAATAGCTAAAAACCTTTTCAACGTGATTCCTATATTTCATCTATTTCCCCCCCTTTTTGTCACGTATTGACAAAGACAATCCACTTAGAAGGTAGACAAAAAAACATACACAACAGAAGTCAAGAGAAAATAGAGAATCAAGGAAACATAAAACAAATAAGCTCTATAGAAAATAGAGGCAACTCCCCCTTGAAGAGCAACAACTCTCCCTAAGAACAACATAGGTTTAAAAAAACAGCTTTCTCCTCCTATAAAAATAGGAAAAACAAAACAAGTTTTGGAAAAAACAATTTTGGGGAAAATTTAGGAGGTGGGGAAAAATAAAGAGAAACACAAACCAAAATTTAAAAAAAAAAAAAAAAGTTGAGAATATACATGAATACAAATATTCTCTCTTTCAATATATGCAAACTCGACGCTATTTGGCTCATAAACAGATGCATTCAAACACTTCAGGCAAATTAGTTAAGACTATACAATATAGATCTCAATGATATAAAAATTCAGCATGCAAAGTGTTTTCATGTGTCATTTTGAAAACTCAAATCAAACTCAAGAGTAGAGAAAATATTTGCAAATTTATTATCAACCATATCTCTTAAAAAATATCCCAATTTTTAGCAGTTCATACATAAAGAAAAATAGCCTATACTAAAATGTACAGAACTCAAAAATTAATCAATCAATTTTTTAAATCAAGTTGAGTACCCAATTTAGCAAAGTGTATGAGTGATGTGTGTGAAAAAAATATATGAGAAATATGATTGCACAAATGCAAGATAGATAAAGTAAACAATGCTATGCAGGTCCTAATCTATACGTGCAATGCATGTGAATCCAATCACAAATGTTGCATGACAAGACTAATTGGTCAAGAACCTAAAAACTGAAATTTTTCAGTTTCGATTGGTCAAAAATAAATTAGGCATCAATTGAATTAGGCAGAGAGTTTTGTCCTAAAAATTGGACTCTTTTGATCGGTCAATGGAATTGTTCGATTGATCGAATAGTGAAAAATTTTAAACTTGAAAAATCTAGAAATTTTTGTCGGAAAAACAACTTGAAAGAATTTTTTATGATATGTAATGCACATGAACAAGATCCAATAAGTTTCAAAAAAACATAAGGCACTCAAATCCTCACTTTAAAACCAATCAAGAAGTTAAAATCACAAAATTAAAACTTCTAAAACAAATTTTTCTTCAAATTTCCAACCAAAAAAAAAAAAAAATTGTATTTGCACAATAAGTTTTATGCAATTAAAGATAACCAGACTAGACAACAAACAGAATCTCATGTACAAAATTTAGCATAGATTTGCTTGTAGTGTGTGCAACCAATAAGTGTACAAAACACAAAATAGGTGATATGTAGATAGTATTCAAGCAAATTTTCTACATTATCAATCACATTGGTTTGAAAGTGACTATCACCTATAGAGTTACATCCTATAACTCCCACTTCTCTAGAAAAAACGTTTACAATCATTTAAAAGCTTTTTGATTCTTTTGCTTTTTTCTTTTTCTTTTGATTTTTTCTTTTTCTTTTTGAGCATAATTGAAGATATTGTGCCATAGGCATATAGGAGATAGAAAAGAAATAACCTTGTTACGTATTGTCTGTGTGTGTATATATATATATATATTTCAAATACATTGTTTTATCTTGTTGTGTAAGTGCTACACCTTATCAAGTGCGACTTTTATGATTTGCACACAAGTGTTCATGATTGGCGAGTAACAGTGGTGAGATTGTTATTTATGCCTTTGTCCTAGGATTTTCTATCCTTACAATCAAAATATATGACATCAAAATCAAGATCGTTTGTTTAAAGACTGTAAACAACACACACAATTAAGCACTAAATAACACAAACTAATAAAGTGCAAAAAGTAGCTCATCAAAGCTAAGCAAGGTACATAGTCATGAAATGTAAATTTCATTGGCCAACGTTAATTACATACTTAGTGGTGTGCAATAAAAAAAATAGAAATCTTTTTATGTTTTTTAAAATATGACCAAAAATAAAAAAGCATACATTATGCTGAATGAATAAATAAAAAATGAAAAAGCAATGCATGACAACATGTATTCATAAACAGTGCTCAACTAAGCTATAGAGGGTACACAAACAAGAAATATCAATTTCTTAATTAACCCATGAGCACATGTATAAACTAGTACATACTCATACAAAATCAAAAATAGCTCATGCACTCAATTATGCAACACATACTTTCTATATTTCTCCACAATATCAAGCATGTTCTAAGTCAAGAGAGAGATATTATAATTCATGTAATCCTCAAGAAAAAATAAAACTGGACCCAAAATAAAATAATTTTGTCTTTTTGAAAATTTTCAATGTTTTTGGATTTTTTTTAATAATCAAAACAACCAAAGAAAATAAAACAACCAAAAAAAAATGAAAGAAAACATGTCCATAAATAATTGAAATAATTAAATTAAGGACAAGTTGTAAGCTCAGATTTGTGCTAAAACACAAGAGCTTATTTAGACCCCCCCAATTTTAAATTACGGCTTAATTGTTTTTACTATAACTTATCTAAGTGCAGAATAAGAGTAAATGAAGCGCAATCACCAGATCTACTCTAGTGCATACACATGAACAATAAACAATAAAAGTAAAGCACAAGAGTAAAGGAAGAGAGATGCGAACACAAGATAACACCAAGACGTGTTATCGAAGAGGAAACCGAAGAACTTGGCGAAAAACCTCTCCACGACCCTCCAAGTCAAAACCGATCCACTAGTGAATAAAGTTGGAGTACACGAATAACAGAAGACCCTCCAAGCGTAGTCTACCCAATGTACTTGAGCCCTCCAAGCTCCTGCTACCAACGGACTTCTCGGAGTCTTGTCTCACTAGATTTCCAGATCTGGCAATACTGTCCGATTGCATCCCCCAAGCCACACTGGCTTCTTTCGGGAAATCCCTAAAGCTTTCCAAGCTCCAAAACAATCTCTACACTCTGAAAAGTTGTGGGTTGCATTTGGGTACAAATCTTCTCTCAAGGTATGACAACGAGAGAGGGAAAGAAAAAGAGACTACAATGATTTCTCACTAAAGGATGAGTAGCTCTCTTTCTCTAAAAGATGGATGTGTTGTGTTGTAGAAACCTATCTAGGGTTTTCTCTCTAAATATACCCTACTTTACTTTTGTGGGTAATGAGGGTATATATAGTATGGGTGAAGGGTAAAAAAGTCACACTTAAAATCCTCCAGGTAAAATATTTCGCGGGTACCTCACGAGATGGCCTGTCTTGCGAAGTGCTCGCGAAATGCAGCTTGGCACTTAACTCTTCAGCTTCCAGCATGTGCTTCTCACATGCCTTTTTCACGGGAACCTTTACTCACAAACTTCTTAAGAGTTAGTCGAAAACTGCACTAATTTTCATTTCATACTCGATTCTTCACCAACTTAATACTAAACACAGTACAATTAAATTCCACAAAATACAAGGAACAAAATTAATGTAATTACAACACTTTTTGTTATGGAATAAAGTCTGTAAGGGATTTCACAATTTGCTCCAATACCAATGGGCTTGGTCTGCGATCGAATGCTATAAAAGATTTGTGCCCCCTCATCCTTCACCAATTGGTCGTTGGATGGATTGCTAGGGCACACGGTCCGACAAGTGGTATCAGAGCCTAGGTCATAGGTTCGAGTCGTTGAAGTCGCATTGTGAGGGAGGGATAGTGAGGGATTTCACAATTTGCTCCAATACCAATAGGCTTGGTCTACGATCGAATACTATAAAAAATTTGTGCCCCCTCATCCTTCACCAATTGGTCATTGGATGGATCGATAAGGCTCACGGTCCGACAAAGTCAACATAAAACATAGTTGTAAATCACAACTTTACACAAGTAAACAACACTCACCTTAGCAAATCTTTTCTCACCCATACAACACGAGTCTTTGGCTTTGTGGATGAAAATTCATGAAAACCAGAGTGTATTTGAGGGATTACACGCTTCTTCTAAGAGAGACTAAAATCCTGCAATTTCCTTTCACAAGCCAACAAGCTTAAATTTTTCAAAAGCATATGAAAAAATTTATCAGGACTTGTAGTAGGAGATATATCATCACATATCCTAGACTAACTCAAAATGCTTAAATTTCAATTTATGATAGTTAGGATGAATGTGACCACAAACACCACAAAAGTGACAAACAGGAGCAAATTTATGAACATAAGTATTCCTAGAAGCAGATTTAGTCTCAAGTTTGGGTTCATACCTCAACAAAGAACAATTTGGTCTAATGTGACCAACAACACCACAAAGGTGATAGGTAGGCACCTATTGAGGTCCAAAAGCAAGAAAGATCTAGCCCACGGAAATGAGAAAAGGAAGAGGGCTTGGGCCTTAAAATGAAAGAGGAGAGTCTAGCCTATAAGAAGAAGAAAAGTAAGTCTTGGGCCCCAGAAAAGGAAGGATGAGGATGGCTTGGCCCAAGGATATAAGAAAGTCATGATACCTAAGAAGGTACGAAGGGATGAGTAGGATTTGGGCCTACATTGCACAAGATCCGCTAGTCTCAGAGAGCAGATCCTTGGGAAAATCTGGAAGGCGCCAACTAGGACATGGACAGTTCAGGATATGGCATCCTCATGTAAAAAGGGACACGAAGGGCAAAGGAGGTCCTATCAAAATCAGCTTCATATGACCTAGAAGAGAGTGATAGAGACAGATGGTGGTTTCAGGGTCAACACTTGTTGAAGGTACCTAGGACCTCGGGCAAGGCAAAAAAGGTGAATCAAGAAGGAAGATGGCCAAGAGCCTTTCTGGCTATACCATTAGCAAGAAGGAATCTGCCTCATTTTAGGGAAAGAAACAAGTTATGAAAAGTCAACATAAAAACCTCGGAGTCTTGACTTTAGAGAAGAATTTTGAATTACTTAAAAAGGATCTCCCGTAGGAGGAAAGTCAGCAGGTGGACTTTTAGCTTTTAGCCCCCAAGAAAGTGAAGTAAGAGAAGAAAGGGGAAAGGACCAGCCACTAATGTTTCAGACATAACCTTGGTTCTGGTACCCAGAGCACAAAAAAAATGGATTGTTGATATGGAAGAATCTTCAAACAGCACTATAAAAGGGGGTAAGGCCCAAGCTAAGAGGGGGCATTTAGCAATAAGCATTCAAAACACAAAGAAAGCACCAAAAAGAGAGCCAAAAGCTTTTACTTAAGATAGAGTGAAGAGTGAGGCGTTGTAAGGGATCCTAAGGCAAACATTTGAGGATACACTTGGATTTAAAGGGATTCAGATTTCACAAGTCTTGGAAGCCCAAGGAGAGTTATCCAAGTCTGTGATTTTTTAACTTTATTAAGCCTTGTGATACATCCCAGCAAAATAGGACTCAATGTACTCAAATACTCAATATTTTTTCTAGAGAGTTTCAACCTATGGCGTCTTCTCGTGATGATGCTTTTTATCATAAGACCATGACACCAAGGTGTAGGTGGGGATTGAACCCTAGATCTCTTATTCAACCATCAGAGACTTTACTAGTTGAGTTAACTGGAATCTACAAATAATAATCTCACTCTATTTAAGAGGATCTCTGCCATTATACTTGTTTTGTACTTTATTTGCTGTTCCTTGATTATTCATTCAACCAATAATGTATATGTATATGTATGTATATTCGTGTTGTGAGATTCATGTCTTGTGCAAAGATTGGCTTGTAAAATGGCCCAACAAGGTCGCAGTGAGTCAAGCCCATCCAACCAACAACCGAACATCCGTCTTTGGAGGCCTAAGATCCTTTGTCATCATTGGGCTGAGGTACCATCCAAAGCAAGAACCTATAGCACCAAAACAATTCTCTTCTACAATTTACCAGTAGGTTTAGGCACAAGTTTAGAAACTTCAACGTCTACATCAGAATTTTTACCTTTGTCTAACCTAGCAAAATAAGCATTTTCTTTATAATTCCTCTTGAAAGGAGGTATAAACTTTGTCATCTTTAGGCTTAGGAGGAACAAAAACAGAAACATATTTGTTATCAACAAGAAGTTTGGTATTAGACAAAATTTCAAGTTTAGATTTAGACTCAGCTAACTTTTGTTCCAAACTTTTCATCTTGAGAGGAAAATTGGTTTCTTAAAAATTCATTCTTTTTATAGGATTCATCCAATCTCAAAATCAATTCATCTTTTTCAAGTTTAGCCAGTTTTAACTCTTCCTTGAATTTCTTAGCAATTTCATAGATTTAGATAATTTCTTACAGAGAGTTTCATAGGCATCAATAAAATCAACAGAAGCATCAGTGTCTTCTTTATTCAAATTTTCACAGCTAAAAGTAGTACGACACTTAAAGTTATCCATGATAGCAGGAATCAAGGATCTCACTCAGGACGTTAATCCAATCAGAGTGTACTCGCTCTAATATCATTTGTTGGTTTATTTAGACCCCTGTACACTCAGATTGTTTAACTTAATTAATTAACCAAATTGATACTTAGGTTTATTTTTCAGATCTAGGTAAAACACAAAAAAATCATATAACAATAGTAGAAAAGTAAAGAAGACAAATGATATGATGACTAAAGAAAACTAATGAAACCGTGTAGTTTCAAGATAAAAAACTAGGGAGAATTTAACCGAAACAATCCACAAGACAACAAATTCACTATATAGAATGGAAGTTTTACAATAGATTTTTCCCTAAATCTAAAGCTACCTATTGTAGTATTTACTCATGTGACCACATGCAACTCCAAATCCACAGACTCTTCTATCTGAATTTATTGTGCGCAAATACCCTCGTTTGTGACTTTGAGACCCTAGTCAAACCTTTAGATCATCAGCCATAGTTGATCTTGTGATGGCAGCAACTTCTACAGTACCGAATCTTAAATTTTTCAAAGAATAACACCAGTAGAAGATTTTAGAGAGCATTGGGTACAGAAACCCTAGATCTACAATATGAGGCACAAGAAGCACTCTTCTCTCTCTAAAACCTTTTTAAAACGTGCATAGGGTTTCCTTTAAATACTAGGAGAATTAGATCTGAAACCCTAATCACTTAATGGGCTTAATGGGCTGATAGGCTTTAATTAAATTCTGTAGAAACGCATCTCGATCAATCGAACCTGGCATGTTTCAAATTTCCTAAACCTGCAACTTCCTTGTTCTTGTATTCTGACTTACAGCACCTTGAACATTATCTAATATACTTATAGACTCCATGATCTATATTTAGACAAGTTTGTGCTCACGGTTTGCCAATTGTTCTAAACTTTTAGAACCTAACAGAAATTGCATTTAAAAAAGCATAATTGCAAAATTCACAAGATAGCCTCCTACACTCACTAAAAGACCTACAAAAATAACAGGAAGCCAAAAGAAGATATATAGCTAGTGTTTCAACTATATGAGCAAGACACTCACAGCGGGCTCACAAGTTGTGAGAGGCTTGTTGCATACACCTGAAAATGCAATATGTCTTTTCTTTGCAAAGAAATGAACTAATAATGCATGCACAAAAGTCTAGGAGTGACTAGATCTTAAATGGAGACATAAATACAATGTAATTTCAGCGGTTGAAAAAAGGATGAGAAACAAAAATGTTCTTGAACGAGAATATATATATAGCATTTGGCTGAACAAGAAACAGGACATTGAGAAGTGATTCCAAAACCACTTCACTCACCTATTCATACAACCTAACAATATGGAGGTCACAACAACACAAAGGCAGTTGAAGACTTTTAACATAAGTCGTTGATTTAATCTAACGATTATAAAACTGAGCCACGTAAGTGATTTGTGTGCTCATCTCTTCGCCAATTCAATTTGATCTCTCCTCACCACTTGGTGGTAGTTTGGTGGGGTTGCATTTGATCTCCCTTATAAGGAAAACTAAGGTTTAAATTCTCTACTTGTAAATTCTCAAAAAAGAAAAAAAAAATCTTTATTTGTTATAGGAATAGTGGTTGGACAAACTAAAATTGAGAATTTCTGGATAACAATTTAAATAATTTTTTTATTTTTTTCAAATAAACTTTTATTTATTTTATTAGTAGATATTTCATATTTTCAAATATACATACATTATATATAAACTTAGTAAAATTTTAATACACATGTTTACAAATTGTTTAAAGAATAAATATTACTAAGGATAACTATTTCCCATCATAAGGAGTAATTCATTGTATTGTTTGAAACTAAATAGCTAATGAGTAATGTTACATACACACAAAAAATTGAAAACTTTTTGGGTAAACTACGTATTTGGTCCCTATTCTATACACCATATTTCATTTTAGTTCATAACTTTTCAATTGTGTCAATTTGGTCCCTAACCTTTCAGTACCGTGTCAATTTAGTCCTTACTATTATTTTTTGGATGAAAATTGATAATGCGTCTAATGGTCAAAATAAAAAATTAGCTTTCATTGATGTGACAATACGCTATAATTTTATTTTGACCGTTTGACATGCCATCAATTTTCATCCAAAATATAACAATAAGGACTAAATTGACACGACACTAAAAGGTTAGGGACCAAATTGACACAATTGAAAGGTTAGAGACCAAATTAAAATATGCTATAAATGATAGGGACCAAATATGTAGTTTACCCAAACATTTTTCATATCTTTTGAGTTGGCAAAGCTTTCACGAGTTCTCATCTAGACCCACTACTAACATCATTTTTTTACCCACCACTAACAAACTGCCACTTCAACAAGTGTCAAATTGTTTGTGTATGTAGACCTTTTCATAGCCAATACACCTCTTTGAGGAAAAAAAAAGGTGCAGAAGCCTATTGGGGACTACAGGTGTGTGGTATGCTAATGGTAATTGTTTGCCTAATTGGTGACAGAAAACTTTGACATTTCATTGCACTACAAACTTCTAAGTTAGTGACAAATCCTAAGGCATTTTTGACAGTCTACCAGCTTAGTATATAAGATTATACCAGCTCGGTCTGATAAGACGCATAAGTTAAAGTTTCACCCTTTTTTTCTCATAATCTCAAGTTTCACAATTGTGCTTGATTATTGATTTCAATTCTTTGAGATGCACAGCTCCACCATTACCACTGTACTTTCAAGTTTCAACCCTGAAACTATTATACAAAAGCTTTGTAGGAGTTACTAAAAGTGAGACCAGGTTGGTTTTCTCAAAAAATTTCCTACAAAAGTTATTAAGTTTCAGATCAATATTCCAGAATCACACAGCTTTGGTCAGCATACCTTAAGTACTTTGCTTACTTTGCTTAAAACTGAGCATTCTATACAAGTATACACCAACATGCTAAGCTATATTACAAAAACAATAATAAATCGACATATAAACAAATCCTTACAAGCATCCCAACTGAAACAATTAGCAGACAATACTTATTTTCATCAACTCTGGCTGAACCTGCCTCAGTGCCTATCAAGAGGATTGCACAAATAGATTATATGCAAATGCAAATGATTCAAGCAGCACTGAGAAACTTCTCCCAAGTTCCAAATTTTGAGCTGAAGCTCCCCCCACCGCTCTGCTGGGCATGCTCAGAGATAACTGCTCTAACACAAAGATCCCACATCATAGCTATCTCCCCAAGCGACCAGGGTTTCAGCAGGCTTCGGAGGGACACCTTGAGCCTTGACTTCACCTTTACTGAAAGATCCTCATTGTCCTCTTTGTTAAAGCAACCAAGAATAAAAGTGTGAATACTTCAAAGAGTCTTAGTTGATCAGCTCCATCCGAATATATTTGGTTGAGAACAAGAAAAAAAATTTCTTGTCTCTAATGATTAGAAAAAAAAAAAAAAAAAAATTTGTCAAGAATAAGTTGGTGAAGAAAATAAACTGTTAATAACTATGAGTAGGCAGAAGGCAACAGATATCCATGAAATGTGAATGTCTCTCAATTTCAAAATTTGGGAAGAAGCCAAAGATTATAAGCAGTTTAGGAAACACTTTAAGATCATATTGAGATCTTTACATATTTACCAATTTCTTATTAAGATATTTCAACACTAAATATTTATTACTTTAAGGCCAATTCAACAAATGAACCATCCCCCGTAGACTCTTCAAGAATACTTTTTTCTTTTTCCCGCTTAAATAAAACCTTATCCATCTTTGGTTTAAGAAATGGATACTTCATATGATTAGATATAAATATTAGATGAGGTTTGATATCATGTTTATATTCCTATTAAAAAAAAAACGCTCAAAAAATTTATAAAAGTTGGCCACTCTTCTATTGCCCATTAACTTGGTCAAAAACCAATTTCTTACTTCGAATATAGTGTTATATAGAGAACTTCATCATAAACGTTTTTACTGGACGAGTATTACAAATGTTATGATTCAATCGATTGAGAACTTCATCATAAATTTTAGAAAAATCAGGATAAGCAATTCTGAGCTTGATTTCCGCCATTAAGAAAAGTTTGGATTTGCTTAAAAAAATGTAAAGAAAATTGAACAAAACTAAAACACACAGGTCAACATAATCAAATCAGTTTCAGATCTAGTGCAGTTACATTTCTTTAGGATTTCTTCTCTGAACTACAATCTTCATTCTTTTAATTTCATTGTTAAATAGCATTTAATTTTAGGCGTAAATGCACTTTTAGTTCCTACATTTTAACTTTTTTTTTTTTTTTCATTTTGGTCTTGTAAAGTTGAATTTAATCAACCATTTTGTTGGCTTTATTCTGTGCCAAATTTGCTTGTAATTCAGCATTTAGAAACCCAGTATTTAGGTGGGAATCATGTAAGGGTAGTGTATGAGAGAGTGTGAAGAATTACTCAAGTTTGTGCAAAGAAGCAGGAACTTGCAATTGGAACTCGCAGGTGGCTCGCAACTGGCAAGCCGCCAGAAGATGGTCACGTGCCAAGCATGCGGAGAAGCTGAAGCGTCATGCCAGCTGTTGCACTACAGAACAAAAAGTCTAGACTGGCCATTCAGTTACCTCGCTGCTTGAACTCGCGGCTCAGTCAAGTTGCGAGGCCAAGCCGCTAGCCTGCTCTGTTTTGGAAAAACTGACTCTTCGCATTCTAAATACACACCACTATATACAGACATTTATACCCACGAAATGTAGAGAGCTTCTATAGTGAATTTTGAGAGAGAAACCCTAGAGAACAACAAGATTGACTCATCCACAATTTTCACATAGAGACTCTTCAAATTCCTCTACTCTCACCCTCTCCATTGTTACATCCTTGAGAGGTTTTTAGGCAAATCCTTTTCTTAGCATACCCATATCTGTGAGAAGGCTTTTTGGTGCTTTGGGAAGTAGTTAGGAATGGACCAATTCATATTGGTTGATGCTATGGGCTATAGCGGAATTTGGTAAGCTAGAAAAGACAAAGATTCGGTGTAACCTCGTTGGAGCAAGAAGCTTGGAGGGTTTAGGTACACTGGGTAGATTAGACTTGGAGGGTCTATTGCTATTTATATATCCCAACTACATTTTCTAGTGGATTATTGACCGCTTGGAGGGCGGCGGAGAGGTTTTACGCCGAGGGTTTCGGTTTCCTCTTTGATAACATATCGAGTGTTGTTCTTGTGTTTGCATCTCTCTTCGCTTTATCTTTGCCATTTAATTACTGCTGTGGTTGTGATTATTTATGGTTTAGATAGTTTATCAATTCTGTTTTAGCCTATGTTCATGTTCCACACATTTATTGTTTGATAATAAGCTTGAATTGGTAATTTGTAATTTGGGGTCTAAACGTTCAAGAGTGTTTTATACACATATTGAACTTTCAAGTCCCTACATTTTAATTTTACCAATTTTAATCCCTAAACCAATTAACGCGTGTTATTTTCGTCCATTTCGTCAGTCAACTGACGAAAATTGCTGAGGTAGCAGCCGAAGGCATTAAAATATTATTAAAAAAATTATTGGGTATTTTTTTAAATGCCAAAATTAAAAAAAAAATTTAATTACTCAATTTTAATTAAAAAAAACTAACAAAAAAATTATTTTCTTTCAAACAAAAATTTTACTTTCTTTTAATTAAAATGAATTTTTTTATTCCAATCCTTTTTTTTTTATTTTTTTTATTTTAAAGATCACCACTGAATCACCACCGAAGAAAAAGAAAACCCAGGTTGTTTAATCATCTCTAAACGCACCATCGCCGCCTTCGCTTCTTCTTCCTTCACAACTAACAACAACAACAACAACAACCTTTCCTTTACTCTTCAAACCCAATACTTACACCATTCATCAACCCCATCTTCCCACCCTGTCAAGAATGGAGACACTGCATACCCATTTCTATTTCCTAAAAACAGAGCCTTTCATTTCAAATTAGGGTCGTTGAATTTCAAGGCTTCTCGCCTTTTCTTGCCGAGTACGCTGCCATAGCTGATTACGAATCCGAAGCCTCATCTTCATCTTTGTCGCCAAAAGCTGATGAAGGTTTGGAGGTCGCTAAGCTTGGAATCTCTCAGGAGATTATCTCTACTTTGGCCAAGAGGGGTATCACCAAGCTCTTCCCTATTCAGGTATCTTTGGCTCTAACCCTTTATTTATTTTCACTTTTACTCTTATGGGTTTCTCTTAATTTTCAATAACAAGTAACAAAAATCATTTCTTTGTAATTTTTTTTTTAAAAATTATGTCCTTGTTTGTGCAGCTAGTGATAATGGTTACCATTTTCATAACTATAAACAAAAATTTTGATCTTGTTTTAGAACCTGTGTGTTTGAAAGAAAACCCAGTCACCGATTCGATATTGGAGCCCAGATTAGTGGTTATGAAGCTGAGATTAGTGGTTCTCACACCTCTTTCTACCTCACCTGATATTGACTAGCGGCGAGTAGATCAAGAGGTTGATCCTTGAGGTTTTGATCATGGAGGCCGTGGGGTCTTGATGTCGTGAAAACAATGGGAAAAGGAAAATTTTGGAGGCTTGCATGTGGGTGTTGTGAACATGGATCGGTGGTTGGGTCCACTAATGATTTTGGCTTGGGTTGTGATCTAGGTTTCATTTGTGTTTGATCTCTATTTGTGATCTGGGTCTGTGTTTATGTTTGGTCTCTGTTTCTTTTTTTTTTTTTTTTTCGTTTGTGTTATTGTGATCTGGATTTGTGTTCTTGGTTGCTGGGTTTGATTTGGGAAGAACACGAAGAACAAGTTGTAATGTTCTTATGAAAAATAATAATGATAAGTAATATTGTTCTTTTGCTGGGTTTCTATTCTTTTGCTTGGGTTTGATTCAATGTTGGTGATTCGGTGGTGATCTTCTGAAAAAAAAAAAAATCATTTTAATTAAAAGAAAGTAAAATTTTTGTTTGAAAGAAAATGATTTTTTTTTTATTTTTTATTTTTTAATTAAAATTGAGTAATAATTTTTTTTTTTTTAAATTTTGGCATTTAAAAAATGCCAAATAATTTTCTTAATAATATTTTAATGCCTTCGGCTGCCACCTCAGCAATTTTCGTCGGTTGATTGAAGGAAAGGACGAAAATAACATGCGTTAATTGGTTTAGAGGCTAAAAGTAGTAAAATTAAAATGTAGGGACCAAAATAGAAAAAAGTCAAAATGTAAGGACTAAAAGTGCATTTACGCCTTAATTATCTTATCACCAACTCATCGAGTTCCTTGGCATTGGCACATATTGTTGTCTGTGTGACTCTTTAACCTACTGTATACATTCCCCAGCACTATCAATGCATCTGTATCCTCAAAATATCACTATCTTGTTCATTGCTAGAATCCTACATTTGTCTTTTATCCGAAGGCAAGATTATGCCTCTGAGCTCTATCTAAAATAACAGCTCATATTTATCCATCCCAATGCATTTTTTCCATTCTCTGTAGTGGATACTAAGCATTAAACAGATGCTTGCATGTTTAGAGATAATGGATACAGTTTAATTTCTCATGGACATAGGAATACAATCATAAATATTACAAGTGAATTAGTATAGGGAAATATGGTGCATTTACTCTGGTTCCTTCTTTATGTTATTTTTGGGTTTCTTTCTTTCTTTTTTGGGGGCGTGGATTGTTATATTCTTAAATTCTTTGCATATAGTTGAGCAAAAAACTTGATAAGTGGTGAAAAATAGGTCTTAATTCCACCTAAAAATTGGTGATACTAAAATAAGAAAGTTGAGCTTTTAAGAGAGAGAGAGAGAGAGAGAGAGAGACTGTATCTTGCAAAATATTTGGAATAAATAAAATTGGGAACTCAGATCCGGGCCAGGCCAGTAGTCATATGGAATGAAAAAAGGATTGCTTGAAAGTTGTGATGTAAACTATTGTGGATTATGCATAGTAACAACTAGGTGGCACAATGCATATCACATTTCCAAAATATGCATATTCAAAATGAAAATAAAGAGGCTTGTCCTCTTACCTGGCTTCCACTGGCATTTTGTCTAGGAATGTAGGAGAAGTATATGGATAATTTGCAGGAAAAAGCAATCTTAAGGGCTCAATAAGTGACTACATAGCCAGAGAACACAAAGTCAATACGAGAGATAGAAAAAGTAATGCATATAGTTGATGAATAATTTGGACTGGAATGCTTGTAAACGTACTATCTGAGCTGAAAGCTGCCGTGACTTATAGTTTGGACTTAAAGACACAGAGCACTTGACAATGGTACCTTCACCACCAGCAGTTGCAGCTGCAGCTGCACTTGGAATGGTATCTTCATCACTAAGAACTACCATGGCGTCTATCAGTTGCTGGTTTATCTCCTTAATTTCTTCAAACAGAGCATGCTTGGCCTGCAAATGGAAAACATAAGTTCTTACATTCACATACAAGGGCAATTCTGATTCAATGGTCAAATTGTTCAGAGATGGAAGCAAACGAGGAAGACTTTCATTTTAGCTTCACACATGGTTGACTAAAGGCTCTAAGTGGCGAGTCAAAATGATTGTGTATTGGTGGCTCCCAAAGTTGTGCAAGGAAGACTCCCATCTTTGCTCCACCCAAGGTTGAGTAAAGACATTCTATTGGTGAGCACATTAGACTTGATGGTAATGCATGTCATATAGATTGTTAAGAAAAAGGCTTCAGCTCAAGGCGGGGATTACCTGAGGTGTAACTACAAGTGGCTTGGTTGAAGACTCACATGTGAAGGAGGAGTTCTTTTTTTTTTTTTTGGAAAATGAAGGAAGAAAAATGGAGGAGATTTACTAGAATATTCACGTGTGAGTGGTGTGGTTGTGTAGTTTTTTAAGTGGTAAATTCCCACATTGGATAATTATGATAAGAGCGAGTGGTTAATATAACGTAATTTGGCCAAAACCCATAAAGTTTAAGCTTTTGGGTTAAGTGGTATCCTATTGTATATATAGGTATGTACATGAATATGTTGTAATAATGATATTTGAAACTTAGTATTTTCAACTGATCAAAACTTTTTCTCGATCGATTGAAATGATGGACAAAATAATCCAAAAGTCACTAGATGGTTCGAACCCTGTTTGATTCCTATTCGATCGATCGAAAAGTACATTTGATCAATGCTCGATTCCTCTTGATCGATCAAAACTAGTAAAACTAAGGATTTGTTTGGTAACTGTTTTTCCCTCTTATTTTATGTTTTTAAAAACAATTTTCTATTTTTGAGACTAAAAAACTTGTTTGGCAACCCAAAATAGACAAAAAACAAAAACTGTTCTCAAAACTCAATTTGTGAAGGAAACTAAAAACATGCAAAATGCTGTTTTCAGTTTCTAATCTTCAAAATTCAATGAAAAAACGTATTTAATTTAATGAATCTGTCTCATTTAATGAGTTAGCATTAGAGTTTAAATCATAGTAACAACATATTTTGGTATTTTCTATTTTTTTTCTTCAAAAAACTATTTTTTTTTATTTTTTAATTTCAACTAACCAAACAAGTTTTTGATTTCAAAAATTCAAGAATTTTTTTTTTCTTTATATTCCCAAAAACAATTTTTTGAAAATAGAAAACAAAAACTGTTTCCAAACATAACCTGAATTTTTTACCAAATTTTCTGGTAGCTGTTCTAAATATTTGAAAAGGTTTTAAATTTTGTGAATAGTTTTATGAAATATTTTAACTCTCCATACGTGCCTTTTGATGAAATATAACCCTATAGGTATAAATAGATGATTATGTTCACTTGAAAATAGTAAGTTAGAGAGAAACACAAGAAATTTTGTGGTCATTCTCTAGAATCGCTATCTGTAAAATCCAACAACTTGGTTGTATCCTAGGGAAAAGTTTGCGATAACCCTTTATGAACAAGTGTGGGGGCAAATATTGTCTAAGGAGAACAATTTTGTCTCTCCTAGTTATCTATTTCTATTTGTCTTTGTGTTATCCTTGTTCTTCCTTTATTACTTTTTGTATTACCCTTAACAATCTTAGAAAATATTTACTATGATGGAAGGAACAAGTGATGTTTCAGCACTAAAGATGTTAAATCATGAGTTGGTGAAATTGGATCACTTTGATGGAACCAATTTCTCTCGATGGAAATACATGATGAAATTCTTACTTACTGCACTAAAACTTTTCTATGTCTTGGACTCGAATTTGATGCCTTTCCCTACTGCAAGTGATGAAGACATTGATGAGATAAAGGCACAAAGAAAGAAACAGGAGGAAGACAAACTGATTTGCAGAGGGCACATTCTCAATACTCTTTCGGATCGTCTCTATGATCTCTACACATCAATGAATTCACCAAAGTAGGTACGAACAAGTGTATTATTCAAAAGTACTTTGATTATAAAATGCTTAATAATATTTCAGTTTTAGATCAAGTGCATGAGTTACAAATATTGGTCAATAAACTCCGTGATTTGTCAATCAATATTCCTGAATCATTCCAAGTAGGAGCAATCATTGCAAAACTCCCACCAAGTTGGAATAATTTTAGGAAGAAGCTTTTGCATATGTCAAAAGATCTCACTTTAGAACAGTTCAGACATCATCTCCAAATTGAAGAGGAAAGTTGGATTAGAGATGGGACTAACATCGATTCTAAAGTGAATATGAACAATGTGAGCAATGTTCAAAGTGGGAGTTCGAGTAAGACTGATAAGCACTTGAAGGCGAACAAGAGTGGGAGTGGTTTCAAGAAAAACAACTCCAAAAATCCTAGCAAGGACAAGAAGAACCGGGCTTGTTTCCATTATGGAAAGAACGGTCATTACATTTGCAAATGTAAACTCTTAAAGAACAAGAAAAAGGATGAAGAAGGCAAAGCCAATGAAACAAATGCCATTTAGGACATTGTTGCTATGATAAGTGGCATACATATTGATATGATCACTGAAGTTCATATGGCTATGATTGCAAATCCTTTTGATTAGTGGTTCAATTTGGGTGCAACGGTGCATGTGTGCAACAACAAGGAGCAATTCAAGACTTATGACGAGTCTTCCATAGAACAACAAGTGCTGATGGGCAACCACAATAAAGCAAAGGTTCTTGGAAAGGGCACCATTGAAGTGAAAATGACTTTTGGCAAGATACTGACCTTAACCAATGTTTTTTATGTCCTTGATATCAAGAAGAATCTTCTATTCGCCAATTTGTTATGTAAGAGTGGTGTAAAAGCTGTACTTGAATCAAACAAGTTAATCTTGTCCAAGAATTGGACGTTTTTAGGAAAGGGATATGCTACTGATGACATGTACAAACTAAGTATTATTAATAAAGAAGTTTCTAGATGTGCTTATATTGTTGATTCTTCGTATTTGTGGCATGCTAGATTAGGACATTTAAATTTGTAAAGTTGTAATTTACAACTATGTGTTTTGTTGGCTTTTATTCCGTGCCAAATTTGATTGTAATTTTATTCAATCTTTTGTATCTTGTATTTATTGTGGGATTTGATTGTAAGGGTTGTGTGAGAGAGAGAAAGAGAGTGTGAAGACTCAAAGCAAATTGAAGACTGAAGAGTTTTCGCAGGTAGCTCGAGACTAAACATCCCGCGAAGTGAGCCATGTGACTTGCATATGCTAGAATGCGAAGAGTTAGGACAGGATGGAGACAGCTGTGTTTCGCGAGTAGCTCGCGAGTAAGGCCTTCCCGCGAGACACTTGCGAAACATTTTGTTTTACCAGACTGTGCTATCTGATACACACTTTCTGTACCCACACTATATATACCCACATTATCCACAAATGTTGAGGATTGCTTATGAGAGAAAATCCTAGCCACAAACCTTGAGAGTTAGAGATTGTTATACCCACATTTCTCTACACAATTGCTTGTAGATTTTCCTCAACTCCTACCTTTCTATTTCCATACCATTGAGAGGTTGATAGCCCAAACACCTACTACACCCTTTCAGAGTGTCAAGTGAGGTTTTGGTGCTGCTGGAAAGTATTGGAAGAAGCCAAGGATGGCAGATGCAACATGGAGCTTGTTGCAGGATCCGGAGAGCTAGACAAGACACGGTTCCAAGAAGCCTTGTTGGAGTAGGAGCTTGGAGGGCTTAGGTACATCAGGTAGATAGGCTTGGAGGGTCTCTTGCTAACCCATGTATCCCAACTGATTGTCTAGTGGATCGATTACCGCTTGGAGGGCGGTGGAGAGGTTTTTCGTCGAGTCCTTCGGTTTCCTCTTCGATAACACATCGGCGTGTTATCTTGTATTTGCATCTCTCTTCCCTACTCTTTTACATTCCATTTTACTACTGTGTTGTCTTGTTTATGGATTAGAGTAGCTTGTTTGTTTATCCGCTCGCATTTACATTATTCCGCACTTAGTATTAAGTTAGTGTAAAATCTATCTAGCCGTAACTTTAATTTGGGGGTCTAAACAGCTCTTGTGTTTTCAATACATTTTCGAGCTTTCAAAATTTCAAATACTTGAAATTTTTGTCAAAGCATGGTATGATTTCATATAAGCATGATGATGAAAAGAAATGTGAGATTTGTATTCAAGCAAAGATGACAAAGAAACCTTTTTCTAAGTCAAATAGAAATTCTATAATGGTTAAACTTCTACATTATGATGTATGTGAATTGAATGGTGTATTAACTAGAGGAGGTAAAATAAAATTATTTTACAAAATTTAAACCTCATCTATTCTCACTTCCCACTACCGCCAGCCTGTTTGTTTTGTTGTTAATTTTTTTTCTAGAAAATAAGCCATTTTTCAAAAAGTATTTTCTATAAAACTATCTAATTGTCCTATGTTTGGTTGCAACCTTAAATGTGTTTGAAAACGATTTCCGAATTTCCCTTATTTAGCTTGCCATGAAATTAAAGTTGTTTTCCACCAAAACAAAATAGTGGAAAATAATCTCTAAAAATGAGGTATACTTTTTATATTGACCAAAGATCTTTCTTTTAACTCATTTTTCTTACGCTAACAACTATTGAAAACATGGAAAACTATTTTCACACAAGGTTTTCCATCAAAACAAACAAACATTCTTATCTCTCCTCCTTCAAATCGAAAAAAAAAAAAAAAAGAAAAAAAAAAAGAAAAAGGAAGAAGATTCTCTTACAGTTTCTACCTCAAAATTAGCCCATAAGTTTTATACCTCCGAAATTGTTGAGAAACAATCCTAAAATTAAATTATTAAAAAATTTCTCATTTATCTCAAATTCTCTAATTTTATACAAAATTTCTCATCTATCTCAAATTCTCTAATTTTAACTTAAAACATCCGAAATTGTTGAGAAACAATCCTAAAATTAAATTATTAAAAAATTTCTCATTTATCTCAAATTCTCTAATTTTATACAAAATTTCTCATCTATCTCAAATTCTCTAATTTTAACTTAAAACAACAAACTTCCAAAATTTTTAGCTTGTGGAACTGTTCAAAGAGGATGAATTATTTCCCTTAAATTTTGACCAATCCTATAAAAAGACAAAGAAACAAAAGAATCGTAGTTGTCAATAGGAAATTAAATAGGATGTTTGTACTTAAAACAGGGTGATCTTTATTATAAAAGTTTGTATGTGTATATATATTGATAAATAGGATGTGAAAAAGTTCAAAGAGGATGAACAAATGCACGTTTAGGTATTGCAAAGGGGACAACCAAAGATAGCTATTACATCTCACGTTTAAGTATTACATAGGGGACGATCAAAGCTAGCTATGACATCTCTGTACACCGCAAACCCACCACTTGATTCTAATATTAGCTAGTCACTCATGGCTCCGCCTTGTGGAAGCGGGAGGAGGTGGTCAAGGGCATTAAAGATGACCTTTTACTTGTTCTTTCTTATACCAATGTCATCAGCTAGAAATAGAACCATTAACACCATATTTGGTAAGAAACAAAAACTGGAGGTTCAGCAGCAATTAAAGCGCCTTAACAAGCCCGCTGTTAAATCAATCAAGGTTATTAATCACTTCATTTAACATGTTTATGTTCTAGTATTTTCTGCTTTAGTCTTAGAAGAGTCATTCACTTTTGTTGCTAATGGTGTCTACATGACTGCCATGTACAATAGCAGTGTAATTTTATTAGAACACTAAGAATTCAGACTAATATCTATGTGTGTGTGATGAGAAAATGTATCTGATACAGAGCCCGGATGGAGATATAATCGACTGCGTAGATATCTACAAGCAGCCAGCTTTTGATCATCCTTTGTTAAAAAATCACACAATTCAGGTAACTAGTTTAATTAACTAAATTTAATTTGGTATCACGAATAATTTGATACCTATTGTATGGTATGGACCGATTTGCATTGGTATTTATGCCAAATGCAATAGATGAGACCAAGTTCTTACCCAAAAGGGTTTTCATTTGATGAAATCAACGACGCCTCTTCAAACTCCGAGCCCGAATTTACTCAGCCATGGCACTTGAACGGAAGGTGCCCAGAAGGAACTATTCCCATAACACGAACGAAAGAAGAAGATTTATTAAGGGCAGGCTCTGTAGCAAATTTTGGAAGGAAAAAATACCCTACCATCCGTCATGCTCAGAATAATAATGATCCAAATATCCATGAGGTACAACTTAATTTTTAACCAATATTATTAATAGGTTTGAGCTCAATGGTATCTACTATAATGGACACAAATCGACATTCATAACCTTTATTTTTCTTGTTGAGTTTCTAGTATGCAACGCTTACTGAGACTGGAGCTGGTAAGTATTATGGAATGTCGGCAGAGATGAACCTGTGGAACCCCCAGACCCAGGAAGTTAATGAGTTTAGCGTATCTCAATTCTGGTTGGCAAATGGTGAATATGGTCAAGATCTTGATACCATTGAAGCCGGCGCGATTGTATATATAATTTCATCATCATCTTTTCTTTTAGGCGCATGCTAAATAATTAATTACTAATGGATTTTCATTTTTTTACAAAATTATTTTGTGCGGAAAACCAGGTTTACCAAGGTCTATATGAAGATAAAAACACTAGAATCTTCCTATATTGGACAGTACGTGTTTTAATATTTGACTTCCCTGCCAGCACTAGCCATGTTCACATATACTATTTCTTTTTTGAAAGCGTCTTTTTTTTTAATCATGGCTACAGGATGATGCATATATAGCAACAGGTTGCTATAATCTGAAGTGCCCTGGTTTTGTTCAACTCGACAACCAGATTGCGATGGGTGCAAGAGTCACCCCTTATTCCGAGTATGATGGTAACCAATTTGCACTCAAGTTCTATGTTTGGAAGGTATAGTACAATATTTCAATTTAATTACTTTATTAAATAATTCTAATTTTTGGATAGACATATATGATCATATCATATGCACTTTTTTTTCCTCAAGAAAAATTCACAGTAACAAATGTTATAGATATGTTTGAAATTCTTCTAATTTTAGTTAAAACAGTGTATGTTTTAAATTATTTTTCCCCGGTATATGTATTTTTATATACAACTTTTTAAATTTTTTTTTTTTTTTTCTATTCGAAATTTCTTTTTACCTAATTTATATTTTAAGACGGTGAATTTAAGCTGTTGTTCTACACAAAAAGATTCATTTGTTTTCCCTTTCATTAGTCTTTATACCTTTATTTATCATTCAAAATATTACGAACTGATTTGCATGACATGTGCAATGAGGTAGGACGTTAATGGAGGGGGAGACTGGTGGATGAGAATTAACAACAGAGTCTTTGGATATTGGCCATCTTCCATATTCTCGATCCTGTCTGATAGTGCTTCAAGAGTTAGATGGGGAGGAGAGGTGATAAATAATAAAAAAGATGGGCTGCACACCACAACACAAATGGGCAGTGGCCATTTCGCAGAAGAAGGGCCCCGCAAGGCTAGTTTCTTCAAACATCTCAATGTCATTGATGATAGACAAATTTTCAGGGGTCCCCGGGACACAACGACATTCATGACGAACCCCAATTGCTATAATATCATAGATTATGGAGGCTTGTTTTATTATGGTGGTCCGGGTAGAAACCCCAATTGTCCATGATTATTTTGATTATTGTTTCAAAATAAAGGAGAAAGAGGGAAATATAACAAGAGGGGAATTATTTTCTTCTTCTCTCCATGTCACGCCAAATGTACCCACAAGCCATATGTCATATAAAACTCTCTGATTCATTAATATAAAAAAAGTTATTCTATGGAGTGGTTAAAATTGGAAATTATGTAATTTAATATAGGGGAAGTTAAGATTGTATGGTATAGTATATATACACATGCTTTCCTCTGTTTCAAACAAAGAGTTCTCATCCTCTTCTCCATTCATTCTACCTTCCTTGGTGTGCTTTGAGAGTGTGTGTCTCTTCCATTATATGTGGTGTATTAGTGTTTGGGAATGTGATTATGTAAAGACCCAACAACTTCAAAAAAATGGTATCAAAGCTAGTAGATTCGTAGTGAGAATGACATTTGTCCAACTAGATGGCAACATTTTAATTTTCATGGGTTACCAATTATTTTTTGATAAATGGAATATCTGAATGAAGGTGTTTCTCAAATCCCAACATGTATGGTAGATAGTGGTAAGTGATAACATGACCAAAAGAATGTTAAAGAGCATGAGAATGTCCAAAGAAGTTTGGGATGAACCTGCTCATGCAGTCTCTTTGACTAATTTTTCTCTCACATAAGGATTGTACAAGGAAGAACCCCACATAGCAAGCTTGGAGCTGAAAGAATCCTACAATTTCTCCCCTATGTTTGTTTGGGAGCATTGCATATGTGCATGTGCCGGATCAAGAAAGGTCCAAGCTAGATAACCATAGTGAGAAGTATGTGTTTATAGGTATGATCCAAGCTTCAACGGTTATAAGTTGTGAAACTCAAGTACCATAAATCAATTGGTATGTGGAATTTGATGAAGAATGCATATGGAATTGGAGCACCCAAAAAGAAGAAAAATATCATTTTTTTCCATCTATTTAATGAAGATAAGCAGATGAATAACGTTCTAGATGAGCTTCCACTCCACCTTCTTCACTAGCATCCCTTATTTATGAAAGTTCATCTTCAACATCATCACTAGAAGGATTCTAGTGAAAGACTAAGGAAATTGGGAATTTTCAAGGATATCTTTGAGTCAATGGAGAATATAGATGATATCACTCTCTTTTAATAAGTTGTGCAAGATTTGAAATAGAAAAATACAATATATATATATATATATATATATATATATATATATATATATATATTATAAAAGGTTACTGGACGGTTATTTGAACCTTCACTTTAGTTTTCTAGTTTCAAAATTCATTGTTACTGATGATGCAAAAAATCCTCAATTGAACTCCTTATCTATATGGATGGACAACATTAACACAGCAGCCATGAGATCCTGCAAAAAAGGATAAGGTTCTCAAAGAATACTGATGTGGTGTGTGCCAAAGGGCCTTCGACAAGCTACTCAGTAAGATCAGAGCTTAACTATACAAAGGAATTGCTATTTGGCTAGAAAATTATAGTGCGTATGTTGCACAAGAGTTGCGTACCTTTGCTCTGGTTGTTTGTTCCTTTTTTATAGGCCTTTGTCGCTCATTATAGGGATAAATGCTAACCGTAATGGACTTGTATCCATTGGGAATAAATGTCAAGGCATTGTAGGATTTAATGTCCTTTTACATGTTGGTTCGTCCGTTACGCTTTTGCTTGTCTCTCAAGTGAGCTGTTACCTATGTTATTTATGCGAAGCTCTTTTAATGCTGACTACCCATGTTCATGTGGGTGCAACCGCCCGCAACGAGTCTTTCAGGGTTCCCCTAAAATCTGTGGTGTCAATGCCCTACAACGGCCAACCACCCATCGCGGCAACACTCAATCCCTTATTTATGAAAGTTTGAGTTTAGGTGCTGTGAAATGAGGGTGAAAAGGGTACCTCTAGTGTGTGACTTGAATTGAGTCAATTTTAACTTGTAAATACCAAAGGTAAGTGAAGTCGCCACCAATCATTGGATTTTTTCTATGGTATGATTGGTCACCTAACTCTATTTGATTTTATTACCAATCCTAGGCTAAGAAAAAGTTGTTTTTCCTAATCTAATACGGACGAGTAAAAAATCTTGATTCTTGAGTTCAAAAATTACGTGCAAGGAAGGTGTTAGGCACCCCGCAATGCCTGTCCAGAGACAATCCTTTGTTTTTGTAAAATCTTAATTTTTAAACATTGGCAATTAAAACAAGCTATTGGCATTAGCTCTCAAGACTTCAAAGAATTGGGCTTCAAGGTTTGTTTTTGGAAGGGTGTGATCTCTATCAATGTTTTACTAGAACATCTGGAATTATTGCCAAATTTCCACAATGAAAATTCGGCAACATCTCACCTTATTTTCGTGGAGAAAATCTGGCAGCATTTCGCCTCTAATGCGTTATAGCACACAAAGCGCTATCCTCACTAAGCATTTGCTGTAAGAATACGACAACAAAGGTACCCCATTTTCAAGGCGAAAATCGGTAAAGTTTCACGTTTGGTGTGCTATGGCACACCAGCAGAGTTTCGTGCCTATGTATACAACGTGAGTTAGGCATGTTCATATGAGGGCAAGCTGAAGCTCACCAAAGCATCAAGCATGTTGATGCATGTTGCATATACAGGGAAACCAATGTCACTAGCTGACATGGATCAAGACAAACACACCGTGATGATCATGCACACGATGTAGTATGAATATGCACCTACAGCAGTCGCCTTGAGTGCATACCCACACCACAAGGTCAAGAGCACCCATGGTCATGAGAGGGATGCTCTCCTAACCATGGGAGTCCATCATAAAAAGTGCATGTCCACCCACAAACAACCAATATACACACACACACACATACATCATGCACAATGCAAGCACACAAAGCAGGGAAACAAACCAGAAATTGCCAATGTTCCAAGGGTATGCCCAGCAAGGTATGAGAAATGTAAATCAGACAATGCCATAATCAAGGAATGTGGCCCAAGCAAGGTACAAGAAAGATCAAGCAAACATGCCTACATCCAAAGGGTATGGCCCAACAAGGTATTGGAAAGATAAAATAGACATTGCCATACCCTAGGAATGTGACCTAAGTAAGATACAAAGAGAGCTACCCTACCCTAGATACGTGGCCCTAAAGAAAAAGGTTGAGAGAGGGAAAAAGATAACTACATGGAGAGACTAAGCCTCCTAATCTACTGAACATTGCCCTTTTTGGGCTGGCATCTTCTTGCTTGCTTTTTTGCCCTACTTAACTTGCATTTTAGAAGTTGCACCCTCACTTTAACAAAGGAAACACAAAGCCAGTAAACAGGCAAAAGAGATAACAAAGAAACAAAGAAAGCACACAAAAGGGGAAACAAGCATGTTATCTGTGGAGGGGTTTGGGCCCAGAAAATTGGTATTGACTTATTTAACTTAGGCCCAAGATCAGCCTGAGTAGCCAAAACAAGCCCATAATATGGAAGTGGACCTCGAACTCGGATGGAGTGAGCTCAGCCTGACAACACATGTATTGGGACAGAAATTATCATTCGTGGGAATCCAATAGCGCTCGGCCTACTACCGATTGATGAGGTGGTGGGAAATTGATGAAGAAGTGATTAAACTAAAGTCATTTGCTGAGAGTTGTTAGTGCCTTTGGGGAACTCGCTACCGAATGCTATTTGGTGTCTAGAACAAGTTTCAAGAGAATCCTCAGAAGGCATGATGATTCCTCAGGATTCTGGTAAAAGTGGAGATGCATGAAAACTAGTGAAACAATAATGGTTTGTACCCCAATAAGGAGAGCCTATATAAGGGAAGGGAAGGCAAACAAGAAGGGTTGGTTGGAAAAACTAGGTAAAAGGGGGAAATCTAGTTGGTGTTTGGACCCTACCCTTAAGACTGTTAGGAAGCCCATTAATAAATGAATTGGGGGCCCAAATTCTTCACCCAGGACTGTAGCTCTCATAGGTTTTGAAACCACATTATCAAACAAACATATTATCACACAAAAGAGGGTGTCCTAGATGGACAAATCTAGGTTTGGATTGGTGTCCATAGTTCCATTACATTGAAGTATGGACGACACGCGTGCCATCAAGAAAAGTTCTTAAAAGGGACTCGAGATTTCATGTACAAAAGACGAGTGCAAACCCACACAAGATTATATGTAGGAACTAAGCTTGACGACACAAACAAGCATACAAAGACACATTCATGAACATATAAGTAAGGATGTAAAGATGCAAAGAAGCACAGAAAACCTAACAAGATGGCATAAAGCAAGCATAGAAAGCATGTTATTACACAAAGGGGAGGGGTAGGCATGTTCTAAGGCACATAAAGATGCTAACACCAGAAACCCTAACATGCAAACTAACAAAGGAAGAAAAAGGCAAGTGGCAAGCAAGCCAAACATCACGAAGATGTATCCTCACACATGGTTGTAGCCAAACAAGCCATAAAAGGGGAATAGATACAACCAAACAAACAAGAAAGCCCCAAAGACCAACAAGCATAAACCCAAAAGGGAAACAAGACATGGGAAGCATGGCAAGGATGTAAGAAATGAGATCTAAGCATACAAGCATGGATCCAAATATAAACACATGAAAAAAGGGGAAACAAAGCACCAACATGCATAGAGGAAATAATCCAAACCCTTTATTGAAAAATGGGTGTATGAACGTAGGCCTTGACCACTAGATCTAGATCTACACCCTATCTAAAAGCCACACAAGAAAGAGGCATAAACAAGAGATATAAAGCTATAAAGCATTGGGCATAGCATCCAAACAAGGTTTTAAACACATGAAAACATAGATCCAAACACAAAAATATGGTAAGAAGCAAAAACAAATATATTAAAAGCTATAAACCACTCAAGCATTGCACATGATTAACTCATCAAAAGGTAAGCAAGAAGCCATAAGCATAAACATCACACGAGTTGCAAAGCAAAGAACTGAAATGAAGAAAAGCAAAAAGTGTAGATTAAAAGATGATTAAAAGACCTTGAAAGTTGTTTGAATGACTTCAAACAACTTCCTAAGGGTTTGGGAGCCTTTTTGTAATTTTTGAAAAGATTGAGAGCTTAATTGCAATTTTAGAAAGATTTGGGGCCAAAATGTAATTTTGGGAATTTTTGGGGATCAAAATCGTCTCAAATCGACTAAACACTGAGGCAGTGTTGACACATGGACTTAAAAAGTAGTGCGTGTACACGTGAACATCACCAGACAGAGGGTAAGGTGCTGATATTATGTTAGTGAGTGCCTACTGCCTAGTATTCTCTGTGTGTGTCCATTGGAAAGAAATTCTTTGGGCACTTTTTACAATTCCCTAAGGTGAATACAAAGAAATTCCATTTTACAAAATGCAGAGACTTCATACTTGATGGCCCGGCTTTCTTGAAAAAGATCTTGAATTCTGGCAATGTCCTCCTTGATGCGAAGTTCTAGCTACTTGCCACCAATTTTATCTATACACATTTACATGATGGAGCTATTAGTGTATGCATGCATGCCCTTGTAGGGTTGGAAACCCTTAGGGTCTGGGCATGATCTAATGTGCAAGCAATGTAGTTGTTTTTCCTTAGGGGTTGGTCCCAAATACTATGCAAGTGGGATGGAAAGAACTTGTAGTAGAGTACCACCTTCCAATGCAAGTAAGAATGCATAACCTGGAAAAGGTAAGCGGACACTTTCCCCTCGACTTATTTTGAAAGAAATTCTAACAAGGATATCCAACCGTAGGCATGGATGTTATTCGTCTTGGCACTTGCTAGTCCTCGCGGTCATTTGACTTAATCTAGGCCTACTATATGAGATATGGCTTAACTGGTGAGTTGGTCCTAATCTTAGAAGGGACCATGATTATCTAATCCTTCCCTTCATAGAAGTTGTGGGATAGAGTAGATCAAGGGGGGCCTTTTAAGCTATTCCTATCCACCCATGGACCCAGAAGTGCCTACAACTCGGTGCCAAGTAACTATTTATGGTTTGCGCATCATGTGGAAACCTTAAAGGGCTGAGCTTGGGTTCTACTCAAAATGAAGGGTGATGTCATGCATTTTGAAATGAAAGGGGAAAGACATTCCATGCACAACAGATATATAAACAAATAAAAGGGTAGCAAAAATCAAATCTTACTACCCTAAGTTCGCTTATGTGAAGGAAAGCTATAAAGCATGGTTACAAAAGTAAGAAAGCTTCACACATACAAAAATACCTCAAAACCGGTTTTAATAACCATTTAAAAATATTTTCGAAAACTATTTTTTTGTCTTTTGAAAATAGTTACTAAAGATATAGTGAAAACATTTTTCAAAAAGAAAGCCCCGAAGGCTAATGCCAATTTCAATTTTGTTTTAAAGCCAATGTCCAAAGATTAAAATTTTATCAAAAGTTCTAAAGGATAAACTCTCTAAGTATCCCCAGTGGAGTTGTCAATCTGTCGATGCCTCGTGGCAGCCGACTACCCATTGTGACGATGCTCATGCCTTATGCAGGCTTTGAGCTCGGGTGTTGTGAAATGAGGATGAAAAGGGTACCTTAGGTGTGTGACTTGAATTGAGTCAATTTTAACTTAAAATTACCAAAAGTAAGTGAATTCGCCACCAATCATTGGGTTTTTTCTAAGGTGTGATTCGTCACCTGACTCTATTGATTTTATTACCAATCCTAAGCTAAGAAAAAGGTCATTTTTCCTAATCTAATACAAATGGGTAAAAAATCTTGACTCTTGAGTTCGGAAGTCTGATTACTTGTGGGGAAGGTGTTAGGAACCCCACAACGCCTGCCTGGAGACAGTCCTTTGTTTTGGTAAAATCTTAACTTTTGAACATTGGCAATTAAAACAAGTTATTGGCATTAGCTCTCAGGGATTTAAAAGAATTAGGCTTCGAGGTTTGATTTTGGAAGGGATGTGGTTTCTATCAATACTTTACTAGAACTTTTGGAATTATTGCCGAATTTCCTCATCGAAAATCTAGCAGCATCTCACCGTATTTTCATGATGAAAATCTAACAGCATTTCACCTTTGGTGTGTTATAGCACACAAAACACTATCCTCACAAAGCTTTCATTGTGAGAATATGGCAACAAAGGTGCCCCATTTTCACGGCAAAATCCTGGCAGAGTTTCGCGTTTGGTGTAGATACCGCATTTTGTACCCCTTACAACTCGAACCCTCGTTCCCCAATGATGTAAGAATTATAAATCGCAAGGTTGGTTTAGGAACCGATTGAATGAAAATTGACTTGAGGAAAGTGTTTATGCAAAAGATGACTTATTTTTGGATCAAATAAACTATTTTTGGAAAAGAAAGGTCACGAAAACCCTAGGGCAAGTGTACGCATTCCCACATATGCGCACACATGCTTAAGATTTGCGTGTGCATACTTCATGCATGCCTACGCATACACATGCATGCATGCACATGCTAGGGTTCCAAAAACCATAAAGGAAAGGTTTTTTGTCTTAAAACTTGGTTTGCATCGAATCTCACGTCGTCTGGGAGTCACTTCAAACACTTTTTTTTTTTTTTTTTTTTTTTTTTTTAACTATATAAAGCCATAAATGGTACTTTTTCAAAGGGGGGATGAATTTTAGTGGTAAAACACATAATATTCACTAGAAAATAGTGAATCAAAGAAGGAATTTTTCACAAAACATCCTCAAGTCAAATTTTATTTGATTGGGATCTTTTTTGGTCTTGATCTTTAAGTTATAAGTTTACTAACACATTTTTGAATTGTTTGTAACTGGATTGACTAAGAGGAATGGTCAAAATCAAGTTTTAGAGAGTTCTTGTGTTGAGGTAAAGGTTCTATCATTGGCTCTTCACATTTCTTAGATTTTCTTTGATACCTTTGTTTGTTTACATGTTTTAAAGCTTTAATGTAAGTGTCTAGTCTTCGCTTATTTCGTGTTTGTGTTAAAAGCATGGTAGGTTTTTAGTTTCCTTATTTCTGTTGTGTTTTCTTTGTTTTCTGCTCTGGTTTTTTGGGTTTAGGGTTTCGGGTGTGTATGCATGCACATGCAACTTGCATGTGTATGCAAACTTGTAATGTACGAGTATGCTTACGCATACAGTTGGTATGTCCTATGTATGCGCATGCATACTCAAGCCCGAAAAGTCTAATTCCATTTATGTTTGTTTTTTCTTTCATCCTGTTCACATGCTTTAGCCTCTGTTTTAACCTAGCTTATGTATCTTTAAGTCTTTTCCTCCCTGTTTTGTTTTAGTTTGCTTGTTTAACCTCTTTGATGCTTATTAGGGTTTTAGATTGTTTGAATACCATGAACATGCACATAAATATGAACATGCATTGATGTATAGGTGTAGTGATGCAATGAGGTAAGTGAGGTAAGTCATACATAATCACATGGACATGCATTTATTTATTTGACGAGTATGATATGGTTGAGAAACATGAATATGCTTGGATTGAATGTTATGCCTTTAATGTTTGCATGTCATGAAATGCTTGTTTGATTCTGCCATATGATGTACTTGCCTTTAGAGATATGTGTTTAAATGCTATGATAAATGAGTGGTTAGGTTTGGGATGACTATGCCATGTTTGTATGTCTTAGATGCATGCTAAAGTGTATGTGAGTTAGAATAACGTATTAAACTTGCCTTTAATGAGATTAAGATTTGGAACATAATGAGTGGAAGCCAACCCACGGGTTAGGTGGGGTTAGGTGCCTAACACCTTCCCATCTTCATAGCTAAACTCCGAACACGTGCTCTAATAAAAGATCAGTCCTTCCACGAATGATGCTATATTTATGGTTCCTAGACCTAATCTAGGTGCCGATTCCATTTCTCCACCATGGTCCACCCTAGGCCAAGGCGTATTCACCCAATCCAACAAGTATGACCCGTTGTGGGCGCTTACGCCCACGATAGCGACTATACTAGGGGATTGAGAGTTTGATTCCAATGTGTTCCATTTCTTAATCTTAATAAATGTGGAATTCAAACTTTAAGGGAATGCTTCAAGAGGTTTGCAAGATCGTTTGATGATCTTGCCCTGAAATTGTGACTATGCCTCTTGCTAAAGCTCAAGATAATGTCAAGATGATTGCCCAGAAGTCCATTCGAAGGGGAGAGACCGTGTGAAAAAAGCTATGCCAGTGTGGCGTTTTCCATTGTCTTTCAATCACTTTCACAACTTGGTGAGATTTTTAATTGAAGGGTGTGAGGATTAACATATCAAGAAACCCAAAGACAACATAGGATACTTGGGGTAATAGAGGGTTTCATTTAGGAAGACCCAAAGGAACCAGTTAGACTACTTGAAGGTGAAATAAAGGAAAAACCTATTGAGGAAAACCCAAAGGAAAAAACTATTGAGGCAAGTTGAAGAAAACCAAGTTTGAGCGAGTTGATCTTGCTTGAGAGATGTTGAGTTCCTTTTACCCTTTTGGGATGATTGACAGAAGAGCTTGCAAGCTATATGGATCGACCCCAACTTCTGGCTGAATTCCACTCCTAGACTTGCGGTAGTTGGCCCTCATGGATAATGTGAGGGCTACACAAGATGGATTTTAGTGGTCTTATGGGAATAAGACCGCTAAAAATCTGCATCTGTATCATATTGAGAGCACCCAAAGGCTTGGCCTTCTTCTAGTCCCTATGGACGTCTTATGGATCACTGATCTCACCAATTGCTCATTCAATGCCTCAACAGAATTGGTTGCTGCACATGTTTGAGATAGGGAATCTGGGACCCTTGGTAGCTTCCACAAAGGAAATTAGTCAACATTATTGGAGTAGACAACTCAGGTTGTGCTTCTCTTGCTTGGTATTTGATAGGCCGAAGCAAATTCCTGAAAAGGAAATTAAAAAGAACAGATGTTAGCTTGGAACCTTGGCCTTAAAATGATCAGAAAAAATTAGATATACCTAGGCCCTCCTCCAATAAAGTGGCCTGATGCATCCTTTTAATTGTCCATTCTCATGTTCAATATAGGTGTCTTATGTTGATTGATTGAAATGTTGCATCCATAAGGTAACCTAAAGTAGGTTTATTTCAATCTTGAACTCCTTGGAGTGAGTTCTTGAATGAGCTACTCATGGCTTGTGTATTTAGAAATGGTTCTACAAGTTTCTGTCATGACCCCAACTGAGGTGAATTTGAAGAACATGGATGACCCATCGGTCTTGTGGAGACAATCCCATGTGGGATTTGCACAGGAATTCATGACGCTTTCTTGACCATCGGCTTCATCCTTTTTTTTACATGGGAGAAGAATCGAGAAATATTCTACCCTAGTATGGCAATTTTTCGATTACTCATCCATCTAAACGGCCTCCTGAATATTCTTAATGGAAAGGAGCCAAGACTTGCTTGGTCTATCTGAGCCTAGTACTAGCAATACATTCTCTTTAAAGGAGATCTTGATCCCACAGTATTTAGACTGGGCCAAGCTTTAGCATCCTCCCTATTCTTAGGGTTTCTTGAGAATCTCGTGCAACTGGTTAACAACATTAACTAGATCTTGGGAGTGAAGTCAGGGTCCCTTAAGAAGCACTATAAGTAAAGATTGGCTACATATCAGCTTGATCTTAAGAGCCCACCATTGGGTTGTAATTCCCATGCTTGGAAGTAATGTGAAGGAAGTTCCACAATTTTTTTGGGAATAGTACTGAAAAGGAAATCCCTTTAAAATGAATAACCCAAATCTTTTCCTAAGATCATTTCTCTTCAGCTTGTGATTAACAAGATTTGAAAAAGTTCTCCTTACAAGGCACAGAGCCCAACAAAAATTGTTTCGGTATAAGGGCATGACAGACCTAATTCATCTATCTCTTACCCCCTTAGGTTCGATGTGACCTCTTGGTTGAGACTTTGTGAGTTTCAGTGTGTATGCCTAAAGGGCTAATTCTGAAAGTCCATTCTTCAATATTGAGAATAGTCGAATCCATACTAGACATGAAATCATCTTGACAAGCAGTAGGAGGGTTAGGCACCCTTAAGAGTTTATGCCATTGATAGCTATTTAAAAATAACTAACTCAAAAGACTTTGCTAACATCTATCTTAATGGTATGGATTAACTGGTTTGGATTACAAAAGACCAATCCAGGGTCTTCTTGGTAGCACTAACCATTTCAGTCTATCACCTGAAGTATGACATATAAAAGGACATCTCCCTAAGTTTCTTGCTCTTCAAACTATCTTCGATTCATCCCCTTAGGGTAATAAGATTGGCAAAAGCCATGGACTTCGGTCCTATTGATCTTCTTGTAGGCTGGAGCCTTAGACATTTCTAGGAATGTCTCGATCATCTCATTTTCCAGTTCCAGAGAATGCACTCGGTTGCCCATTTCTCTTTTCATCTTTGAGTACTTCCTTTGAAAGTTTCCCCATCCTCGTCTTCCGTTTTCTATCATTGGGAGTGTCAGGGAGCTACCATAATGTCGAGACAATGATGGTACCGGTATTCAATAGCAATTCATGCTCATTCCTTTCTAGTTTCAAATGTCGTGTGGTAGCGGATCTGACCAAATCATTTTGAAGAGCCCATACATGAAGCAAGACTTTGGTTTGCAACTAGATGACGGAAACCAATTCCCATTTTTCAATCCCCTAAAGAATGTTGGCTTTCAACTGAAATGGTTCATTGCTTCTGTTCAATATTCTACTCACTCTTCATTCTTGCCACATCTCTATTATGCAAGCTTAGAGATGCGAGGACCTTGAACTTCCCACATTTTGCCTCACACCTTGAGAAAGAATGGGATAGCAAGGAGTCGATATTACAGTTGAGATATTTTCATGGTGGAAAAAGGAAACCAAAGCCCATGTTAGTTTTAAGCCAAAATGCTTTAAGCATGCGCCTACTTCATTTTGCAATTAAGGGGGAGAAGTTCCATGATTTGGACTTCTTGTCATTGAATGGGTTTCTAAAGTGATGCAAAATTTAACATAACCTCTCTACGACAAGCGACTGAACATTTGCATAGATTTTGAAAATCTTAGGATGAACCCTTTTTTCACAATGAAAATTTTAAGGTACAACACCATGTCCTTTTTGGGAAAAATTTGGCATAATTTGTATAGCAAAGGTTTTTGCAACAATCAAAGCAAATACGATGCTCTCGTTCTGATACAATATTCACAATGATCCTTGGACTAGAGATCAATTTTGATACAAAGGCCTTTAATACACGGAAAACAATGCTTGATCCCTTTGGCAATTTTGAAGAAAAACTTGGCCTCTTGCCTATCTCTATGGAAAGATCTAGTTGCTTGTCACCCAATTTATCATCTGTACAATTAGGTGAAAGATATTAGAAGGTGCATGCAGGCCTACGTAAGGTCGAGGACCCTTCTGGGACCGTCCCTCCTAGGTTTCTCAATGTTATGCAAGCAGGCAAAGATCATACCTTCATTTGAGAATTGTTCCCTTACAATTGAAATGCTTAAGGACATGCTCCTATCATTTATAGAAATTTGGCTTAAACCCGCTTGAGCGAGTTTTTATCATGGTGAGTTTCTATAGTGATGCAGAATTAATGCATAAGCTTGCAAGTAGCTGGAACTTTCATATCATGCTTGAAATTGCAAGATGGCCCCTTTTCTTTTGATTTACAAATAAAAGCAATGCTTTACAATACTTGGCTTTTTACAATGCTCCTAAAACGTGGGCTATATTCAATGGATCCAACATTGGGCCTTTTACAATATATGGAAATTCAAATTTGCACAATGCAGAGGCTTTATTCTGGACAGACTTGCCTTCTCAGAGAAGATCTTGGACTCTTGGCAATGTCCTCCTTGATGCAGAGAGGCTTTATTCTGGACAAACTTGCCTTCTCGGAGAAGATCTTGGACTCTTGGCAATGTCCTCCTTGATGCAGAGTTCTGGCTACTTACCATAAATTTTTTCTATGCACATTTACATGATAGAGCCATCAGTGTATGCATGCATGCCCTTGTAGGGTTGAAAACCCTTAGGGTTTGGGTATGATCTATTGTGTAAGCAACGTGGTTGCTTTTCCCTAGGGGTTAATCATAGATGCTATGTAAGCAAGATGGATAGAACTTGGAGTAAAGCATAACTCTTTGACGTAAGCAAAAAGGGCAAACCTGCAAACGGAAACTGGACACTTTCCCCTTGACTCGTTTTGAAAGAAATCCTAAGAAGGATATCCTACCCTAGGCTTGGATGTTCACTCAGCTTTGGCTCTTCCAAATCCTTACGGGTTTTGACTTAGTCTAGGCCAACTATATGAGACACAGCTTAACTAGTAAGTTGGTCCTATTCTTAAGGGGGACCTTGATCATCTAATCCTTCCCTTCATGGAAGTTGTGGGATAAAGCGGATCAAGGGGGGCCATTTCAACTACTCCTGTCCACCCATGAACCCAAAAGTGCCTACAAGTCGGCGCCCAATAACTATATAAGGTATTCGCATCCAGTATTCACCTTCAATGCTGAGTCCAAGTTTGACCCAATATGAGGGGTGATGTCATGCATTTTGACATGAAAGGGGAAAGACTTTCCAAGCACAACAGATATATGAACAGATAATGGTGTAGCAAAAATTAAATCTTACTACCTTAGGTTCGCACATGTGAAGGAAAGCTGTAAAGCAGGCTAAGGAAAGCAGGTAAGCTTCACACATACGAAAATCCTCAAAGATGGTTTTTGGAAAACCATTTGAAAACATTTCTGAAAAATATTTTTAAGTTTTGAAAATAGTTTACTAAGGATATAGTAAAAGCATTTTTCAAAAGAAAGCCTCGGAGGCTAATGCCAATTTCAATGTTTTTGAAAGCCAATGTCCAAAAATTAAAATTTTATCAGTAGCTCTAAAGTCTAAACTCTCTAAGTATCCCCAGTGGTTCGACCACCAATCGCAATGATGCTCACACGCTTTGAACAAGGGCAAGCTCTAGAGCTCAGGTGCTGTGGATAAGGGTTTTACCTTTAGTGTGTGACCGGAAAAGGAGTCAATTTTAATTGAGTTACCAAAGGTAAGGTCACCACCAATCATTTGGTTTTTTCTAAGGTGTGATTGGTCACCTGACTTTATTTGATTTTATTACCAATCCTAGGCTAAGAAAATGTCTTTTTTCCTAATCTAATGCGGATGGGTAAAAAATCTTGATTCTTGAGTTTGGAAGTTTGGTTACATGCGGGGAAAGTGTTAGGTACCCCACAACGCTTGTCTGTAAACAATCATTTGTTTTGGTAAAATCTTAATTTAAAGACATTAGCAATTAAAAACAAGCTATTGGCATTAGCTTTCGGGGCTTTAATCGAATTGGGCTTTGAGATTTAGTTTCGGAAAGGGTGTGGTCTCAATCGATACTTCCCTAGTGTGTTTGGAATCGGTGCCAAATTTCCATGATGAAAATCCGGCAACATTTTGCCCTATTTTCGTGGCATAAATCCGGCAGTGCTTCGCCTCAAGTGCATCAAAGCTCATAAAACACTATTCTCTCTAAACTTTCGCTATGAGAATACAGCAATGGTGGTGCCCTATTTTCATGGAAAAAATCCAGCAAAGTTTTGTGTTTGGTGCGCTATGGTGCACCGATAGGGTTTCATGCCTATGTATAGGGCGCGTGCCAATATGCTCTGGCTAGGACGAGCCGGAGCCCTTCAGAGCATCAAGCATATTAAGGAAACCAATGTCACTTGATGACGTGGATCGGGATAGTCACAACACGATGATTGTGCACACAATATAGCGTAAGTATGCACCTACAGCAAATGCCTTGGGCACATACCCACACTAAAAGGTTAAGTGCACTCATGGCTAAAGAGGGTCGCTGATGTAGCCACGAGAATCCATCATACAAAGTGCATAATCTCCCATATACAAGCATATATAGATATACATACATCATGCACAATGCTATCACACAAAACGAGAAAATAAACAAACATTGCCAACGTTCCAAAGGTATGGCCCAGCAAAGTACAGGAAATGTAAATCAAACATAGCCATACCTAGGGAATGCGGCCCAAGCAAGGAGTAAGAAAAATAAAGGGTATAAGGAGAAGGGGAATCTAGAGAAAAGGCTAAGAGAGAGAAAGAGAGAAATATTTTACCACTCAGGGTGGCTAGGCCTCCTAATCTACTGAACATTGCCCTTTGTGGGCTTGCGTCTTCTTGCTTACATCCTTACCCTTGTTGATTGGGCCTAGGAGGTCACACCCTTGCTCCAAGTGTCCATTATCTGAGCGTGTACATGCAATGACAAAGGAAACGAGCTAGCAGACAAGCAAAGAAATAACTGGAAGGAAAGCATGCTAAAGGAAAAAATATCAAAGAGAGCCAAACGGGGGGCAAATAAACATGTTATTAAACAAAAGGGGGTGTCCTAGGAGGACAAATGTAGGTTTGGATCGGGTGTCCATAATTCCATGAGATTGGAGCATGGATGACACATAGACTTATGCATGAACTTGTAGGCAAGCATGTAAAAAATGCAAAGAAGCAAAGAAGCCCAAATGGGTGACGCAAAGCAAGCAAGACAAGCATAACATCGCACGGAGCGGAGAAAGGGTATGCTTCAAGCAAACCGATATCACGGGGATGTGTTCTCACAAGTAGTCACATCCAAATAAGCCACAAGAGGGATTGATGCAACCACACAAGCAAGTGGCCCCAAAGACCAACAAGCACAAGCCCACAAAGGGCAAAAAGCATGGCAAAGCCTAGATTTAGATAGGCAAACATGGATACATAGAATAGAAGCAAGCAAACATACACAAGCATAAAAGAAATGATCCAAACCCTTTGATATAGGCCTAAGTGTATAGATGTAGGCCTAGACCAAAAGACCTTGATCTACACTCTACCCAAAGGGCCAAAACACAGGAAAAAGGCATAACAAGAGATAAAAAGGCTTTAGAAGCACATGGCATAGCAATCAACATGTAGATCTAGACACATGAACATGGCATGGAGCACACAAAGATATTGATCTAAGCATAAACATGGCAAGGAGCACATAAACAAGTAGATCTAGGCATAAACATGGCAAAGAGCACATAAACAAGTGGATCTAAGCACAAACATAGTATTTAGGCATATCCTAGCCTAAGAAGGCTAGACCAACATCATCAAAGTAATAAAACATGATAAAAAGCAAGGAGACATGCTAGGAAAGCTATAAACCATGCTAGGAAGTAAGATAAAGCAAGTGATATACTACGAAAAGCAATAAAGCATATTACAAAGTAAGATACAGCAAAGGGTGTAGATAGTAGCTAAAAAGCTACATCTACACCCTTAAAACCTCAAATCCAAGGTCCTAAGACTAAGGAGGGGAAAAAGAGTGCAAGAACACTACCTTTTGATTGTTGAGAAAATAGAGAAATTAAAGGTTTTCTAATATGTTTAGGAGAGGATTTAAAGAGGAAAAGAGAGAGAATATGCTCAGAAAAGTGCCCCAAAATGCCCAAAATCCATTCTTTTTGAAATTTGAGGGTTTGGGGGGTTAAATAGAGGTTAAGGTGTGCCAGGTGAAAACTATTGACGTCAACAAATTTGTCCTTTTCCTCCAACCTTTTAGTTCTGACTTTGATCACATATTTGAAGGCTTTACCGAACTCCAATTGAGTTGTTCTTGGTGTCACTAGAAAGAATTGGATGTCTAGTTTTAATAACAATAAATAAATTAAAAATCCAACAGTTAAATCAAAAGTTATGGTCTCAGGAAGTGAGTTGACGTGCCTAGCACAGTTTTCAAGATGTCTCAACCGTTTTAACTCCGATTTCAACCCATGAATAGTTGTTGAAAAGGGAATTTAATAATCTTTGCAATGACACTAGTGTCAACCCATTTCAATGGTCAGATCAAAATTAGGGTTTTTGGTACCTCTAGGAGTTAACCTCGAGTCAAAGTTGACAAAAATCTCCGAGTAGCTCGGGTTTTATGTAGAAGCATGAAAAATGTTGTTTTGGGATGATTTTGGCCAATTTTGACTTTCGATCAACCTTGGGTTGACCAAGGGCATTTTGGTCATTTTGACCTAAAATGGCATTTTGGGTGCTCCGACGCCCGAATGAGTTATACCATGTTAATCTAGATGTTTCCGAGGCCCCATGGAGAAAAATTAATATTTTTTTAGAGTTTTTGGAGTCCAACATGCAAATCAAGGGCAGACAAAATATGGTATCTACAATGGCTATTTTAATTTTTTTTTTTTTAACATTTCATTCCCCATATATATATATACACGTAAATCAGGCACAAGTTAGTTCATAACAGGTTCAAAGATTATCATATTCAAGTCGATTAATGTTATTCCTTTTACACTTCTAAATTGGAACCCAAGATTTACAATGTCAACACTATTACTAGTTACTAGGGGCATTTCAATGCAAAGAAATAATTGAATCAAAGACAAAAATAATGGTTGTAACAGCAAGAAATAGTTTCATTTTTCAGTCTACAAAGAATTATGGCAATGCAAATCACTAGACCGAATATCCAAACTTATCAAAAGAGAGAGAAAACAATATTAAAAAAAGAAAGAAAAGAAACAAAGATTGCAACTTAAAAAGGTTCAATTTTTTTTTTTTTTTTGGGAAACAAAAAGGTTCAAATTAATATGTATGCAGATTTATTACTTTTTGGTTTGAGATAAGGCTTCGTATTTAAATTGTGTCTTTTTAATTGAATAAATGTATTATTCCCCATTAGATGTGGCACGTAGGCACTTCCTTTGTCACTTATAAATTAGGTCCCAAGATTTACTATGTCAACATTGTTGGACTAATCCCTATTAGGTTCTAAGACTTTAGGAAATAAATGTATTAGAACTTCATTTTGTAGATGTTGGCAAACCATAATCAAAACAATGAGTCTAGGTTTAGGCTTGCTCAAAGTTTGTTTAAGTGTAAGAACTAAACAAACCTAGTTTGTTTAAATGTAATAGAACCATGATCAAAACTTTCATCCTCAAACATTCTAATGCTTTCAAACCTAGTAGTCAACTGCTGCAACTTGGAGAATTTTCAAAGCAGTATGAGCAACCTCAACATTTGAGATTCTCCTAAACTCCTTCATAGAAATAGCATCACAAATAGCATTCATAGCTTTGCTATTAAAAGCAGCTGCTTCTTTTTGGGCCTTTGACCACTCACTAATAGGAGTAGCCATTTTCTCCCATCTGTATTCAATGGAGTTCCACACACTCTTATCTATAGATTTCAAGAAGGCTTTCATCCTAACCTTCCAATAAGCATAGTTATTTCCATCAAAGTATGGAGGGATCACAAGAGAATGACTGTGTTCCATGACAACAGGGGTCAAGGATCAACTCCTAGATCAAGAGATCTAATACAAGAGTTAACCTGCTCTGATACCACTTGTTAGATTTTTAGCATAAAAAAAATAAAGAGAAATACAAAAACATATATCTCATATCCCAACAAAAATGTATATCTATATCTCCCCCTAACATGTACAAACACATCATCAAAGTAGTATGTCTCCCCTTAAATACAATCTACAACAAAAAATAACTCCCCCTATCACTATGTACTCCCCCTTTTTGTAATGTATTGCCAAAGGAAAATCATGGCTGATCTGAGGGTGGAGCTAGTGGAGGGGCACCTCTAGTGGTAGCAAGCTCAGCTTGTAAGGCCGCAACCTCATTAAGCAAATCCAATAAAAGCTATCCATGTGCTACTTGAACTATGAGACACGTCTTAGCATGGTGCGCATAGAAGAAGATGTAGATGTAGACAGTGTCAGATCCACAGCAGCAGTGGGATCCACAAACTCCTCAGCAGTAGGATCACTAGAAGGAGGACCTCTAGATGCGTCACCTGTAGAAGACTCG
Organism: Quercus glauca; assembly: GCA_023736055.1. Lineage (NCBI taxonomy): Eukaryota > Viridiplantae > Streptophyta > Magnoliopsida > Fagales > Fagaceae > Quercus > Quercus glauca. Next base: position 81,513,631 of record CM043318.1, on the reverse strand, counting down.
ACTCTAGGGCATTTTTAGTTAGCTTTTAACTAAGCTGCTCTTTGCATAAGAAAGGTGGAACCTATAGGAGCTATGATATGTACAGGCTCAGAAGCGGGAAAGTCCTCTAAACCTAAATCTAGGAGGATCCTATGAATAAAAACTAGGAAGAACAAACCATATGATTTAGCACTACTCCTATGGACCTCTACAAGAGAACGAATAAAAAGATTAGGAAAACTCATAAGAGCATCAGTGATGAGATTGTACAAAAACGCACATCTCTCAATTAGAATCGTATGTATATGAGAGATAGGCCAGATACTATGACAAGAAATCCTAAAGAACAGATAATTGAGCTCAGTAAGCTCATGAGTAGTAATCCTAGGATCAGTACCCCAACTAATGGTAGTACCGGTGAGAAGTGACATGATGTCATCAACGGGAGGAATTTCTGTGTAAGGATACACAGGCTACTGTACCAAAGGTACTTTGAGAGATGTAGCCACTACCTCATGGGTAATGACAAACTCTTCACCCCTTATCCAAGTCTTCACAAAGTGAATATTGGAGTCATTGGTGTGAATAGAGATGTTTAAGCAAAACTCTCTAATCAATGCAGCAGTAGGAGGATGTTCTACATCCAGAAGAGATAACCAACCTCGACTCTCAAAATTCCTACATATTTCAGGATTCACTCATCTAGAATAACCTTTCTCTTAGCCCAAACAGACCTAAAGATGTTTAACTTCTCATAGGCATCTCGATTAGACTTAAACTGAAATCTAGTCCTTTCAAAATTAGAAGAGGAAGAGGAGGTAGTTTTTTTTTTTTTTTTTGCTTTAGTTTTCCTAGCCATGACTCTAAGAATAGGAAGGAAAATAAAAACAAAACCAAAACACAACACAAAAACCAAGGGCAGACTGCATTAGAAAGGGTTAGAGCACAATATAGATCAAGAAATTGACAAACTATATGATTCATGTAATGAATGCACATATGATGCATGCTCTAATGCATAAAATTTGTTCAATTTTCAAATTTCACCAACAATTGACCCAAACTTAAGAGTTTTAACCAAAAATCCCAAATTTTGAAAAATCCACTTTTCAAAAAACCAATTAAATTGATCAATTAAACATTATATCAGTTAGAAAACATGTTATAATGTACTAATTAACCAAAATCACAAGTCAATTTTAACCAATTAAGTCCATTTGAACAAAAACCCTAATTTTGAAAAATTTCAAGCCTTAGAATTCCTAATTCTTTTCAAAACATAAAATTAATCAAATTAATGCATGGGAATCATGATAATAGTATATAGGAACAAAAACCCATTGATCAAATTTGATTAACTTGTATTTTCCACACATGCATTTATAGTTTGTTTAGTGTTTCAGGAATTTACAGGTTGATTCATTCAAAGCTGCTACCTACACTTGCAACTGATAGGCAGTAGTGAGTAAGAATTATAAAGATTGGGCAATATTGTGTATTTGGGCTTTTTACACTTTTTGTTAGGTTCTAAGACTTTAGGTACTAAATGTATTAGAACTTCATTTTGTATATGTTAGCAAACCATGATAAAAACAATGAGTCTAGGTTTAGGCTTGTTCAAAGTTTGTTTACGTGTAAGTTTGAATCGAGTGTTTTGCAGGAATTTACTGTGCAAAACTGCAAGACTCGATCGATAAAAAATAAGGCTCGATCGATCGAGAATCGTAGACTAGAAAATTCTGCAAAAATTTCAAATGCAGCATAAGCCCATATGACGTGTAGGGTTAAGTGTTTCACTCCTAGTATAAAAGGAAAAACCCTAGCTACATTTTAGAAGTCTTTGTTGAGTTGTGTGTTGAGTCTTTTGTGAGATTTGAGAGATTTATACCTTCAAACACACATAGAGAGCTATTAAGATCAAGATTCACATCAAGAACTTGATGGTTGTTTCAGTTGCTGCATAAAGAACATTTAAGGAACAACAAATCCTTTGGGTGGAGTCTCAAAGTCACAAGTAGGAGAACTTGTGGTTGCTGTAGATCCAAGAAAGAAGTAGTCCGTGTATTTGGACATTGCACGTGGTCGTGTCAGTAAGTTCTACATGTAGTAGCATTAGGATGTTAGTGGTCTAAGTCCTTTTGTACCAGTTTGGTTTTCTTGGGTCATCAGTTCTTTGTGTTCTTTATATTTTTCACTTTATGTTTATTTGTGTTTATCCTAATCTTGAATAACAATCTTGTTAATCGATTTAGTTTAATATTAGGTTAAACATAATGTGACGAGGGGTCTAAAAACCTAACAACCCCAGTATGAAAGATTCCATGTTTGTAGAAGCTCCATTTGTTCCACTGGATTATAAATGTAAACCAAACTTAATAACATTATACAAAAAATGATGTGCAAATATAATACATTAAAGCTAACATCATTGTTTCTCAAAAAAAAAAAAAAAAAGCTAACATCATTGTTGTCATGGGCTCGGGAACCTATGTATAGAGAAGGAGCTTGGTGTTTTAGTTCGGGCAAAAGATCCCTCTATCTTGTACTTAGCTGAAATTTGGGTGTATGAAGCAAGGATTTAAAAAAAAATAGAGACTTATTTTTTGTTGAAATGAATAACATAGGTGGAGGTTAGCTTTATACAAGAAGAATTCAATTTGTTAGGATGTACGTGATTCAATGCTAGGAACATATGTCAATATTTTATGTAATTGGCTAATCATTTGACAAAATGCACTTTACTTGTAATTGGGTAGATCTAGGACGAGTTTAATACTTCAAGGAACAAGGTTTCAAGTTCAAGTGTTAAAACTATGCAAGTTTGCCCAAGAATCAAGTGAGAAAGTGTTGGATTTTAAATCTTAACAGCTAGCATCTATCGAGGTTTAAAATTTGTTTCAAGCCGTGGCTTGACAGCTAGCTCGATAGATGGTTACCTATCGAGGTTAATGAAACTCAGTTTTTCAAAACTATTTTTCATACAATCCGTGAGTATGTGTTTAGGCTTTCTTTTCTCACAACCCTAAACATATATAAGGATTATTTTAAGGGCCGTCAAAGGTGACACAAGTTGCACGAATGTGAAACAAAGTGTTATTCATGCAAATTGTGACCAGAGACAAAATTTGTCCTAGTTCATCTTTCTCTTGAAGAAGTTGCTGTGTTTGTACACCATAGGGTTTTGTGACCAAAGAGTTGTTGGAAAATTTGGTTTTGTATCTCATACAAAACACACAATGGAAGCAACTAACATGGATCTATTTCATTCATGATTGATAACATGCACTATGTAAATTTTAGAATTTAAGAACAAGATAGCACACCTTGGTGTGGTGAAATTCAAAACAAAAGATTATAAGTACTTAGGAATACTTTTAATCTTCACTCCAATTCCACTTTACACCCAAGAAATGTGGTCTCTCAATTAGTTTTCAAGGGAGAATAATCGGGTGGCTTCACTCACACATACACATCATTTCACAATGATTTATCTCTTAAAATAAAATTTTGTATGTTTCTCCTTTTATAACTAACTGATTATCTAATTGGGCTGGCCTATTGGGCCTTTCCAATTGGGATTTAGTGTGTGGCTTGAAGTGGGACCAAAAGGGACCAATAAGAAACTAGCTCTAATAGGCCCTGGGCTTTTCTGTCAACTCTTGACAAGTCTAAAGTTACCATTAATTATATTTAATACTATTATATAAATATAATTGCACTCCAGGCCTTATTAATAAATTATATCCCAAGACTTTATTATACTTACAGCCCATTCATAAAATATTCGTAGTAATACAAAGTCATGAATGTAAACTGCTACTTTGAAGATTACTACATCTTAATCATTGAGTACCCGGTTTAGTCTTTAAGTTATTCATCATATATTTATGAAATCCAATTTCATAAATATATACTTTAGTAACTCCTTACGAAAGTGGTTAGGCCTAACACTTTAAATAACCAAACCCATTAAACTTATCTCAAGGGAATATTTTATCTCTCCGTTAAGAGATTATGAATTCCATCTTGAGAATATATGTTCCATCAACACTAAATGTGGCTGCCCAACATACTGAGGTTTGGTCGTGACTTTTGATCTCACTCCTGGTATATCAAAGCAACCTACATTTCATGATCAGGTCCATTATCCTCTCTGGATTAAGAGTTCATGCAAATAGAAGTCGTGAGATTTATTATTCATTTGACAGTCGTTAGAAGAATAATAAATCTCACAGCGGTCCAGTTCAATATATTTTAACTCTTAAAACATATCAACATACCAACTAGAAGTCTCCACTTCCATGATCAAGACAAATCATCTTAGTTGATATGTTATAGTCTTCGCAGATTAAATGCCCAATTTCATCATCGACTACGAACGATAATTCTGAGTTTACAAAGAACTTGTGATTTATATCTTCTATGACTTTTCACATAAATCACATACTATATCTCATGGACTATATGATAATGTCCAAATATTCATGTTACCATTATTTTAGATAATAATAAAACAACTTTATTAATCATAACATTAAGTCATACATAATGTCATACATAGCATTATACAATAGGATTTAAGGGCACTAATCCTAACAAGAGCTTCTTGATCTTCATTGTGTGATGAACTGAAGAACTTTGCAGCCAATATCCTTCTCAAGTTGGTGATTAAGTCGCGTACTGGGATCTGCGCATCTATTGCTTAGTCACGTACTAAGAGCGATGCACTGAAAAAGAGAGATTGTCACTACAGAATAAGTCCAATTGGGTATTGGGATAAGAGTTCAATTTTAGGTTGGTATAAGGTACTGGGATTCCTTTACTTGTAATTGCTTATTGTAATAATAGTGAATTCTTACGAGTGGCGACCTTAAAATCACCCGGTGGGGTTTTTGCCATGTTGGTTTTCCCCATTCAAAAACAAATCCCCCGTATCAGATTTAATTTCCACTGCATTTAGTTTAATTGGTGATTTGTTTATGCTGCCACACATATTATATGTTAATCTGATTAATTAATCAACTTGGCTAATTAATTGGTTAATTTATCACAAGGGGTCAATACATTCTTGGCCTGTTAAGTGGTATCAAAGCAGGCACACTCTAATTAGAGTTGATCTTTGCTATGTGATCCATTGACCCTTATTTGTCATGGATAGAGGACAGTCTCTTATTATACCTCCTTTATTTGATGGAGCTAACTATGCTTACTGGAAAGTATGCATGAGAGCTTTCTTGCAGTCTTTAGATAAGAAAATGTGGCAAGCTATAGACATAGGCTGGACCAAGCCTACGAAAGCGCCGACCGACTGGAATAATGCTAAGATCACGGCGGCAAACTTCAACAGCAGAGCATTGAATGCCTTATTCAGTGTAGTCACAAATGAGGAGTTCAAGAAAATATCCTCCACTGAAATTGCAGAGGAAGCATGGACTATCCTCCAGACAACCTATGAGGGAACCAAGGCTGTCTAGGAACTAAGGCTGTCAAAGATTCAAAGATTCAAAGGCTCACTACAAGCTTTTAAGATATCAAGATGGAGGAGGATGAATCGTTCGATGAGTTCTATGCCAAGCTCATGGAGATAGTGAACTTAGCCTTTAATCTTGGGGAAACCATTCCTAAACCTAAGATTGTGAGAAAGGTGCTCAAATCTCTACCTGAGAGATTTCATGCCAAGATCACCATATTGAGGAATCGAAAGATATTGACAAAATTCCTTTAATAGAGTTGGTTGGCAATCTACAGACCTATGAGTTGGGTATGACAAGGATCGGGAAATCGAGTAAGAGCAAGAAAATGGTATTGAAGACCAAGAGTAATGATACTAATGAGTCTTCAGACGATGAAGATTCTAAAATGAAGTCCTGCATTAAAAGGCAATTCAAAAAGTTCATGAAGAATGCCAATGGGAAGGGCTTCGACAAGGATCATAGGTAATCCAGTTCCTCACAGTTCAAGAGCCAAGATAAAGGGAAGAAGGATGGTGGTTAGTACACTGTTCCCTCTGGACCAAAATGCTTTGGGTGTCAGGGCTTTGGTCACATGAAACAAAAGTGCCCTACATATCTTAAGATCATTAGGAAGAGCAAGACACTTGCTGCTATGTTAAGTGACACTGAGCCTGAGAATGATTCTGATAATGAGGATGATGGAATCTTAAATGCCTTCACTGCGACCGTAAATCCTACTGAAAGGATTGTTGAAGATGTGGATGAAAAAGAGGAATTGGTAGAGTTTAAGTTTGAAAAGATGGATGAGCAAGCTGACATCCACACAGCCTATGCAAAGTTATACAAGGTCTCGAAAAAGCATGAGAAGTTGTATAGGTTGGCCACCAAGAAGCTTAGTGATGTGGAGCTTGAGCGAGAAGAAATCTCCACTAAGTTTGATGAAGCAAATCAGACCATTGAAGCATTGATATTTGAGAATAATTTCTTGGCCGAGAAGACCAAGAAGCTTAAGGCAAAACTGTTTCAAGTCAGAGCCCAGTTGGAAAGGACTTCAAGTGCAAACCTTGATGAGATGCTCAGTCTACAGAAATATGCTTTCGATTGAACCGGTTTAGGGTATGATTTATCTTCTCCTAATATTGCTACTTCTAGTACTACTATTTTTGTTCCTCCTGCTAATAATACAGAAACTGAGAACAATGATGTTAAAAATGAATTAGCTAGTGAGAGTATAGACAAATATAAATCTATCTTAGGAGCACCCCTTAAGCAGGATAAGAAAAAAGTTAAAAACCCTAAGGCTAAGAAGGGAAACACTCAAAAGCCTAAGCAGAAGAAGCAGCATCTCTGTCATCACTATGGAGCAGCTGGACATACTCGACCTAATTGCTATAAGTGGTTAACCACTCAACAGAGCAACAGCATGATCACATCAGGAAACTAGAATCAATTTCCATTCTCCTTTACTCATGCTGGAGATCTTCTCAAAGCCCACATGTTCCTTTCGAACTTGAACGGTTTAAATTCTTCCCCCTCACCACCGGATCAAGGGTTTGCTAAACGGAAAGGTTCTTCCAAGGTGTGGAAAGAAAATGGCTCCAAGTGATTCTGTCACTTTTTCTCTCTCATTCTTGTTTTTGTTTTTGCATTACTTGTATGTTTTACTTTCGTGTATTGAGTCAGTCTAGTTTTATTCATTGCTTTGTTTAACATGTTTTTGTTTGTTTCCTTTTCAGTTTTGCTTTATTTTGTTTTTCATATAAAAATAAAATAATAATAAAAATTTTAAAAATCAGAAAAATACAAAAACAGTGTGTGTTTGTGTACTTCGGTACTTGTGTACCTTGGATGGCTAATGAAACAAAGTTTTCTAAACTTTGTATCATTTGTAACTTAGATGAGCATCTCTATGCACAACTAAGTAAGTGAGTTTTGTGGCTCGTGTTTGTGATGAGTGAGGTTAAGTAATATCTTGTGCTTAACACTCGTATCACTCTTTTTGACGGGAAGAACTAGAAAATCCTAAGAGAAAGGCATAAATAACCATCTCACCACCGTTTCTCGCCAATCATGAAAAGACATCCGCATGCTTTAGCATAGTAAAAGTGCAATGTCTAAAGCTTAACATCATTGGGTATTTCTTTTCTCTCTCTTATATACCCATGTATGATATGCTTATTAAAAGAAAAATATGCAAAGAAAATAAAAGCAAAAAGGTCAAAATGCTTTATATATGATTGCAAGCGTGTATTCTAGGGGATGTGGGAGTTATAGGATATACCTCGAAGATGATAGCCCCCATCAAACAGTTATGATTGTGTGTGAGTTAAAGTGATTTTCTCATATCTCAAATCGTCATAACATGTAGACACTTATGAAATCTTACGATATTTTTCACACACAACACGCATTGCTACTTTTGATACATATGCTGGTACAATGTGATTTGGCCATCACAAGGAATACATGTGTTAATGTATGCTCACTAAAATGTCTAAACTTGTTTTTGAAATATAAAATTGGTTAGACTTATTTTGTGTGTGTGTGTGTTTTGAGATCAATATGCTTAACATTTTTCTTAATTGAGAGATGATTTTGAGAGCTTAAAATGTTGTTTGGATCCTTGGTTGAGTAGCATGCTTGATTGCATTCATATATGTGTTTTTCTCTTCTTTGAAAAATTGTTTTTAAGCAATCTCGATAGCTCTTGACAGATAAGCTATCTATCGAGACCCTTCAGCTGCTTTTTATTGATTCTTGATAGCTCTCGATAGCTAGTTCGATCCATCGAGAAACTTTTTGTCCTTTCGATAGCTACCTCGATCCATCGAGCTTCTTTGCCAAGGAAACGTCTCATTAGATCCTTGATAGCTAGCTTGATAGCTAAAACACGCCTTTTAAATCTGATAGCCCCGATCAATCGAGGCTTATGAAGATTCTATATATAGGAGCCTCGCAATTTCAAACTCACTTCTCTCTATCTCTCTCGATTGCTTTAGCCTCTTCACTTCCCAAAACACCTCTCACTCACTTTAATTCTTCCCCACTCATTTTTCGGCCTCAAGAGAGATTTCTTCCTTTGGAAAGTTTTGAGATTTTTCAGAATCAATGAAGTTTTTGCTCAATTTTTGGGATGGGTTTAGTCAAAATGTTGTTTGAAACTTTATGCATTGCGTCACATGTGCATTATAACAATGTTTCATGCATTTTAGATGTGTGTTTACTTTGTTGCTATGTTGTATGCTAGTAGGTTTGGATTGGGCTGAGCCTATCATATATTTAAATTTGCATGTCATATGTTCATGCATACATACCTTACTATATTTATCTTTTGATATTAAAATTGTTTGGTGCTTTTCTAATTGTTTCCCTCTCCCCCTCTCTCTCTTTCTTACGTTAGTTGCATCATGGCACCTAAACGTAAATCCACTTCATCCTAGAACCCTTTTCGTTTCGGGGCTTCTACTTCTTCTTCTCCCTCTGGCCCCACTCCATCTCACGTATGATTTCGTGATGAGAATGCCAAATTGGACTTCTCGAAGAACCTTTCACGACGAGGCATTCATTCGAAACACCAAGTTGTTCTATTAGATTTTTCTAACACTGACCTACCCACTCTCATCTACAGTAGGGGTTGGGAGTCACTATGTGGTGTCTCGGTCACGTGCCCTTCCATGATCATACAGGAGTTCTACTCTAATATGCACGGATTTGATTATTCTATACCCCAGTTTGTCACTTGCGCTCGGGGTATACACATGGTAGTTACTCTAGATATTGTATCTGAGGTACTACACGTTCCTAGGGTAGCGCATCCTAACTACCCTGGTTGTGATCGTTTTGAGGCTGTGTCTAAAGACGAACTCGCGTCTCTATTTTGTGAGACACCATCTTCTTGGGGTGAGCATCAAAACACCCCTTGCTCGGCCTTTGCAAAAGGTCCGAGATTCCTTAATATGGTGATGACATTTATTCTTCATCCTTTGTCTCACTATAACACTATCACAAAGCCTTGTGCTTGCTTTTTGTTATCCCTCATTGAGGATCTTTCTATTGACTTCCCTTCTTACTTTATACTCTCCCTTATAGATGTTTATAAGGATATGACTACCCGTGGTAAGCTCATTTTTCCTTCGGCTATCACGCGACTCCTTCGCCACTTTTCTGTCTCCTATTTAGTATCTCCCCACTTCACATTCATGTGTGCCATCAATGTAGGTACTGTTTGATCGAGCGCAGCACAGCTTCGACCGAGGCAACCCCAGACAACGATGGCAGCTCCTCTAACTTCTACTACTCCATCCACCTCCGCTCCTTCGTCTTCAGCGAGTGGAGTGACACTTGAGGCTGTCATGGCACAGCTTGTGCGCAATGATGCTCGCCTTGACACTCTCAGCAATAAGTTGTGTTAGGTGAACACCAGTGTTGGTCGTATCGTGCGATGACAGGCTATCATGGGTGGTTTCACTATGGCTTCCTCTCCTTCTCCCGAGGCATCCGAGGATGAGAGTGACGATGGCTCCAGCAGTGATGATGCTGATGAGGATGATGATGATGGCTCGCCTAGTGATGATAAGATGTCTACTTGATATACTTGTCCTTTGTCACTCGTGACAAAAAGGGGGAGTAGTTTTGAGATAAGAGTAGTCATACTCATAGGGGGAGGGCTAGTATAGGAGATAGGGGGAGTGTTTTTTAGGGATGTAGTGAGGATTTTTGTATCTTTTCTTTTCTTTCTATTTTAGATACATTATCTCTTGTACATTGGCCTTGTGACCATTTGACATACATTGTACTTATATTTGGTTTATATATATATATATATATTGATGTATGTTATTCATCTATCTTTCCATGTGTTGGTTATTTTCTCTCTTTATACACATGTTTCTTATTTGTTGTATGCAATCTATTATTTCTGTTTCACACTAAGATGCCATGATAAGTTTTGTTTAAAATGTTTCAGAAATACAGGTTGTCAAAGTCTACTTGTCATAAACTCTCTTCTTGCAAAGTTTTTCAAGAGTTTGTGTTAGGATAGATTTTATTGTATTCAACAAGTGAGTATGAGTTAAGTGATTTATGACTTCTCTCATATGTTAATCTGATTAATTAATCAATTTGGCTAATTAATTGGTTAATTTATCACAAGGGATCAATACATTCTTGGTCTGTCACAATTGTTGTTGATGTTGATACTTTCTCAAAAAAATCACATTGATGTTGTTGTTAACAAAGGGAAGGAGGAAGCATGGAGGTTGACCGGTTTTTATGGGGAACCTATGACGCACAAGAGGTTTGAGTCACGGAATTTACTTCACTAACTTATCAACTAGATGTCTTTCCCTTGGATCTGTACTGGGGATTTCAACGAATTACTCAAAAGTTCTAAAAAATTGAGAGGTAGTACGAAAGGACAATCTCAAATGTAGTTATTAGAGATGTCATTGATGAATGTGGATTCCTGGATCTGGGTTTTATAGGCCCCTAGTTTACTTGGAAAATGCACTTTGCCGATGGTCATTCTGTATGGGAAAGATTGGATTGGGCCTTTGCTAATAATGATTGGTTTCTTAGATTCACTAGAACTAGGGAGCATCATCTCAATGCTAACTCTTCTAATCATTGTCCACTTTGGATAATATTAGACAGGTAATCCATCCCTGTATTTCTAAACCATTTAGATTTGAGGAGATGTGGCTCTCTGACAAGGGCTATACAAAGACTGTGAAGGCCGTTTAGTTGTCGCTTGACTGTCTTAATCCTTCTAAGCGAGCTGTCCAGCTAAAGATTGAGAAATGTAGTAAGGAATTGAATAGGTGGAGCTGAAAAAAAGCTTGCTGAGGCCAAGAAGGAAGCTTAACGCCCTTGTATTAATTTTTGGGTTCGAGAATTAAAGATTAAACTTACTAACCTTCTAGATAAGGACACGCAGATATGGTCTCAATGTTTCAAATCCTTATGGGCTACCAATGGAGATTAAAATTCTATGTATTTCCAAAGCCGAGCAACTCAGAGACACCATAAGAATACCATCTCCAAAATCTATGATTCATCAGGCCAATGGTGCTTGAATTTTGTAGATGTGGCAGCAGTTGTCCTAAACTATTATTTAAACTAGCATTTATCCCGCGCAATGCACAGGATCATTTTACGAATTAAAATACTTTGCATTCAACATAAACTTAGTTCTCTCACTTCCACTACATACATTAAAACTTAAATAATGTAGTATATGTATACATATAGTATCCAATATTCCCAAAAAATGTTAAAACATTAGGGCCCATTAGGTGCGTGTGTTTAAACAACAGTTTTCAATTTTTTTGAAAATACATATGGGTGAAAAAGTGTGTGAAAACGCTTGTAATGTTGTCTAAAAATTGAAAACATGTGTTTAAAATTATGTACTAAACAGCCCTTAGTATCTTCGAATCACTTCATGTGTGTTGTTCCCTTCTCAAAGGGGCCACTAGGAGGAAAACATGAAATGAGTTCGAACAAAGGGAATTCTTCATAATGCTCCTAATTCAATATCTTCAAAAACATTTAATATTTTTGTCAAAGAATATTTTCATTTTTATGAGCTTCCACACCTAAAGGAAAATAGCGTTTATCTAAAGAAAGGAATTTCTCTTTAAGAAAATAAAACTTAACATACATTTGAGCATCATGTCAAGCTTTTGCAATGCAAGAAGATTGACATAAAAATCTAAACTTGGTGCATATTTACAATGAGTTATTTGCATGTAAGCCTCCTTTAACAACCATCTATTCAAAATGTATATATATATATATTTGTTGTTTATTATAACCAAATATAAACATCAATATTTATGCCAAATCAATATCTAATTTCTTGTTTCTATTGAAAAGAAATTGTTATTTAACTAAAGGAAAAAAAAAAAAAAATGGGATAACTTTCAAAAATATTATCTATTTAAATAACATATAAAGTGAAGAAATTGCACCTTGGAACTACATGTATATTTAGTGGAGGACCACAATCAAACGTTATTATGATCCTACATAAATTTTGAAAAAAATGCTCAAAGAAAGCTTCTAAATAAACCACTCTATAGGCAATATTTATCACAAAGATAGACACCTTCTAAATGTGTACATTCTACAAATTTCAAAAGTATGCATTCGATAGGTACTGTGCCATTAGAACTAAAATCAAATGTCATATCAAAGAACTTTAGCTTCATCTTGAAGCCATAAACCAAGCATAATTTAAGATATAGAAATTACAAAGTAACTTTTTTGTAAATTAATCCAAGGATTTATATACAAATATTTTCTACATTAGATACTCTATCCTATACTTAGCTTAAATTTAGAAATATCCTTTCCCCGACTCATTGTAGGTAATTCGTAAAAAAGGGAAAAGTGAGTTATTTAACCAAATAAATTTAAGTGTCATATCATTCTCAAAAAAAAAAATTTAGGTGTCATATTGTATAGCCGTTGCCCTCGGCCTCATCAATAATTGATAGTTAACCAAAACCAACCTAGCCCAAATACCCAAAATGGCATAAGTTTCATGAAAATGGCAATGACTCATTATAACATTTATCCTCAACTACAAAAATTGCAAATGACTTCAATAAAACAAAAAGGAAGCACCAATTCACTTGAAGATAAATAAGGATAGCACTAAGAGCTAAAAAAAATCAAAGAACATGTTGGACTTAGGAAGCACTAATTGGATATGCTGCTTGTGATTCTCTTTCAATGTTTTATAGAGCATTAAGCTTCACCGCAAGAAATTTTTATCTATACAAAAACAAAGGAAGACAGATTAAATGAGAATTAAAAATAAAATTGGAGGCCTTTCATTAAACATCTAGCAAATATAGTAATTTGTTCTTATTGACATAATCCTTATAGAAAAATAAACAAAAGATATGGTTTATAGAGCCTAAGTATTATTTGCCAACTCAAATGCTATAGTCTAGGCCTAATGTGTCCATAACAGAATGATCAAACATTTAGATGCTAACCAATCAAATGTCTTCACGTAAGCACGTCCCATTTTCTGATAATTTGGTTCAATTGGTCTACATGTTAAAGGTCTTCATAAACTAAGGCAAAATTAAGAAAATCAAGTAGATCAATGGTATAATGAAATGAAAAAAAGTAAGATGTTTTAATGTTGGTTGAGCTAGAAATGATTCAACATTTTTAATAAATATTTAGCGAAGGTGTACCTGTAAAACATATTTAACAAACTTTTAATACCAAGAAGCAGACACATTCTCATACAAAGAAATTATAAGTTAATACAGATTATGGGCTCACCTTCAAATACCAGGGAAACCATATAATTTGTTGTTGCCCACGTAATGGAGACACCATTCTAAGTTAACCAACTAATGAGCCACAATGAATAAAAGAATGAGAACATAGAATATTTGAGAATCAATAAAATTTAAAAGAAAATATTTGATTACAGATTTTTGAAATGGAAAATGAGAGGAAAATAAATATAAAAAAGTTGGAGATGGGTACTACACTGCATATTTAAATTTTCAAAAAGAAAAGAAAAATGAGAATAAATAACTTAGGAACCAAAAAAATACCATTTTATTAAATCCTATCATTCACTAATCAGTAATATGTTGCATCAATACAATTTTCCATTAACATAACATTTATCCTTGGGGTGGCAAGAGGTTTTGTTTGACATGGGTTTGAGGAGGAAAAGGGTCCTGGTCTTTTGGGTTTTGAGTCTATGTAGGTCATGGTGAAGAATGCAAGAAGTGATGCAGATTGTGGCTTGTGAACTGTACCAATTTTATTTAAACCAATAGCTTGTTGTATTAGTTTAAGGAGGTCACCTGCCATATCCAAAGAAGTGTCATCCTTTACTACATCCTTTCCAAGCTGAAACTCTATTACTTTCTTTTCATTTTTCGTAAGGATGCCTATCTTGTTTGTGTAGACTGTTGTGACTTGACCCATTGTCTCAAAAGAAAATAGTTTGACTTAATATGTGATGTTTGGATTCTATTTTTCCCGCCCCCATACCATGATAAATCTAAACGATTTATTCATTTATGAACAAAGAATATGAACAAAAGTTCTCAAGGATGAAATCTAGAAGATATTACATAACATGTACATAGTTTTTTTCATTGCTATGTGATGGTGTGCTTACTTATTGCAGATAGTATTCCCCACAATTTTCAGATGAATAAGCAGCAGTCCTCCAAGAACTTCTTAGGCATTTTCTACTCAAACATCAACCCAATTGTATGTAATTGATGGTCTTTATGTTAGAAATTGTAAAGTTGTAATTTACAACTGTGTATTTGTTGGCTTGTATTCCGTGCCAAATTTGATTGTAATTTTGTTCAATCGTTTAAAACCCTGTATTTGTTGTGGGACTTGATGTAAGGGGTGTGTGAGAGAAAGAGTGTTGAAGACTCAAGCATTTGAAGATGAAAAGGATTCTCGCGGGTATCTCACGGGTATTTCGCGACCAAGCTTCCCGCGAAGTGAAACATGTGCCAGGCACATGATGGAATGCGAAGAGTCATGCCAGGTGGAGACAACTGTGTCTCGCGAGTATCTCGCGGGTAAGGCCTTCCCGCGAGACACCCGCGAGACTAGCTGTTCTGCCAGCCTGTATTCTTTGAGTCACACCTTTTGCACCCCTCCTACAAATATCATCATTACCCACATTTGTTGAGGAATGCTTCAGAGAGAAAACCCTAGCCAAACACCTTGGTAATTAGAGATTGTCTTCCCCACCTTCTCTAAACATTTTGCTTGTGGTATCTCCTCAACCCTTCCCTCTCCATTGTCCATATCTTTGAGAGGTTGATAGCCCAAACACTTGACACACCTTTGAGAGTGCTGAGTGACGTTTTGGTGCTGCTGGGAAGCATAGGAAGGAGCCTTGAATGGCAGATGCAACATGGAGCTTGTTGCGGGATCCGGATAACTAGGACAAGACACGGTTCCGAGAAGCCTTGTTGGAGTAGGAGCTTGGAGGGCTTAGGTACATCGGGTAGACTAGGCTTGGAGGGTCTTTTGCTAATCCATGTATCCCAACTGATTGTCTAGTGGATCGATTTCCGCTTGGAGGGCGGCGGAGAGGTTTTTCGCCGAGTTCTTCGGTTTCCTCTTCGATAACACGTCTCGGTGTTATTTGTGTTTGCATCCTTCTTCCCTACTCTTGTTCATTTCATTTTTACTGCTGAGTTGCTTTAAATATGAATTAGAGTAGTTGTTTGGTTTATATGCTTGTGTTTACACTATTCCGCACTTATACTTAAGTTAGTGTACAATCAACCAAGCCGTAATTTGAATTTGGGGGTCTAAACCGCTCGTGTGTTTTCAACACATTTTCGAGCTTTCAGAAATATTGTTCTAATGGTAATGGTAACTACATTTTAGTTAAATAATGTAGAAACCATATAATTTGTTGCTATCCATGTAATGAAGACGCCATTATGAGTTTTTTTTTTTTTTTTGGGCAGTGAGTTTTTGTCATTTTAGCAGGACATAAATAGTATGTGTATATTGTGGTGATTCTTTTATAAAATTTCTGCCAAATTATCTTTAACCCTCAATAGTTAAAAACAAATTATTCACTTAAAAAAAAAAAATAAAATAAACCACTTAATTTGTTTCCACATGTCAATTAGAAATTGATACATCATACAACCAACATCTGTATGAGCAACAAATAAAGAATCCCAATGAATGCAAGCAATGTATCTGCAAGAGCTTTCAACCAACTTTTCCCACATTTAATTGTTTCTAATCCCAAACAAAATACATAACAAACAAAAATAAATTATAAAGTCATCAAGTTAGAAATATAATTAATCAATTTTCTTTCAAGAATTTTATCAAACATGATGGATTTAGAATAAAATATATACTTACTCCCAGGATCTTTGTAATGTGAATCCACTATAGATACATGGGTTTGCGCTATGATGGCACATGACATGGAAGAGCTCGATCTATTAGCTAGGCTTCTCCCTCACGGATTTTTGTACATGCCCAATGAAAGCAGATTATTTAATCAAATCAGTCTTAGGCTATCCAAACAGTATCAAATTTGACAGCTTTTCTTAATCACATCAGCATGTAACATATTTAAAATTAAACCACTCACCAAAAGACCAACTAATAGATATATATATATATATATATATATATATATATTATTCCATTTCAATATTCAGACAATTGCTCAAAACCATCACCATCAATAAATATAAGACACACAAAGTAAGATTACTGTGTTTATGGAAAAAAAAAAAAAAAAAAAAGACGAAATCATAAAATGGAGAGAATAAAAAAAAAAAAAGGATCCAACCATGGATGGAGTTTCCATTAAGAGGTTTGATCAATATTATCTGCATTGCAAGAAGTTAAGGTAAACCTTTTGTAAATGTCCAAATTCTTTCAAGATATTTTAACATCATAATGCTTCAACAAAAACATTGGTTAAGATTTCCGTGACCTACAAATTCACATTTTACGGTACAACTTAAGAGGTCTGAACTTAATTAAGTAGATCTTTATGTCCAAAAAAGAGATTAATTGATTTGAAGAAAGGAACAAAAACCAATTTGGAGCCTAACGAAATAATTCCCTTGAATTCCTTCAAATGTGTAATTCAAACTCTCTGTGAAAAACCATAATGAATAATATTCTAAAGTATTTACTTGAACACCAAAAGAAAATTATAGTTGTATGGCTTATTGTAATTTTTTAAAGTATGTGATTGTAATTAACTTCTATGATAGGAGAGCTGCTTGATTAGCATACCTCGCAACTCTATGACATAATATTGTTTTATGATGTGTAGAAATCCGCAAATACCACAAATAGTACCAAACTCCTAACCAAAGGCTCACATTCCCAAGACTTGCCAATAAACATATGAATAATATGCGTTTTGGAAAAATCTTGATAGAATTTTGGAGGGTTAAATTATGATAGAATATGGACTGTATGATTTATTATTTTTGTATGTAGCTTGAATAAGTTGTTAGAAAGACT
This sequence comes from Quercus glauca, assembly GCA_023736055.1. NCBI lineage: Eukaryota > Viridiplantae > Streptophyta > Magnoliopsida > Fagales > Fagaceae > Quercus > Quercus glauca. The sequence continues at coordinate 81,496,169 of CM043318.1, read as the reverse complement.
AACAATATGTTTCTTAAGTGTATAATTTTTTTAGTTTTGTAAGTAAACCGTTTTTAACGTTTGGAAGAATGGTTAGTACTAAGTACCACCACTATCATATAATTCCTCTTTGATCCAACATTTTTTTTTTTTTAATTTATTCTTCATGATTATTTTAAAAGTATTTGATAATTCAAGAAGGGGGCATTTGAACCTAACTAAATATAGCTATAATCATTTCTATTATGCTTCGAAGTATTGATGATGTCTCACCTATAATTTCCCAAGCAAAATATTAGAACACAAATAAATAAAAATTAAAGTGGGTGCATTTCATGAATTTTCTCATCCATTACAGTGATGATTCTAATTTTCATAAAGCTCATACTAATCAAATAACCTATAGCTAAGAAAACTGCCTATTTGGCTAATCTCACTTCATGTATTGACAGCCACAGATATCCTACGCTAATTCAAGCAAGTCTAAAATAAAAACCATAGAAATTTTAAAAGGAATAAATCTAATATTAAGTAAATCAATTTCAAGTAATATTAATTAGTCAATAAATTTCTTCATATGAGATTCAGGAAGCATGAAGTAATTCTACTATAAAAAAAAAAAAGAAAAAAAAGAAAAAAGAATACCCATTAAAGCATATTATAGGAACAGAGTTTAAATTGGTAAGCATTATGTTGTAGTGCAACTCATATCCTAACAGCCCACTCAACCAAACTTTAAATCAAATAAAAATTAAATCAAGCCCCAAAGAAAGTAATGGAGAAACAGAGACATAAAAAAAAACTATAGATTCAAAAATGCAAATAGACACTGGAAGCAGCCTTCTTTTTAGTACAAAAGGCCATTTAGACTCATAAGGAGATAAAAGTAAATATTTGATTATAGAATTTTGGAACAAAAAGTTGAGGAAAATAAATGTAAAGAAGTTGGACAGGGGGTACACTGCATATTTAAATTTTTAAAAATAAAATGGAAATGAGACCAAATAAGTTAGGAACCAAAAAATAGAATCAAGTTAGTTACACGCATACTAAAGTTTATAACAATGAAAGAACTGTCAAATGTATACTATGATTAGAGTCCCTAAATATAATATAAAAAAAAACAGATGAAGAAGCAGGTTAAAAAACCAAACAGATATGAAGAATGCAATTGTAGGAAAATGCTCCCTTCACATAAACCATGCATGTCACTCAAAGAATCTGTCTCATAAATATGGTCATTAGTGAACTCTTCATGGAAAACAAAAAATAACCTTGACCGAATATTCAAAATTCCATAGTTTCACTCCTAATTACAAATAACAGAATAGGTAAGAGAAAAACAGAAGCCCAGAAATTATAATGAAATTATTAATTTTAAAAGATAACCAACCATTAAAAAAATTTAGGTAGGATTCAAAATTCTAGAAACTATATTTCAAAAAGTTATTATTATGAAACCTACAGTTGGTACAATCCTCCATGGATCTCAATCGAAAAATACACTTAAGCAGTTCATTGGGTTGCAAAGCTAAATTTTCAATAAAAACTTAAGAACTAACACCAAAGGGTACGTGCACACACATATGATAAATTTTGTGAATTATAAAAATCAATAGCTACTGTACATGAAACACTTTATGCTAAGGACCACAAACTAAATATACAAAACTAGCTTGAAATTGGAATTAGCAATTATACAGCCCTCTATTACAAACTAAAATGTCTCAAAAACCAACAAACAAAAACACAATTAGAAAGCATAGTGAACAAAAATTTGAGGAGATTTCCAACCTTCTATAAGACTGCTAGAAATAGGATAAAAAAAATTAAAGCCAAAAAAGAGGATAAAAATATATATCAATAGAGAAATAATAATGAAATTAAATATCAAAAAGGAAAACAACAAAGGCGATTGTATTCTCCAAACATTCAGATTTTAAACCATCCATGTTACAAAAATGACTATTAAAATCAAGGGTTGTTTCCATTTGGAAGGTAATTAACAGTTCAATGTTTTTTTTTTTTTTTTTTTTTTCTTTTGAGAACGATTCAACAAAACATAGATCTATACAAAGCATAAATTAATTCAAATTTTAGGGGGAAACCAAAAAAAGTACAAACCAAAATAAAAATCTGCCAAACAAAAACTAAATTTAATCAATACAACAATCAAACAAAACAGAACTCAAGAAATTGTAAAAATAAATGGGAAATTAGGGAAAAATGTAGGCAAACCTTAAACCTTAATTGAGTAGTGCAGCAAAACAGTATTTAACAAAATCTTTCTTATCTATCTATCTGTTTGAAACGCTAATTGAATGGGAAAAAAGGGGGGGGGGGGGGGGGAAAGAATGCCTACCTTCTACTAAACCCCTTTTTTTGAAAACCCTAGAAACGGTAATTGAATAGAAAACAAAAAAATGGGGAAAAAATGCCTACCTTCTGAATTGTCTATTGTTGAAGAAAAGGGACAGGATAGCTTCTAAACCACTTGTTGTTGCAGAGGATGAACAAAGATTTTCAATTTTCACTGTTGCAGAGAATGAACAGAGGTTTTTAGTTTTCGTTTGTTTGTTTTTTTTTTTTTTTTTTGCTTCCTTTTGGATTCTCTTTTTTGTTTGTCTGATGGGTTGGAACACGCTATTCTGATATGTGTGTATATGGAGTTGCAGCGAAGAATCGCAAGTTACAGTGAGTCTGAATTTTGATCGGGAAATACGATTTGGGTTTTTGGGTTTGCGTTTTTTTTTTTTTTTTTGGTTAAGCGGCTTGGGGTTTTTATAATGAGTCTCTCCAATGCACCGTACAATATTTTAAAGAATAAGTTGTATGCGTGTCAGTTTTTAAAGTGACATTTTTTCCTAATGTGGCAACACCTCCTTAATTGCAAGAAAAGGCCTCTGCTATTATATATACTAGCATTTAACCCGCACAATGCGCAGGGTCATTTTACTTATTAGAAGACAATAAAATACATTAAAATTCTTCTAGGGCATGTTGTATAAATTAGCTAATTGTTAGAATAAACCAACATTAAGTTGTTAAGCTTTAATTACGGAAACAATATTTTATAACAATTCTTAAATAGTTGTATAGAACAACTTAACAAAAAAATTATATACATAAAAAATCAATAGATATATATATATATATATATATATATGTGGTATAAATAGATGAATATAAGGTTTGTTAAGCAATATGAGGTTTGGGGGGGAAAAAAAGCCTACCTACATCTTGTGATAATGACAAAGACACAACAGGTATTGATAAGGGTAATTTCCATATTCACCTTTTGATCATAACGAAAAAGCAACCACCAACAACCTATTATGATATAGCACATCAACCTATTATGATATAACACATCAAGGGAAATAATTAATAAATCAACCAAAGAATAAAACATACATACGAACACATAAACAAAAACAAAACTCTCACTAAAGTGTTTTAACTTCCTTAGACAATGTGGCTCAAGCCACAGCAAACCCTTACATGTAAATTAATGGGGGAAAAAACCCAATGACTATGACACTTCACAGCAAAGATTGAACAATTATAAAAATGGAAAATAAATTGAATCGAATTTAAATCAAGTCAATGTCAATATAAGTTTAAAAAAAAAAACATTTTTTTCACAGCAAATTTAGTAAAGAAAATTAAGTATAGCACATACACAGCACTGAAATAATGAAAAGTAAAAATAGAGATAAAGGGAAATATACGTTAAGTTTGAATTGTAACACATCTTAGTAAAGAAAATTGTCAAAAAATGAAGGAAAAAAAAATAAAAAACCTTCAAATGATCCAAGTTCAATCAAACAAAACTATCAATTTTTATAAATAGAAAAGCTAACATGGTAACTTCACTTTTTTGCTTAGCATCAAAACAAAACAATTAATTATGAGATTCAAACGTCTCCAAAAAAATAAAGCCAAAAGCCTCATCCTTGGACTTGCTTAGGGTCCTTGGTGTAAATAAACCTTCTCACGCTTTCAAAAATCTTCTTAAGTACCTCTTTGTTTGATTTTTGAATGCCCTTACAAACACAAAATGTCATTGAATAGCATTTAGAAATTCACCCAGTGAAAGATTTTAAAATTCTATACTTTGGAAAATTAAATTGAAATCTTACAAACATGAGAATGTACTTTGTGACTCTAGTGGAAAACACTTGAACAACATGACTAACCCTCCAAGATAGCAAAGTATTATAACAAATTAAGATGCATCAAACATGAAAAGAGCAAGAAACTAAATACATATGAATGGATGAATAAGAAAGGATAACGCATAATATTTAAAACAACAATTCCATAGCAAAAGAGTAAAGGGTTCTTCAAATTGTTCATATTATTAAACTGATGTCTCAAACGAAATAACAATTTCTAAAAATTTTATTGATTCAATTCTTTTAAAAAATAGGTGGAGCACATCATTTAACAAATATTTGAAATAAATAAATATTGGGACTTAAAGCTCAAATATTTGACATCTAAAAATATTTGTCATGGTCTATATTTCTCTGCATACCTGTTGGTCTGTATTTTCTGCAATCTGCATACTTGTTGCTTTGAATTTCTCTGCACATACCTATTGGTCTGTACTTCTCTACTGTATTCAGCTTCCTGTTCTTTCTATTTCCAGCTTCTTGTTTCCTCTGTATTTGGTTTTCAGGGCTGTCTTATGTGTATTTGTTTTCATTTGTTATCAATAAATAGGAATAAAAATCCAATTCAGATGCAAAGTCTGCAATCTTAGCCCTATTGATCAAATATGGCCAACCTCATTCTACATTACAAAGTGTGTGTATACCAACGAAATACAATTTAAAAATAAAATTGACACAATCACTATGATATGTGAACTACATGGAGAAAAATTCAATACAGAGAAGTATATACTGGAAAAACTTGATAACAATGCTAGAAAAGAAACATGGGAAACAAAATTATAAAGGGAAAAAATGTTTCAATAAAAAATTTAAAACAGAATAAATAAAATGAAAGCTTTAATGCGTAGAGATATACTCAAAACAAATTGAACCCAAATATCCCTATGAAAACCAAATCCAACACAAATAACGGATATTAAAAACCATTCTTAATCCAAATTCCTTATTCAAAACCAAATCTAAGCCAAAAAAAACTTAATGCAATCCAATCCAGTCAAAAAAACCAGACCCAAATTAGATTTGATCCCAAATAAAAAATAAAAAAAAAATAAAAATAGATACTATACCGGTAAGAATGAATCTGTTCAAACCATGGAAGGTAAAGCAGTTCTAGGTGAGAAACGAATCAGCATGTGTATTTATTGGTGTGACTGAATAGTGAGGAAACACGGATCTCCTCCCTCACCAACTCCAATTGTTCAGTACTCTGAATCAGAACTTTTTTCATAGTGTAAGTGCCATCATCTGGACAATAAACCAAATTCAGATCAAAATCAAGATTTCATCCCCTTCCTCATTAACCAACTGGGAAAAAAAATTAAAAAATAAAAAAGAAACAAAAACAGAAGAACATTTGTATATATAGTAAAAGAATGGTGAGGGCCAACTAAGATTATTATTTATTAGTGCAACACCTTGTCATAGTTCTTCATATATATAGGGCAAAACATTGATGGAGCGGTGCCTTGTAAAATTCCCTTTTTATGTATAATAATCATATTCTTTATAAATCTAAACTGTTCAAAAAATTTTATAAACATAAGGATGATCAATTTTTAAATTTTGCTTGAATCAACCAAGTTAAAGTAAAGTAATCCATTTCTTTATTTAGAATGAGTAGTGTTGCATATGTGAGCCAAACAATAACTTTTAATTTCAAGTAAACATAGGGATTCAATGTGTGTGTGATAGATATAGATACATACACACATACACACCCTAAGTGCATTCACATCAGTTGGTTGGATAATATCAAGTTATCATCAAAGAATAGCCGCTTGCTCAGCCTATAAAATAAAATAAAATAAATGATATAATGAATTCAATATGAGATTATTAAGCTCACTTTCATTCAAACTGTTGGGTTTTAGACCCCTTAAAAACAACCAGATTGCGTAGCCTAGTTAATTAGCCAAGTTGTTATTTAGTCAAATTAAGCAATTCTAGGTTAAAACAATCAAATAATCATATCAAGCATATAAAGCAGCGGAATAATAAATAACACATGATATGATCACCCAGGAAAACCAAACCTGTAAAAAACCTGGGGAGGATTTTACCCACCGATCCTCAAGGTAAAACTGAATCCACTATGAAAGAATCGAAGTTCATACAAAAGGACTTACAAGCTCCCCGCTCGACTTCCTAATGCTACCTACCAGTAGAACTTATTGACACGACCATATGCAAGCTCCGAATCCACGAACTCCTTCTTTCTTGGATTCTTCAATCAGCTACAAGCTCCCCATTTGTTTTTCTTTAAGCTCCAATGGCAGCAACCTTGTTGATCATCAAGATGTAGAAGTAATCTCTACCTTGAAACTTGTGGTGCCGCTCGTCTCTCAATCCATGGCGCATTAACTTCACAGTCTAACGATTATTCTTCCTCTTCTTCCAAAAAAATCTCCAATATATCGATCACTCTACACCCTGTGTCTAACTGACTCTCTCTATCGTTCTCGGACTTTTGGCCTCTAAACCTTGATTTTCCAAAGCCAATTATAAATACCCTAAAATCAAACCAAAATTAATTGAATCCAAATACTCCCAAAAGTTTTTCGTATACTGAGAAACTAAATCGAATCAAAAAAATCAAATCAAAACCTATTGTAACCCAAATACCTAATGTAACTGAACTCTGCTTCCTTCTCATCTCTGTATCGCAAGCTTTTTTTTCTTTTTCTTTTTTTCTCCTTCTCTGTCTCTATATCGCAAGCCTAATTGTATTTTCACCGGTTAATTTTTTTATTTAGATCTTTTCTGGTTAGAACCAATCCGACAACCTAAAGAAATAGTCAGCTCTATCCATGGTATCATTACTGTAGAAATGAATGTCCAACTCTCAACACAATTCTTGGCTTGGGAGGTTCAAAAAGCAATTAATCAAACAGCCCCTTTTAAAGCCCTAGGTTTAGATGGTATACCCCCTATCGTTTTCCAAAATTACTAGAATTTAATTGGGAATGATATCACTCAGTCTATTCTTCAATTCCTAAACACTGCTTCTCTGCCTGCACATCTTAACCATAATTTTGTTGATTTAATTCTTAAGGTTAAATGCCCTGAATTTTTTTTTAAATACCGACGCCATCAATTTACTTAATATGTTGTATAAAATATTTTTGAAGGTTTTAACTAATAGGCTCAAAATAATTATTCCTAAAATCATTACAGAGCACTAGAGTGCTTTCACAAAAAGCAAACTTATCTCTAACAATATTTTAGTTGCTTTTAAATCTTTACATAGTATGTAGAACCATAGTGGAAAAGATGACGTTATGGCTGTTAAACTAAACATGAGCAAAGCCTATGAGTGTGGATTAGGTATATTTGAAAGCAGTGATGAGGAAGTTGGGGTTCTGTGGCCAGTGGATCAAATTAATGATGCTTTGTGTTACTACAGTCACCTACTCAACTCATATAAATGGTTAATATAAGGGTATGATCCATCCCTCTACAGGTATCTGCCAAGGAGACCCTTTCACCCCTTTCCTATTTCTCTTGTGTACTGAAGGTCAACATGGACTTATTTCCCAAGTTGCTACAACAAGAGATATTCGAGGTTATTCTTTATGTAGGAATGGTCCACAGCTAACTCATCTCCTTTTTGCAAATGACAGCCTTCTTTTTTGCAGAGCCACTAAGTAGGAGTGTCGAAAAATGTGATCAAGGCCTTGAGTCTATTGGCCAAGACCTTTTACTTTATAAGATCAATTTATAGATAACGTTACACAGAATTGAAAGGTCTTTGAATTCCTTTATCACTTGTAGAATTTTCACCTTAGGAATTTTAGTGATATATGTATGATTAATGGATGATAGCAATCTACCCAAAATTAAGCATGACTACATAACTCTTGTAACATCATTGCCAATTAAATTTGAATAACTTTGATAAATAAAATAAAATAAAAGAGGAGGGATGCATGTATAATGTCCGAGCCTAGGACTTTAAGTGGAGCTATATGTATTCGAGCAACCTCCATCTCATATGAAGGAACTCACTGATTAAATCTATGTTGATCTCTGCTGTCATTTCATAGTTTACTCCCTGTATAGCTTGGTTGAAATTGCTTAGGCTAGACGCCTCAAAGAATCGTTGGTAAATAGTAATAGTCCAGTAGAAAACCAAAAATGATATCACCATCTCTCAACCCTAATATAGAATTATGCCATTAGCGTTGAGTAGCTTTAGTTTGAAATTTGAAAATACCGCATATTATATATGGTCAAACCCTTGAAGCCACAACAATCTTGCTAGTTTAGAATTATGCCATTTTCTTCCTTCTCCAATTGACGGTGTTCTTGTCTTAAAATTCCCATTGTCTCATAATCTCCACCACTCAATACACACCTATTAAAGAAGAATAGTCTTCCTTCCTAACACTTCCAAATTTCCTTTTACTCCATAGTTGCAATCTTTTTCGGCATACCTTTACCTTCTCTTTCAATTGGAAAATAGCGCATGCATGCCATCAGTATTATGCTCCCATTCATGCTGACTTTATAGTTTCCTCACACCCATGCATGATCCAACATTGACCCACATATTTCCTCAGCACTCACCACCCCTCCCTTGTCTCGTGACTGTCGAAATCTCAACCGACATCTTAGTTGTTAGATTCTAAGTAATTAGGAACTAATTTATTAGAACTCTAATTTGTATTATTGGCAAACCATGATCAAAACAGGTGTTTATTCTTGTTTTAAACTTACTCAAAGTATGTCTTTTATGTAAAGTTGGAATCGAGTTAACTACAGAATTAAGTGTGCAATTCTGACTAGCCCGATCGATCGAAAGTCGAGTAGAATATTTTTCTACAGAATTTTCCAGCTCAGCCCTAAGCCTATATGACGTGTAGGGTTTTATGTTTTGTCCTAGGTATAAAAGGCAAACCCTAGCCACGTTTTTTAAGTTGCTCTATTTGCTGTGTGTGTGAATCTTTTGTGAGATCTGAGAGGTGGTTGCCTTCACACATGCTTAGGATTATCAAGAAGGAGATTTCATTGAGAGCTTGATGATCATTCAGTTGTTGCACAAAAGAGTTTAAAGATACACAAGCGAGAGTGCTTGTACTTGCAGTAGAATCCAAGAAGGAAGGAGTTCGTGGTCTCGGAGCTTACACGTGGTCGTGTCAGTAAGTTTTCTACTGGTGGATAGCAATGAGATATTAGTGGTCTAAGTCGCTATTGTAAAACTTCAATTCTTTCATTAGTGGATTCAAGTTTACCTTGAGGATTGCTAGGTTAAATCCTCTCCAGGTTTTTTATCGGTTTAGTTTTCCTAGGTCATCATATCTTTGTGTTCTTTATATTCCGCACTTTACATTGATATGATTCTATGATTGTGTTAATCTAGATTTGAAATTTAGACTAAGTAATAACTTGGCTAATAAGCTAGGTTAATCCAATTGTGTTTAAGGAGTCTAAAAATAAACAAGTGGTATCAGAGCAAGTTGCTCTCTTGTTGTAGATCTTTTGATCTCTAAGTTGATCCTTGACCCCTATTGTCATAGAACATGGACACTCTCTAGTTATTCCTCATCACTTTGATGGGAATAATTATGCTTATTGGAAAGTAAGGATGAAAACATTCCTAAAATCTATTGACGAGAGAGTCTGGAACTTCATTGAATACGGATGGAAGAAGCCCACTACTCTTGTGAGTGAGTGGCAAACTTTTCAAAAAGAAGCAGTAGCTTTCAATAGCAAAGCTATGAATGCTATTTTCAATGCTGTTTCTATGGAGGAATTTAAGAGAATCTCTAATGTTAAGGTTGCTCACACTGCTTGGAATATCCTCTAAACTGTGCACAAAGGCACAAAAGCTGTCAAAATTAATAAGTTACAGTAAGTAACTACTAGATTTGAAAGCATTAGAATGTCTGAGGATGAATCCTTTGATGAATTTTATGCTAAACTAAATGACATTGTTAATTCTGCATACAACTTGGGTGAAATCTATGATCAACCTAAGATTATTAGGAAGATTCTTAGATCTTTAACTGAAAATTTTAGACCCAAAGTGACTGCCATCACTGAGAGTAAGGATGTGAACTCCATCCCTATTGATGAACTTGTATGATCTCTTCAATCCTATGAGTTAGACCTACCCAAAACTAGCAAATCCAAATCAATGGTTCTTAAGTTAGTTGATGATGTTGATGTTGGTGGATTTGATGATGAGCTTTCTGCTATAGAGATTGCTTACCTTGCCAAGAACTTTAGGAATTTCCTAAGAATAGCAACAGAAGGGCAAGAAGTAAAAACACTGCTGAACCTAGAAATTTTAGGAAGAATGATCTCACTAAGGTTAATAACACTGAAAAACCTAGAGAAAAAGTAGGTCAATTGCCTAATAATTCTATGGGTCCTCAATGTTTTGGATGTCAAGGGTATGGTCACAGGAAATCTAAATGTCCTACATACTTAAGGTCTAAGGGGAAGGATATGGCTATAACCCTTACTGATAATGAAGTTTCCGATAATGAGTCTGATTCTGACGAGGATGAAAACTTTGTTGCTTTCACTGCTACTGCTGTTGTCAATGAAAGTGTGTCTATTGAAGAGAACCCTTCTGATGGAGAATTCTCTGAGAATGCAGATTTTCAAGAAGCCTACAATAAACTTTGCAAAGTTGCTACAAAAGATGCTATGAGTGTTGAATTAAGCTTAAAGAAAATTGCATCTCTTGAGCTTGATAAGAAAAATTTGCTTATGAAAATGTTTGATGCTAATAAACTTTTGAACAATGTGAAAACTGATAATATACTTTTGTTTGATAAAATTAAGAATTTGGAACTTGATTTATCTGTTGCTAGATCTGCTAGTTATAAACTTGATCGTATGCTAAGTGTTCAAAAGTCTCCTTCTGATAAATCTGGATTAGGTTTTGTTGAAAGCATCTCTGTGTCTACACCCTATTCCACAATTTTTTTTCCTTCTTCTTCCTCTGAACCCCCTGTGAGTGAGGTTGTGAGTGAGACTGTTAAACCTGTAGAGATCACACCTCCTAGGAAGATTAGGGTTAAACTGAAAGAATCTAAACCTAAGGAGTTTACCCTTTCTAAGGACAAGTTACATGGTAATCCTGTTTGGGTTTGTCATTTTTGTGGAAAGTCTGGACACATTCGTCCAAACTGTTACAAGCTACAAGTTGCTAAGAGAGCAAACAAACCAAAAGTACCGTGCCTCAAGCACAAGATCCTATGGTACTCATTAGTTAATTGGTAAAGGCTTTTAACCTTTATTCCAATCCTGGAGTTAGAAATCATTCTAATGTGAATAAGAACCCCAATGCTCATGGTGCATCTAAAAAGTTTTGGATACAAAAGGTTCAATCTAATTGAGTCTTTCGGACAAGGTCCTTATGCTTCATTGCTCTACTCTTTGTGACCATTGTTCTTTGGTTTTTGTTTTCTTTGTTTCTAGGACTTGCATTGCATAACATTCATGGATTTTATTCTAAGACTTTTTTTGTTTCTTCTTTTCAAAATAAATAAAATAAAATAAAAAATGAAAAAGAGAAGCAAATTGTGTTTTGTATTTTTTTTCTTGGTTTTGAAAACAAAGTTGGTCAATTTATTCTTACATAACATGTCTTTGTACCTTGTTTAGCTTGGATGAGCTTATTTATTGCACTTTACTAGTTCAACCTTTGTAGTGCATGTTGTGTGGGAAATATGTTTATGGTTTTTGATCACCTTGTCTTGATCTTGAAGTCACATGTCTTTGACTGTTGGACTTGAACCTTTTGAGAAATGCATAAATAACCATCTCATCACTGTTCACTAGCCAATCATGAACTGCTTAGTGCATATTGTAGGATTTTGTGCTCGAGAAAGTGTAGCACATGCACAAAAAGATCATAAGGTGTAGCCTCGGTTTAAATGCTTAAAACTAAGGTGTACATTATTAGGCTATAATAACTTCAAATCAAATAAAATTGGTATGTACATTATCCCAGCTATTGCTAATAAGTTTCTGATCAAATAAAATTGGTGTGTATATTATGAGGCAAAATCAAGAAACTTACATGATTGCAAGCTTATGATCTAGGAGATGTGGGTGTTATACGATGTAACTCTTTAGGTAATAGTCTCTTTCAAACTCCATGTGATGAATTTTGAATACTTTATGTTTGATTTCTATTCACATATCACATCACATGTATCTCAAGCTTTTACTAGTTGCACACATTACACAAGTTACTTTTTAGTAAACTTTGTACATGTTATTGTGTGTGTTTTTGGTTTGACCAACTAAGTTTGAAAATTCCTTGAGTTTTATGCAAAACATATTTGATGCTTGAATATTTGAGAGATTGAATTGAAAATTTTATTTTTGAGAAAACTGGGTTTAAAACTTGTGTTTTTGAAAGACATTTTATTTTATACTCATGCATTTTATTTTGAAAATTCAATGCTTTGAGGAGTTTCTACACAAAATTTCTTTGTTTTTCAAAAATTTGTTTTTTCCAGAATTTCGATTGATCGAATCTATTCTTCGATCAATCGAAATTGCGATTAAAACATTTGGTCAACCTCTGACTGTTTCGATTGATGCTCGATTGATATTGGATCAATCAAAGCATTTTCAATCGATCGAACCTAAATTTTGATCAATCGAAAATCGTATCGGGGAGTTTTTTTAAAAACCAGATTTTCACGTTCAAAATCACTTTTTCAAAAAGTTTTTCAACTTTCTCTTTCCATATGACTCGGTCAAGGCTCAAATCAAGTTTTTTTGTCGTTTTCCTCCATTCCTTTTGCAAGGTTTTTCTCTCCAAAGGCTGATAAGACCATATTACCCTTCCTTTTGCATTTATTTTCAAGTTTCACGCATTTTTCATGCATTTTTTTTGGAAATTTCAAACTTAAGAATTTTTGGGGTTTTTGATGATTCAAGCTTGTTTACTTGAAATTGATCAATGGGTTTTTGTTGGGGGGGATGCTATAAACGTGATCTATGATGTTTAATTTGATCAATTTAGTGAATTGTGAGAAATTGAAATTTCTAGGGCTTGAAATATATCCGAATTGGGGATTTTTCTCAAATTGAGTTTAATTGATGAAATTGGCTCGTTGGATTGATTAATTTGATCATTGTAAACTGTTTTCTATCCTATGTGACGATCTATTGGTCAATTTAGTACAAATTGAACAAGTGGTTTTTCAAAATTTTGGGGTTTTTGTTATAAACTCTATGCTCAAGCCAATTTTGTGTTTCTAAACTTAAATTGAACTTGTTATCACTGCATTAGAGCATGCATTATGACATTTATCTGTTCATACATCATATAGATTGCTATTTCTATATTTTTTTTGTGCTAACTTGCAGTTTGCCCTTAGTTTTTTTTTTCTTTTCTTTTCTTTTTTTTGTTCTTTCTCTTGTGTCTTTTGTCTTTACCCTAGCACCATGCCTAGAGCTCATAGGTTCGCTCCCTTACCCCCTCCTCATACCTTTAATAGTGAGAGATTTCCGAGTGCGAAGAATGAGGAAACCTATGAGACACTGAACCTTAAGAGAAAGATTTGGGCTAAGCATAAGGTGTTGTTAGATGAGATTGATCCAGCCATTAGGACTAATTTTGGGCGCAAGGGTTGGCACCCTTTGATGGATATTAGTCATCCACCTCCAACTACCCTAATTAGAGAGTTTTTCTCGAACCTCTCTATCCATATCTATGATTCCAAAACTCTAGTAAAAAGTTAGATACAAGGTGTAGAGTTTACCATTACTCCTGATGTAGTGGCTGATGCTCTTGGGGTACCGTTGGTCCAGCATCTTGTCTATCCCTATGATGAGTCTCCTCTCTTAGATGACATCATGTCTTACATCACTGGGACTCCTATCCAATGGAGATTTGATTCTCGAATCACCATTGCTGAGCTTATTGAAGTTTACTACCTTTTCTTCAGGATAGCCTGTCATTCCTTATGGCCTATCTCTCATCTACACACCATTCCTTTATAGCGACGTGCATTTTTGTAGGCTCTTGTTATGGATGCTCCTATTAGTTTTCTTCATCTGTTTCTTTGTTCTTTGAACAAAGTTCATAGGAGTTCATCTACATCTCATGCTCTTGTTCATCCTGTTTTCATTCATAGGATTTTGTTGTATCTTGGTTTAAAGGATTTCCCCGCTTTTGAGCCCGTACACATAGTTGCTCCCATAGGTGTCTCCTTCCTTAGGTAGAGGGCTGCTCATTTGAGACAGAGCTCTAAACGCCTACGTGTTGAGCCTTCTGGTACCGCACCCCCTCCTTCTTCTATAGGTCCTACTGCTGGTGAGGCGTCTGCTGATCCTGTTGTTGTTGCTGCAGTTCTTCTGCCATCTACTTCGGATAACTTTGACATTCATCGTACTTTGGAGACTATCATGACTGTTCAGGCAGCTCATGGTGGACATGCTTAATGAGCTTCATGCTTTGTGAGTAGATTTGGCGCATCTTAGACATCCGCCTTTGCCACCTCCTTTTGATGATGGATTCTGATTACCCTTTGGCATTCCGTCACAAAAAGGGGAAGTACATTTTGGACACCTGTAAAGGATTTTTGTAGTTAGGGGGAGATTTTTGTTTGATGGAGCTTGTGGAGTTTAGATTGTATCTAGGTGCTTCACTGTGTATGTATCATTTTTTGGCTCTTGATATATTGTTTTTGGGCTATTCATGTTAGGGGGAGATACATTGTTATATATGTTTCTTGTTTCACTGCTCATTGATTTATATTTATGAGTTATTCATGATATATGTCTTTGTTTTGTATTTTGTGAAGTCAAGAATTTATTTTTGTTTTACTTGTATTTTCCACACATGCGTTTATGCGTTTTGTTTAAGTGTTTCAGGAAATATACAGGTTGATTCAGTCATGTTGTTGTCTACACTTGCAATTGATGGATAGTAGTTAGGATTGAATTTTTTGTAATGGGCATTATTTTTGTAAAGGGCTTTTACTTTTAACTTTGAGCATTGTGTTTGTGTTTTGTCACGGATTGCCAAAGGGGGATTTTGTTAGATTTTAAGTAATTAGGAACTAATGTATTAGAACTCTAATTTGTATTGTTGGCAAACCATGATCAAAACAGGTGTTTAGTCTTGCTCAAAGTATGTCTTTTATGTAAAGTTGGAATCTAGTTAACTGCAGAATTGAGTGTGCAATTTTGACTGGCTCGATCAATCGAAAATTAGGCTCAATCGATTGAAAGTAGTGTTAGGACATATGTGTTCACATGTTAAGAACATATGTCATACTAGTTATGTAAATTGGCTAATCTTTTGACAAAACGCATTCTACTTGTAATTGGGTAGTTCTAGGTATTTTTAATACTTCAAAAAACAAGGTTTCAAGATCAAGTGTTGAAGTCATCAAGTCTGTCCAAGAAAAATCAAGCTGAAGTGCATTTTCATTAAAGCTTGACACCTGCTCGATAGCTCCTCGACACCTGCTATCTGTCGAGATTTAAAAATCAGATTTTCTGTTTTTCATTTCTTGGGATCCGTGAATGTATTTTTGGGCCTTCTTTTCTTCTAGCCCTAAACATATAAAAGGATTGTTTTAAGAGCCGTCAACATAGACACAAGTTGCTAAAGTATTGAGCAATCCTTGTTCAAGCAAATTGTGATCAAAGACGAAATTCTTAACCTAGTTCATCTTCTCTGAAGAAGTTGCTGTGTATTTGCACCAAAGGGTTTTGTGACCAAGCATCTTTTAGATCTTCATCGCATAGGATGAACTGAAGAACTTTGCAGCCAACCTCTCTTTCTAAAGTTAGTGTTTGAAGTCGCGTACTAGGATTTGCGCATCTGGTTGTCACGTACTTGGGAGCCGTGCATCAAAAGGGGAAACTGTCACTACAGATCAAGTCCAATTGGGTATTGGGGTAAGGGTTCAACTGTAGGTTGGTAAGGTACTTGGGATTCCTTTACTTGTAATCGCTTGGTTTGATAATAGTGGAGTTTCAGGAGTGGTGACCTGAAAATCACCCGGTAGGGTTTTTGCCGTTAGGGTTTTCCCCATTCGTGAACAAATCACCGTGTCATTTAATTTCCGCTGCATATTTAGTTATTTGGTGATTTGTTTGTGCTGCCACGCAATTGCATGATAAATTGATTAATTAACAACTTGACTAATTAATTAATTGGTTTAATTACAAGGGGGTCATTCAGTTTGTGGCCTATCAAGTAGGGCAAAATGTTTTTCTGCAGAATTTTCCAACACAACCCTAAGCCCATATGACGTGTAGGGTTTTATGTTTTGCCTTAGGTATAAAAAGCAAACCCTAGCTACGTTTTTTAGGTTGCTCTATTTGCTGTGTGTGTAAATCTTTTGTAAGATCTGAGAGGTGGTTGCCTTCACACATGCTTAGGATTATCAAGAAGGGGATTTCATTGAGAGCTTGATGATCATTTAGTTGCTGCATAAAATAGCTTAAAGATACACAAGCGAGAGTGCTTGTACTTACTGGAGAATCCAAGAAATGAGTCCGTGGTCTCGGAGCTTGCACGTGGTCGTGTCAGTAAGTTTTCTACTAGTGGGTAGCAATAGGATGTTAGTGGTCTAAGTCGCTATTGTAAAACTTCGATTCTTTCATTAGTGGATTTAGGTTTACCTTGAGGATAGCTAAGTTAAATCCTCCCCAGGTTTTTTACCGGTTTGGTTTTCTTGGGTCATCATATCTTTGTGTTCTTTATATTCCACATTTTACATTGATATGATTGTATGATTGTGTTAATCTAGATTTGGAATTTGGACTAAGTAATAACTTGGCTAATAAACTAGGTTAATCCAATTGTGTTTAAGGGGTCTAAAAACAAACATTAGTCTTTCAAACCGGCTTTCATCCAGCCATGTTAATCGATTAATTAGGAACACAACAACATGCAGTGGGTCTTTATTTTATCACTATAAACATGAGTTTCCAAACTATTCACAGTTCCCAAGCTAGCCTATGACAGTTCTAAACTATGCAACTCATTGTTTTCAGTGTGTGGCTGGAAACCAGCCTTCTTCATTGGACGGAAGATCTTATCGTGCAACTGCTTGCTTCTTCCACACCAGTCCCTCTCCACCTCTCCCTTAGCTTCCTGGGAAGCTCTACGTTCATAGAGGCTGATTCTGGGCTTGTACTATACTGACCAGCTAATTAAACTTCTTGCTGGATTCAGTTTGGCCCACTATGCTATTGGAATTTGAAATCTCTTTTAGCGGCGTGGGTTTTCTTGGGCCCATAACTTGATTAAAATGGGCTTGTTGATTTTCACCACAGGCTGAGATAAACCATACTTAGCCCACCAATATGCTTATCGAGTTGTGCTAGAGTCACCGAAAAGTCCACAGAATTTTTCACTCCCAACTCAAATGTGAGTAAAAACACTTTGAAATTTTTTGGTGCCATTTATTTATTTTATTTTTCCAATTTATGCATAAAAGTCCCTTCCTCTAAAAAAAATGTGATGGTTCGATTGTAGCTTAATGGTTAGGGCCTCAACGTAGAGAGTGGCTTTGTCTATGACTTGAGGACTTGGATGAGTTTCTTAAAGAATGCTCTGGTTGGGTTCTAGCTATATTTATATATATAATTTTTTTTTTTTTTTTGGCTAAATAACAACTTTATCATTCAACAAGCAAAACAACGGTTGTCAGCCTTACAAGCATCAGCAATTACTACAGGAAGACTATACATAATGAAACAAAATGCTCTACAAAATTTAATTGCATACTTTGCAGCCACATGAATAGCAGTATTGCAGTATCTCCTAACCCAACTAAAATTACATTTCAAAAAGCATTTACGAAGATCAAGTATATTACTAATAATAGTATCAATGGACCAATCAGGCTGTAAGTCAAATGTGGTTAGGGGATCAAAACAGGACTTGGCATCTCCTTCGATGATGATGTGTTACCATTTTTCCCTTTGCACTAGCTGGATTGCCCAATATACAGCTGCAGCTTTAGCTTGCATTGGTGAGCACCGTTCATGCCTTTTAGCTGGTTGGGCTCTATCTATGTGTACCTTTTTTAGGTCATGGTAAATATATCAGTGAAGTTTTTAACACTATACCCTCACCGTCTTGGACTTTATCCCTAGTGTCAATCTTAATTCTCAATTCTCAATCATGCCCCGCCCCGCACCCCCCCCCCCCCCCCCCCTTTAAACTTTCACATAAAGCAATTTTCCTTCCAACTTTCATCCTATTCTCAATTTATCTCTTCATGGACTTTTTTTTTTTTTTTTTTTTTTTTCAATTTCTAAATTATTGTGACGTCAAACATGACAGGAAAGAGTATCTGGCATGGATATGTTATGAATCTCAAATTATGTTCAAAACTATGAAATAATACCAATCCTTGATAACTTGTTTATAATCAAGAACAAAATCATTATATTTTATGTTAAATAAATTATTTATAACTCAATTTTCTGATAACAGTTTTATATGATTATATAGATTCTAAAAGGAGAGACAAATGATACCCTTTTGGTTGATATGTGGAAATGAAATGAAACAGACTAAATTGAAAGTTCAGGGGCAAAATACCTCAACTAGAAGTGCAATGGATAATTGATACAAGGAACTAAGATATTTCCCATCTTAATTGATGGATTTCTTCAAATGACGTGAAAGCATAGTTAAAAAAAAAAACCTCACTTCTCTATTGGCTCTCTATATGGCTTAAATTTACATGGCAAAGTAGGGCGGCCCAACATAATTTGGGACCTAAGACAAAAATTTTATGCAAGGCCTTCAATATGTAAATATTAATTAAAAAAAATTATTTAATACTAATCAAATCAATGTTAATTTGATACATTAAATACATAATTTAATAAATAATACCAACTAAACTAATATTAATTTCATATAGTGAATTGAATATCATAGTTGAACCATGAATATTAATAAAAAGATATAGAAATATATTACAATTAAAAAATATATTTTATTTTGGATATATGACGATGCATAGTTAAGAAAGGTTGTGATATAATTTTTAATTTTATATCTTGTTTTTAAGAGAGAGAGAGAGAGAGATAGATATTATTTGGTGTATGGTTTTGTAGGATGTCAGTTTACAAAAATTAAAGTCTCAAAATATTAGGGGGAGATTAATCTATAATTGACGATCTAACACACTTGCAACATTTTTTCTTGAAACATTTTAGGGTTCTATTGGTCTCGTACTTTGAGAGTCTTAATAGAAATGAAAAGGAAAAATGCGCTAAAAGCATTATAAAAACAACCTTTAAAAAATTTGTATTATCCTTAATATTACTAATTAAAAAAAATGCACAACCATTAAATATATATATATATATATATTATATAAAAATTTGGACCTTTAACTATGAAAACTGGGGCCTTTTTTCCTAAGGGGAATTTTGTTTTTTTGGTGGGGCCTTAGGCCTAGGCCTAACTTGCCTAGACCTTGGGCCGGTCCTATGGCAAAGGCAGCAAAACAATCTTGTTCTCAAATTTTGAAACAAAATGAAAATGGTTCCATTTTCATCCATTTAAAAGGAATCCGTTAATTGGAGCAGAAAATGTATTTGCTTTTTCTATGAGAGAGGGAGAGAGAGAGAGGAACACCAACAAAATGGCATTTTCAATGCGGTAAACTACAAGAAATTGAAAATGAGCTTTGTTTTATCATTTAATGCACTACTTTCTTTTGCAAATATATTCTCTAATTCTATAAATTGTTTGTGAAAATTCAAAAGAACACAACCTTGACAAAGAATTGAAATAAACAAAAGAGAGAGAAAGAGAAACAAAAACACATGAACAAATTAGTAGCATTTTCAGGGAATGCATTTTCCTTTCTTTTGTTTTGTCATCATCCCTCTCTTCTGGTTAACTGGTACGTCCAATAATCCATTTTGATGTGCATGACACCTAGGTGCATGGTGTAAGGGATCAAGAATTGAAATCCTATATTGGATTCAAACAAATATCTTAATTAAAGACCCTTTTCACAAGAATTTTCAAGATGTGCACTCTAAAGCATTTGTGTTTTGCCTTTTGTACTAGTGAAAGTGAACACGGGATAAGTCATGCCGGCTTCGTATTCTTGATTCCATCACTGATTAAACTACTCCAACAAAAGGATCAAAGCAAAAAATGTGTTCCCATTTGACACACGCCCTATAAACACATGAATCTTCTTTATAGACTTGTGCATAAATTCCTTGTCACTTGCAATCAAGATGGAGATTCAGACTCATTGGGCAAGTTACTCTCAAATCCTTGCCAATGTTCTTTTCATTTCAGGAGCACTCGCATCAATGTCACTAGCTTCAATCTTTCTGCCACAATTTCTTGGCAGGTTATTGTTGGGATTTATGTTCTAAAATCCAATTTATTGGCATGTCATAAATAATTAAGTTGTTTAATTATATGAGACTATTTATGAACTAATGAGACATTATTTTAGTCCATGAGATGCATAGTATGTGATTTATGTGAAAAGTCACAAAAGATATAAATCACAAGTTCTTTGTAAATTCAGAATTTTAGTTCGTAGTCGGTGATGAAATTGGGCGTTTCATCTGCGAATATTATAACATATCAATTAAAATGATTTGTCTTGATCATGGAAGTGGAGACTTCTAGTTAGTATGTTGATATGTTTTAAGAGTTAAGACATATTGAACTGGATCGCTATGAGATTTATTATTCTCCTAACGACTGTCAAATGAATAATAAATCTCACAACTTCTATTTACATCAACTCTAAATTCTGAGAGAATAATGAACCCGATCATGAAATGTAGGCTGTTTTGATATATCAGAAGTGAGATCTATAAGTTACGGTCAAAACCTCAGTATGTTGGGCAACCACATTTAGTGTTGATGGAACATATATTCTCAAGATAGAATTCATAATCTCTTAACGAAGATATAAAATATTTCCTTGAGATAAGTTTAATGAGTTTGGTTATTCAGAGTGTTGGGCCCAACTATTTTAGTAAGAAGTTACTAAAGTATATATTTATGAAATTGGATTTCATAAATATATAATGAATAACATAAAGGATTAAACCAGGTACTCAAGAATTAAGATGTAGTAATCTTCAAAGTGGCAGTCAATATTTATGACTTTGTATTACTACGAATATTTTAATGAAATGGTTGAATGTATAATAAAGTCCTGGGATATAATTTATTAATAAGGTCTAAAGTGCAACTATATTCTTATAGTGGTATTGAATATAATTAATGGTAACTTTGGACTTGTCAAGAGTTGACAGAAAAGCCTAAGGTCCATTGGAGCTAGAGTCTTATCTGTTCCCTTTGGTCCCATCACAAGTCATAAACTAAAGCCCAATTGCGTAGGCCCAAAAGGCTAATCCAATTAGATAATCAGTCATTATTTAATAAGAGTTATTAAATAAAGAAATTACTAAGGTAGTTAAAAACGTATGTATGATAAATAAATAAATAAATAAAAAGGAAAAGAAAAATCAGTTTTTCTCCATAAGGAGAAGAAGAAGAATTTTCTTTGAGAATCTATGTACAAAAAGAACTTATTAGGAGACCACACATCTTGGGCACCATGTGAAATTGAGATAAAGATTAAAGGTATTCTTAAGTCACGGTTTTGAAATTTATTGCACTAAGGTACGCTTTCTATTCTTTGTTCTAGAATTCATGATTACATGTTACCTTTTATGATTGAAGTAGATCCGTATTTGTTGCTTCCGCTGTGCGTTTTGTATCACAAAACCAGATTTTCCAACAAATGGTATCAGAGAGGTTTTCAATATCATGCTTGTATAACACGTGATTGAGTTTTAGAATTAAAGAGAAATCGTTTTCTTGGTGTTCTAATTTGCTGCAATAAAATTTTCTGCATAATTGTGTCCTTGATTGTACTCTTTTGTGAAAGATATGGATTAAGGTTTAAAGAATGTAAATGAAACTGCTATTTGGGTCAAGCATGAGCATTTTGTTGTGCACTGCTTGGATATAGTTGGCAGTTGAATTTTATTCAATAATCGTTTCCGATGGCATTCACGTATGTGAGACATGATGATACTCGGTTCACACCAAGGATGCATATTCTCTTGGTTTGTTCGAAGTGGTCAAGATTATGTCTCTCCATGTATGGCGTGTTATGATGGTGTTTGTATTGGACATGAACACAATAGTCTTTGTATTAGAGACGAACACATAAACCTATAATGCATTGATAGAGTTTGATGTGTCGGTCTCTTGTTTTCTTGGAATGGATATAGTTATTGACTATTGAATGTAACTGTCAAGTGCGTGAATGATGCTTTGCACCGCTTGGATATAAATATAAATATAAGGCTTGCATGGTTTGATTATTATAAGGCTTTTGATCTTGCATGGTTTTATGGACCCATGTGGCATTTTCATTCCGCTATTAACATGCTTTCAATTATATATATGGGTTTATATGCAAGTTCTTGATGGCCATCTTATAAGCATGTAATATTTGCCTTGGTTGTACAATCCGTATATTATATTTTTTATGGGTTTACATGCAAATTGTTTATAAAGAACTCATCATATTGTTGCTTGCCTTGTATTGTATATTTATTTTATGATCAAACATCATGGTAATGCTAGGATTATGAAATTTATTCCTAATGAGATTAGGATTGTGTTTTCAAGGTTTCTAGCATATTATGGTTCTTAATCTTGATATTGAAAACCCTAATGTTTGATTTGTAAATCTTCGTTGATATAATCAAAAAAGTTTTTTTGATGGAAGAATAATGAAAATGTCAAAAACGGTTAAACAGATAAAACGGCTATTTCTGGGTTTTTTCGCAACTGGCGAGTTGCAAGATAAGTCGCGAGTGAGTTGCCAGAGCTTCTGGATGAACTCGCGACTGGGCAAGTCGCCAAAACTCGCCACCAGAATGAGTCACCAAAAATTCTGACACCTGTTTATTACATGTAGTTCAATAGAACTCTTGTCCTAAATTGTTTTATGATTAAAAGTCCTTAATTTATTTTAATTAGAGGTTTTTAATGAGATTAAAATTCTAATTAAAAGGTATATAGTTTCTTATGGGATTAGAATCTTTTATTTAGTAAATTAAGGATAGAGTTCTATATAACTAATTTTAATTCATTAGTGTTTAAGGAATCCTAAATAGTTTAGGACTTCCATTTTAGTTAGTGATTCTAATGAGATTAGAGTCTTTATCAAGTGCAAGGTTATAAATTGTGATGGGATCATAATTATTTAAAAGAAAAACCCAAATAATGAGTGAGAGTGATGAAATAACCCTTTTGTTAAGTTTATTGTAATGTGAATAAATACATTGTCTTGACTTCAAGTCTTGCATTCCATGCGGAGGGTATTTACTTCACGGATTACAAGGTTAAACTTCTATGTGATTGCGCGAATGTTCATTACGCTATTGTGACATGACATAGTAACATCACATTGAATTTAAACAATTAAACACATTTGATGTGTAGGGTTAAAATTGTGATTAGATCACAATGATTTCAAGATAATCCACTTGTTTTAAAATTTCTAGTGGGAGAGAGATTCAAGGGTTGATTCTCACGGCCTCCATTGTTGGTTTATATTAGTGTGATTAGGCACCTCGCCTTGGCGTATATGCCTTGCTCCCTTTAGAGGGTGTTTAATTCATGGTACTACAGGTTAAACTTCTTAATGATAGATGAAGTATGTTTTTACATTGAGAACGACCACGCTTCTGTGGAGTTACTTGGTGACTCACATTGATTCTAGGCAATGGTGTACACTAGACTAAGTGTAATGTTAACCTCCCTTCGGAGCTATGTCATTATTACTTAGAGGCTAAAGAAATAGCGGAAAATTATTTTTGTTTGGTAAGAGTTACCATGATAGCATTAATAATGAGAATAATTCTCGCCTGATCATAGTGATTGGTATGACCTCGCTTCTGAGGAATATTAATTGCGGGATTAGGTTGTCGTTGCACCTAGTATAGTATGGTTTTGGGTTCCATATTATATGGTTATGGATGCAAAATGATAATGTCCTGGTATTTAAGTTCATAGTCTCAAAATAAAGTTGTCATAATTTTGTTCTCTAGCTACTATTTTAATTGAATCACATTAACTAAGAGATAATTTTGGACATGGTGCTTAAAGGAGCTGAAGTACATATTTATATATTTGATTTAGCATTGTCATAATTTCCTATACATGATGCATTTTTAGAAGATAGCTTATGATATGATCATAGTCTCCATTGAACTGCTAAAATGTTTCATTGGCTTCTATCTCAATTGTACTATTGCATGAGATGCAAGAGTTAGAACTAGATTTAGACCTTATATTAAGTCTAAATGAGATGTTTGGTATGAATCATATTGAGTGCTAAGAAATGCTTAAGGAGTTCCAATTCTAAATCATTTTATGAAAATATTTTATTTTTTAAAATGAATTGGAATTCTTGGATGAAGAGATTAAATGTTAATCTCATATGGATATGATCCACAAGTCCTGTTATAATCATTTGATCAATTCAGATTGTTTTGAAAATAAATTCTTTTATATTATCTGAATTGATGAGTGAGTTCTACGCAACGAAAGACATTCTAAAAGCTAAGGTTAGGATCAATATGATTTAATTCAAATTCTTAGCTTGAACCGAAAGGTAAGGGTGATAAGAAGAGGTATTAAAATACCAAATAGTTGGACAAGTTAGTTGCCCTAGTAATTGCCAAAAGGAAATTAGTCTTAAAAGCATGACCAAAAAAAAAATTGTTTTTGTTTTGGTAAAGATAAGCATTGTCCATGATTGTTTTCTAGATGGAAAATTACATGTTTTACTTTTTAAAGAGAAAGGTTATATCCTTTTGTATTGTATGTTTTGGCACTTATGTCTAGATCTTATTAATCTAAGTGTTATTCAAGATTGGTGAAAGATGGACTTTTAGAACCATTATTTTTCTATATTCACAATCTATGAATTCTATTTAGAGGATAATATGATCTAGTGCTCCTTTTCGAAAAGGAATGAAGTTCCAATGGCTTCTTTAAGTCAGTATATACGTAAAGGAGGAATAGAGCTCTTTTAAAGTAAAAGTTGATTGTTCTAGAAGATAAATGTCAAAATTTGTTGTAGGACAACTATAAAATACATTTGGAAATGAGATGGTTGTATTAGATACACCACAAGACGTTATTTTGTAGATAACTATTACACCGGTACAATATTGTAGTGGGAGGATTACCAAATAAATTCATACTTTTGGAATAAACTGTTGAAGTCATTCCACAAGGATATGAATTTGATCTTTGGTCCTACGTAAAGGCAATAGATGATATAAATATGAGTTACTGGTTTAAGGTTATGTGAATAGAATTAGATTCTATTTAAAGTCTAGAACTTGTAAAGGCGCTTAATTGTATTAAGCTTATTGTTTTCAAATTGGTCTACAAGTAAATGAGATTGATAGATTTGAAGGTGTAAACCTTCAAAGTCAAGACTGGTGGTGAAAAGATTTATTCAAAAAGAAATGATTCGATTATAAAAAGATTTTTTCACCAATAGTCAAGTTTGACTCTATCTAGATTCTCTCATCCATTATATTTCATTTGGATGAAATATGACAATGGATATCAAGAAAGCTTCTTTTAGTAGCAATCTTGAGGAAGACATCTATATGATGTAACTAGACTTGTTCATAGCAAAGAACCAGTAGTGTTTAGTATGCAAGTTGCTTAAAGTCTATTTATGGACTAAAGCAAGCATCTAAATCATTAAATATCATCTTTGATCAAACAATAAAATTATTTGATTTTGATCAAGTATTAAAAGGCCTTAAGTGTGTAAAAGTTATATAGAATAATAAATTTTTTAATGTATGTTGATGACATTCTAATCATTTAGAATAATGTAGAGTTGTTGTCATCAATGGAGTTTTTGGTTGTCTAGTCTAGTTTGATATAAAGTACTTGGGAAAGACTAGTCACATCCTAAGAATTATACCTTTGTTAAAATTCAGAAATTAAGATGTTGGGTCTATCTCAAACTGCTTAAGTAGATTAGATTCTAGCCAAGTATAACATGTAATACTTCAAGAAAGGATTCTTTCCTTTTAAGTTTGAAGTTCCTTTATATGAGACTATAATCCTAAGACATATAAAAGGAAGAGCATACTAAGACGGTTCCTTATATCAAATTTATAGGAAGTCTTTATGCTATGCTATGTACTAGGCTAAATATCTATTTTGTAGTGGGCATAGTAAGCAAATATCAATTGAATCAAAGATCACTTAATTTAGTGGGAGTAAAGCATATACTAAAATATCTTTGGAGAATGAGGGCTTATATGCTTGTCCACAAAAGTGAAGTTTTGATGTTTACTAGATGTACAAATACTGACTTGTAGTTTGATTGTGATTCATGAAGTTGGACTTCAAGATATGTGTTCATCCTAGGTGGTGAAGATACACATTAAGTGTAAATATTATCTCATTAGAGAGATACGAGTACTTGAGAAGTAGTAGTAGAAAAGATAATTTATGCAATAAATCTGGCTGAAACTTGTTTCCAAGTCTTGCCTTAGAGTGACTATGAATTACTTTAAAGGGAGATAAATGTCGGATATGTGGTAAATTGTCTTTGAGGGCAAGTGGGAGATCGTTGGGATTTATGCTCTAAAATCCAATTTATTGGTGTGCAGGCCCTCGAACGAGGCTACTGGACTGTGACTCGTTTGGGCTCACAATCTATTTGTATTGTGGGCCTGGAATTCCTACACTGGGTCGTCCCTATACTGAGACTGATCGAGAGCCCCTTTCCTTCCTCTTGTCTATCCTTCTTTCTTCCCTTCTTATTTCCCCAGTTTTTTCAACAACCCCCTACTCTTTCCCAAGATCCTTGTATTTATAGTGGGGTGCTAGTGGGATGGTGATGATTACGCTTGCGCTAGTGCATTTAAGGGTCCAATGCAGATGAAGATTTGTGGATGTTTAGGTGGGAGTGGCCTTGGGAATGGTTCCCAATCTCTGGCGCTCGGCGGATACAACTCCTAGCCGCTAATGCCCGGCCGTATGTTCCCCGGGCGTAGTAGAACTTCTCGGAGAGGTATCCTCGGAGGATGACGTAACTTTGGGAAGCACGTGCGAGCGGCTAAGACCAAACTGTTCCTGCCCAAGCGTGCCAAGAAGGTAGGGCCCCTTGTGGGCCTTACTGATCCAACAGGCCTGGGGAGCTCGGTGCCGTACATTAGCCCCTCCTTGATTCGGCCCACGTTCTCGGGGGGTGAATCAAGGAATCTGAAGGGGTCGATGGCCCGGCCGGGGGGTTTCCTCGGCAACTAATGCGCTTCTTAAAAGGCGCATTAAGTCTGATGGGCTGTCATTACTGCCTGACGCTTCGCGAACCGAGGCGTCGTGCGTGTGACAGTTGACGCGATGGCTGGTTGGGCTTCGCGCCGCCGGTTTATTAAATGCTATTTACTCCTCACCCATCCCCTATATAAATCCCTCTCAGGCATTCCCCTTCATTTTTTCGCATCCTCTAATTTTTTACCTTTCGTTTGGCTGAGCATTGCTCTCTGCGCATTCTTTCTAGTTTCAGGATCTCTCTTCCTTAGAGCCCCAAGTAAGTCTTCTTCCTTTTCCTTTCTGATTCTCTGTTTCATTCTTTTGCTCCCATAGATCGTAGTTCTTCTTTTTAGGAGTTATAGTATAGGAAATGGGCTACTCTTACCTCCTCTCTTCTGAGGCTGCTTTGGCCACCTTTAGGGCCGCTTACGACATGCCCGGGGACGTAGATATTGCGTATTGTCCCGAGGGTGATATAGACATCCAGAGGCGCCAAGGCGTCAATATGGTTTTCTTTCCATTGATGGCCATATTGGAGGGCGGGGTTAGGTTCCCGGTTGATCCCCTTATCCTAAGGACCCTTAGGTTTTACGGTCTTTGCCCCGACCAACTCCCTCCCAACTTTTACCGGGTAGTGAGCTGTGTCAGTAGGTTGAACCATATGTTCGGTTTAGAGTTAAACCAGCACGATATTAATTTTATGTACAGTTTATGCGGCAACATCGATTCAGATTACTATCTGAAAACTAGGGATATGAGGGTACGGCTGATCTCATGCCTACCTGATTCCAATAGGAATTCAGCCGGGGAATTTGTACGGGTGAGCGGCAATTGGTTTGCCGAGGAGCTCCCCTGCGCGTTTTCTCCGCGCGATGTAGGTCGGTAATAAACATCCTTGCTTTTTCCTTATGTTTAATTTTCACCCCGGAGTAACCCCTAACCAACTCTGTGTGGTTTCTATGCAGACAGCAAAAGATTCAGGCCGGATCGCCGAGTAGTGCACGTCCGCGACCTAAACTTCGTGCTTAGGTCGGAAATCTTCGTGCACTCGGACGGACAACTCCGAGCTTCGCATTTGATCCTCGGTGTCGCCCCCGTCTACTCCACCTGGCAGGCATTCAGCCAGGCACTTTTGGTGGACAGCCCCTTGCTCTCCTACATCGACGTGCGCAACCCAAACCTCTTGCCCAAAAAGTTCTCGGTAGGGGAAGCACGTGACCTCGGGCCCCGGTATATCTGTTCGGACGAGCGCCAGCCACTTCGCGACGAATCGGCTGAAAGGGTGTCTCGCGCAATCCGAGAAAGAGCTCACCAACAGATTGAGCAACAAAATCCCGCTCAGCCCGAGGTTCCCGAGGAAGCAGTCGAACAAGTCGACTCATCGGAAACAGAGTCCGACCAAGGCCACGAAATGGTGGCAAGAAGGGCTATGACGATCAGCCGTTTCGTGCCCGGTGCACGCCCAGCTGGTCAGCAGCAAGAAGGTTCGAACCAGCCATCCCAAACGCCTCCTGCCCAGCAGACCGGCCCAGGGAGCAGACGCAAGAGGCCACGTACCGGGGAACAGACGCAGACCGGCCCGGGCGTGGTCTCGACTCGACCTTCCTCTGGCATCATCATCCGCGAACCGGTGACTCAGCCCCGGCCGGACGGCGCGTCAACTTCCCAGTCCGCCGCGATTTGGCAGCCGTCCTTCGTGTTGGACGGCGAGCCCCTCACCGAGACTGCCAGCCTCCGAGTCTGGGACAAGGGCAAGGGGGGCCGCGTCGCTCAGAGCCTGGCAAGCAGCTTGCTTTTGCCCGAAGACGTCCACGCCTATGAGGAGGGGACGGAGGAGTCCGTTGGGAGGCGGCTCATTTGGCTTACTATGGCGGTAAGATCTTCTATAACTACAATACTTTGTTTTCTACTGATTTGTTCTTTGGATTTGTTTATGAACGGCATATTGTCACATGCTATGTACGCAATCGTTTGTTCAGGCCGCGCAGTTGTCCCAGATCGTGGATGGGAAACTCAAAGAGCTTGCCGAAGACGCTGGGCGGGAGAAGGCCCTGAAGGATGTGGCTGAAGTCACTGCCGCGGAGAAGCTTAAAGCCGCAGAGGACGCAGAAAAAAGAGCCGCTACAGCCGAGGAGGCCAGGGCTCGCGCCGAGGGGTTGAGGGCTGAGCTGGAAACGAAGCTGGGGGACGTGCAGCTGCAATTAGCCACGTCAGAAAGCCTGAAAACAGCCCAAGGGGAGGAGATAGCGGCCTTAAAGGCTGCGTTGGACGCTTGCGAAAGCAAGTGGTACGATGAGGGGTTTGCTGACGCCGAGAACTCCGCGGAGCCGGTCATCCGTCAAGCTCACAAGCTCGGGTTCGAGGAGGGGTGGCTAGCCGCACTCCAAGCTGCGGGTGTTCCCGAGGACTCCCCACTGCGGAATCCAACCGAGATACCCTTCCCGGCCCAAGCTGCGCCCGCACAGACCGCCCCCCTGGTTATCGACGAGGAGGAGACCTCCAGTATGCGAGCACTGGTGGAGGCCATTGATTCCCATGCCGAGCCAACCGGTTTAGAGGTTACTAGCGACCCCTGCAGCGACGCTCCCCCCAGCTGATTGCCGCATGTTTTTACTTGTTTTTAATTTTAGTTTATTTTCTTAGGAGGATTTTGCCTAAGTCACCGGGCTGTGGTGACAAGACATTTTATTTCCTCGGCCTTTATCGTATTTCAAACACTCGGCCTGATGCGATTCCAGTTAAAGTTATTGTGTTGTTCCCATTTTTCCATTACATACTATCGTGTTGCTTATTGAATGTGTAGTCCAGGCTCGCTTCCCCGATGATGGGTTAACCTTTCCCGGGGGACTTTGCCTCGCTCATGGTGCTCATTTGAAAGTAATTTAGTTCTAAGTTTTTAACCCGCTCGGTGAATGTAGTCAGGTTGGGAGCAAGGCTTTTGTCTTTGGGATAAGCGTTAGTTTCAGTACGCTCGGAGACGGGGATCGAACCGAGATACAGGGTTAGGCCCTTGATAGTGTTAGGTTTCGACATGCTCAGTGATAGGGATCGAACCGAGAGGCATGCTTCTGTCCTTGATAAAATGTTAGGTTTCCACATGCTCGGTGATAGGGATCGAACCGAGAGGCATGCTTCTGTCCTTGATAAAGTGTTAGGTTTCCACATGCTCGGTGATAGGGATCGAACCGAGAGGCATGCTTCTGTCCTTGATAAAATGTTAGGTTTCCACATGCTCGGTGATAGGGATCGAACCGAGAGGCATGCTTCTATCCTTGATAAAGTGTTAGGTTTCCACATGCTCGGTGATAGGGATCGAACCGAGAGGCATGCTTCTGTCCTTGATAAAATGTTAGGTTTCCACATGCTCGGTGATAGGGATCGAACCGAGAGGCATGCTTCTGTCCTTGATAAAGTGTTAGGTTTCCACATGCTCGGTGATAGGGATCGAACCGAGAGGCATGCTTCTGTCCTTGGGTAATTTGAAAGATTCCTTTTGCCCATGTCTCACATCAACAACATTTCTCATTAACACCAGCAAATGTACAATCCAGACCGAACGCGCATTTTACTAATGATAGAACCTCTTCAAGTTCTGAATGTTCCAGGGGCGAGGTAATGGCCTCTCGTCTAGTTCCTCCAAATAGTATGCCCCTTCCCCGGCTACTGCCGTGACCCTATACGGTCCTTCCCAGGATTGTGCCAGCTTGCCTGCATGGACGTCTCGCATATGCCCCACTGCCTTTCTTAAAACCAGGTCCCCAGCGTCAAACTTCCTTGCCCTCACCCTTCGGTTGTATCTTCTTGCCAGTTTCTGTTGGTATTCGGCCAGTCGGATAGTTGCTGCTTCACGGCGCTCATCCAACCGATCCAATTGTCTAATCAACATTTCGTCATTTGAACTGGGGTCATATTTAGCTATTCGTGCGCTGCATATACTCACCTCGGTAGGAATAACAGCTTCGGCACCGTAGGTAAGAGAGAAAGGAGTTTCCCCCGTGGATCTTCTCGGAGTTGTCCGGTAGGTCCACAGGACGTTAGGTAGCTCTTCGGCCCAGTTCCCCTTAGCATTATCAAGTCTTTTCTTCAGCCCGTTGACAATTACCTTGTTGACGGCCTCGGCTTGGCCATTGCTCTGAGGGTACACCGGGGTAGAATACTTGTTCTTGATGCCGAGTCCCATGCAGAATTCTCGGAATGCCCGGCTATCGAACTGCAGCCCATTGTCTGAAACCAAGGAATCTGGTACCCCGAATCTGGTGACGATGTTCTTCCATACGAATTTTTTCACGTCCACGTCTCGGATATTCGATAAGGCTTCAGCCTCCGCCCACTTTGTAAAGTAATCGACGGCTACAAGGACGAACTTTCGGTTACCAGTTGCTCGGGGGAGCGGCCCCAGTATATCTAGCCCCCACTGTGCGAACGGCCAAGGACTACTGACCGGATTGAGATGGCCGGCGGGCTGATGTAACAGAGGAGCGTGTTTCTGACATTGCTCACATTTGCGCACATACTCGGCGGCATCCCTCTGCATCCGGGGCCACCAAAATCCCTGAGTCATAGCCCGGTGGGCTAATGACCGTCCCCCTACATGACTGCCACATACCCCTTCGTGCAATTCCGCTAGAAGTTCATTCACCTTGTCCGGATGCAGGCACAGAAGATACGGCCCCCCGAAGGATCTTCGATACAATGTACGGTCATCCGATAACCAAAACCGAGGAGCGGTTCTTCGGATTTTATTTCCTTCCTTCTCGTCGAAGGGGACCCGGTTCTCGGCCAAGAACTCAATGATCGGATCCATCCAACTGGGCCCCTGTGTCGCGATAGCCGCAACTGCCGGATCGTTGTGTAGCTTGATACTCGGTTCCGGAATCTGCTCCACTCTGATGAGCCGAGGTACATCCTCAGCTACTGATGACGCCAATGTGGCGAGGGAGTCGGCGTGGCTGTTGTACGTCCGAGCTACCTGTACGACCTTCGCCATTTCGAACCCGGCCATAATCTGCTTCACCCGCTCCAAGTACGCCTTCATCCGAGGGTCTCGGGCCTCAAAACTGCCATTAACTTGATTGACAATCAGCCGGGAATCTGAATAGACCTCAACATCCTGGGCCCCCAAGCTTGATGCTATGCTCAGTCCGGCTATCAGGGCTTCATATTCTGCTTCATTATTGGAGGCCTTGAATCCAAACCTGAAAGAATGCTCCAGGCGAACCCCCTCGGGCCCGATAGCCACGATCCCCACGCCAGCCCCCGTGGAGCTAGAGGCGCCGTCCACGTATATCTTCCATGAGCGGCGACTCGTCTGGCAGACTATCTGGCACGAGCCTCTTGGTGAAAACTCCGCCACAAAATCAGCTAATACCTGCCCCTTCACAGCAGTCCTCGGCCTATACCGTACGTCAAAAGCCCCGAGCCTGGTCCCCAATTTCGCTATCCGCCCCGTGAAGTCTGACCGTCTCAGCAATGACCCGGTCACTCAATAGCACGGCGCTAACGGCGTGGTCAGTCACCGAGAGGTACATAAACAGGTCCTCTCCAGGTTCCGGGGCGGTCAGTATCGGCGCGTGTGTCAGGTAGTCTTTTAAATCCTGGAATGCTTTTTCACACTCGGCATTCCACTGGAACCCCTTCCATTTCTTAAGGAGCTGGTAGAACGGACGGCAACGATCGGAGAATCTGGAAATGAACCGGTTAAGAGCTGCCAACATTCCGGTCAACACCTGTACTTCCTTTGGGTTGGTCGGAGGCCTAAGGCGTTGCACGGCAACAATTTGGTCGGGGTTAACCTCTATTCCCCGGCTGGAGATCAGGTACCCCAAAAACTTTCCAGCCCCCACTCCGAAGGCACACTTCCCTGCATTAAGGCGCAGCTTATGTTGCCGCAATACCCCGAATACCCCCTGAAGGTCCTCCACGTGCCGCGTTCGCAGTTTGCTCTTCACTACAAGGTCGTCTATATATACCTCCACTGTCCGTCCAATCTTGTCACGAAACATCCTTGTCATCATCCGCTGGTATGTTGCCCCGGCGTTCTTCAGGCCGAATGGCATTACGGTGTAGTGGTAGTTGGCGTCAGGAGATATGAATGCAGTCTTTTCCTGATCCTCGCCGGCCAGGGCAATCTGGTGATAGCCTTGAAACGCGTCCAGGAAGCTCATTCTCGGATGCCCGTACGTGGCATCCACCAACTGATCAATCTTGGGCATAGGAAACGGGTCTTTCGGGCATGCTCGGTTCAAATCCGTGAAGTCCACGCAGACTCTCCACTTACCGCTTTTCTTCTTCACCACCACTGTGTTCGCAAGCCATTCTGGGAAGAAGATTTCTTTCACTGCACCTGCCTCCTTTAATCGCTGAACCTCGGCCCTAACAGCCTCGGCATGTTCATGTGCCTTTCTCCTCGGTCTTTGTTTCTTGGGAGGGAATAAGGCGTCCACGTTAAGCCTGTGGACGATAAATTCAGGGTCGACCCCCGGCACTTCGTACGGACTCCATGCAAATACGTCTAAGTTCTGAACCAGGAATAGTAGCAACTCAACCCTCTCATGGGTTGTCAGGCTGGCCCCTACCTGGAAGTGCTTGTCTGTATCCGGCAGTATTCCGACCTTTATCAATTCCTCGGCGCTAGTTTTCCCCAGATCTTCTCGGGGGCACGGTAATTGCTATAACGGAGCCTCTTCGGCCACTTTGTCCCCCCGTGCATGCTGGCCTTCCCAGTCCGCTGCAGCTACTAGGCACTGCCTGGCCATCCGCTGGCTCCCTTTCACCACTGCGATACCCTGTTCGGTATGGAACTTAACCTTTACGTGCAGGGTGGACGGCACGGCTTTCATGGCGTGGATCCATGGTCTTCCCAAGATCGCCGTGTACGGTGAGAAGGACTTAACCACTATAAAGGTAACTCTTACTTCCTTTCCCCCCACGTCTACAGGCAGTGAAATTCGCCCCTCCGGCATCACTGTTCTTCCATCGAACGAGACTAGCGGCGCATTGTACTTTCCCAAGTCCTGAGTTTTCAGCCCGAGTCCGTTGAGCAGATCCGGGTACATTACATCAGCCCCGCTGCCCTGATCTATCATCACCCTCTTCACGTCGAAACCGCTTATCCGAGCGGTGATCACTAACGCGTCTTCGTGCGGTTGTATTGTATCCTCTAGATCGTCCTCCCCGAAGGTAATTGCCTCCCGACCATACTTCACCTTCTTCTCCGCCGGTCCTGCGTCCGGTGACTCTTTCGCAGGTGCTACTGTCAACACCCCTCTTTCCGTCACTGATCTATCCCATGGGGGTAAGAGTATCATCTCGATTACCCCGCGCGGCGGTTGCTGGGGGATGCCTTTTTGTCGGCCCAAATGGCCAATTCCTTGGCTGCCGGGATTTACTACGTAGTCCTTCAGATGCCCGGCCCGTACCAGCTGCCCCAAATGGTCTTTTAGTACCCGACATTGTTCGGTGGTATGGCCTTTTTCCCTATGATAAGTGCAGTACAAGCTCTGATTCCGTCGCGAGGGGTCGCCGCCCATCTTATTTGGCCACCTGAAGTATGGCTCATTCTTGATCTTTTCCACTATTTGGTGCACTGGTTCCTTGAACGTTGCATTAACTTCCCCTGCCTGCCAGGATGGCTCCTGCGTTCTCTATTCCCTCCGTGGTCTCGGTTGGAAATTTCCCTGCCGGGGACGATTTATTAACGGTGCCTTACCTTTGCTTTGCAGCCGGTCATCTTCTAGGCGCTTGTACTCTTCGATACGCCTCATAAGCTGCCTCATGTCCTCGGGAGGCTTCTTTGTAAGTGATTCACGCAGCTCGGAGTCCTCGGGTAAGCCCATCCGGAAGGTACTTGCCGCGATTTTCTCATTGCCCCCACCTATCTCATTGTATAGCTCCCAGTACCTGCTGGAGTAACTGCGAAGAGTCTCCCCCACCCCCATCCTCATTGATAGCAGGGCATCAACAGGTTGCGGCACTCGGCTGCATGTTACGAACCGAACACCGAACTCCTGAACTAACTCGGCGAAAGAATATATGGATCTCTTCCGTAGTCCGTTAAACCACCTAAGAGCGGTTGGGCCAAGACTGGAGGGGAACACCTTGCACATCAGTGCGTCATTATGTGAGTGCAGAGACATCATGTGGATGTAGTGGCTGACGTGCTCCACCGGGTCCGTCTTCCCATCATAGACGTTAAACGGTGGTCTCGGGAATTTTCTCGGCATCGCGGCCCGCTCAATTTCATCTGAAAAGGGGGACCTTGCTACTCTGCGTAAGGCGCGGCTTAATTTGTCCATGGCTGCATTCTGAGGCTTCCTCTCCTCGGGGGAATCCGACCCCCGGTCCTCATGATCGTGCGACCGGGAGCGGTGCTGGCGATGATAAGGCTCCCGCAAATGCCTTCTCTCTCGGTGATGATATGACTCGTGCGAACGTGAACGCTCCCTTCGCCCATGGGATCCCGAAAGGCTGGCCCCCACGTCCCGGCGACCGCCTAATTCCTCAGTCCGCCTCTCGATGCTATCTCGTTTCCTCCTTCGTCGCCTGCCATCTGCTTCCAATTCAAATTCTCTTACCCGCCTACGCAACCGTTCAATCTCCTGGTCCCTTTCGTCAAGTTGCCTGTGGTCCGGGGCGTCTGTCGCTGTCCGCTGCGTCTGATACGACCCCTCCCCTGGACCGGACATGTCTTCTCGTTCACGCTCCTTGTCTTCCCGCCCCTTCTGCCTCCTTTCTCTCCAGGAGGATCCCCGAGAAGACCCAACCGAACCGGTTTCGTCACCACTTCCCGGATGTCTGCCAGACATGGTCTCACATGCAAGTCTCAGTTGAACTACAGCTTTGTAGGCGATTCCCACAGACGGCGCCAATTGTGCAGGCCCTCGAACGAGGCTACTGGACTGTGACTCGTTTGGGTTCACAATCTATTTGTATTGTGGGCCTGGAATTCCTACACTGGGTCGTCCCTATACTGAGACTGATCGAGAGCCCCTTTCCTTCCTCTTGTCTATCCTTCTTTCTTCCCTTCTTATTTCCCCAGTTTTTTCAACAACCCCCCTACTCTTTCCCAAGATCCTTGTATTTATAGTGGGGTGCTAGTGGGATGGTGATGATTACGCTTGCGCTAGTGCATTTAAGGGTCCAATGCAGATGAAGATTTGTGGATGTTTAGGTGGGAGTGGCCTTGGGAATGGTTCCCAATCTCTGGCGCTCGGCGGATACAACTACTAGCCGCTAATGCCCGGCCGTATGTTCCCCGGGCGTAGTAGAACTTCTCGGAGAGGTATCCTCCGAGGATGACGTAACTTTGGGAAGCACGTGCGAGCGGCTAAGACCAAACTGTTCCTGCCCAAGCGTGCCAAGAAGGTAGGGCCCCTTGTGGGCCTTACTGATCCAACAGGCCTGGGGAGCTCGGTGCCGTACAATTGGCATGTCATGAATAATTAAGTTGTTTAATTATATGAGACTATTTATGAACTAATGGGACATTACCTTAGTCCATGAGATGCATAGTATGTGATTTATGTGAAAAGTCACAGAAGATATAAATCACAAGTTCTTTGTAAACTCAGAATTTTAGTTCGTAGTCGGTGATGAAATTGGGCGTTTCATCTACGAAGACTATAACATATCAATTAAGATGATTTGTTTTGATCATGGAAGTGGAGACTTCTAGTTGATATATCGATATGTTTTAAGAGTTAAGATAAATTGAACTGGACCGCTGTGAGATTTATTGTTCTCCTAACGACTGTCAAATGAATAATAAATCTCACAACTTCTATTTACATCAACTCTAAATCCTGAGAGAATAATGAACCTGATCATAAGATGTAGGTTGCTTTGATATATCAGGAGTGAGATCTATAAGTTACGGTCAAAACCTTAATATGTTGGGTAACCACATTTCGTGTTGATGGAACATATATTCTCAAGATGGAATTTATAATCTTTTAATGGATATATAAAATATTCCCTTGAGATAAGTTTAATGATTTTGGTTATTCAGAGTGTTGGGCCCAACTACTTTAGTAAGGAGTTACTAAAGTATATATTTATGAAATTGGATTTCATAAATATATTATGAATAACATAAAGGATTAAACCGGGTACTCAAGGATTAAGATGCAGTAATCTTCAAAGTGGCAGTCAATGTTTATGACTTTGTATTACTACGAATATTTTAATGAAGGGGTTGAATGTATAATAAAGTCTTGGGATATAATTCATTAATAAGGCCTAGAGTGCAATTATATTCTTATAGTGATATTGAATATAATTTATTGTAACTTTGGACTTGTCAAGAGTTGACAGAAAAGCCCAAGGCCCATTGGAGATAGAGTCTTATTTATTCCCTTTGGTCCCATCTCAAGCTACAAA
This sequence comes from Quercus glauca, assembly GCA_023736055.1. Lineage (NCBI taxonomy): Eukaryota > Viridiplantae > Streptophyta > Magnoliopsida > Fagales > Fagaceae > Quercus > Quercus glauca. The sequence goes on along the minus strand of CM043318.1, from coordinate 81,458,312 downwards.
CTAAAGCCTAATTGGGTAGGCCCAAAAGGCTAATCCAATTAGATAACCAGTCATTATTTAATAAGAGTTATTAAATAAAGAAACTACTAAGGTAGTTGAAAACATACGTATGATAAAAAAAAAAAAAAAAAGGAAAAGAAAAATCAGTTTTTCTCCATAAGGAGAAGAAGAATAATTTTCTTTGAGAATCTATGTACAAAAAGGACTGATTGAGAGACCACACATCTTGGGCACCATGTGGAATTGAGATGAAGATTAAAGGTATTCTCAAGTAACGGTTTTGAAATTCACTGCACTAAGTTACGCTTTCTATTCTTTGTTCTAGAATTCATGGTTATATGTTATTTTTCATAATTGAAGTAGATCCGTGTTTGTTGCTTCCACTATGCGTTTTGTATGAGATACAAAACCAGATTTTTCAACAGTTATTTCTCATCATATGGGCTTTTCTGCCTATTATTATTGCAGGCCACTTTCTTATGTTTACATACAGGTGGATTTTCCTAATAAGAATTATGGAGGCTATTTCAAGTAGACTCATGGGACACATAATAGTGCAGCAAAGAAGTTTGTCTATGTGATATTAGGCTAATATTAGGGAGGGTGTAGACATCAAAATTTTTATGATGTATCCACAACTGTCCAATTGATTATGATCGAATATTTTTTATTAAATTAATTTCTAATTGATGATGTGGACAATATCAGTAAATGAAATCAAGCCATGCATGTGGCAACATTAAATGAAGAAAGCCATGTGGCAATGTCAAAAGAAAAAACTTATATGAAAAGTTCTTATAAAATGGAAAACCAAATTAAATTCATAATTCATAATTAACTCTCAATAAATATTGAGAGAAAATTCCAAATCAAATGCTATTGAATTGCCTATAAATAGAGGCTTCTTATATGAGAAAATGAGACAAAGAAACAGAGAGAGAAAAACCCTACTAACACTCTGCCAAAATAGAGAGTCATCTCTAAATCCAAAGAGCACCTTGCTCCCTCAAATCAAAGTAGGTAGGGATTTTCCTTCAGTTTTGTTCAAGATCAAGCCAACAGCCCTTGACTTCAAATCAAATACATCCCCACACATCCAACTTGGAGACATCAAGGCACAATTCAAGATCAAGCTTCCTAGCACTTCAGATTGTAAAGTTTCTTAGAGATCAAATCAGAGGAGTTTTATTATATTCTTTCATTGTAAAAAGTCATACAGAGGATTGTACATACTCACATATATACAAATCAATATAAATTGATAATTTGTTACACTATTTCGTGACCGTATGATTTATCTTTTTATGAATTTTGAGTATACAGAGGGTCTTATATAATGTAGTTTTAGTTGAATTGTACATCTTTAGTAATTGTATTATACTAGTCTTTCGTGCTTGTATATCTTGTAAACTTGTATTGTACTATGTTTGGAGGTCCACTAGCTAAGTAAGTTCTAATCTGAATGGAAAGTCTCCTTGAATTTTTGTAGCATATATAGGTATCCATGCAATATAACAATGCCCTTTAAGGGGCAATTAGGTCTAAAATCTAAATGAAATGTATATAAGTTTCATGCTATAACATTTTTTTTTTTTTTTTTGATAGACATGCTATAAGCCTATAACATATTGAACCAAAAGTTGCTAGAATGTGCAAATCATATAACATAGCGTTTGATATACAGTTGAAACTTAATTGAAACAGCACAACACAAATATACAAGTGTTTGAAAACCATTAGGTCATGTTATCCCTGGTATGTAATTTATAATTGGTTCATGAAATCATCTCAACTATAATTTGACTAATAATGGGCCAATATCTTTAAACTTCCATAGTATGGATACTTACTACTACATTATTATTGACAGGAAAAAATAAAAAGTTACTTTGATAACGGGAACCCATAGCGATTGTACTTACACTATTTGATGTATCAAAAGGACTCTGTATTGGCAACTTCAATCACATCCTAACCTGTGCAGACAAGCTCTCGTTCAAAGACTCTCCCACTCTAGGTAGTAGGTACACAAGAATAACAAAATTTAATTAGTTTTGAATTGGGACTCATTGTTATTGAAGCCAAAGGCCTTTTGTAGACTTGGGATGAATATAGGTCTGGGAGCTAATTTTGTAATGGAGCTTTTAGCAACCTTGAATGGATGGAATACTACCCACATTGTATAGTAAAAAACTAAACTATTACTTGCTCAACTTATAAAATAAACCATTATTTGCTCAAATTATGGACTGAACCTTTTGGAAACCGAATGGGGGCCTCCTTTTCGCGACAAGCCCTTCAGATAATGTCATACTGAAATGATTGAACACTCACCTAGAATGGAAGACTGTTGTTCAAGAAGCATGGGAATGAAGATAGAGCTTCTACGCTTTCAACCTAATGAGTAAACTACGTGAAGTCAGAGGAAAATTAGAACGGACAATATTGTTTCATATTTAATGTACTTCCACAATACAATGTCCATAATTACACAAGCGATATACACATATTTTATTATGTCCATGCAAGCTTAAAAAAATGATATGGATGATATGTAGAAATGATGTACATTAATAAGCGTAAGAGAAATAATACCCGGAATAAAATAGTTTTTAGATTACTAGAGAAGGAAATTGCCTTTAAGAAAGCATAATTAAAAATTACAAGACAACCTACGCTCACTAGAAGACCTAAAAAAAAATAGAAGAAGGTATATAATGTTTCAACTACATGAGTAAGACACTCACAACATGTAGACTCCATTGGTGTGCGAGACTTGCAAGTTTTGAGATGCTCGTTACATACACTTGAAATACAATATGCCTTTTCCTTTCAAAGAATGAAACTAATAATGTGGGGACAAAAGTCTAGGAGTGACTAGATCCTAAATTAAGACATTAATACTATGTAATTTCAAATAGTGGCTGAAAAAAGAAGGATGATAATAAAACAGAAGTGTTTAGCTCAAAGAGCATTTGGCAAAACAAAGGTGGACATTGAGGAGTAGTGCTTCCAAAACCACTTCACTCACCTATTCATACAACCTAACAATATGGTGGTCACAACAATACAAAAACAACTTAAAGAGGTCCTTAACCTTATAGAAGAACAAAAACTAATGTTGGACAAACCCCTTTTAATGAAAAGGTAGTACAAGCAGCCTTTCAACTAGCGTCTCTAAAAACCACCGAGGGGTGTGTTGTGGTCTTGGGTGATGCACAAGATGCGCTAATTGTGAGGTTCAAGGTTTGAGTCTGAATATGGACTCACTTGGGTTACCTCCCTTAGCAACTCAAGGTTCATTAGTATTCCTCGTAGGGCTAGAAAGCTATGGCTGACCGTGGTCCCCTTACACCCTTGCAGGGCCCCGAACCCTGGATAGGGTGTAACTATGGTCACACACAGGTAGGATTGCCACGTTGGTCACCCCCTACCCATTTTTCGTTCAAAAAAAAAAAAAGCTAGCGTCTCTAAAAGCCATTGGATATGATGGCCTACCTATGGCATTCTATCAAAAGTTTTGGTTCATGCTTAAGCTGAATGCCATTCTAACTATGTTTCTACTTAAGGGTTTGTTTGGAATGGAGGGAAGAGGAGGGGAGGTAGTCGAAAAATATCCGCTCTTCTCCCCCCATCTACCTCTATCCAAATATAATGTAAATCCTTAAATATAGTTTATAATCGTAGTAGTAATACTTAAACTATACCTCCAAAGAAGCATAACATTTTATACCAATAAGTTTTTACAATGTCTCTTATAAAATCATCTAAAAAATACTTGCCAATAGACTTAAGCCCATCATGGACAAATTGATTACCAACTTCTACAATGCCTTCATAGCAAATAACTCACAAGATCATCTTAGGCCATAAAATCTTTAAAAACCTAAAGAAGTGGGGAAAAAAGAAAATAACAAAAGAAAGTGAGAGTACTGGGGTTTGAAACTAAATATGAATAAAGTATATGATAGAATTAGTTTGAATCTCTTATGGGTTGTCCCACAAATAATGGGATTTAATTTAACAACAAAAGGGTTAAGCTTAAGCATGTTATGTAATGTGTGACAGTTCACAGTAGTTTCCTACCATCTTAATAAATATAAGTCTTTCAAAGTTCAAACATTTTCAAAACTACTAGGAGATTGAGATGAGAAGACCATTTTCCTCTCATTTTGTAATTTGTTCCTTCTTTTGTGCAAATGTCTTGTCCTATTCTTTTTTCTTTTTCTTTTCTTTTTTTTTCTTTTTTTGAGAGATATCTTTTTCCTTCTTTTTTTTTTTTTTTTTTTTTTTTTTTTTTTTAACTAGCAAAGGAGAGAGGACCCAAAAAAAAAAAAAACCTAGGGAATTGATTACTTATTATTATTTTAAGCTAGGAAGATCCGGTCCTCCTTTTTTATATATAGTCACCTAGCAATAAAAAAAGAATGAACATTTGGGGGCATTTTGGAATATAACATTGATAGGCTAAATATGTATTGAACCCTTTGGTAATATTAATCAATTAATTAACCAAATGAATTAATTAGATTCAATTACATGCAATAAGCACGGTAGCACAAATAAATCACCAACTAAATTAAATGCAGCGGAAAATAAATTTGACACAGGTGATTTGTTTACGAATGGGGAAAACCACTAAGGCAAAACCCCACTGGGTGAATTTAAGGTCACCACTCCCAAGAATCCACTATTATCAAAACAAACGTGTTAGGTTCTAAAGACTTAGGAACTAATGTATTTAGAACTCTAATGTGTAATGTTGGCAAACTAGGATCAAAACAGTTGTTAGTCGTGTTTAGACTTGCTCAAAGTATGTGCGTAGTATGTAAAGTTGGAATCGAGTGGCTGCAGAAGTATTAGTGACTTTTGGCCTGGCTCAATTGATTAAAGCTTAGACTCGATTAATCGAATCTCGGGCAGAATGTTTTTTCTGCAGATTTTTCCAACTCAGCCCTAGCTTATTAAAACATATAGGGTTTTATGTTTTGCCCCAGGTATAAAAGGCAAACCCTAGCCACGTTTTTATGTTGCTCATATTGCTGTTTGTATGAATTTCTTATGAGATCTGAGAGGTGCTTGCCTTTACACAAGATTAGGATTATCAAGAAGGAGATTTCTTCAAGAGCTTAATGATCATTTAGTTTATGCTATAAGAGCTTAAAGATACACAAGCGGGTGTGCTTGTACTTGCTGGAGAATCCAAGAAAGAAGGAGTTCGTGGTCTCGGAGCTTGCACGTGGTCATGTCAGTAAGTTTCTACTGGTGGATAGCAATAGGATGTTAGTGGTCTAAGTCACTATTGTAAAATTTCAATTCTTTCTATAGTGGATTCAAGTTTACCTTGAGGATAGCTAGGTTAAATCCTCCCTAGGTTTTTTACTGGTTTGGTTTTCCTAGGTCATCATATCTTTGTGTTCTTTATATTCCGTACTTTACATTGATATAATTATTTTGTGTTAACCTAGATCTGTTTAATTTGACTAAGTAATCACTTGGTTAATTAACTAGGTTAATCTGGTTGTGTTTTAAAGGGTCTAAAAACAAACAAAGCGGTTACAAGTAAAAAAAATCACAGTACCTAATAACAACCTATAGTTGAACCCTTACCCCAATATCCAATTGGACTTGTGATGTAGCAGCAATCTCTCCTTTCAATGCACGGCTCCCAGTACATGACTAACAAACTAACTTGAGGAATATGTTGGCTGTAAAGTTCTTCAGTTCATTCAACAATGAATATCAAGAAGCTTCTTGGTTACAAAACCCTTGGTGCAAAGACACAGTAGCTTCTAGAGAGAATATAATGAACTAGGACAAATTCTGTCTCCGGTCACAATTTGCATACACAATGACTTTGCATCAAGTTGCATCACCTTGCATCATCTGAGACGGCTCCTAAAATAATCATTATATATGTCTAGGGTTATGAGAAAAGATTTGTGTGAAATCTGATTTGGAAATCTGAAATTTGTAATTCTCGATAGATATAGCTTCTGTCGAGCTATTGTCGAGCATCAGCATTAAACCTCGATAGATATCATCTGTCAAAATTTAATGAACATCACTTCTTCACTTATTTCTTGGACCGATTTGCTTGGCTTCAATACTAAATTTGAACTCTTGTTCCTTGAAGTATTAAACACATCCTAGATCTACCCAATTACAAGTAAAGTGCGTCAAAGAATTAGCCAATTTACATAACATATGTCTCTAACAATATCCACATATGTCCTAACAATCTCCCCCTTTGGCAATCCGTGACAAAACCACAACAAACAAATGAATTATGAGAGAAGTCGTAAATCACTAAACTCATAACCACTTGTTGAATACAATAAAATCTAACCTTAACACAAACTCTTGAAAATTTTTGCAAGAAGAGTGTTCATGACATGATAGATTTTCACAACCTATCTTTCTGAAATACTTTAAACAAAACTCATCAAGGCATCTTAGTGTGAAATAGAAATAAAGATTGCATACATAAAAAAACATGTGTATAAAGAGAAAAAAGAAACAACATATGGAGAGATAGGTGAAAAACAACATACACCAACATATATATATGAAAGTAAATACAATGTATGTCATAAATAAATGGTCACAAGACCAATGTACAAAAGGATAATGTAACTGCAAAGAAAGAAAAGAAAAGTACATAAGATCCTCGCTACATCCCTCAAAGTATGGACACTTCCCCCTAACAAAAATGTCATATGCTAACTCTCAACCCAAAACTATTCTCCCTTTTTGTCGCGAATGACAAAGGGTAAGTCACCGAGAGGTCGTCATCTCATCATCGCTGGAAGAGCTAGCATCCTCATCCTCATCCTCATCATCATTATTAGCACCATCATCGTTATCCTCATTTGCTGAAGCCTCTGAAGAAGGAGATAAAGAAGCGGAGAAACCACTGAGGCAAGCCTATCATCGTGCAATACAAACCAACATGGGTGTTCACCTGACATAACTCATCACTGAAAGTGTCAAGGCGAGCATCCATACGTTGAACTTGCGCCATGATGAACTCAAGAATCACACCACCACACGAAGAAGAAGGAGCAGAGGTGGAAGGAATGGTGGGAGCTGAAGGATCAGTCATCTCCGTCTGTGGCCACTTCAGTCGAAACTGGGCCTCGATCCGCCAAACAGAAGCTGCACTGATGGCACCCATGACAGTGAAATAGGGAGAATCAGGAATAGGGATAGAAAAATGGAGAAGAATCAGCGTGATAACCGAAGGAAAAATGAGCTTATCACGGGTCGCCATATCCCTATAAAGATCTATGATGGAGATAATGAAATGAGAGGGGAAGTCTATGGAAAGATCCTCTAAGAGGGATAATAAAAATCGAGCACGAGGCTCTGTGATGGAGTTATAGTGAGATAGTGGAGTAAGAGCAAATGTTATCACCACATTAAGGAATCTCAGACCTTTTGCAAAGCCCGAGCATGTGGTGTTTTAATGCTCACCCCATATGGAGGGTGTCTCACAAAACAGAGACAGAAGCTCGTATTTGGACACAATCCTCAGACACTGACAACCAGGGTAATCAGGATGCAACACCCTTGGGACATGTAGTATCTCAGATATAAGATCTGGAGTGACTACGATACGTGTACCTCTGAGTGTCGTAGCAAACTGAGGTACAAGATATCGATACCATGCATATTGGACTAAAACTTTAGTATGAACATGATGGGACATCTCAAGAGTATCTCACAAAGAAATTCCCATCCCCGAGTGTGAATGACATCGAGTAAAGGAGCGTTGGCAAAGTCCGACAGAATCACATGGCGCTCCGGATGAACTCCACATTTAGAAAAGTTCTCAGAGAAGTCCTGATGGGCCTTCTCATCATGGAACTGAACGTGAAGAGGGGGAATAAGAAGATCAGAAGACGAAGAAGTCTCGGAACGAAACGGGTTCCGAGTCGGATTAGATTTGCACTTGGGTACCATGCGTAGTCTATCGGAGAGAGAGAGAGAGAGAGACAGAGAGGCAGAGAGAGACAGAACACAATCACAATAGAGTACAAAGAAAGAAAAGAAAAGGTACATATGCATGAAATATGCATGAACATATGACATGCAAAAAATAATTGCATCATGGGTTGAAACCCAATCCAAACTGAACAGTTTAGACCCCTTAAACTATAACCAGATTGCGTAGCCTAGATTAATTAGCCAAGTTGTTACTTAGTCAAATTATGCAATTCTAGGTTAAAACAATCACAAAATCATATCATGCATATAAACATATAAAGCAGCGGAAATAATAAAGAACACAGTGATATGATCACCCAGGAAAACCAAACCGGTAAAAAACCTGGGGAGGATTTTACCCACCGATCCTCAAGGCAAAACGGAATCCACTAAGAAAGAATTGAAGTTCTTACAAAAGGACTTACAAGCTCCCCGCTTGACTTCCTAATGCTACACACCAATAGTAACTTCCTGACACAACCACGCGCAGGCTCCGAGTCCACGGACTACTTCTTTCTTTGAATCCCTTTAATCAGCTACAAGCTCCTCACTTGTTTATCTTTAAGCTTCAAAGGCAGCAACCAAGTTGATCATCAAGATGTTGAAGTGATCTCAATCTTAAAAACCCTAAGCTTTGTGTAAAGGAAAGCTCCTCTAGATCTCACAAGAGATTTACACAAAACCGCAAAGTATGAGCAACAATACAACTTGTGCAACTCTGAAAAACGTAGCTAGGATTTGCCTTATATACCTAGGGCAAAAACATAAAACCCTAAACGTTTAAAGAGTTAGGGCTGAGTTGGAATTCTGCAGAAAAACGCATCTGGGCCGACTTTCGATCGATCGAGTCTAACCTTCGATCGATCGAGCCAGGCCGAGAAGCCCCAATGCTTCTGCAGTCACTCAATTCCAACTTTACAATATTTAACCAACTTTGAGCAAACTTAAACAAGACTAAATACATTGTTTTGATCATGGTTTGCCAACATTACAAATTAGAGTTCTAAATACATAAAATCCTAAGACCTTAGAACCTAACACAAACCTACCAGCACACAATTTTCAATAAACAAGCACACATCTAAATGCATGAAACATTGTGAAAAATGCTAATGGAATGCAATGCATGATCATAAATCATTAAATAAACAACACCCAACCCAAAAATTTCACAAAAATCTCAAAAACCCCAAAAATTTTCAAAACCCCCCAAAACCTAGGTCTAATGCGTGAAATGTATGAGAAAAGAGGGATTCAGGACACTTACCAAGTGACTGGATCTTGGTAGGGGCCAAAAATGCAGTGGGTATGAAGATTTTGATGAGGGAAAAGTGTTTGGAGGGAGAGAAAAGATTTTCTGTCGAGAGAGAAGTGAGAAAAGTGAATCTGATTTTGCGCTCAGTATATATATATATATAGAAAACGTAGCTCGATGGATCGAAGTATCTGTCAAGATCTGTCGATTATTAATTCTCGACAAATATGAGTCTGTCGAGGTGCTGTTGAAGATCGTTCATACATAGCATAGTCCAAGCGGACTAACTTAAAATATTTACTAAACTATTACCGGCCATCATATTAGCAAATAAATATATTCCTAAGCTTAATGCGTGAAAACAATGAGGGATTAGCTCAAGGAGTACTAAAAAAGGTGCTAACGGTAGTGGGACTCCTGCGGGCAATGGGAAGCTTAAAAAATGAAGCCTATTTCTTTGAAATCTCACTATAGTAATGCCAATAAAAATAGAAAATGAGAGACCTAAAGTAATGAGAAAATGACTTGTAACTATGAAGCTATAAGGTATCATACTTAACTTAGTTGGTGATTTGTTTGTGCTACCACGCTTATTGCATGTAATTGAGTCTAATTAATTCACTTGGTTAATTAACTGATTAATATTACCAAAGGGGTCAATACATTCTTGGCCTATCAAACATAAACCCAAGGATTCATTAGAAATATATATCTTTGATAAATTAAAATCTATAAAAACAAAAAAGTGAGGTGGGGCATATGTTCTATTATTGTTGTAGCCAAGCCATCCACATCCACACCATTCATTCACTGGATTCATATTTTAGGCTATAATTTCCACTCTTAACACCATCCATCCTGATATTTTTCCACAACCAAAACGCAAACCAAGAAGATCAACAACAACAAAGAAAGAAGAATCTCAAAACATTGACTGTAACACCCCAACCTTTATAAAATAAAATAAAAAAGGTTTTGGCAATATAATTTAAGTGACGGTAGTTTTGTAAATCTATTCCTAAGATATTTGTATTGAGACTTTGTTTGCAAGTTCATAAGGGAATTGAATGGAATGGAATGGATTTAGTAGGGAAAGGAATGGAATGGAATGGAATTAAAAAATCTTGTTTGGATGTTTTAAAATAAAGGAATGGAAAAAAATAGAATGAAATGGAATGGAATGTAAATAACATTGTTTGGAAGTAACATTGGAAGGAATGGAATGGAATTATTTTATAATAACATTACTATTATACCCCTCATTTTAAAGAACATAAAAAATGATTCTAGTTTAGGGGAAAAAAATTTTATTGTAGCTAAAAATCAAGTTCTATATATTTCTAAGTTGTAAAGCAATTAATGCATCACATATTTATTTTCAACAAAATAAACATTGTCTAAAAATGCAAACAAATATCTTTAAAAAAAAAAACTCTTGTAATACGTCTTGTCAAAACAAAACAAAATAACAAAATAAAGCAAATCTAAAGTTGGCCAAGAAATCCCACACTTTTTAATTTTTAGGCCTAAACATCAGTGTCAATAGGACACATTTGAGGTCATGGTTTGGGCAACCATAAAGCATCTCCTTATACATTGGATTTTCCATCAAAAATATGTAGGCCTCAGTCTTTGATATTGGATCCAAGTCCAATACGCCCAAAACTGCATGAACTTCTGCTCCATATGATTTTGAAAACACTTTGTCATAACCTCAGTTGCCCTATCAATTGCCATTGATACATTATCAAATCACTGGGAAATTACATCCCCAAGTTCATCATCTTCTACTAGTCTTTTTTTCTTGCTTTTAGAAGACACTGCATGTTGTGATGACAAGAGAATGTACAACACTAATTTCTGGTGACCTCTGATCATCTTTGACTTCAAAATTCTCCAAAGAAACTTCATTTTGGGATACCAAATTATCAATCTCATCAATAGTAGTCGATGCAGCATACTTAGCACGTTTATCCTTTGCAGTTTTATCATGATCACCTTTTGCTCTATCTTTAGCCCAAAGTTGTGCCATCTTAGAGTAGTTGGGCATAGGTGTTGTCATCCACTTCTTGGTTGCAGGTTTAGATTGTTACAAACAAAGGAAAATGTTAATACAACAAATATATAATTATGTAATACAAAATTAAACTAACAAATAAATGGTAATTTATTGCTATAAGTTGCTCCTAAACTTCTAGTTCAGCTGTCCATATATTTAAAGAATCATTCCATCCAAAACCACTCAATCCATCTCTAAATATGTCATAGCATTCATGAAATTTTTTTTTTCAGTGTCTTTTGTCAAATTTTCACCTTATCCTTGTTAATCTCCATGTGAAATTTTTCGACCAACTCTTTCACTATGTCATCATATGCCTTAGAGGTAAAAGTTCTATTAACTCTACCACCTATGATCACTTGATGTAAAAAAACATCCACTAAAGCATCATCGATAACACTATTCCATTGTACTTCTTTGCTTGGGTCTCCACCATTCTTCTTTGATATCTTGCCCATGCTATAATTAATAGGACAAAAACCACATATAAAATAATGTGTAGATATTTATTTTAATGATCAAGAGATAGAAAGCAATATCAAACTGAAAAAATAAATTTGCATAACATTTAGGTCTAAGTGATTTAAACATAATAGTCTTAAAGAACATTATAACAATTGATATGAAGGAATAAATTATGCTTCAACCTGTCAGCTTTTCATGTGTGAAAAGCTCCTTCAAGTCTAAAATTGACGGGGTTAGACAATTGAAGCTGAAGGTTTCAATGCTGACGAATAGTAATAGTAATACAACACTCTTAGGAAGACCATAGAATATGGAAAACTGATGACCCTGAGGCCGACGGCTCTAAGCAAAACCAAGACTTGGCCATCACGCATGAGTGATAAGGAGATTGCTTGTTTTCCACGCTTAGTGTTAGAGTCCTATAAGGAAAGGATTCCGCGATTCATGCTCATGAGTATTCCTATAAGGAAAGGACTTCTACTCCAAGGAAAAGAGGTCAACCCTCTACTACTATAAAAACCCCAATACCCTCACAAATCAAGGTACACATAATCAACCCCTCTCTAGCACTCTAGAGTTGAAAAGAAGTTCTAACTTGACCTTCGGAGGATATTTGGCCGGCACCAAACCGGTGCTCTCTGCAAGGTCTTCTCCTTTTTGTTATGCAGGTGCTAATTTGAGTGTGCAAGGATCGTGTAGCTCACTGGTGGTTTTTTCGACATCATCAGTTGGCACCGTCTGTGGGAATCGTATTAATTTGCCACAAGCCGTATTGTAGTTTCCCAGACAAGAGAGTTACATGGTACTCAATCGCTCAATGGTAACCACAAACAACGTTCAAGGAGAGGAACCACCCATGGCTGCCCTCGAGAGACAGGTTCGAACTCTCGCCACAGCTGTAGAATGCCTTACCAAACAGAACCACGACCTAGAAGAACAGCTGCGCCAGAAAAATGCAGCATCAAATAATCAACTAGAAGATCAAGAAGGGAACAGCGCTGAAAGACGAAACCAGGAAAGACCCGAGGGCAGCAATGCCCCGAGCAGACCTGAGAAGCAGAACCTAAGCATGCCATCCCTCGCGGACACTACTCCGCCAAGTATAGTCGCTGAGATGCAGGCGATGAAGGAGCAAATGGAAGTTATGATGAACGCCCTTAAAGGAAGGGTATCCAGCGACCTTGACAACCTAGTGAATCACACCGACTCGCCATTCACTGCAACCGTCAATTCTATCCCCCTACCACATAAATTTCGCATGCCCCATATAGAGAGTTACGACGAAGTGAAGGACCCCCTGGATCATCTGGAGACCTTCAAAACTCTGATGCACCTTCAAGGCATGGCAGACGAAATCATGTGTAGGGCCTTCCCTACAACGCTGAAGGGCCCCGCAAGGGTATGGTCACCCCATCAACACCTTCAAGGAGTTAAGCACTCAGTTCACCACACACTTTATCAGAGGACATAGGTACAAGAAGTCTACAGCCTGCTTGATGAGTATCAAGCAACGAGAAGACGAGACACTAAGATCCTACATAACGCTCTTCAATAAAGAAGCACTCTCGATTGACAAAGCCGACGACAAGATACTTGTAGCAGCCTTCACAAATGGATTGCGAAAGAGTAAGTTTTTGTTCTCCTTATACAAAAACGACCCGAAGACCATGTCGGAAGTACTCTACAGGACCACCAAGTACATGAATGCTGAAGACGCGCTGCAAGCTCGGGAGGAAAAGCCATGAAAAAGGGAGAGACAGGAAGATTCACGACAAGACCAAGGAAGGAAGAAGCCAAGGACTGGAGACCGAAGAGATGAAAGGCGTTCTAGGCCCTCGGGGGGAAGGTTCACAACCTTCACCCCGCTAACTACCCCGATAGATCAAGTCCTGATGCAAATCAAGGACGAAGGGGCTCTGACCTTTCCTGGAAAGCTGAAGGGAGATCTTAGCAAGCGATCCAGAGACAAATATTGCCGCTTCCACCGAGACCACGGTCATGACACGGCTGATTGTTATGACTTAAAGCAGCAAATTGAGGCCCTCATAAGGCAAGGGAAGCTGTAGAAGTTCGTAAGCAAGGAAAGAACGGATCCACCGCATCAAGAGCAGCCCCCCCGACGGGATAATGAACGTCAGAGACCACCTACCGGGGACATAAGGATGATTGTAGGAGGAATGACTACCGGCTCATCCAAAAAGGCTCAGAAGACGTACCTCAGGATGGTCCAGAACGTCTAGCTAATGGGCTCAGCACCAAAGATAGCGCGAAGAGAAGGTCCTATCATTGGGTTCTCGAAAGAAGACGCCCGACGCCTCCACCACCCCCATGACAACGCGTTTGTCATTAGCCTACAGGAAGGGGACTACAACTTACACCGGTAACTGGTCGATAATGGATGTTCGACAGACATTCTGTATTACCCGGCGTTCCAACAAATGAGAATTGTCCGAGAGCAGCTTATTCCGACAAATGCCTCGCTCGTCGGTTTTGGAGGAACAAGGGTATTCCCTTTGGGTGCAATTACATTGTCCGTAACCGCAGGCGACTATCCTCAGCAGATCACTAAGGATGTGACATTCCTTGTAGTCGACTGCTCATCCGCTTACAATGCTATCTTAGGGCGGCCCACCCTCAACACATGGAAGGTAGCAACCTCAACTTATTATTTGATGATTAAATTCCCATCCGAATATGGAGTAGAAGAACTACGCGGAGATCAAGTGGCCGCACGGGAGTGTTACGTAGCTATGATGGAAATGGACGACCACCTCCAGACCATGAATATAGAAGAGCACCGAAGTACAACGGAGCCCGCTAAACAGCTCGAAGAAATCCTTCTTGACGACTCCGCATCTAATCGGACAACAAAGATTGGAACCCTTGCCAGTCCTATGGTCCGACAAACACTTACGGCCTTCCTAAAGAAGAACCAAGACATGTTCGCCTGGAGTCACGAGGACATGCCAGGTATAGACCCTTTAGTCATGGTGCATAGATTGAATATGTCACCCTTCTTTCCACCCTTCCGGCAGAAGAAGCGGGTGTTTGCCCCAGAACAAAATCAGGCCATAATCGAGGAAGTCAGTAAGCTAGAGGAGGCAAGCTTTATTAGGGAAGTCTACTACCCCGACTGGCTAGCGAACGTAATGATGGTAAAGAAAGCTAGTAGAAAGTAGAGGATGTGCGTAGACTTCGCTGACCTAAACAAAGCATGCCCCAAAGACAGCTACTCCCTCCCGAGGGTCGACACCCTAGTAGACTTTACGACTCAACACCAACTGCTAAGTTTCATGGACATATTCTCCGGTTACAACCAAATCAGGATGCACGAAGCCGATCAAGAGAAAACTTCGTTCGTAACCAGCCAAGGCCTCTTCTGTTACAAAGTAATGCCATTCAGCCTAAAAAATGCGAGCGCAACATATTAAAGGCTTATGAACAAGATGTTCGCACAACAAATCAGGAGAAATGTCCGAGTCTACATAGATGACATGCCGGTAAAAAGCCGAAGGGAGGAAGATCACTTGAAAGACCTCAGGGAGACATTTAACACTCTTTGGTCTTACAACATGAAGCTTAATCCAGGAAAATGCGCCTTCGGGGTGACGACAGGAAAATTCTTGGGATTCATGGTGTCACAGAAGGGCATCGAAGCCAACTCAGACAAAATCCGGGCTATAATAGAGATGGTGCCACCAAAGAATGTGAAGGAGGTACAAAGCCTCAATGGCAAGATAGCAGCACTGAATAGGTTCGTCTCAAGGGAAACGGACAAGTGCTTACCCTTCTTTCACACATTGAAGAGATCCTTCGAGTGGACTGTCGAGTGCCAACAAGCATTCGAGGAACTGAAAGCTTATCTCTCCTCTCCTCTCCTCCATTGTTGAGTCCCTTGCAGCCAAGTGAAGAACTTTTTCTCTATCTTGCCATCTCCCCAGCTGCCATTAGCTCCTCCCTGATCAGAGAAGAAGAGAGAGTGTAGAAACTTATGTACTACATCAGCTAGGCGCTTCGCGGGGCAGAAGAAAGATACCCGCCAATGGAGAAACTCGCCTTCCCATTAGTTACGGCAACTAAAGCCTTACTTTCAAGCCCACATAGTGGTTGTCTTGACCGATAAACCTTTGCGGCGGGCAATGAGCAACCCTGAGGCCGCCGGACGACTGGCACTATGGGCCAAAGAATTGAGTGAGTTTGACGTCCAATACCACCCACAAACCGCCATTAAAGGGTAGGTTGTCGCAGATTTCATAGCTGAATTCACAAACGGCGAGGACAGGGGGGCAGAGGAATCTCCTCTATGGAGCATACATGTAGACGGATCCTCCAACAGGCAAGCTGGAAGAGCCGATATCGTACTACAGTCGCCCGAAGGAGACACGATCAAATGTATGGTCCACCTTGAGTTCCCCACCACCAACAATGAGGCAGAGTACGAAGCTTTAATAGCAAGGCTTGACCTCGCCAAGGCTGCAGGAGCCAAGAGCGTGATCATTTACTGCGATTCTTAAGTCGTAACCAACCAGATGAATGGGGATTACGAGTGTAAAGGCGAAAGAATGAAGAAGTATCTGGACCAAGCCAAACGAAGGGTAAGCGAGCTGAAGGTCGAAATCATACAGATCTCCCAGGGAGAAAACAAGCAAGCTGACCGCCTAGCTAAAGCTGCTTCAGCCAAACGTATGGCCACCCTTGATAATGCACTTTCCTTTGTCCAACTCTCTCCATTTATAAATTTCGCCGACGTACAGGAGCTTGGTTCCAAAAGCGATTGGACTACGCCATTAACCTCCTATTTGAAGAACGGCGTATTACCAGACAGAAAGGAAGCTGCAAGAAGACTGAAGGTCCAAGTGGCAAGGTTTGTCCTGATAAGGGACGTCTTGTACAAAAGGGGCTTCTCCCGCCCCTACCTAAGATGCTTAGGTTCGGAAGAAGCAGACTACGTTATGAAAGAGATACACTAGGGAATCTGTGGAAACCACTCAGGATCGAGATCATTAGTGCACAAGCTAGTGCGAATGGGGTACTTTTGGCCAACCATGCAGAAGGATGCCGAGGCTTATGTAAAGACCTACGACAAATGCCAAAGGTTCAGCAATGTCATTAGACAACCGCCCGAAGAACTTACCCTAATGACAGCACCATGGTCGTTCACTCAATGGGGATTGGACATCATGGGGCCATTCCCTACAACGATACGACAGCTGAAGTTTCTGGTAGTGGGCATCGACTACTTTACAAAATGGGTGGAAGTTTAAGCCTTGGCCACCATTACGGAGAAGAACTTGCGAAGCTTCATCTAGCGATGTATCGTATGCAGGTTTGGCATCCCTAGAGTCTTAGTCTCGAACAACGGAAAGCAATTCGACAACGACTCCTTTCGGGACTTCTGCTCACAGCTAAGGATACGGAACCATTACTCCTCCCCTGCCCACCCTCAAGCCAATGAACAGGTTAAAGTCACGAACCGATCCTTGTTAAAAATTATCAAGACTCGGCTCAAGGGGGCGAAGGGTATATGGGCAGAAGAGTTACCGAGCATACTTTAGGCCTAAAGGACTACAGCAAGGACACCAATAGGAGAAACACCGTTCCGATTAACGTATGGGAGCGAAGCGGTCATCCCCGCCGAAGTTGGTCTCACAAGTTACAGAGTGCACAACCATGATGAACGGAGGAATGACGAGGCCATACGTCTGTAGCTCGATTTAGTGGACGAGGTCAGGGTGGCAGCAGAACAAAGGCTTGCACGGTACCAGGACTGCATGGCCAAGCACTACAACTCCCGGGTCAAACACAGAGACTTCCAGGTTAGAGACCTCGTCCTGAGAAAAGTCATGGGCACAGCAAGAGACCCAACTCAAGGAAAGCTCGGCCCAAACTGGGAAGGACCTTACCGAGTCGCGGCGTGGCAGAGGAAAGGCACCTACCATCTGGAGACACTAGACAGACGGAAGTTGTCGCATCCCTGGAATGCTAAACACCTGCGGAGATACTACCAGTAGAGATAATGACGTGAAGAACGACACCCCCCTTTATTCATAGTTTACTCCTCAGACTTATTATTTACTTTTAAGATTTTTGCTACAATAAGCCCAAAGGGCAGTTTTTTTACTTTGGTTTTTGCTATAATAAGCCCAAATGGGCAGGTTTTGTTTTTGGATTACTTTTTATATAGATGCATGGCAATAAGAGGAGTTTATTCAGAACTACTGAAGTTTCTACTTTCAAGTTCACATTCACAAAAAGTGGACGACCTTGAATCCACAAGAAAATTGGCAAGTCCACAAGATGGACGAAGCCATACAGCTGACGGTCTAATAAAAGACCTAAGCTATTAAACTTAGTCATAAAGCTGACGGTCTAATAAAAGACTAAAAAATTGGCAAGTCCACAAGACTAACAAAGCCATACAGCTAACGGTCTAATAAAAGACCTAAGCTAAGAAACTCAGCTATGCATCTAACGGCCTAATAAAAGACTGAAAAATTGGCAAGTCCACAAGACGGACAAAGCCATGCAGCTGACGGTCTAATAAAATCGAAAGCTAAGAAACTCAGCTATACAGCTGATGACCTAATAAGAGACTGAAATTGGCCCGTCCACAAGATGGATAAAACCATGTAACTGATGGTCTAATAAAAGACCTGCTATAAAGCTGACGATCTAATAAAAGATTGGCGGATTAGCTAACGGTCCTATGTTGATAGCCTCATCTCAAAAAAGGTAATTAAATTACCAAAATTGGGCAAGTCCATAAAGCAGACGACCATAAACATACTGATAAAACTCGTAGGAGCAACAGGACAAAAAGTATGGGTAAGAGACGAATAGACAACTTGTTTAAATAAAATGGCCCTTAAAAGTGACGAGCTCACCAAAATGACCGTCTGTTCCAAAGATTGAAACTAATGGCTTATTTAAGCCAACGGTTCCATTTTAGCTGACGGTGTCACTAAACTAGACGGCGTCACTAACATAACCCACAGGCTGATGAGCCCAACCTACGATTGGGAGGTAGCCTTAGCAAGAAAAAGAAACACAAGAACAAAATGGCCATGCATATATAATCAAAAACGACGGATATCATAAGCAAAGTAAACTGAGTACAAAAAGAAGCCCCAAAAACCAAGGAGGCACTTGAAAACATTGTTTGCGGATAGAATAAATACATCTGTTACAAAAAAGATAATAAAATAAAATAAAATGGCTGGAAGGGGAGCGTCACTCAAAGCCTTGTTTACTTCTTCTGAACCGGAGGGTCGAAAAAAATCTCCACAGAAGGGTTGGAAGAAGTAACTGGGGGGTTCGTAGCAGGCTGAGCCAGAACAACCCTGACGTCGTCAGAAGGAGGTGCATCTCTAGGTCCGTCACCTTCAATATTGACGGCGTCGCCAGCAGGCGTCATTGGCACAGCGTCGTCCAAAGTGATTCCAGAAAGATCCAACTCAGGGAAGGCTGACGCAACCTGCCGAAGGCAGTCATCAAAGCCTGTGCCGTAGTATCCACCACAAGAATCAACAAAGGAATCTGACTCCTTAAACTTCTGGACCGCGTCAGTCCTAGCCTGCTCTACCTGCTGACGAAGGGCCGCCAACTCTTGCTCTAATTTTTCTTTCTGACGGCCTGCCTCCTCTAACTTCTGCTGCATCCTTTTCAGCTCAACGTTCAGTAAACGCATAGTCTCTTTATATTGGACCTATTGATCTAACATATTCTTATTATGTTTACTGAAGCGAGCGACGACACCCTTCTTGGCCACGCACCGGTCCTGAAGCGCCTTTATGCGAACCAGGGCCTAGAAAAGGATACAACTGTCAATTATTGAGCAAGAAGAAGAAAAGAAAGCCAACTAAGGGAGATAGCTACCTGTGTGAGGTCAAACAAAGCTGACGCCCCCAACTCTTCCATCCCCAACAACGCACAAGGGTCAATGTCCGTCTGCTTTATAAGCGATTCTACTGTTTCAACAGAAAAATCCTTGTGCGACAAGAGGCAACGGGGCCCCTCCAGGACGGGAACAGAAGAAGTCATCGCCCATTTCCTGCTCCATGGCCTGATGCTGGGGTTGTCTTCTCTGGAAGATCTTTCTCAGGAGTGACGGTCACCTTTTTCAATAGACGGTCGTCCTTCCCGATAGTTTTTCTCTTTGAAGCACCTTTGGTGACGATCTTAGGAGCTGACGAGGATGCCAACTCGCTCTTTTTCTTTTGCGCCTCCTTTTGGCGTGCGGCAGCAGCCCTAATCCGTTGCTTGGTGATTCCATTTCTGCGAAGGTAACGGATATATATATGAGAAAAAACTGACGGCCAAAATTAAAATGACGGAACCATATGAAAAAGCTACTCACGACGATGAGAAAATTCCTCTAACTTGAGAGCTTCTGGCGTCGGTTCAGGCCTCCCGCAGTATGCGTGAAGAATGTCAAGTGTAATAAAATCTCGACACAATCGCTCTTCCAAAGGGATTTCTAGAATCTGACGGATGAAATCCCTCTGCTCATCGGTTATTAAAGGGCGAGTGTTGGCTGAGAAAAAGCAAGTAAACAATGTTAATACAGGTAAGAGAGTACGAATAAAAAACTGACGGGGATAAAAGCTGACGACTGTAACCTGAGTCCCTGACGTACGCCCAAGTATTATCAAAACAACCCCGAGGTATGGTCTTCCATTCCTCCTGACGACATACCCAATCCGTCCTTTTAACAAAAAAGTACCTACCCTTCCAGTTTCTATTTGAATCTGGTGTCTCCGACTCTAATCTTAACTCCCTCTCCCTGACGGCAAAATGATACATCCCTTTAGAGGAAGATAGATGCTGGGGTCTATAACAATAAAAGAATTCATCAAGGAAAATCTGACAGTGTCCTCCGCTTAGACGACCCCACAAGACCTCAGCACCAATAAAGATTCTCCACGAATTGGGGGCAATCTGACTAATAGACAAGCCAAGAAAGTTAGCAAGCTGACGATGCAAAGCCGTCAGGGGTAATCTTAGCCCTGCAGCAAACATGGCATCATACATACCTACGTCGGCAGTCCTCCCCGTATAGCATCTTTCACCTTCCCTGGGGAGACGGATGGGAATATGATCTGGGATTTAAAAACGGACGCGCAACTTTTTAAAAACCTTATCGCTCATTGTTGGTAAAAATTTATTGACGGCCTAATCTTCGGGAAGAATAAAGGGACGACTCTCTCCAGGACTTCCTGAAGTCCCTTCACAGGATTCCTCGTCACCCTCTTCTACGTCACTATCCCTATCTTCATCCCCCTCAACTTCACCCTCCTCATCTACTATCGCTTCTTGACCTTCATTTCCATGACTCCCTATTCCTTCAGGAGTTTGGGCTGATATTTCCCTCTTTGACGAATAGGAAAAGCTCCCGGACTCAGACCCTGAACCAAATACCTCGTCGTAGCCCGCTCCATCGCGGACTGACGACTGACCACTCGACGCGTCACTCGACATCTGACTACCTACAAGTGACGGATTTATTCTAAGTACCTAAGATGACGGACTCACTTTAGAAGAATCAAATTGAAATAAAGCACATTAAAAGGGTAAAAGGAAAAAGAGAACTTACAAGTTTCTCAAAACGGGCGACGGTCAAAAAGCGACGGCAATAACTCCGGTGACGGCGTAGGAGGATTGACAGAAGAAACGCGACGGAGCTTCTTTCTAGAAATCAATAAGGATGTGAAAGTGAAAATGAGGATGAGAAGTGGATTATATATAAGGGGGAAAAGGCATGGAAGACGAAGCGATGCCCTCAGACAGATGCGGAGCCAACCAGTGTACGCTGGCCCAAAGCATTTAATACCAGCCACATCATTTTCTCTCTCCTAGCTAGAATGAAAGTCAGCAGCAAGAAAAATATAACTCCATAGCCCGTCAGCTTGTGCTGACGGAGATATGGAATAGGGGGCAACTGATATGAAGGAATAAATTATGCTTCAACCCGTCAGCTTTTCATGTGTGAAAAGCTCCTTCAAGTCTAAAACTGACGGGGTTAGACAACTGAAGCTGAAGGTTTCAATGCTGGCGGATAGTAATAGTAATACAACACTCTTAGGAAGACCATAGAATATGGTGAGGGTAATCAACCCCTTTCTAGCACTCTAGAGTTGAAAAGAAGTTCTAACTTAACCTTTGGAGCGTATTTGGCCGGCACCACACTGGTACTCTCTGCGAGGTCTTCTCCTTTTTGTTGTGCAGGTGCTAATTTGAGTGTGCAAGGATCGTGTAGCTCACAGGTGGTTTTTTCGGCATCATCAACAATAAACCCAAAAGCTATCACATTTGGAGCAATTAGAAAAGTTAAACTATAATATTATCTCTCAAAGACTAATAACACATTTATAATTTTGTTGCACAGTAGACCCATAACTCAAACACATTTTATTAAGGTATTTGGACTTAATTTAAATTCAAAAACTAATAGTCTAATGATTTAATTTGTTGCACAGTAGACCAATATGTTTGAGGCAAGCAGGTAGTTGGGTACACTAGCATTCATTAACACAAAAGACAATGATAGGAATTTTTTTGATAATCTACAATGATAGGAATTAAAGCACACATAGTGGACTTAATTTAGTTTAGCATTATCGTCTACCCAACTCTATCGTCTACCTATTTTTGAATTTAATTTAACCACCAACAAGTAATATTGATAAGGATCCTGCATGTTCTCTATTGTCTATCCAAAGCTTTTATTGATATAACCTTGTTCTACCATGTTCCAGCATACCAAATGAAAGTGATAAAAATTAAGGATGACAGATTTGTTTAAATGAACTTGACGGTACTGAATTAGTGAGCCGTCGGGAGTAAGTCAGCAAATGGAGTGATAGATGGATAAACCACATGACAGATGGACCCCTCTCCATAATAGACGAATAGTCCTTCTATATGGACGGATTCTGGGTTCCTTGGCCCAAGGCCGACGGATACCAAGGCCATGTGGCACTCACATGACTTAGGTAAACCCTACATAGAAATATTTTGCGCCCCACGATTAGCCCTAGTTAAGGGAATCCCAACATGGAAAGAATCCCGCAATATACGCATGTTTATGAGGATCTTCCTTACAAGGAAAACATCTTCCTATGCAAGAAACGAAGGTCAGTTCCACACTATTATAAAAGCCCAAGGCCCTCAGAAAACAAGATACGCATAATTTACCCCAGCTTTGGCACTCTAGAGTTGTGAAAGTTCTCTAACTTAACCTTCGGAGGGTCTTTGGCCAGTACCACACCGATACTCTCCTAAGGTATTCTTTTTTTTTTTGTGTTGCGCAGGTATTGTCCTGAGCATGTGAGGATTGTGTGACTCACTGACGATTTTCGGTATCATCACCAAAATTAAATTAAAGCACATGTATTACACAAAAGTATGAACCCTGTTCTAGCATACCGAAAACAGGGGAATGAAAGGAAAAAAAAACAAAAACACTACATGTATCATTTAAAGGAAACAAACTGCACTATGCTGACCCAACGCTACTTGTGCATCAATGATAGGAATTAAGAACACATGCACAAGCAAAATAAATATAGTTGACTACTGCTAGTTGAGAAAAAAAATCAATGAACGCAAAACAATTGAAACAATTGAAAAACTTTTTAAAAGTAAACAAATCAATGAAATCAAAACAATTGAAAAACTCACAGTTAGGTATGGCTAGTTTAGATAAGCAGCAACGTGAGAAAGAAGGAGCAACAAAGAGAGAGCAAAATATTGGTACGGCTGGTTGAGAATAAAAAGGAGTAAGATTCAAGGGGTAATTTAGGAATTTCAATAAAATTTCTATTAAACCTAAATCCATTCCCTCCTATTCCTCCCAATTTGGGGAGAACAAAAATTTGAGATTTTGAGCGAAAATGAGAGAGTGAGTATTCTTTCCTAACCATTTCATTCCCTCTCACCTAAACTCGCAAACAAGGAAATGGATTTTCCATTCACTCCATTAAAACTCTCAAACAAGAGGGAGAGAAGAATCTTCTAAAAATATTCTTTTCATTCCATTACATTCCCTCCTTCCATATAGGGCCTCGAGTGGTCCAAAACCCCCCACCCCTTATATCTGCATGTTATCTCCATCTCACCCTCCCAGCCCCTCTTCTCTCTCTCTCTTTTCTATTGGATGGTCGAACCGTCTCATCTCTCTCTCTCTCTCTCTGATTTTCACACTTCATTACCAAATTGGACATTGAGCTTCACACAATGAAAATAAAGGGTCTTTCATCTCTCATTACTCACACAAACTGTGGCCCCTTTCATTATTCTTTTTGTGGTGGAAGCTTTTGGGTTAAAGATTTTGGTAAAAAACCTCTTCACAGTTCTACTCATACTCCTAAGATTAATTCTTGCTATTAGTTCATTTGTTTTTGGCTATACTAAGTTACTTTGGTAGTTCTTAATATATTTATACAACAATCCTTTTGATTGCATGTCTAATGATTGTTGTTCTCATTTTCCTTTATACGCGTTTTGTACTTTAGTAACCTTTTGATTGTTGGATGCCACAAATGGACTTTGCTATTCTGTTTATTATAAATCATGATTCTTATGACCATATGTGAAAGGGTGATACCCCATGTACGAAATGATTGGAGGGTTATATGGAGTAACAATGGTTGCAGTCTTGAAGTCTCAAAGTATTTGGGCTAGTATTAAGACTATAACAATTTTCTTTTGGATTCTAAAGCTGTCAAGGACAAATTTGAGTCAGCTACAATATGTGAATTTTAATAAATTATAGAAAAATTATTTTGAGCTGATTTTTTATGGTACATACTACACATATAAGAGCTTATCCCTATTTAATTTCAAGTTAATCAAATAACTTTTCATGGACCAAACAATGTTTACAAAATGGCTAGCCTGCAATATATTGAATCTGAAAGTGCAATGAAAATATTGAGATTTTGTGGAATTTACTTCAAATCTTTGTTGAATGGATTGGCTTGTAAATTCATGTGCTTTCTTCGACATGTGTTTTACTTAGTTAATTTTAATAATGGTTTGGTTTAATCAATTAGTGCTCAAAAGGGAAACTTGTGAGATATGCTACCTCTATTTTGAATTGATGTATTTTATGTTATGTTTATATGTGCACATTGCTTGTAGTGGAGAATTAAAATGCTTTGGTTTTGTGTTGTGGCACTATGAGCTTGTATGCTTGCTTGGTTCCCGTTTGGGAATGGATACTAGTCTTAGGTTGGGCAAGCTAGGCTTTAGTGCCTTTGATTTGATTTAGGGGATTCTTTTTTATTTTGGAGACAAATGTGATGGTAAAGGCCTTGTTATTAATAGGCTTGATCCTTATGTCTCTAGGTTTCAAGATTCTTGGTGATGGACCTATTGACTGGATTGGTTGATTTTGTGATGCACAGTTGAGGTAAAATCGGTTGGCTTTCTGAGGTAAGTGACTTCTTAAAGGGATTTTTGAAAATGAATCATTATTGCACTCAATTGTTTTATGGTTAAAACCATTATGGAAATTATTCAGGATTTTCCTAAAATTTACTATTTGTACTATAATTGTTAATCATTTATGGAAAACGCATGAGGCGTTGAAAGTGCATCATATTTCTTACTGCATATGGGGAAATTCATGATTTGTTAGCATGGAAAATACTAGCATCTTTTATTAAATTCTTGAGAATGGAATTCATGGATTTTATGGTATATTGGAAAAATTAAAAATGCTTTGATAATTGTGAAAGTTGATGCAAAACATTTTTGACAAGAAATGGTTTTAAGGACTTTGAGAATATTGTGGATATTTTTTATTGAAATATCTTTTGAAACTACTTGGAAGCAAATTATATATTTTGAATACAGTTAACTGGTGAGCTTTTGATGTGGATTTGCCCTTGTGCTATGATGTTGGTGATTACCCCGTCTTTGTGACATGTGATTACCCCAGCTTCATGACGACAAGCCAAGTTGGAGGCTCCCACTTTGCATGACACGGGTAAATCCTTGAGGGTGTGGGTGAAGCTGCTGCCTATAGGGCCAATAGACCACATGCAAAAGGGGTACTGTGTGATGCGTCATTCCTTACTGCCTATGGAGGGAAGAGGTAAATCCTTGAGTGTGTGGATGAGGCCAAGCAGGGCCAAGAGATCACATGCAAAAGAGGTACTACATGGCGCGTTATTCGTTGTTGCCCATGGGGGGGATAGGAAAATCCTTAAAGGTGTGGGTGATGTAACGTCCCAGCAAAAAAAAAAAAAAAAGGTCAAGATCAGATATTTTTTGGGTTCCCACGTGCTAAAGCCCCACCTAACCCCACTACCCACCTCACAGTCACTCCATTTTATCTCTTCTTTGGCTGGCTCACTCTTTGCTTTTCTTTCTTTTCATTTTTCTTCTGTTTTCTCTCATACGCTCTCCTCTCTACTCTCATCCTCTCCACTGGCACTTCTACACCACCACTATCACCATTTCTACCATCATTTTTCCGACAAGATCACCTGAAAATTTTTGGAAACCCATAAACACCTTCACATCCTTTTTTTGAGGTAAAAATTTCTCATCTTTTTGGCAGGTTTTGCACTTTTGCTTGAGGTTATTTTTATCTAAGCTTTAATAATGATTCCCTTGTGATTTATGAGTATTAGAAGTGATATTTATGTGTTTATATATATGGGTTTTGTATTGGTGGAATTATTTGATGAGTGGGTATATGGTTTGTTGTAATGATGACTACCTAAGATTTATTTATGGTTGAAAATTTGGGGGTTTTGAGTTATAACATGTGATGGTGGGTAAATCTAATTTTTCCATAGCCATTGTGTTTATTTGGAGTTAGTTGAAGTTCTAAATTTCTTGTCTTGCAGGATATTTTTGATTTTGCTTTTATGGGTCTCTTATTGATGTAGTGTAAATTTTATGGAAGCTAGTCATAATGTTGGAGATGATATTAAATGGGTTAACTTTATAAATTGGAGTTTATGCCTTGTGAATCAATTTGTTGAGAAACTTTGGAAGAAGAATATATTATTATTGATGAGGTTAAATACTAGGCTTGCCTAATTAAGTGCTTATTTGGCAATTCCTAAATTGTAGCTAGATACAATTTTAAGCTTTATGCTTATTGTGTTAGGTTTGCTTGATATTGTTGAGGTTCTAGCTAATCTCCTTTGGAGCTTGGAGAATTAGGCTTTTTGCGGGTTGCAAGGTAAGTAGTTTTTTTAATGGGAGTTTTGAAAAATAACATAAATGTTGTTTTTAGGTTTTTGGAAATTACCTATGGAACTATATTTTCCTAAAAACTACTGTATCATAACCTTAATATATATATATATATATATATGATTATATATGAAAATGCATCATATTTGGTATTGCATTTGGGAAAATGTATGAATTATTGATATGGAAAAATGAGCATCTTTTGTTTAATCTTTGATAAGAAAATCATGGATTTTATGGTGTATTGGAAAATTAAAGATGCTTATCTTCTTTTAGTACTTGGGAAATTGATTAAAAATCTTTTTGACAAGAATGAAGTTAAAAACCTTATAAACTTTGTGGAAGTTAGATTATTTAAGGTTTTTATGAAACTTCCTGGTTATAAACTATGTATTTGACAGGAAAGGTATATCTGTGAGTTTTATGTGGTTTTAACACTATGCCATGTGTGATTTTCCGGTGATCACCCGATTTGGTTTTCGTGGTCTTTGTGACAACAAAATCAATTAGGTCAGAGCCCTTTCACTTTGGATGACGTGTTCTTCCCTGCTGTCTATGTGGGGAAGAGGTTCCTTGATTGTGTGTGAGTGAGGCTGCTGCCCATGGGGCCAAGAGACCACATGCAAGAGAGGTCCTATTTGACGCGCTCTCTCTGCTGCCCATGGGAGTAGAGAAAAACTTTGAGGGTATGGGTGAGGCTGCTATCCATGGGGCCAAGAGTCTGCATACCAAAGAGGACAATATCATGCCAGTTGTGAATGTATGGATCCTTTGACCGGTCTATGTGGTAGTGTGATATATTTGTGATAATTTACCTTATGTTAGATATTATAGCTTTGGAAATTATAGTGTTTGTACTCACAGATTATAGTATATAGTTTCAAGGTATTTACTTTGAGAAACTTTGTGTTTCATTATTAAATCATTCTTGTCATATTATTATTATTGATGATGAAACTTACATTTCCCCCACCCCCATTAATTATGCTACTTACTGGGCGTTAGCTTATCCTACCCTCTAACAGTTTTTCAGAGTAATTAGCTATACCTTGGATATGAAGCTTACTTCGTTGGTGATGATTAAAGTGCTATGTTAAATTTGGAGACTTTTGCTGTAAATGGTTGGTGGCTCGACTTTGCTATGTTCACATAGACATTAATTAATTCTATTGGAGGTTGGTCACTTGAGGTTTGTTAGCCTTAGGCGTGGTAGGCCTAGACTCGATATTAAGATTCCTTATTCTTGATAAGATTGTGACCTTCTGTAATCCAAGAGTTTTGTAATATATATTCATGTATTATGTGGAAGCATGTGATTTTTAGTTATTGTTTGTAAATGTGTTATAGAGCTCTAACTTGTAATGTGGAGATTTATGGTTATATATTCTTATCATGTGGAAATGAAAGGAAAATAAAGATCTCCTATAGTTGGTTGTCTAAAAAGGAAAAATCCACAGGTACTTTGAGACGTCTTTCTCATGCTTTGGACCCTTTGGGGTTTGGGGCGTGACAGGTGAGGCTAGGCAGAGCCAATAGACCACATGCCAAAAGAGGTACATATCATGCTAGTGTGTTTGGGTTCTGACCTATCTGTGGCAGTATGATGTCTTGGTGACATTTCCATCTCTGTGACACCTTGGATGAGGTTTCTAGTTTTGAAATGGTATTGGATATTTTTATGGCTCACAGTGAATAAAATATAGTTTCATAGTTATTTTAGGAAGCTTGGTGCTCTTTATTTCTATCATTCTTGTCATGTCGTTAATGAAATTGATTTTGCATAAATTAAATGGAAATTTCCAAATTATAACAAGCTTTTTAGAATGCTCATTATCATTAAACTTGTATTTCCCCCACTCCCATTAATTATGCTACTTATTGGGCTTTAGCTCATCCCACTCTCCAACAGTTTTACAAATAAATTAGCAATACGTCAAGCATGGAGCTTAGTTTATTGGTGGTGATTGGAGTACTATCCTAAGTGGGAGATTTGTGCTATAAATTGTTGGTGACTCAACTTACTAAATTTATTGAGGCCATAGCTAATACTACTACTGGAGATTTGACTCTTGAGGTTTGTTAGCCTTGGGTGTGGTAGGCTTAGATTTTCTGTTTAGGTTGTGTATCTTAGAAAGGGTCATGACTTTGTGTTTATTTTATTTGGAGCATTGGATTGTTATGTATATTTGGAGACACATAATTTGTAGTTTGTATTGCTTGTAAATGTGTCATAGAGCTTTGAATTGTATTGTGGAGAGATCAATATATTTATTTACTTCATCAAATGGAAAGAAAAAAAAAATCCTGTACAGTTTCTCTTGAAGGCTCAGTTTTTCATGCTTTGGACCCTTTTGGGTTTGGGGCGTGACATCAACCTTTAGGCCTTCAATCCAAAACCAAGACTTTTTATATGAGCTTATAGATGACGTTGCACAAAACTCCAAGGGTTTGAATTATGTTACCACTTATGAGATTCGCACCTTAGGAATTAAAGTGATATATGTATGATTAAATTTAAGCATGACAACATATCTCTTGTAACAACATTGCCATTTTGTTTAGAGCAACCTACATCTCATATGAAGTGAACTTATTTGTTAAGGCTAGTGTATGCATGAACATGTGAAGAACAACCAAGAACATGTGAAGAAAACTCAAGCATATTCAAACAACATATTCCTAACCTAGCATGTTTTGGTCTAAATAAATATCATAACAACATAAGTGAACAAATTTAGGGAAGAAAGTATACCTGCATTAAAATTCAACACCGTGGAGGAGTAGGCTTTTGGTGGTTCTTATGGGAAGGTAGAATCTTGCTCACTCAAAACCCGAATCTCAGTAAGACCAAGAGATAGATAACAGACACTTGCTCAACTTCCTTAGGACTTAGGAAAGGAAGAAACTTGAATCTTAGTAAGACCAGAGATGACAAACATTTGCTCTACTACACCATAACAAAGGAGAAGAGAGGATTTGGTGTCTTGCAAAGAAGGACTATCCCCTTTTTATAATGGGGAGTGGAGAATTCTTGAACCAATGCATTAAATTTGGAATAGAAGGAAAAAAGGTGAGGGAAAATTAAATTTTGAAAAGAGGGCGAAACTGATTGTTACTTGCTCCTAAGTTAGCCTTTCTCTCTTCTTTTTGCTCCAATTTGCAATTAATTCTTGATTTTCCTAAGGATATCAACCCAATCAACCATTAATCTAACATTATGACTTCATATATTTGTCAATATAATTAATAAAAATTTATGTCGACAAAAATATTAAAAGTGCATTAATGTGGGTGATTTTTTTATTTTTTTTTATTTTTTTAAGAGAGTTTTCATCTATGGCGTTCGCTTCTAATGGTAGCTCTTTTATCAGCAGACCAAGACACAGATCAGTTTTTGGTGTAGGCGAGGATTAAACCCCAGATTTCTTATTCAACTATCAGAGACTTTACTAGTTAAGCTAACTAGAACCAACTATTAATGTGGGTGATTAGAAGTGACTATGCGCACGAAAACTTACCAAATGTCCTAGCCTAAAATAGTGAGATTATGACATAGTTAATTAAAATAAAATTGACTAAAATTGAACCAATCAAAATTAATTGTTCATAGTCATGTGTGTGGTTAGGCTCATTAGTGTGGATGCATCATTACTCATTAAACCTTGTTTTCTTGAAATCTTTAGATTTGGTAGTCTGATTAAGGTTAATGACAAGTCATTTTATTCAACATGATGTCAAGGTCATTTTAAAATGAGTGATTGCATATCCAACGGCCATAATTAAGATGCTATCTTTTGGTACAAAATTACCATTTCATCCTTCATATTAGATTGAAAATAAGTTGCAAAATTAGGTGTCTATGGGCAAGTACCCTTCCATGATATGGCTTAGTATGAAATTTTTAGACACCAAGTCGCTAGCCCTAGGGTGTGGTGCAAAATGTTCATTTAACACTAACACACCACATCGTGTGCACCCCTAATTTAAAGGATAATTATCATGATTTACAATTCAATTTGGAGGAGGAAAAGAATGCATTGAAAGTTTTTTTTTTTTTAATAAAGAATATTCTATTTCTTCACTTCTTTGGAAGTTTAACAGGAAGGAATAAAGTATCTACGAGGATACGCTCATTCATTTCATTCTAAAGCATTCCTCCCAAAAGTATAAGAATATTTTTTCAAAAGAATATTCTTTTTTTTAAGGAAGCATAAAAACAAAAAACAAAAAAAAAAATTTATATTTATGAAATATAAAATTATATTTCATAAATATAAAATTTTATATTTTTTTTTCATTTTTTTTTTTTTACAAATTGTTGATGCGGTGACTGGTGAGTAATTATTGGCGAGTAAAAATATAATATTAGTAGTGGGCTTAGATAAAAAACAGTAAGAATTTGACACATCAATAATTTATAAAAATATTATAAAATAATTTATAGTTATAGCATTACTTAAAAAAAAAAAGAAAAAAAAGAAAAAAAAAAAGCCCCACACACAAAAAAGTATAAAAAGTAAGGGTGAAGCTATCAGCGGTCCGGATGGGTGGGAGGGAGGGAGATCAAAAAAGTGAAATGTTCAAAAAGAGAGAAGATGAAATGATGGCTTAAAGGGAATTTTGGTATTGCTGAAAATGATAATTTGTCTCTGCTTTCTTCACGCATGTTCACCTTCTTTTTTCTTTTTCTTTATTTTATTTTATTTTATTTTTTTCTAATCCCCATCAAAGTAAGGGATTGTGAGGGTGCTTTGTTTTTTTTTTTTTTTAAGAAGTATTATGTTTATAATATTTTTATAATAAGTTATATATATATATATATATATATGTGTGTGTGTGTGTGTGTGAGAGAGAGATTAATTGTTACTGATTTTAATTTGAATCTATCACTTAAATTAGTTATTTACCCACCAAGTAACAACCTATTATATAAGATTTATTGTAAAAATGTTGTATATATAACATTTTTTTTAAGAATAAAAAAAACTATCAAAATATTAAATGTTGTATATATAGCCTTTTTTTTGTCTAAGAATTAAAAAAAAAAAAAAAAACTGTCAAAACAAACTAACAAGTGTCCTTAGGGCAATGGTTAGCAATTCATTTTAGAAAAGTTTTGATACCACTTTTTTGAAAAATGAAAAAAATTGTCAAAATATTAATTAGTTTTTTTTTTCTTATAAAATTTTTTAAAAAATTAATTATTAACCATTGCTCTAAGAACATTTATTAGCATTTCTCATAAACAAAAGCCTATGTTTGGAAAGAGTTATATAATTATCAGTGCTCCTTTTGACTAGAGCCGAGCGGGCTGCCTTGTGTTGTGCACCCTTTTTCATTTTTTTTTTTTTTAATTTTATCCATCGGTTAGATTTTATTTTGTTGAGAATCTTGAGATGTAGACTTGTTGCTTAAAGATGTGTACAATTTTCCATGGTAGATGTTAAAAAAATAAAGCCATGACACAATATTTTTGTAACAAATCATATATGGTAGGTTGTTACAAATTATTATTGGTGAATAAAAAATAATTTTAGTCTTATATGTTTAAATTAGAATCAATAATAATTAATCACTAATAATTTATTGTAAAAATATTATATACATAACACTTTTCTAAAAAAGAAATATTATAAACTTATAATAACGAAAATGACATGGAAGTTTCCTGAATATATGACAAAGATGGGAAAGATATGACCGTTGACCACACAACTTGTAGTCCAACTCATACACAAATACATTGGAACCGTGTGCACTATACCAGTTTTTTTTTTTTTTTTTTTTTTTTTTTAGAGAAGACACCATACCAGTTGAAATGCTTATATATGTCATAAATGATCAGAGGGAATCACATTTAGACCAGCGGTGCTACCCTCCTATCTTTTTTATTTAATATTTTTTTTTTTTTATCATATGGCATGTATAGTTATTTTTTTATAGTATAAAGGAAAATTATTATAGTATCGATATAATTTAAATTTAAATTTTTTAAATTTAAATTTAAACTTTCAAAGTTACATCTAAATCCTTAAAGAAAATTTCTAGTTAATAAACAGGTGGTTTTACTATATCAAAGACATCAATCATCTTAAGAAACATTGTTAACTCATCCAAATATCCCTAGTATTTATAAGTGAGCTTGTCCCTCCATGTTGTCATTAAAATTAACTAAAAAAATTAATATAATTTTTTTTATTGAGCTTAATAATGATTATGTTTTCTTAACTACAAAAATCTTATACTTTGTAATTGAAAAGTATATCATTTCTCTCTCTTTTTTCGTTAATTACAAATTTCAATTATTTGAAAAAAAAAATTAAGTAGAGGCTCTCTCTCTCTCTCTCTCTCTCTCTCTCTCTCTCTCTCTCTCTCTCTCTCTCTCTCTCTCTCTCTCTCTCTCTCAACATATGATCAAGTAGTTTCAACAGAGCACTTTCATGTCAAATTGTTTGGTTTTTCATTTTCTCAAAATTATATTTCTCACATTATCATAGTCATGTTCATCAATTTTTTCCACATATATATATATATATATAATAAGTGTTACATAAGATATGAGAACATAATTTTTATTTTTATTTTTTGAGGAAACAGTAATACTTATTAGAAAGGTTAGGCCCCAGGCTACTACTACAAAAGTTAGACTCTTTTGTAAGAGTATTCTGGTTATGTAATGTATTATAAGTCTATTTAAAAAACTCTATATATTACTAACATAATTTGTTCATGTAAGAGAACAGTAGGACTCCTACTTGGGTTCAGTTTTAACTTTTAGCTTTTATGTACAGCTTTTTAAAATTTTACTTTTTAAAATTTTTCCAAAGTACAATTATATTTTTAGCACACTTTCAGTAAAAAGTTTTCAATTTAAAATTAAATAAACTGTTACCAAACGGACACTTAATTAGAGTCTAGATAAATTATTACGAAATTTAATACAAATTCAATCCTAGATAATTTTTAGGATTTAAAAGAATGTCGAGTTACATTTTCATTGAGAAACAATTATTGGATCTTTTTTATTTATATTTTGTTTTTAATTTTGAATATTGGATTTATCTTCCATATATTAATTTATTTAAGAATCTTCTTTATATAATTATCATTTTTAAATGTTATATTTTTTTTTCTTTTATACTTTGACCTCCCAAAGTTAAAATATTAGTCCTGGCACTAATTAACCTCTAGTGGGCACTAATATATGTGCAGAATTTGCGAAAAGGCAATGAACTAATTAGTGTATATCGGTGCCTGTTTGTGTGAATCACAGCCAAATTACTAAAGACAGAAATGAGGATGTCAGAGAGGACTAGTGAGTTGAAAGAGCGTGGAAACGTTAAGGGTCTATTACGCAAATTCAGATTCCGTAAAGCTCGAGTGGCAGCACAAAGGGTCATTGGTGGCAAATTCCCGAGGTTAGTCTCAACTCTCAAAATTTTCTTTCTTTAATAGTTCGATATTTGGGTAGAGTCAAAGAAGTGTCTACTAGTTGTGTAATACCCGAAAAAAAATAAAAATAAAAATAGGGACTTTACAAGAGGGGTATTTAAGTAAATCTATTTGTGGGGTCAATTTTATAATTAATATTACTAAGGGGGTTTTTAGAAAATAAGGTTGAAACTCTAGTTATATATAATATAATTAAGCGTATAATGACAGATATTTTGAGAGAGGAAACTACTCAAAATATTCTAATTCCAAATAAAGCATAGATTGATAAAAAATGAGATTTTTAGGTTCTTACCTCATTCTATGGTAATAAGTAACAATTTTTAGAGATGATACAGTGGTGCCCTAAGAGTCACGTAGTGGAAGCGTGATAAATTGATTCAACTTAGAATGAATTCAGAGGATTGAATTCTTATAAGTGGGGGAGGATGTAATACACCCCCCCCCCCCCCCCCCCCACAAAAAAAAAGGACTTTACAAGAGGGGTATTTAAGTAAATCTTTTTGTGGGGTTAATTTTATAATTAATATTACGAAGGGGGTTTTTAGAAAATAAGGTTAAAACTCTAACTATATATAATCTAGTTAAGCGTATAATGATAGATATTTTAAGAGATGAGACTACCTAAAATACTCAAATAGAGAAGGATTAACTGCACACTTGAGATAAAGTACCTAAGAATCTCATTCTTTATCAATCTTTACTCAAGTAGACAAAAAATTTTGTACAAGTTAATACAAATGCTCCTAATTCTTGATAAGATATATTTCTCTCGCTTCACCATCTTTGCTTTATTATTTAATTTTAGTCATTATGGTTGGAAAATTGAATAACTTTTATAGGTGAAGAGGTGACTGGTTTCCTAGTTTAGCTTAGTGTCAATTTGGGAACAGCTTATTTAGGTGAAACTGAAAACTTTTTGATGATAGTACTGTAGATAAATTTACACTAACACTATTCATTGTACATGTACTTTTTATTCGATCTTTATGTATCTTGAAGTTAAAGGAAGAAAGGAGATGGTGGTTGTTGTGTGTGAAGAAAGAGAAACAATTAAAAAAAATCAATAAAAATTTATATTTTAATAGAAATTCTATTGTGAGATGTTTTGAAAAGTGAGTATACAAAATGGAAAAAAAAAAAAAAAAAGTTCTTTTATTAAAATAGATAAAAATTTTTGTACAAGTTTATTTCTGTTGCTTCACCATCTTTGCTTTATTATTTAAATTTAGTCATTATGGTTGGAAAATTGAATATCTTTTATGGGTGAAGAGGTGACTGGTTTCCTAGTTTAGCTTAGTGTCAATTTGGGAACAACTTATTTAGCTGAAACTGAAAACTTTTTACTAAAAGTACTGTAGATAAAGGTAAAAGTTAACTAAATAGTACAGTAGAATTCATGAATAATACCAAAAAGTGCAATGAAACCCAAGAATAGTAGCAAAAATAAGCTGAAATTTTCAGCTTGTCCCAAACACACTTAATCAAAAAATTCTATGGATATGACAAAATCTCACAAAATTTTCATAACACAAACTTGTTTTGATTTGTGGTGGGTCTCAGTATGATCTTTTTTATTTTATTTTATTTTGGCCTATGATGGTTTGGCACATCATTTGTAAAAATATAACCTACTCTATCTCAGCTTTGTGTCTTCATGTGATGCAAGGTTTCAAAAGGTATAAGAATATATGTTATCGACCTCTCTACAACAAACGCAGCCTAAGATTTTTTTAAGTCAATTGGCCAAGACCGTTTATATGATCAACTCATAAATAACGTTACACAGAACTGAAGGGTCTTTGAATCCGATTATCACTTATGGAATTTTCCCCCTTAGGAATTTAAGTGATATATGTATGATTAATAAATGATAGCAAAAATCCACCCAATTTTAAGTATGACAACATAACTCTTGTAACATCATTGCCAATTAAAGTCCAATAACTTTGATAAAATATAACCAAAAAAAAAAAAGAGGAGGCATGCATATATACTGTCCGGGCCTAGGGCTCTAATTGAAGCCATTTGTTTTAGAGCAACCTCCGTCATCACATATGAAGTGAACTCACTGAGTCACTGGTTAAGTCTATGTTGATCTCTGCTGTCATTACACAGTTTACTCCCTATGTATCTTGGTTGAAATTGCTTGGGCTAGACAACTCAAAGAATCGTTGGTAATAGTAAAACCGAAAATGCTATCATCATCTCTCAAACCCTAATATAGAGTAGCTTTACTTTGAACTTTGAAAATACCGCATATTCTGGTCACCCCCTTGAAGCCACAACAGTCTTGCTAGTTTAGAATTATGTCATTTACTTCCTTCTCCGACAAACCGTCAGAACTCGTGTCTTAAGAATGCGTACCGTCTCTTAAACTTCTTGGGAAGCTCTACGTTCATAGTGGCAGATTCTGGGATTGTACTGACCAGTTAAACTTCTTGCTAGATTCATATTGGCCCACTATGCTATTAGAATTTGAAATCTCTTTCAGCACTCAGCGTGGGTTTTCTTGGGCCCATAACTTGAATATAGTGGGCTTATGGGTTCACCACAGGCTGAGATAAATCATACTTGGCCCACCACTATGCTTATTGAGTAGTGCTAGAGTCACCGAAATTTTTACTCTCAACTGAGATGGGAGTAAAAAACCTCTGGAATATTAAATTTTTTGGGGGGAAAAAAAATCTAAGAACACAAAAATTTTCACAATTTTTTACCAAAATTATGATGTGATAGAGTGTGATTAGTAAAGAAAAAATGATGGGCCTATATGTAAGTGATGGTTAACTACTCATAATTTGCTATGTTAGAATTGTGACAAAAAAAATTTTGGAATTATTTGTAGTCCTATAACTACTCATTTTTGAGTGCCATATATTTTTCCAGTTTATGCATAAAAGGCCCTTCCTCTAAAAAATGTGATGGGTAGCTTTTAGCTTAACGATTTGGGCTCAACCTTAGAGTGGCTTTGTCTATGACCATGAGGTCATGGATGGGTTTGAGCTTTCTTAAAGAATGGGCTGGTTGGCTCTCTCTATGTTTACCTTTTTCAGTTCATGGTTAATATACCCCCTTGCACTTTATTCCCAGTGTCAATCTCAATCATGTGTCTATTTAAGTTTTTAATTTTTGTAATAAGTGAATTATGAAGTGTAAAAATTAAAAAGTTTAAATCCAATTAAATTCTAAAATGGAAGTCAATTGGAGTCCAATTTTTCGCCACGTGCCCATCTAAGTTTTTAATTTTTGTAGCAAGTGAATTATTAGGTGTAAAAATCGAAGTGTCTAAAACTAATTAAATTCTAAATCATATATATATATATATATATAATGAGAAACCATTACATATTTTAAAAATGTATAGTTTAAAAAAAGTGTAAACTAATACCATATATAATTTGAACATCTTCTAAAAAAAAGTATAATTTGAACTATATAATTTTAATTATTTTTAATTATACTCGTGCATATACATGGGGTTACACACTAATGGATAACTGATAGAAGGAACTAAGATATTTTCCATCTTAATTGATGGATTTCTTCACATGACGTGAATGCATAGTTCAAAAACATAAAATTTAGTCCTCAGTTGGCTCTCAATATGGCTTAAAGTTACAAGTCATATCGTATCAAAAAAAAAAAAAAAAGGTTACAAGTCATAGGCATGCACGGCAAAAAAATCTTGTTCTCAAATTTAGAAACAAAATGATTCCGTTGTCACCCATTTAAAAGAAATCCATTAATTGGAGCAGAAAATATAATTGCTTTTTCTATGAAAGCAGGGACGGAACCAGAATTTGTACCGGGGGCCAAAACTTAAAACCATAAAAAAATTTATTAAAATAAAAACTAATATCTATTTCATATTCAACAAAATACTACATACAAAATAAGTATTTCCTAAACATTTCATATTATAAAACATATTTCATATTGTAAAACACATCAACAAAGTATAACATACAAAATAAGTGTTTCTTATTTTGTGCGTGATTTTTGTTAAGTCCATATTTATTTATTTATTTATTTTTGTTGTTAGATTCTAAAGACTTAGGATTTAATGTATTTAGAACTCTAATATGTAATGTTGGCAAACCATGATCAAAACAATATGTTTAATCTTGTTTAGACTTGCTCAAAGTTGATTAATTATTGTAAAGTTGGAATCGAGTGGCTGTAGAAGTATTTGTCACTTTCGGCCTGGCTCGATCAATCGAAGAATAGACTCGATCGATCGAAAGTCGGCCAGAATGTTTTTTTTTGCAGAATTTCCAACTCAGCCCTACTTCATTAAACATTTAGGGTTTTATGTTTTTACCCTAGATATTTAAACAAAACCCTAGCTATGTTTTTTGTGGTTGTTCACATTGTATTGTTGCTCATATTTTCTGTTTTGTGTAAATCTCTTTTGAGATCTTTGAGGAGCTTTCCTTTACACAAACCTTAGGGTTTTCAAGGTAAAGATTACTTCAACATCTTGATGATCAACTCGGTTGCAACCATTGGAGTTTAAAGAAAAACAAGTGGGGAGCTTGTAGCTGATTAAAGAATCCAAGAAAGAAGGAGTCCGTGGATTCGGAGTTTGCACGTGATCGTGTCAGTAAGTTCTACTGGTGGGTAGCATTAGGAAGTCAAGCGGGAGCTTGTAAGTCCTTATGTATGAACTTCGATTCTTTCATAGTGGATTCAAGTTTACCTTGAGGATAGCTAGGTCAAATTCTCCCCAAGTTTTCACCGTGTGGTTTCCTGGATCATCATATCTTGTGTTATTTATTTTCCGCTGCTTTATATCTTGATATGATTATTTAATTGTGTTAACCTAGATTTGCATGAATTGGACTAAGAAAATCACTTGGCTAATTAACTAGGCTAATCTAATTATTGTTTTTAAGTGGTTTAAAACCTAACAAGTGGTATCAGAGCAGGTAGCTCTTCTGTTTTAGATCTTTTGATCTAAGAGCTGATCCTTGACCCTTATTGTCATGGATAATTTGAAGTGTTTTTCTAATCATGTTTCTGCTCATGCTTCTGCTGATTTTTTTGATGCTTTCGAAACTCTTCGTAAGAAATAATCTAAATCTTTGAAAATTTCTAAGAGATTCAAGGAAGAGTTAAAATTGGCTAATCTTGAAAAAGAGGATTTGATTGTGAGATTAGATGAGTCTAATAAAAAGAATGAATTTTTGAGAAATCAAATTTCCTCTCAAGATGAGAAGATGAAAAGCTTGGAATAAGAGTTAGTTGAATCTAAAGCTAAAATTGAAAATTCGACTAGTACCAAGCCTGCTATTGATAACAGAAGTGTTTCTATTTCTTTTAAATCTAAAACTGAGAAAGTTTATATTCCTCCTTTCAAGAAGAATAATAAAGAAAAGGCTTACTGTACTAGGTTAGACAAATGTAAAAGTTCTGATATAGACGCTGAAATTTCTAAACCTATTGTTAGAGAGCATAATAAAGTTGTTTTTGTGCTTACCTGTCACCATTGTGGTGTTGTTGGTCATATTAGACCAAATTGTTCTTTGTTGAGGCAAAAACCAAAATCTGAGACTAGATTTGTTGTTAGGAATATTGATGTTCCTAAATTTGTTCATGTTTGCCACTTTTGTGGTGTTTGTGGTCACATTCGTCCTAATTGTCATAAATTAAAATTTAAGCATTTTGTATGTCAATCTAGGATATGTGATTATATTTCTCCTGCCATAAGTCTATATAAATTGTTTCATATGCTTTTGAAAAATTTAAGCTTGTTGGCTTGTGAAAGGAATTTGCAGGATTTCAGTCTCTCTTAGAAGATTGGTGTAATCCCTCAAATACACGCTGCTTCTCATGGATTTTCACCTACAAAGTCAAAGACTCGTGCTATATGGGTGAGAAAAGATTTTCCAAGGTGAGTGTTGCTGACTTGTCCCTGTTTTAATTTTTTCAATTGTTTGTAGACATGTCTTGTTTCTGTTTTTGGTTGTTTTATTTTTTAGGCTGTTTTTTTTTTTTAAATCCAAAAACATTGAAAAATTCTCAAAAAGACAAAAATATTTTATTTTGTGTCTTGTTTTATTTGTTTTGAGGATTACATGAGTTTTAATATCTCTCTTGATTTAAAACATGCTTGACATTGTGGTGAAACTTGAATAGTTTGTGCTAAGCTATTTATGATTTTGTATGAGTATGTACTAGTTTGTACATGTACTCAAGGGTTAATTAAGAAATTAATATTTCTTGTTTGTGTACCCTCTATAGTTTAGTTTAGCACTATCATGCATTGCTTTTGCATTGTTCATTTAGCACAATGTGTGTTTTTTGTTTTTGGTTATCAATTTTTTTTTTTTTTTTTAAATCTCAACAAGTAGTTATAAAGTTTGTTAAAACCAAAAAGATTTTTGTGTTTTGTATTATAGATCTTGGATTTATAATTAAGGATTGGCCATATTATCTTACATAACATGTTTATGTACCGTGTTTAGCTTGGATGAGCTTATTTTATTGCACTTTACTAGTTTGAGCTGTGTAATGCATGTTGTGTGGGAAAGATGTTTATGGTATTGATCACTTTGTCTTAATCTTGAAGTCACATTTTATTTGACTGTCGGACTTGATCCTTTTGAGAAAGGCATAAATAACCATCTCACCACTGTTTACTAGCCAATCATGAAAACTTTAGTGCATATCATATGATTTTGTGTTCGAGAAAGTGTAGCACATGCACAAAAAGAACATAAGGTGTAGCCTCGGTTTAATTGCTTATTGCTTAAAATTGGTGTGTACTATTAGGCTTGATGCCAAATCACATAATTAAAATTGGTGTGTATATTATGAGGCAAAATTCAAGAAACTTACATGATTGCAAACTTTTATTCTAGGAGATGTGGGAGTTATATGATGTAACTCTTTAGGTGATAGTCTCTTTCAAATTCTATGTGATGAATTTTGTAGACTTTGTGTTTGATTTCTATTCACATATCACCTCACATGTATCTCAAGCTTTTGCTAGTTGCACACACTACACAAGTTACTCTTTGCTAAACTTGATACATTATATTGTGTGTGATTTTGTTGTGGCCATCCAAGATTAAAATTTCCTTGATCTTAATGCAAAATGTGTTTAAAGTTTGAGAAATTGGAAATTCTAGAGCTTGAATGTACCCGAATTAGGGATTTTGTTCAATTAGAGTAAATTGATGAAATTGGCTTGTTGTTTTGATGTAATTAAGTATTATACTTTGTGTATTGTGTTATGTGATGCTCAATTCATCAATTTGTTAAAAAATTCAACAAGTAGTTTTCAAATTTTTGGGGTTTTTGCTAAAAACTCCGTGCTCAAGCCAATTTTGTTAATTTGAACTTAAATTGAACTTAGTTTTATTGCATTAGAACATGCATCATGACATATTTTTTCATGCATCTTTTATGGTTAGGATTCACATGCATTGCATTGATTTCTGCATCCATCTTACAGTTTTGCAGTCATATCTCTCATTGTTTTCACACATAGCATGCATACACTTTGCTATATTAGGTACTCAGCTTAATCAAAAATTGATTGATTAATTTTTGAGCTATGTACTTTCTAGTATATGCCTTTTTTTATGTGTGAACTGTAGAAAATATTTTTCTTAAGAGGTATGATGGATAATCAATGTGTAAATATTTTCTCTACTCATGCAACTGTTTATGGGTCACATAGTGCCAAGTTTGCATTTATTGAAAGAGAGAATATTTTTCTTCATGTGTATCCTCACCTTAGTTTTTTACTTTGGTTTGTGTGTCTTTATGTTTCCCCAAAACTATTTTCCCAAAACATATTTTGTTTTTCCTATTTTTATAGGGGGAATTGTTACTCTTCATAGGGGAAGTTGTCTCTATTTTCTATAGAGCTGAATTTTTTTTTGTCCCCTTGATTCTCTATTTTCTCTTATCCTTTGTTGTGTGTGTTGACTATTTACTCTTTGTATGAGTTGTCTTTGTCAATGCGTGACAAAAACGGGGAGAAATTATTGATTTATGGAAATCATGTTTATCTTGTTTAGGGGGAGTTGAGAGTTGAAATTATTTTTGAAAAGGGAGAATATAAATAAAAACTTTTTGTTGTATCTAACTTAGGGGGAGAGTTAGTTTACTTATATTTTTATTTCTGTTTCTTGTTCACTGCTCATTGATTTATATTTATGAGTTATTCATTGATATATATCTTTATTATGTGTTGTGTGAACTTTCAAGAATGTGTTTATTTTTGGTGTATCTAACTTAGGGGGAGAGTTAGTTTACATATCTGTTGATTTACTGTTTTTCTGTCACACATGCGTTTATGCGTTTGTTGAGTGTTTCAGGAATATACAGGTTGATTCGATTTGGCTACTGTCTACACTTGCAACTGATAGATAGTAGTTAGGATTGAATTTGTTGTTATGAGCATTACTTTTTGTAAAGGGCTTTTTATTTGTACACTTTAAGCTTATAGTTTGTGTTTTGTCACGGATTGCCAAAGGGGGAGTTTGTTAGGTTTTAAAGACTTAGGATTTAATGTATTTAGAACTCTAATGTGTAATGTTGGCAAACCATGATCAAAACAATAGGTTTAGTCTTGTTTAGGCTTGCTCAAAGTTGATTAATTATCGTAAAGTTGGAATCGAGTGGCTGCAGAAGTATTTGTCACTTTCGGCCTGACTCAATCGATCGAAGAATAGACTCGATCGATCGAAAGGTGGCCAGAATGTTTTTTTCTGCAGAATTTCCAACTCAGCCATACTTCATTAAACGTTTAGGGTTTTATGTTTTTACCTTAGGTATTTAAACAAAACCCTAGCTACGTTTTTGGCGGTTGTTCACATTGTATTGTTGCTCATATTTTCTGTTTTGTGTAAATCTCTTCTGAGATCTTTGAGAAGCTTTCCTTTACACAAAGGTTAGGGTTTTCAAAGTAGAGATTACTTCAACATCTTGATGATCAACTCGGTTGCAACCATTGGAGCTTAAAGAAAAACAAGCGGGGAGCATGTAGCTGATTGAAGAATCCAAGAAAGAAGGAGTCCGTGGATTCGGAGCTTGCACGTGGTTGTGTCAGTAAGTTCCACTGGTGGGTAGCATTAGGAAGTCAAGCGGGGAGCTTGTAAGTCCTTGTGTATGAACTTCGATTCTTTCATAGTGGATTCAAGTTTACCTTGAGGATAGTTAGGTCAAATTCTCCCCAAGTTTTTACCGTGTGGTTTCCTGGGTCATCATATCTTGTGTTATTTATTTTCTGCTGCTTTATATCTTGATATGATTATTTAATTGTGTTAACCTAGATTTGCATGAATTGGACTAAGTAAATCACTTGGCTAATTAACTAGGTTAATCTAATTGTTGTTTTTAAGGGGTCTAAAACCTAACATTTATTTTTGTAGTTAAAGGGGCATGAATTTTATTTGTTTATTTTTTTTCTTTTAGGTCAATATCTAAATGTTTTAGAGGAGGAGAGAGAATATATATATATATATATATATATATATTTAATTAAGGGCAAATCTTAATTTTTTTTATACCAATTTGTATGCATATATTAGCTTAGATGCATATATTAGTTTTTTTTTTTTGGGGGTGGGGTGGGGTGCATGGCCCCCCTCTGCCCTAGTGTAGGTCCCGCCCCTGTATGAGAGAGAGAGAGAGAGGAACACAAACAAAGTGACATTTTTATTGGTAAAGTATAATAAATTGAAATGGAGCTCTGTTTTATCATTTATGCACTCCTTTCTTTTGCAAATATATCCGCTAATTCTATAAATCGTTTATGAAGATACAAATTTTAAATGAACACAACCCTGGCAAAGGTTTGAAAAAAAAAAAAAAAGCAATGGAGAAAAAGAGAGAAAGAAACGAAAATATGCATGAGCAAAGTAGCATTATTCATCGAATGTATTTTCCTCTCTTTTGTGTTGTTATCATCCCCCGTCTCTTCTGGTTATTTGATACATCCAAATTATCCAATATCCATTTTGATGTGCATGGCACCTAGGTGCATGGCGTAATTTG
The DNA here is from genome assembly GCA_023736055.1 of Quercus glauca. Lineage (NCBI taxonomy): Eukaryota > Viridiplantae > Streptophyta > Magnoliopsida > Fagales > Fagaceae > Quercus > Quercus glauca. Next base: position 81,413,865 of record CM043318.1, on the reverse strand, counting down.
ATTTATATGCTATGAGGGATCAAGAAATGATCTCGTATAAGGATTCAAAGTTTCAAACAATATCTTAATTAAAGACTCTTTCACAATAATTTCATAGATGCGCACTCTAAAGTATTTGTGTTTTGCTTTTTTTGCTAGTGCAAGTGAGCACGGTATAATTCCTTCCACCCCAAGTCATGTCGTCTTCGTATTTTTGATTCCATCACTGATTAACCTACTCCAACTGAAGGATCAAAGCAAAAATGTGTTCCCATTTGACACACACCCTCTAAACACATGGATCTTCTTTACAGCCTTGTCCATATATTGCTTGTCACTAGCAACCAGAATGGAGATTCAGACTCATTAGGCAAATTATTCTCAAATCCTTGCCAATGTTCTTTTCATTTCAGGAGCACTTGCATCAGTGTCACTGGCTTCAATCTTTCTTCCACACTTTCTTGGTTGGTTATTTCTCATCATATGGGCTTTTCTGCCAATTATAATTGCACGCCACTTTTTTATGTTTACATACAGGTGGATTTGCCTAAGAATATCGAGGTAATTTACTCCATTCGTAACATTTCAAGCAGACTCATGGGACGCATCACAGTGCAGCAAAGAAGTTTACCTATGTGATATTAGGCTATTAGGGAGGGTCTTATTATAGTTTTAGATGATAAAATATTGTATGTTTTTAGTCATTGTATTATACTAATCTTTCATGCTTGTATGTCTTGTAATCTTGTATTGTACTATGTTTGGAGGTCCACCGGCTAAGTAGGTTCTAATCTGAATGTAAAGTCTCCCTGAATTTATGTACCATATGGATCCATGCATTATAACAATGCCCTTTAAGAGACCCTTAGGTCTAAAATCTAAATGAAATATATATAAGTTTCATGCTATAACATTTTTTTTTATAAACATGCTATAACACATGAACCAAAATTTGCTAGATCAGAATGTGCAAATCATTTAACGTAGCCTTTGATAGTTGACACTTAATTGAAACCGCACAACACAACTATACAAGGAAGTGTTTGAAAACCATTATTAGGTCGCGTTATCCCTCGTTTGTAATTTATAATCGGTTCATGAAATCATCTCAACTATATTTTTGACTAATGATGGGCCAATATTTTTTAACTTTGATAGTATTGATACTTCTACTACTTCGTTATTAACAGGAACAAATTAAAAAGCTACTCTGATAACGAGAACCATGGTACATTGTACTTACACTATTTGATGTATCAAAAGGACTCTATTGGCAACTTCAATCACATCCGAACCAGTGAAGACAAGCTCTCGTTCAAAGATTCTTCCACTCTAGGTAGTAGGTACCCAAGAGTTACAGAACTTAGTTTTGAATTGGGGCTCTTTGTTATTGAAGCAAAAGGCTTTTTTGACTGGGGATGAATAAAAGTCGGGAGCTAATTTTGTAATGGAGCTTTTAGCAACCTTGAATGGATGGAATACTACCCCAAATTAATTGTTTAGTCAAAAACTAAACTATGATTTGCTCAAATTATGGACCGATCCTTTTGGAAACAGAATAGGGGTCTCCTTTTCGCCACAGACCCTTCAGATAATGCAAGAATGTTGTTCAAGAAGAATGGGGAACGAAGATAGGGCTCCTGCGCTTTACACCTAATGAGTAAACTCCGTGAAATCAAAGGAAGACTAGAACAGACTATATTATTTCACATTTATTGTTCACTCCGTGCATCCAAATTTCATAATTTCACCAGTGATATACAAATGTTTTATTGATGTTCAAGCTTGAAAAAAAAAGTGATATGGGTGATATGTACTGATGATGTACATTAATGAGTGTGACAGAATTAATATCCATAATAAAACACTTTTTGGACAACTAGAAAAGGAAATTGTTGGTTTATTTTGACCCCTGTACACTCAGATTGTTTAACCTAATTAATTAACCAAGTTGATACTTCATTTTATTATTCAAATATGGGTTAAACACAAACAATCAAATCACAATAGTGGAAAAGTAAAGAAGACTAGCGCTATTAATGAAACCGTCCAGTCAGGTTGATACTTAGGTTTATTATTCATTTTTAGGTTAAACACAAACAATTATATCACAATAGTAGAAAAGTAAAGAAGACAAGCGATATTATGACCCAAGAAAACCAATGAAACAGTCCAGTTTCAAGATAAAAACCCTAGGGAGGATTTAACCTAAAAAATCCACAAAGTAACAAATTCACTATATAGAATGGAAGATTTACAATTTAGACCCTTGTACACTAAAATTGTTTAACCTAATTATTTAACCAAGTTGATATTTAGGTTTATTATTCAAATCTATGTTAAACATAAACAATCATATCACAATAGCGAAAAAGTAAAGAAGACAAACGTTATGATGACTCTGAAAAATCATTGAAACTATCCAGTTTTTCAAGGTAAAAAACTTGGGGAGGATTTAACCTAAAAAATCCACAAGGCAACAAATTCACTATATAGAATGAAAGTTTTACAATAGATTTTTCCCTAAATCTAAAGCTACCTTTTATAGTAGTTGACGGGACTGACGAGCCCGTCTCACATGGACGATTCCATTAATATAGATGTATTCAGCCTCTGACCAGGTGAAGCAATGATCCACATTACTGACGAAGGTAGCCAGGCCATTCAATGTAGCCAATCAAACCCAGAGCGGTTACAAGGCCAACTGTATGAACCGTTGGAGGACATTGATGCCACATTACACAGCCCCAAACGTTACCAAGAGGAGCATTAAGACCTCCACAACTACTCCAACGGCTAGAGACCATGAGAACATATATAAAGCCCACACATTGCCAAGAACAAGGTACATACACACATAAACACAAAGAGATTTTCTTTCATTTCTGTTCGATTACATTGTTTTACTCTCAAGAGAGTTACTTATACTGACTTTGGCATCGGAGGCATTGTGACAGGCACCACACCGGTGACCATCCTTGAGAGCTGAGGATTACTTCCATCTGACGAAATCTACTAACGAGCTTACGCTTCATCAGTTTGGCGCCGTCTATGGGAAACGACATTTTCATGTTCAATCTCGAAAAAGTAGTTTCCGATTAACTATTCTTCTCAAATGGAGTCCAATCAAGATTCTGCAGCCCTAGCTCAACAAGTTCAGGCTCTTGCAGCCACAGTTGAAGAATTAACTAGGCAAAACCAGGAAATGAGGCTACGGCTTCAGCAGGAGGAGAATCGGTCCAAGGGAAATCAGGAAGATGAAGGAGATAGCCATAGAAGAAGTGACCCTCGAAGGCCTACCACTCCAATCGAGCAGAACTCAGACCTGCTGAGGGAGATGAGGAGGGAAATGGATGAACTTAGGAACGCCATCAAGGAGAAAACAGAACGGAGTGTAGATCGAATGGTCAGCGCAACGGATTCCCCGTTTACCACAGCAATCCTTGACTGTTTAGTGCCGTCGAAATTCCGGTTACCTCAACTTGAACCCTTCGATGGGCTGAAGGATCCTCAAGATCATTTAAACACCTTCAAAATGACCCTGGGACTCTAGCAGCCTCTAGATGAAATATTGTGTCGTTCCTTCCCAACTACACTCAAGGGAGCTGCCCGGGAGTGGTTCACGAAGTTGCCAACATCGTCCATCGACACCTTCGAGCAGTTGAGCAATGCCTTCCTACGTCATTTCATTGGAGGACAACGACCAAAGAGGACCGTGGGCCACTTGCTTACCATTAGGTAGGGAGAGAAGGAAATCTTGAGGTCATATGTGAAATGCTTCACCCGGGAGACACTGGAAGTAGACGAGGCTGACGATAAGGTGCAGCTGACGACCTTCAAGGCAGGGCTGAGATTCAGGGAGCTCGTTACATCACTCGCGAAGAACCCCCCAAAGACGATGGCCGAGATGCTCCTTAAAGCGCAGAAGTACATGAACGCTGAGGATGCATTGGCCGCCATCAGGGACGGAGAAAGACCAGGGGACAAAGGACGAAAAGAAGACAATTGTAGAGGGCAAAAGCGTGACCGCCCGGATCATCGGACCAATGACGGAGTCAAAAGGAAAGATGATAAAAATCCACAAATGGTAAAGTTTACTCCTCTTGTTATGCCTGTTGATAAAATTTTAACGCAGATTAAAGACGAGCACTACCTCAAATGGCCACGACCATTGCACTCGTCTCCTAATGTCCGCGACAGGAATAAGTACTGTCGATTTCACAAAGATCATGGCCATTACACTGAAGATTTTCGGGATCTCAAATAGCAAATAGAAGAGTTGATACGAAAAGGAAAGCTGCAGAAGTTTGTGAAGAAGAGAGAGTACAATAAATTCCAAGACGGAAACAAAGGCCAGCATGAGTCCTCGTCCAGGAGCGAAGGCCGTCAATCCCAACCTCCTCAAAATGTGATCGGGGAGATACAGATGATCGCAGGGGGGCCTATCACAGGAGGCTCATTCAAATCACTTAAAAAAACACATCAACGACAGGTGAATAGCGTCCACATGACACCCCTGTCGAAATACAGACGAACTGATCAGGATATGACCTTTAACGAGAGTGATGCTATAGGAGTGAAACAGCCTCACAATGACCCCTTGGTCATAATGCTCACCATATAAGGGTTCAACACCAAAAGGATCCTCGTGGACAACGGTAGCTCTGTTGATATCATCTACTTTCCTGCATTCCAGCAATTGAAGCTGGATCCAAGAAGACTACGTCCATTTGATTCCCCCCTCGTCAGTTTCAGCGGTGACAGGGTATATCCCAAAGGCATAGTGACGTTGACAGTAACTGTGGGGACATACCCGAAGCAGTTGACCCGTCAGCTGGACTTCTTGGTGGTAGATTGTCCCTCATCCTATAATGTCATCATTAAAAGGTCAGCACTCAACAAGTGGAAGGCGTCCACATCCACCTACTGCTTGAAGGTAAAATTTCCAACGGAGAACGGTGTTGGAGAAGTTAAAGGAGACCAAGTTCTAGCTCGAGAATGCTACCAGGCCGTTTTGGCAGCTAAGGTGAACCATACGTGGATAATAGAAGAAAAAGAGGAGGAAAATGTGGAAGCACTGGAAACAGTGGAGCTGATCGAAGGGGAAGCAACAAAAACAACCAGGATAGAGATGACCCTAAGTCCTGAGATGAGGACAAAGCTCATTTAGTTTCTTAAGGAGAACTTAGACGTCTTTGCCTGGAGCCACAACGACATACCAGGCATATCTCCAGAAGTCATCCAACATAGGTTAAATGTGGACCCAGAGAGGAAGCCCATCAAGCAGAGACGAAGAGCCTTTGCACTCGAGAGAGACCAAGCAATTGCTGACGAAGTGAACAAGCTATTGACTGCAGGCTTCATCAGGGAGGTATACTATCTAGACTGGCTCACAAACGTCGCCTGGTAAAGAAAGCAAATCGGAAGTGGAGAATGTGCGTGGACTTCACGGACCTGAACAAGGCCTGCCCGAAGGACTGCTTTCCTCTTCCAAGAATAGACCAGCTTGTAGATTCTACAGCCGGACACAAGCTATTGATGTTCATGGATGCATTCTCAAGATACAATCAGATAAGAATGGCTGACAAGGATCAGGAGAAAATGGCCTTCATCACCAGTCAAGGGCTCTATTGTTATAAGGTAATGCCGTTTGGACTGAAGAACGCAGGAGCGACTTATCAGAGGTTGGTAAATAAAATGTTCATCAAGCAGATAGGTAGGAATATGGAGGTGTACGTGGACGATATGCTCGTCAAGAGCAAGGAAGAGCTTGCTCATCTGGACAACCTTAAGGAGACATTCACTACCCTCAAGCAATATCAAATGAAGCTGAATCTTGGTAAGTGTGTTTTTGGTGTTACCTCAGGAAAATTCCTAGGATTCATGGTGTCCCAAAGAGGAATAGAAACAAATCCTGAGAAGGTGCAAGCCATAATCAACATGGGATCACCTAAGACCGTCAAGGAGGTCCAAAAGCTCACGGGTCGGATTGCAGCTCTCAACAAGTTCATCTCTAGAGCGACGAACAAATGCTTACCCTTCTTTAAGACCTTGAAATAGGCTTTTGAATGGACCGATGAATGTAAAGTGGCCTTCCAAGAGCTCAAACGCTATCTTAGCAATCCATCACTCTTAAGCCCATCCAAAGAAGGTGAAAACTTGTATCTGTACTTAGCAGTATCATCTACAGCCGTCAGTGCAGCCTTAATCCAGGAAGAAGACAGGAAACAGCTCCCAATTTATTACGTCAGCCAAGCTTTCCAAGGAGTTAAATCCAAGTATCCAAATATCGAAAAAATCACGTTCGCATTGATAGTAGCCTCACGCAAGCTCAGGCAATATTTCCAGGCAAATCCAATCTTAGTGATGACGGACCAACCCATCAAGAAGTCTATGAGTAAGCTCGAAGCAGCTAGGAGGATGGTCCAATGGGTAATCGAACTTAGCCAATTCGACATTGAATACCATCCCAGGACAACCATTAAAGCATAAGCTTTGGCAAACTTCATCGCCGAGTTCACCCATCCAGATGAACCAAGCCTCGCCAGCAAGAACAAAACATGGGCGATACGGACCGATGGCTCGTCAGCCCAAAAAAGAGGGGGAGTAGGGGTCGTCATAACCACTCCTGACGGAGAAATACTAAGATATGGAGTTCGGCTGAAATTCTCGGCAACCAATAACGAGGCTGAGTACGAAGGAATTCTGACGGGTTTAAGACTCGGAAAAGAGTTAGGGGACAGGAACCTGCTAGTCCAGAATGACTTAAAGCTAGTAATTGGACAAATCAAGGGAGAATACAAAGCAAAGGAAGAAAGAATGCAGAAATACCTCAGGCTGACAAAGCACTTGACTCATGAGTTCGAAGAAGTGGAGTTCCTCCAGATTCCTAAAAGCTAGAATATGGCCGCAGATGAAGTCTCAAAGATAGCCTCGTTAGAAGAAACAGAATCAAATGCAGACCTGATGATGGAAGTACAGAAAAACCCTAGCATAGAAGAAGTTTCAACAACGTTTGTAGTCCAGAGCACAAGTGGCTGGATGACACCTATTATGTCCTTCCTCCAAGATGGGTACCTCCCTCAGAATGCAGAGGAAGCTAGGAAGATCAAGAAGAGATCTGCCAGATTCACAATTCTCATTGATACCCTATACAAGAGAGGCTTCTCCATGCCCTACTTGAAGTACGTTGATGAAGGAGAGGCCAAGTGCATCCTAAGAGAGGTCCACGAAGGAATTTGTGGGGATCATACAGGTCCTAGATCCTTGGTAAGCAAGATTATGTGAACAGGTTATTTCTGGCCAACTATGCAGGTGGACGCATCGGAGTTCGTCAAGAAATGTGACAAGTGCCAACGGTTCGGGAATGTCCAACAACTTCCAGCAGAAAGACTGACGACGATAACGTCCCCGTGGCCATTCGCACAATGGGGAATTGACATCGTTGGCCCACTACCCCAAGGCAAAGGCCAGGTAAAATTCTTACTAATTGCTATTGATTACTTTACAAAATGGGTTGAAGCAGAGCCACTGGCTACTATCACCGAAGCAAAGATCCAAAGCTTCATGTGGAGGAATATAGTTTACAGGTTCGGGATTTCGAGGATGATTATATCGGATAATGGATGACAATTCGACTGCCAAGGCTTCAAAGACTTCTGCTCAGGCCTGGGTATTAAGAACCAGTTCTCATCACCAGGCTATCCACAGGCGAACGGACAGACGGAGGTGACGAACCGCACGCTGCTCAAGATCATAAAGACCAAACTGGACGATGTGAAAGGGGCCTGGCCAGAAGAACTACCCAATGTCTTGTGGGCCTACAGAACAACGGCAAGAATCCCGACAGGGGAGACCCCCTTTAGGCTCACTTACGGGACTGAAGTAGTGATCCCGGTCGAAGTAGGAGTAACTAGCGCTAGGTGGGAAATGTTCAACGAGGAGGCCAATAATGATCGTCTACGACTCAACTTGGATTGTCTAGACGAAGTCAGAGACAAAGCCTACAACAGAATGACGGACTATCAGAAAAAGATGACGGATTATTTCAACAAAAGGGTAAAACTCAGGCGACTCAGCATAGGGGACCTCGTCCTGCGCAAAGTAACCCAGGCAATCAAAGATCCTACTCAAGGAAAACTCAGCCCCACGTGGGAGGGACCATACCGAGTCATCCACTACTCCAGACAAGGCAGTTACCACCTAGAGACCCTAAACGGGTAAAGGCTTCCAAGACCATGGAACATTGAGCATTTGAAAAAATACCATCAGTAGATGTAATAGAAAGGTGTATACGTCATTAAAAGTCAATAAATGAATTATTCAGCTAATATTTGTGCGCAAATGGGCTTGACCAAGAAGAAATTCACAAAGCCAAAAATGGCTAAGTAACAAGATTCCGCCTAGACAAATGTAAGTTACTGACGAAGAAAACCACTAAAAGCCAAAAATGGGTAAGTAACAAGATTCCGCCTAGACAAATGTAAGTTACTGACGAAGAAAACCACTAAAAGCCAAAAATGGCTAAGTAATAAGATTCCGCCTAGATGGATGTAGGTTACTGGCGAAGAAATCCACCAAAAGCCAAAAATGCCTAAGTAACAAGATTTCGCCTAGACGGATGTAAGTTACTGACGAATAAGTCCACCAAAAGCCAAAAATGGCTAAGTGACAAGATTCCGCCTTGACGGATGTACGTTACTGACGAATGAAATATCTCTAAAAAGGTGTAAGTCACAAAAAGCCAAAAATGGCTAAGTAACAAAATTCCACCCTGACGGATGTAAGTTACTAACGACTAAAAGACTCCAAAACGAATATAAAGTATTACCAGGATGCCAGTTATGGGAGATACGACAACCATATATCAGACTAAAGAACGTGCAGTCACGAATGCAAGTAAGTACCAAAAAGTTAAATTAAATTTAAGCCTGAAACGAACTGGCAAATCGCCGTTGTCTTGACAACTAAAAGCCCATAAACACTGGGCTAAAAATGTTGTTCCCAAAATAAATAGAATTGTTCGGAAAATAGATTTACAAAACTGCCCAAAACATATAAGGCATCCTAAAAAGAAAGAAATTTTTATCAAGTATTAGGTTCCGGCAGCACCATCGTCAGCAGGATCATCCTCAGTAGGAGCATTGGTGACGGGTGCATCAACAGGAGCATCAGGCTCAGTAGCAGAAGATTGAGCAGCCTCGTCCGTGCCATTTCTTGATCCACCTCTTCCAAGTCCAACGTCTCCATATCCACCCCAGTAGGATGCTTGACGAGGTACCTTCTCAAGAGCTCAAAACCTTTAAAGTACCAGCTGAATAGGACCGTCTGATACTCGTCCGTAGTCTGGAAATCCTTTACAGACTTTGCAGCAATAGTTTTGAGACTCTTTTTGGCTCCCAGAAGTTGCTCATCTTTTGCCAAAGTTAACTGACGCTCAGCTTTAAGATCAGCACTCAACTTCTTCACCGTCTCCTTTAGTGACGCTACCTCACCCATGGATTCAATAAGATTCTTCTTCAAAGTAGAGTTCTCCACTTCCAGAGTTTCCATCCTGGACGTAAGAGACGCCACCTTAGCCTTTCGCGTGAGATATCCAAAGTAATGTGAAGACTTTCTCCCAAAACCTAGAAAAAAAAGGTCCAGAGTAAAATTTAAATAAAAAAAAAAAAAAAAAACCAAGCAAGCATACCTGTACAAGCTTGTGGACGTGTTGAGCAGCCACGTCAGTGAAAGGGATATTAGATAGGACCTTCAGATCTGCAGCCGTCACGACCTCGTGAGCCCGGTCCACTGCCAGCCTCTCATCACTCCAGATCGTTGACGGACGAGGGTCGCTGCTTCTCTCTTTCTCTTTCTCTTTCTCAGTGAACCTCGGCCTTTTGGAGACCGGAGTACCCTCAATTTCTTCCACATAAGTCGTGGGAGAAGCAGTCCTCGTCACCAAGGCTCCCGATACTATTGGGTTGACGGAAGAAGTTGGAGGGACGGAGCCACCCTTTCCAGTAACACGCACCGCCTTTTTCCCCAAACTCGATAGAGGCTCGTCCTTCTTAGACCTCATCTTAGTGTACATACCTTTGTTGAATTTGGTCGTCATCTCTACAAGAAGGAAACACTTGTTAAAAAAAAAATTGTGTGAGCATTAACGAACTCAATACTTACTTTTTTTCCCCTCAATTTCAAGATTTCGCAGGACAAAACTAGAAGGCTTTGGACCAAGACAGTAAAAGGCTAGAGTCCTCGGGTCCACAAGGTCGTCCCAACTCTCAATTTTCTGCGCATACTCAATCTCTTTCTCTACTCTATCTTTATACCTGCTCTTCAATTTCGGCCGTCTCTTAACTGCGAAAAAGAATGAAGTAAGAACATCAATAGCAATAAAGACAAGCATAACGAAACTTAAAAAAAAAAAAAAAGGAGTATTAAAGCACCTAAGGTCGGGGTTCCCCATCGACGATGCAACCTTGGGAGATCACCCCAAATCTTACCTGATGGAGTCTCAAAGTCGTCCCTAAACACAAAGAAAAATCTGTACTTCCAATACCTGAACGACGAGGGTAACTTTTTGACAATCCTAGTCCTTCTCTCCCAAGGCACTAGTTCGTAATACCCGTGCTCCTTTGACGCTTTTAAGCGATACAAATAGACAAGCTCATCAACTCTAAGCATATCTCTGTCAGTAGCAGCCAGCCATATTCCCATACAGCTGACCAAGATCCTCCACGAATTAGGCATAAGTTGCCTAAGAGCAATACCAAAATGGTCTAACAACTCCATCAGGAAAGGATGGATGGGAAGCCTTAACCCACAGGTGAAGGCAGCCTCATAAAAGCATACCTCGCCTGGGAAGAAGTGACATGCCTGGTCCTCCTCGTTGGGTAGACGAACCCTAACCCGATTCGAAAACTGGAATCTATCCTTAAACCTCCCTAGTGTGTCAGCGTCCAGCCCACACTCCTCCTCTAGAGCATAAAAAGTCCTAACCTCTCGAGGGCTAGAGACGACGGTATCTCCCTCCACTGGGCCGCCATTGGACGATAACCCAGTTTCAAGCTCGCTCAACCTAACCTCAGACATATCTACTTGCTCTCTAACCTCGTTTACAAACCAATCTAGTGACTGACGAAGCAAAGGCAACAAATCAGCCAATGCAACGCTCAAACAATTACCCTCAAAGACAAAGTCCTCAATATGAGAGGGAACACCTAAAGACCCTCCTAAGCTAGCAAAGAGGAATGAAATTGATGGGCAAACTGTCCTAACCTCAGAGCTATGAACCATGAAAACCAAGGAAAAGACACAACAGTAAACTAAACCCCCAAGAAATTTAGAACAAACGAAAAGGGAAAAGAAGAAAAAGATCAGAGGCAAAGTTATAACAAGGTGAAAAGGAATAGCACAAAAATAAAAAGAAAATGGGTGTACCTTAAAAAAGTAATCAACAGAGGGAGCACCACTACGCCGTGCGCTAGTTCGGAGAGAAGTTGTAGAATGAGATTGTTGCAAAGAATGATCAGAACAATGATTGAAGAATTTTGAAAGAAGTGAAAAGGAAAAGTTTAAAAACCAAGGCTTTAGGAAACTGAAAAACCAGCGGGAAGCCTAATAGCCCCACCAATTGGAGCATTAACTCCACCAGTTAGCACGTGCCACGTATGCCCCGATCTGTGGAGCGCCACCACTTTGCACTTAATACGGAGCGAAACCCCAAACACCGCTTACAATCAGTAACCCTTCACATTCTATGATCGTCATTAAAGTGATGAACAAAGAATCGGGGGTCAACTAACGGGACTGACAAGCCCGTCTCACATGGACGATCCCATTAATATAGACGTATTTAGCATCTGACCAGGCGAAGCAATGATCCACATTACTGACGAAGGTAGCCAGGCCATTCAATGCAGCCAATCAAACCCAGAGCGGTTACAAGGCCAACTATATGAACTGTTGGAGGACATTGATGCCACATTACATAGCCCCAAACATTACCAAGAGGAGCATTAAGACCTCCATAACTACTTCAATGGCTAGAGACCATGAGAGCATATATAAAGCCCACACATTGCCAAGAACAAGGTACATACACACATAAACACAAAGAGATTTTCTTTCATTTCTATTCGATTACATTGTTTTACTCTCAAGAGAGTTACTTATACTGACTTTGGCATTGGAGGCATTGTGGCAGGCACCACACCGGTGACCATCCTTGAGGGCTGAGGATTACTTCCATCTAACGAAATCTACTAACGAGCTTACGCTTCATCAGTAGTTACTCATGTGACTACATGCAATTCCAAATTCATGGACTCTTCTACAGTATTGAATCTTGAGTTTCTTCAAACAATAACATTGGTAGAAGATTTTAAAGAGTTTTGTGTATAAAAACCCTAGATCTACAATAGGAGTCACAAAAAACACTCTTTAAAATGTGCCTTAGGGTTTTCTTTAAATACTAGGAGAATTAGATATAAAACCCTAATCACTAAATGGACTTAATGGGTTGATGGGCTTTAATTAAATTCTGCAGAAATGCATCTTGATTGGCCGAACCTTCTTTTGGATCAGTCAAACCTGGCATATTTCAAACTTCCTAAACTTGCAGCTACCTTGTTTTTGTATTCTGACTTGCAGCATCTTAAGTATTGCCTAATTTACCTTATAGACTCTATGATCTATTTCTATACAAGTTTGTGCTCACAGTTTGCCAATTGTTCTAAATTTTTAGAACCTAACAATCTCCCCCTTTGGTAATCCATAACAAAACTTACATACATAATGAAGAGCTCAAATACAAGAATAGCCCTATTAAAATAAAATACCCAAATACATCACAAATCTCAATCTAATACTTCTAACCCAAAAGTTGCAAGAAGAGGCAAAAGGTCTTGATCGGAATGTACATGTCTTTCCTGAAACACTCAAAAGAACACATCAACGCATGTGTGGAAATAAAGACAAATAAACAAAATGAATAACGCATTGTAAATCATAAAGCAAATAGTTTGATATCAACTTTGTTGAACACAACTAAGTAAATATAAAACCATAAGCAAACTATAGCAAACTAACTCTCCCCCTAAGTTAGATACATCAAAATATTTTATTTTCTCCATCTTTCAAAAACAATTTCATCTCCCCCTAAATAAAAATAGCAAAAACCTTTTCAACATGATTCCTAAATTTCATCTATTTCTCTCCTTTTTTGTCACGTATTGACAAAGACAATCCACTCAGAAGAAAGACAAAAAACATACACAACAGAAGTCAAGAGAAAATAGAGAATCAAAGAAACATAAAACAAATAAGCTCTATAGAAAATAGAGGCCACTCCCCCTTGAAGAGCAACTACTCTCCCTAAGAACAACATAGGTTTAAAAAAACAGCTTTCTCCTCCTATAAAAATAGGAAAAACAAAACAAGTTTTAGAAAAAATAGTTTTGGGGAAAATTTAGGAGGTGGGGAAAAATAAAGAGAAACACAAACCAAACTAAAAAAAAAAAAAAAAAAAGTTGAGGATATACATGAATATGAATATTCTCTCTTTCAATATATGCAAACTTGACGCAATGTGACTCATAAACAGATGCATGCAAACACTTCAGGCAAATTAGTTAAGACTATACAATATAGATCTCAGTGATATAAAAATTCAGCATGCAAAGTGTTTTCATGTGTCAAGGTATTTTGAAAACTCAAATGAAACTCAAGAGTAGAGAAAATATTTGCAAATTTATTATCTACCATATCTCTTAAAAAAATATCCCAATTTTTAGTAGTTCAGACATAACATTGGTTCTAGTACCCAGAGCACAAAAAGAATGGATTGCTGATATGGAAGAATCTTCAAACAGCACTATAAAAGGGGGTAAGGCCCAAGCTAAGAGGGGGCATTCAGCAACAAGCATTCAAAACACAAAGAAAGCACCAAAAAGAGAGCCAAAAGTTTTTACTTAAGATAGAGTGAAGAGTGAGGCGTTGTAAGGGAGCCTAGGGCAAACATTTGAGGATACACTTGGATTCAAAGGGATTCAGATTTCACAAGTCTTGGAAGCCCAAGGAGAGTTATCCAAGTCTGTGATTTTTTTAAACTTTATTAAGCCTTGTGATACATCCCAGCAAAATAGGACTCAATGTACTCAAATACTTAATATTATTTCTACAGAGTTTCAACCTATGGCGTCCTCTCGTGATGATGCTCTTTATCATCAGATCAAGACACCAATTGGTTTTTGGTGTAGGTGGTGATTGAACTCCAGATCTCTTATTCAACCATTAGAGATTTTACCAGTTGAGCTAACTGGAATCTACAAATAATAATCTCACTCTATTTAAGAGGATCTCTGCCATTATAACTGTTTTGTACTTTATTTGCTGTTCCTTGATTGTTCATTCAACCAATAATATATATGTATATGTATGTATATTCGTGTTGTGGGATTCATGTCTTGTGTGCAAATTGGCTCGTAAAATGGCCCAACAGGGTTACGGTGAGTCAAGCCCAGTCCAACCAACAATCGAACATCTGTCTTTGGAGGCCTAGGATCCTTTGTCATCATTGGGCCGACGTACCATCCAAAGCAAGAACCCATAGCACCAAAACAGTTCTCTTCTACAATTTACCAGTAGGTTTAGGAATAGGTTTAGAAACTTCAGTGTCTTACATCAGAATTTTTACCTTTGTCTAACCTAGCAAAATAAGCATTTTCTTTATAATTCCTCTTAAAAGGAGGGATATAAACTTTGTCATCTTTAGGCTTAAGAGGAACAGAAACAGATTTGTTATCAACAAGAAGTTTGGTATTAGACAATTTTTCAAGTTTAGATTTAGACTCAGCTAACTTTTGTTCCAAACTTTTCATCTTTTCATCTTAAGAGGAAAATTGGTTTCTTAAAAATTCATTCTTTTTATAGGATTCATCCAATCTCAAAATCAATTCATCTTTTTCAAGTTTAGCTAGTTTTAACTCTTCCTTGAATTTCTTAGCAATTTTCATAGATTTAGATAATTCCCTACGTAGAGTTTCATAGGCATCAATAAAATCAACAGAAGCATTAGTGTCTTCTTTATTCAAATTTTCACAGCTAAAAATAGTAAGACACTTAAAGTTATCCATGATAGCAAGAATCAAGGATCTCACTCAAGACGTTAATCCAATCAGAGTGAACTCGCTCTAATATCATTTGTTGGTTTATTTAGACCCCTGTACACTCAAATTGTTTAATTTAATTAATTAACCAAATTGATACTTAGGTTTATTGTTCAGATCTAGGTAAAACACAAACAATCATATAACAATAGCATAAAAGTAAAGAAGACAAATGATATGATGACATAAGAAAACCAATGAAACCGTATAGTTTTAAGGTAAAAAACCTGGGAGGATTTAACCGAAACAATCCACAAGGCAATAAATTCACTATATAGAAAGGAAGTTTTACAATAGATTTTTCCCTAAATCTAAAGCTACCTATTCGAGTATTTACTCACGTGACCATATGCAACTCCAAATCCACAGACTCTTCTATCTGAATTTATTGTGCACAAACACCCTCGTTTGTTACTTTGAGATCATAGTCAAACCTTTAGATCATCAGCAGTAGTTGATCCTGTGATGGCAGCAACTTCTATAGTACTGGATCATAAGTTTTTCAAAGAATAACACAGGTAGAAGATTTAACAGAGCATTTGGTACAGAAACCCTAGATCTACAATATGAGGCACAAGAAGCACTCTTCTCTCTCTAAAACCTTTTTAAAATGTGCATAGGGTTTCCTTTAAATACTAGGAGAATTAAATCTGAAACCTAATCACTTAATGTGCTTAATAGGCTGATGGGCTTTAATTAAATTATGCAGAAACGCATCTCGATCGATTGAACCTGGCATGTTTCAAATTTCCTAAACCTGTAACTTCCTTTTTATTGTATTCTGACTTACAACACCTTGAACATTATCTAATATACTTATGGACTCTATGATCTATATCTAGAAAAGTTTGTGCTCACGGTTTACCAACTGTTCTAAACTTTTAGAACCTAATAGAAATTGCATTTACAAAAGCATAATTGCAAAATTGACAAGACAGCCTCCTACACTCACTAAAAGACCTACAAAAATGTCAGGAAGCCAAAAGAAGATATATAGCTAGTGTTTCAACTATATGAGCAAGACACTCACAGCATATGAGCCTCATTGGTGTGCGGGGCTCACAAGTTGTGAGAGGCTTGTTGCATACACCTAAAAATGCAATATGTCTTTTCTTTGCAAAGAAATGAACTAATAATGCATGCACAAAAGTCTAGGAGTGACTAGATCTTAAATGGAGACATAAATACGATGTAATTTCAGTGGTTGAGAAAAGAAGGATGAGAAACAAAAGTGTTCTTGAACGAGAATATATATAGCATTTGGCTGAACAAGAAAGAGGACATTGAGAAGTGACTCCAAAACCACTTCACTCACCTATTCATACAACCTAACAATATGGAGGTCACAACAACACAAAGGCAGTTGAAGACTTTTAACATAAGTCGTTGATTTAATCTGACGATTATAATACTGAGCCACGTTAGTGATTTGTGTGCTCATCTCTTCGCCAATTCAATTTGATCTCTCCTCACCACTTGGTGGTAGTTTGATCTCCCTTATAAGGAAAACTAAGGTTTAAATTCTCTACTTGTAAATTCTCAAAAAAGAAAAAAAAAATCTTTATTTGTTATAGGAATAGTGGTTGGACAAACTAAAATTGAGAATTTCTGGATAACAATTTAAATAATTTTTTTTATATGTTTCAAATAAACTTTTATTTATTTTATTAGTAGATATTTATATTTTCAAATATACATACGTTATATATAAACTTAGTTAAATTTTAAAACACATGTTTACAAAGAGTATAAAGAATAAATATTACTAAGCATAAATATTTCCCGTCATAACGAGTAATTCATTGTATTGTTTGAAACTAAATAGCTAATGAGTAATGCTACATACACACAAAAAAAATTGAAAACTTTTTTCATATCTGTTGAGTTGGCAAAGCTTTCACGAGTTCTCATCTAGACCCATGACTAACATCATTTTTTTACCTACCACTAACAAACTGCCACTTTAACAAGTGTCAAGTTGTTTGTGTATGTAGACCTTTTCATAGCCAATACGCCTCTTTGAGGAAAAAAAAAAGGTGCAGAAGCCTATTGGGGACTACAGGTGTGTGGTATACTGATGGTAATTGTTTGCCTAATTGGTGACAGAAAACTTTGGCATTTCATTGCACTACAAACTTCTAAGTTCGTGACAAATCCTTAAGCATTTTTGTCAGTCTACCAGCTTAGTATATAAGATTATACCAGCTCGGTCTGATAAGAAGCATAAGTTCAAGTTTCACCCTTTTTTTTTCATAAACTCAAGTTTCACAATTGTGCTTGATTATTGATTTCAATTGTTTGAGATGCATAGCTCCACCATTACCACTGTACTTTCAAGTTTCAACCCTGAAACTATTCTACAAAAGGTTTGTAGGAGTTACTAAAAGTGAGACCAGGTTGGTTTTCTCAAAAAATTTCCTACAGAAGTTATTAAGTTTCAGATCAATATTCCAGAATCACACAGCTTTGGTCAGCATACCTTAAGTTCTTTGCTTACTTTGGTTAAAACTTAGCTTCTATACAAGTATACACCAACATGCTAAGCTATATTACAAAAACAATAATAAATCGACATACAAACAAATCTTTACAAGCATCCCAACTGAAACAATTAGCAGACAATACTTGATTTCATCAACTCTGGCTGAACCTGCCTCAGTGCCTATCAAGAGGAATTGTACAAATAGATTATATGCAAATGCAAATGATTCAAGCAGCACTGAGAAACTTCACCCAAGTTCCAAATTTTGAGCTGAAGCTCCCCCCACCGCTCTGCTGGGCATGCTCAGAGATAACTGCTCTAACACAAAGATCCCACATCATAGCTATCTCCCCAGGCGACCAGGGTTTTAGCAGGCTTCGGAGAGACACCTTGAGCCTTGACTTCACCTTTACTGAAAGATCCTCATGGTCCTCTTTGTTAAAGCAACCAAGAATAAAAGTGTGAATACTTCAAAGGGTCTTAGTTGATCAGCTCCATCCGAATATATTTGGTTGAGAACAAGAAAAAAAATTTCTTGTCTCTAATGATTAGAAAAAAAATATATAATAATAAATAAATAAATAAATAATTGTCAAGAATAAGTTGGTGGAGAAAATAAACTGTTAATAACTATGAGTAGGCAGAAGGCAACAGATATCCATGAAATGTGAATGTCTCTCAATTTCAAAATTTGGGAATAAGCCCAAGATTATAAGCAGTTCAGGAGACACTTTAAGATCATATTGAGATCTTTACATATTTACCAATTTCTTATTATGATATTTCAACACTAAATATTTATCACTTTAAGGCCAATTCAACAAATGAACCATCCCCCGTAGACTCTTCAAAAATACTTTTTTTTTTCCCACTTAATTAAAACCTTATCCATCTTTGGTTTAAGAAATGGATACTTCATATGATTAGATATAAATATTATATGAGGTTTGAAATCATGTTTATATTCCTATTCAAAAAAAAAAAAAAAAAAAAAAAAATCTCACTCAAAAAAATTTATAAAAGTTAGCCATTCTTCTGTTGCCCATTAACTTGGTCAAAAACCAATTTCTTACTTCGAACATAGTGTTATACAGAGAACTTCATCGTAAACGATTTTACTGGATGAGTATTACAAATTTTTTGATTCAATCGATTGAGAACTTCATCATAAAATTTAGAAAAATCAGGATAAGCAATTCTGAGCTTGATTTCCGCCATTCAGAAAAGTTTGGATTTGCTTAAAAAAATGTAAAGAAAACTGAACAAAACTAAAACACACAGGTCAACATAGTCAAATCAGTTTCAGATCTAGTGCAGTTTCATTTCTTTAGGATTTCTTCTCTGAACTACAATCTTCATTCTTTTAATTTCATTGTTAAATAGCATTTAATTTTATCTTATCACCAACTCATCTAGTTCCTTGGCATTGGCACATATTGCTGTCTGACTGACTCTTTAACCTACTGTATACATTCCCCAGCACTATCAAACTTGATAAATGGTGAAAAATAGGTCTCAATTCCACCTAAAAATTGGTGAGACTAAAATAAGAAAGTTGAGCTTTTAAGATAGAGAGAGAGAGAGAGAGAGACTGTATCTTGCAAAATATTTGGAATAAATAAAATTGGGAACTCAGATCCAGGCCAGGCCAGGCCAGTAGTCACATGGAATGAAAAAAGGATTGCTTGAAAGTTGTGATGTAAACTATTGTGGATTATGCATAGTAACAACTAGGTGGCACAACGTATATCACTTTTCCAAAATATGCACATTCAAAATGAAAATAAAGAGGCTTGTTCTCTTACCTGGCTTCCACTGGCATTTTGTCTAGGAATATAGGAGAAGTATATGGATAATTTGCAGGAAAAAGCAATCTTAAGGGCTCAATAGGTGACTGCATAGCCAGAAAACACAAAGTCAATACGAGAGATAGAAAAAGTAATGCATATAGTTGATGAATAATTTGGACTGGAACGCTTGAAAACGTACTATCTGAGCTGAAAGCTGCCGTGACTTATAGTTTGGACTTAAAGACACAGAGCACTTGACAATGGTACCTTCACCACCAGCAGTTGCAGCTGCAGCTGCATTTGGAATGGTATCTTCATCACTAAGAACTACCACAACGTCTATCAGTTGCTGGTTTATCTCCTTAATTTCTTCAAACAGAGCATGCTTAGCCTGCAAATGGAAAACATAAGTTCTTACATTCACAGACAAGGGCAATTCTGATTCAATGGTCAAATTGTTCAGAGATGGAAGCAAACGAGGAAGACTTTCATTTTAGCTTCACACATGGTTGACTAAAGGCTCTAAGTGGTGAGTCAAAATGATTGTGTATTGGTAGCTCCCAAAGTTGTGCAAGGAAGACTCACATCTTTGCTCCACCCATGGTTGAGTAAAGACATTCTATTGGTGAGCACATTAGACTTGATGGTAATGCATGTCATATAGATTATTAAGAAAAAGGCTTCAGCTCAAGGCGGGGATTACCTGAGGTGTAACTACAAGTGGCTTGGTTGAAGATTCACATGTGAAGGAGGAGTTCTTTTTTTTGGAAAATGAAGGAAGAAAAATGGAGGAGATTTATTAGAGTATTCATGTGTAAGTGGTGTGGTAGTGTAGTTTATTAAGTGGTAAATTCCCACATTGGATAATCATGATAAGAGCGAGTGGTTAAAATAACATAATTTGGCCAAAACCCATAAAGTTTAAGCTTTTGGGTTAAATGGTATCCTATTGTATATATAGGTATGTACATGAATAGGTTGTAATAATGATATTTGAATTTGGAGAATATTGTTTCATAAAGTGAAAATTCAAGTTCTGAAATTTCTAAGTGAAATTAGAAACTTAGTATTTTCAACTTATCAAAACTTTTTCTCGATCGGGAAATGATGGACAAAATAATCCGGAAGTCACTAGATGGTTCGATCCCTGTTTGATTCCTATTCGATCGATCAAAAAGTACATTTGATCAATGCTCGATTCCTCTTGACCGATCAAAACTTGTAAAACTAAGGGCATGTTTGGTAACTATTTTTCTCTTTTATTTTCTGTTTTTTTTTTTAAATTCTATTTTTGAGACTAAAAAACTTGTTTGGCAACCCAAAATGGACAGAAAACAAAAACTGTTCTTAAAACTCAATTTGTGAAAGAAACTAAAAACATGCAAAAGGCTGTTTTCAATTTCTAATCTTCAAAATTTAATGAAAAAACGTATTTAATTTAATGAATCTGTCTCATTTAATAAGTTAGCATTAGAGTTCAAACCCTAGTAACAACATATTTTAGTATTTTCTTTTTTTTTTTCTTCAAAAAACTTTTTTTTTTTTTTTTTAATTTCAACTAACCAAACAAGTTTTTGATTTCAAAAATACAAGAATTTTTTTTTTTCTTTATATTCCCAAAAACAATTTTTTGAAAATAGAAAACAAAAATTGTTTCCAGACATAACCTAAATTTTTTACCAAATTTTCTGGTAGCTGTTCTAAATATTTGAAAAGGTTTCAAGTTTTGTGAATAGTTTTATGAAACATTTTAACTCTCCTTACGTGCCTTTTGATGAAACATAACCCTATGGGTATAAATAGAGGATTATGTTCACTTGAAAATAGTAAGTTATAGAGAAACACAAGAAATCCTGTGGTCATTCTCTAGAATTGCTATCTGTAAAACCCAACAACTTGGTTGTATCCTAGGGACAAGTTTGCGATAACCCTTTATTAACAAGTGTGGGGGAAAATATTGTCTAAGGAGAACAATTTTGTACCTCCTAGTTATCTATTTCTGTTTGTCTTTGTGTTATCCTTGTTCTTCTTTTATTACTTTTTGTATTATCCTCAACAATCTTAGACAATATTTACTATTATGGAAGGAACAAGTGATGTTTCAGCACTAAAGATGTTGAATCATGAGTTGGTGAAATTAGATCACTTTGATGGAACCAATTTCTCTCGATGGAAATACAAGATGGAATTCTTACTTACTGCACTAAAACTTTTCTATGTCTTGGACTTGAATTTGATGCCTTTCCCTACTACAAGTGATGAAGACATTGATGAGATAAAGGCACAAAGAAAGAAACAAGAGGAAGACGAACTGATTTGCAGAGGGCACATTCTCAATACTCTTTCGGATCGTCTCTATGATCTCTACACATCAATGAATTCACCAAAGTAGGTACGAACAAGTATATTATTCAAAAGTACTTTGATTATAAAATGCTTGATAATATTTCAGTTTTGGATCAAGTGCATGAGTTACAAATATTGGTCAATAAACTCCGTGATTTGTCAATCAATATTCCTGAATCATTCCAAGTAGGAGCAATCATTGCAAAACTCCCACCAAGTTGGAATAATTTTGAGAAGAAGCTTTTGCATACGTCAGAAGATCTCACTTTACAACAATTTGGACATCATCTCCAAATTGAAGAGGAAAGTTGGATTAGAGATGGGACTAACACCAACTCTAAAGTGAATATGAACAATGTGAGCAATGTTCAAAGTGGGAGTTCGAGTAAGACCGATAAGCATTTGAAGGCAAACAAGAGTGGGAATGGTTTCCAGGAGAACAACT
This sequence comes from Quercus glauca, assembly GCA_023736055.1. Taxonomy (NCBI): domain Eukaryota; kingdom Viridiplantae; phylum Streptophyta; class Magnoliopsida; order Fagales; family Fagaceae; genus Quercus; species Quercus glauca. Next base: position 81,391,668 of record CM043318.1, on the reverse strand, counting down.
CCAAGAATCCCAACAAGGACAAGAAGAACCGGGCTTGTTTCTATTGTGGAAAGAAAGTTCATTACATTTGCAAATGTAAACTCTTAAAGAACAAGAAAAATGATGAAGAAGGCAAAGCCAATGAAACAAATGTCATTTAGGACATTGTTGCTATGATCCAAAAAAAAAGAAGAAACTCAAACCCTTATAAAAACAAAAAACACCAGCCGCTTATCCACAAAACGAAGGAAAAAAAAAAAAGCGAAAACCCTAAAACCCAAACTGTATTTCCCGATCAAAATTCAGACTCACTCGGACTAGTGATTCTTCGCTGCACCTTCAAACACATAGATCGGACTTTCATGTTACAACCTATCAAACAGACGAAAAATAAAACCTCTGCAACAGTGAAAACCTCTGCGACGGTGGAAATCTCTGTTCGTACTCTACAACAGACGATTCAGAAGCTATCCTGTCTCTGCTCTTCAATAACAAACAATTCATAAGGTAGACATTTTCCCCCTTTTATTTGTTTTCTATTAAATTGTCGTTTCTAGGGTTTCTAGAAAAAAAAAATGGGTATAGTCGAAGGTAGGCATTTTTTCCCCTTTTTTCCCAACTTCTCATTTATTTTTACAATCTCTTTAATCCTGTTTTGTTCGGTTGTAGTATAAACAGACAAAAAATAAAACCTCTACAATAGTGGAAACCTCTGTTCGTTCTCTGCAACAGACGATTTAGAAACTATCCCGTCTCTACTCTTCAACAACAAACAATTCAGAAGGTAGACATTTTTCCCTCTTTTTTTGTTTTCTATTCATTTGTCGTTTCTAGGGTTTCCAGGAAAAAAAAAGGGTATAGTTGAAGGTAGGCATTTTTCCCCCCTTTTCCCTAATTTCTCATTTATTTTTACAATTCCTTTAATCCTGTTTTGTCCAATTGTAGTATTGATTAAATTTAGTTTTGGTTTGGTAGATTTTCATTTAGATTGTATTTTAAAAAAAAAAAAAAAACTGAATGTTTGGAATATACAATCGCCTTTGTTGTTTACCTTTTTTGATATTTAATTTTATTTTCATTTCTCTATTGAAATATGCCTCTATTGATATTTATTTTCAATTATTAATTTAATAGAAAGTAGGAACTGCTTTTATTTTATGTTTACTTATTTGTGTTTGTGTTGGTTGATTTTTGAGATATTTTACTTTGTAATAGTGAGAGTTGTATAACTGCTAATTACAATTTCAAGCCAGTTTTGAATATTTAGTTTGTGGTTCTTAGCATAAAGTGTTTCATGTACAGTAGCTATTGATTTTTATAATTCGCAAAATTTATCTTATGTGCATGCACCCACCATTTGGTGTTAGTTTTCGAGCTTTTATTGAAACTTTAACTTTGCAACTCAATGAACTGCTCAAATGTATTTTTAAATTGAGATCCATGGAGGAGTGTACCAACTGTAGGTTTCACAATAGTAACTTTTTGTAATACAGTTTCTAAAATTTTGAGACCTACCTAAATTTTAATGGTTGGCTATCCTTTAAACTTAATAATTAAATTATAATTTTTGGGTTTTTTGTTTTCTCTATTACCTATTCTGCTATTTGTAAGGGGGTGTGAGATTGTGGAATTTTGAATATTTGCTCAAGGCTATTTTTTGTTTACTATAAAGAGTTTGTTAATGATCATATTTATGAGACTGATTCTTTAAGTGACATACATGGTTTATGTGAAGGGACAATTTTCCTGCAATTGCATTCTTCATATCTGTTTGGTTCTTTAATATGTTTCTTTAACTGTTTTTAAAAAAATATTATTATATTTAGAGATTCTAATCGTAGTATACTTTTGACAAAAAGATTTTTGTTATAAATTTTATTTTTTAAAACTTTTTTGTATAATTGATACCTGCATTTGTAATTAGTGTTTTGCAGAAAACAGTCTTACACTTCTTTTGTAATAAATGCATTTTCTTTGTTGGTGTAAAAGCAAAGCCTTTTTGGTTGATGTGCTCATCCAAAAGTACGCATTTATAGGCTTTCAATTACTATTATAAGTGTGATGAAAAATATAGCAAGATGCTAACTTCTGTTTTTTCTTGACTTTGGCATACATATTGATATGATCACTGAAGCTCATATGGCTATGATTGCAAATCCTTTTGATTGGTGGTTCAATTCGGGTGCAACGGTGCATGTGTGCAACAACAAGGAGCAATTCAAGACTTATGACGAGTCTTCCGTCGACCAACAAGTGCTGATGGGCAACCACAATAAAGCAAAGGTTCTTGGAAAGGGCACCGTTGAAGTGAAAATGAGTTCCGGCAAGATATTGATCTTAACCAATGTTTTTTTATGTCCATGATATCAAGAAGAATCTTGTATTTGCCAATTTGCTATGTAAGAGTGGTGTAAAAGCTGTACTTGAATCGAACAAGTTAATCTTGTCCAAGAATTGGATATTTTTAGGAAAGTGATATGCTATTGATGACATATACAAACTAAGTATTATTAATAAAGAAGTTTCTAGATGTGCTTATATTGTTGATTCTTCGTATTTGTGGCATGCTAGATTAGGACAGTTAAATTTCAAATACTTGAAATTTTTGTCAAAGTATGGTATGATTTCATATAAGCATGATGATGAAAAGAAATGTGAGATTTGTATTCAAGCAAAGATGACAAAGAAACATTTTTCTAAGTCAAATAGAAATTCTATTATGCTTAAACTTCTACATTTTGATGTATGTGAATTGAATGGTGTATTAACTAGAGGAGGTAAAATAAAATTATTTTTCAAAATTAAAACCTCATCTATTCTCACTTCCCACTACCGCCAACCTGTTTGTTTTGTTGTTAATTTTTTTTCTAGAAAATAAGCCATTTTTCAAAAAGTATTTTCTATAAAACTATCTAATTGTCCTATGTTTGGTTACAACCTTAAATGTGTTTGAAAACGATATCCAAATTTCCCTTATTTAGTTTGCCATGAAATTAAAGTTGTTTTCCACCAAAACAAAATAGTGGAAAATAATCTCTAAAAATGAGGCATACCTTTTATATTGACCAAAGGTCTTTCTTTTGACTCATTTTTCTTACGCTAACAACCATTGAAAACATGGAAAACTATTTTCACACAAGGTTTTCCATCAAAACAAACAAACATTCTTATCTCTCCTTCTTCAAATCGAAAAAAATAAAAAAGAGATTCTCTCATAGTTTCTACCTCAAAATTAGCCCATAAGTTTTATACCTCCGAAATTGTTGAGAAACAATCCTAAAATTAAAATTTTAAAAAATTTCTCATTTATCTCAAATTCTCTAATTTTAACTTAAAACAACAAACTTCCAAAATTTTTAGCTTGTGGAACTGTTCAAAGAGAATGAATTATTTCCCTTAAATTTTGACCAATCCTATAAAAAGACAAAGAAACAAAAGAATCGTAGTTGCCAATAGGAAATTAAATAGGATGTTTGTACTTAAAACAGGGTGATCTTTATTATAAAAGTTTGTATGTGTATATATATTGATAAATAAGATGTGAAATAGTTCAAAGAGGATGAACAAATGCACGTTTAAGTATTGCAAAGGGGACAACCAAAGATAGTAATTACATCTCACATTTAAGTATTGCAAAGGAGACGATCAAAGCTAGCTATTATGTCTCTGTACACTGCAAACCCACCACTTGATTCTAATATTAGCTAATCACTCATGGCTCCGCCTTGTGGAAGCCAGAGGAGGTGGTCGAGGGCAGTAAAGATGACCTTTTACTTGTTCTTTCTCATACCAATGTCATCAGCTGGAAATAGAAACACTAACACCATATTTGGTAAGAAACAAAAACTGGAGGTTCAGCAGCAATTAAAGCGCCTTAACAAGCCCGCTGTTAAATCCATCAAGGTTATTAATCACTTCATTTAACATGTTTGTGTTCTAGTATTTTCTGCTTTAGTCTTAGAAGAGCCATTCACTTTTGTGGGTAATGGTGTAATTTTATTACAACACTGAGAATTCAGACTAATATGTATGTGTGTGTGATGAGAAAATGTATCTGATACAGAGCCCGGATGGAGATATAATCGACTGCGTAGATATCTACAAGCAGCCAGCTTTTGATCATCCTTTGTTAAAAAATCACACAATTCAGGTAACTAGTTTAATTAACTAAATTTCATTTGGTATCACGAATAATTTGATACTTATTGTATGTATGGTATGGACTGGGTTTGCATTGGTATCTATGCCAAACGCAATAGATGAGACCAAGTTCTTACCCAGAAGGGTTTTCATTTGATGAAATCAACGACGTCTCTTCAAATTCCGAGCCCGAATTTACTCAGCCATGGCACTTGAATGGAAGGTGCCCAGAAGGAACTATTCCCATAAGAAGAACTAAAGAAGAAGATTTATTAAGGGCAGGCTCTGTAGAAAATTTTGGAAGGAAAAAATACCATACCATCCCTAATGCTCCGAATAATATTAATTTAACTGTCCATGAGGTACAACTTAATTTTTAACCAATATTATTAATAGGTTTGAGCTCAATGGTATCTACTATAACGAAGGACAGAAATCGACATTCATAACCTTTATTTTTCTTGTTGAGTTTCTAGTATGCAACTTATGGTGAGGCTGGAGATAAGTATTATGGATTGTCGGCACAGATGAACCTGTGGAACCCCCATACCCAGGAAGATAATGAGTTTAGCTTATCTCAATTCTGGTTGGTAAATGGTGAATATGGTCAAGATTTTGATTCCATTGAAGCCGGCGCGATGGTATATATTATATCATCTTTTCTTTTAGGCGCATGCTAAATAATTAATTACTAATGGATTTTCATTTTTTTTACAAAATTATTTTGTGTGGAAAACCAGGTTTACCAAGGTCTATATGAAGATAAAAACACTAGAATCTTCCTATATTGGACTGTACGTGTTTTAATATTTGACTTCCCTGCCAGCACTAGCCATGTTTACATATACTATTTCTTTTTTGAAAGCGTCTTTTTTTTAATCATGGCTACAGGATGATGCATATCAAAGCACAGGTTGCTATAATCTGAATTGCCCTGGCTTTGTTCAACTTGACAAACAGATTGCGATGGGTGCAAGAGTCACCCCTTATTCCCAGTATGATGGTAACCAATTTGCACTCAAGTTCTATGTTTGGAAGGTATAGTACAATATTTCAATTTAATTACTTTATTAAATAATTCTAATTTTTGGATAGACATATATGATCATATCATATGTACTTTTTTTCCTCAAGAAAAATTCACAGTAACAAATGTTATAGATATGTTTGAAATTCTTCTAATTTTAGTTAAAACAGTGTATGTTTTAAATTATTTTTCCCCGGTTTATGTATTTTTATATACAACTTTTTAAATTTAAAGTTTTTTTTTTTTTTCTATGCGAAATTTCTTTTTACCTAATTTATATTTTAAGACGGTGAATTTAAGCTGTTGTTCTACACAAAAAGATTCATTTGTTTTCTCTTTCATTAGTCTTTACACCTTTATTTATCATTCAAAATATTACAAACTGATTTGCATGACATGTGCAATGAGGTAGGACGTTAATGGAGGGGGAGACTGGTGGTTGAAAATTAACGACAGAGACTTTGGATATTGGCCATCTTCCATATTCTCGATCCTGTCTGATAGTGCTTCAAGAGTTAGATGGGGAGGAGAGGTGATAAATTATAAAAAAGATGGGCAGCACACCACAACACAAATGGGCAGTGGCCATTTCGCAGAAGAAGGGCCCTGCAAGGCTAGTTTCTTCAAACATCTCAATGTCATTGATGGTAGACAAATTTTCAGGGGTCCCCGGGACACTACGACATTCATGACGAACCCCAATTGCTATAATATCCTAGATTATGGAGGCTTGTTTTATTATGGTGGTCCGGGTAGAAACCCCAATTGTCCATGATCATTTAGATTATTGTTTCAAAATAAAAAAATATGAGAAGAGGGGAATTATTTTCTTCTTCTCTCCATGTCACGCCAAATGTATACCCACAAGCCATATGTCATATAAAACTCTCTGATTCATTAATATAAAAAAAAAAAAAAAAGTTATTCTATGGAGTAGTTAAATTTGAAATTATGTAATTTAATATAAGTGGAAGTTAAGATTGTATGTTATAGTATATATACGCATGCTTTCCTCTGTTCCAAACAAAGAGTTCTCATCCTCTTCCTCATTCATTCTACCTTCCTTGGTGTGCTTTGAGAGTGCGTGTCTCTTCCATTGTATGTGGTGTATTAGTGTTTGGGAATGTGATTATGTAAAGACCCACCAACTTCAAAAACATGGTATCAAAGCTAGTAGATTTGTGGTGAGAACGACATTTTTCCAACTAGATGGCAACATTTTAATTTTCATGGGTTACCAAATTTTTTTTTTAATTTTTAATTTTTTTTTAATAATTGGAATATTTGAAAGAAGGTGTTTCTCAAATCCCAACATGTGTGGTAGATAGTGGTAAGTGGTAACATGACCAAAAGAATGTTAAAGAGCATGAGAATGTCCAAAGAAGTTTGGGATGAACCTGCTCATGCAGTCTCTTTGACTAATTTTTGTCTCACATAAGGATTGTACGAGGAAGAACCCCACATAGCAAGCTTGGATCCGAAAGAATCCTACAATTTCTCACTTATGTTTGTTTGGGAGCATTGCATATATGCATGTACCGGATCAAGAAAGGTCCAAGCTAGATAACCATAGTGAGAAGTATGTGTTTATAGGTATGATCCAAGGTCTAAGGGTTATAAGTTGTGAAATTCAAGTACCATAAATCAATTGGGATGTGGAATTTGATGACGAATGCATATGGAATTGGAGCACCCAAAAAGAATAAAAATGTCATTTTTTTTTTCATTTATTTAATGAAGATGAGCAGATGAATAGAGTTCTAGATGAGCTTCCACTACACCTTTTTCACTAGCATCCCTTATTTATGAAAGTTCATCTTCAAGATCATCACTAGAAGGATTCTAGTGAAAGAGTAAGGAAGTTGGGAATTTTCAAGGATATCTTTGAGTCAATGGAGAATATAGATGATATCACTCTCCTTCTAATAAGTTGTGCAAGATTTGAAGTAGAAAAATACAATATATATATATATATATATATATATATATATATATATGTTATAAAAGGTTACTGGACGTTTATTTGAACCTTCACTTTAGTTTTCTAGTTTCAAAATTCATTGTTACTGATGATGCAAAAAATCCTTAGTTGAACTCCACATCTATATGGATGGACAACATTAACACAGCAGCCATGAGATCCTGCAAAAAAAGGATAAGGTTCTCAAAGCATACTGGTGTGGTGTGTGCTAAAGGGCCTTCGATGAGCTAGTTAGTAAGACCAGAGCTTAACTATACAGAGGAATTGCTATTTGGCTAGAGAATTGTAGTGTGTATGTTGCACAAGAGTTGTGTACCTTTGTTCTGGTTATTTGTTCCTTTTTATAGGCCTTTGTCCCTCATTATGGGGATAAATGCTAACCTTAATGGTCTTGTATCCATTGGAAATAAATGTTGGGGCATTGTAGGATTTAATGTCCTTCTGCACATTGGTCCGTCCGTTATGCTTTTGCTTGTGTCTTAGGTGAGCTGTTACCCATGTTATTTATGGGAAGCTCTTTTAATGCTAACTACCCACGTTCATGTGGGCATAACCACCCGCAACGAGTTTTTCAAGGTTCCCCCAAAATCCATGGTGTCAATGCCCTACAACAGTCGACCACCCATCACGACGAAGCTCAATCCCTTATTTATGAAAGTTTGAGTTCAGGTGTTGTGAAATGAGGGTGAAAAGGGTACCTCTAGTGTGTGACTTGAATTGAGTCAATTTTAACCTATAATTACCAAAGGTAAGTGAAGTCGCCACCAATCATTGGATTTTTTCTAAGGTATGATTGGTCAACTGACTCTATTTGATTTTATTACCAATCCTAGGCTAAGAAAAAGTTGTTTTTCCTAATCTAATACGAACAAGTAAAAAATCTTGATTCTTGAGTTAAAAAATCCGATTAAGTGCAGGGAAGATGTTAGGCACCCTGCAATGCTTGTCCGGAGACAATCATTTGTTTTTGTAAAATTTTAATTTTTAGACATTGGCAATTAAAACAAGCTATTGGCATTAGCTCTCGAGGCTTCAAAGAATTGGGCTTTGAGGTTTGATTTTGGAAGGGTGTGATCTCTATCAATGTTTTACTAGTACATTTGGAATTATTGCCAAATTGCCTCAATGAAAATCCGACAACATCTCGCCTTATTTTCGTGGAGAAAATCTGGCAGCATTTCGCCTCTAATGCATTATAGCACACAAAGCACTATCCTCACTAAGCTTTCTCTATAAGAATACGGCAACAAAGGTGCCCCATTTTCATGGCGAAAATTCGATAGAGTTTCGCGTTTGGTGTTCTATGGCGCATCAGCAGAGTTTCATGCCTATGTATATGACATGCGTCAGCATGTTCGTACAAGGGAAAGTTGAAGCTCACCAAAGCATTAAGCATGTTGATGCATGTCACATATACGGGGAAACCAATGTCACTAGCTGACATGGATCAAGACAAACACATTGTGATGATCATGCACACAATGTAGTATGAATATGCACCTACAACAGTCGCCTTGAGTGCATACCCACACCACAAAGTCAAGAGCACCCATGATCATGGGAGGGCTACTCTCCTAACCATGAGAGTCCATCATAAAAAGTGCATGACCACCCACAAACAACCACAAACAAACAAACAAACAAATAAACAAACATATATATATATATACACACACACATACATCATGCACAATGCAAGCACACAAAGCAGGGAAACAAACCAGACATTGCCAACGTTCCAAGGGTATGCCCGGCAAGGTACAAGAAATGTAAATCAGACAATGCCATACTTAAGGAACGCGGCCCAATCAAGGTACAAGAAAGATAAATCATACATGCCTACATCCAAAGGGTATGGCCCAACAAGGTATTGGAAAGATAAAATAGACATTGCCATACCCTAGGAATGTGACCTAAGCAAGATACAAAGAGAGCTACCCTACCCTAGATACATGGTTCTAAAGAAAAAGTTTGAGAGAGGGAAAGAGATAACTACATGGAGAGACTAAGCCTCATAATCTACTGAACATTGCCCTTTTTGGGCTTGCGTCTTCTTGCTTGCTTTTTTGCCCTTCTTAACTTGCATTTTAGAAGCTACACCCTCGCTTCAACAAAGGAAACACAAAGCCAGCAGACAGGCAAAAAAGATAACAAAGAAAGCACACAAAGGGGGAAACAAGCATGTTATTTGTGGAGGGGTTTAGGCCCAGAAAATCGGTACTGACCCATTTAACTTAGGCCCAAGATCAGCCCGAGTAGCCAAAACCAGCCCATAATATGGAAGTGGACCTCGAACTTTGTGGAGTGAGCTCAGCTCGGCAACATGTGTATTGGGACATAGAAATTATCGTTTGGGGGAATCCCATAGCGCTCGACCTACTACTGATTGATGAGGTGGTGGGAAATCGATGAAGAAGTGATTAAAATAAAGTCAGCTGCTGAGAGTTGTTAATGCCTTTGTGGAACTCGTTACCGAATGCTATTTGGCATCTGGAACAAGTTTCAAGGGAATCCTCAGAAGGCATTGGGGGCCGAAATCCTTTGCCCAGGACTACATCTCTCATAGGTTTGGAAACCACATTATCAAACAAACATATTATCACACAAAAGAGGGTGTCCTAGAGGGACAAATTTAGGTTTGGATTGGTGTCCGTAGTTCTATTACATTGAAGTATGGATGACACGCGTGCCATCAAACAAAGTTCCTAAAAGGGACTCGAGATCTCATGTACAAAAGACAAGTGCAAACCCACACAAGATTATATGTAGGAACTAAGCTTGACGACACGAACAAGCATACAAAGACACATTCATGAACATATAAGTAAGGATGTAAAGATGCAAAGAAGCACAGAAAGCCTAACAAGATGGCATAAAACAAGCATAGCAAGCATGTTATCACACAAAGGGAAGGGGTAGGCATGTTCTAAGGCACATAAAGAGGCTAACACGAGAAACCCTAACATGCAAACTAACAAAGGAGGAAAAAGGCAAGTGGCAAGCAAGCCAAACATCACGAAGATGTATCCTCACACATGGTTGTATCCAAACAAGCCATAAAAGGGGAATAGATACAACCAAACAAACAAGAAAGCCCTAAAGACCAACAAGTATAAACCCAAAAGGGAAACAAGACATGGGAAGCATGGCAAGGACACAAGAAATGAGATCTAAGCATACAAGCATGGATCCAAACATAAACACATGAAAAAAGGGGAAACAAGGCACCAACATGCATAGAGGAAATAATCCAAACCCTTTATTGAAAAATGGGTGTATGAACGTAGGTCACTAGATCTAGATCTACACCCTATCCAAAAGCCACACAAGAAAGAGGCATAAACAAGAGATATAAAGCTATAAAACACTAGGCATAACATCCAAACAAGGTTTTAGACACATGAACACATAGATCCAAACACACAAAGATGGCAAGAAGCACAAACAAATATATTAAAAGCTATAAAGCATTCAAGCATTGCACATGATTAACTCATCAAAAGGTAAGCACGAAGCCATAAGCATAAACATCACACAAGTTGCAAACCAAATAACTTAAATGAAGACAAGCAAAAAGTGTAGATTAAAAGACCTTGAAAGTTGTTTGAATGACTTCAAACAACTTCCTAAGGGTTTGGGAGCCTCTTTGTAATTTTTGAAAAGATGGAGAGCTTGATTGCAATTTTAGAAAGATTTAGGGCCAAAATGTAATTTTAGGAATTTTTGGGGACTAAAGTTGTCTCAGATTGACTAAACACTGAGGCAATGTTGATGCATGGACTCAAAAAGCATTGCATGTACACATGAACATCACCAAACAGAGGGTAAGGTGCTAATATTATGTTAGTGAGTGCCTACTGCCTAGTATTCTTTGTGTGTGTCCGTTGGAAAGCAATTCTCTGGGCCCTTTTTACAATTCCCTAAGGTGAATACAAAGAAATTCCATTTTACAAAATGCAAAGATGTCATTCTTGATGGCCTAGCTTTCTTGAAAAAGATCTTGAACTTCTAGCAATGTCCTCCTTGATGCGAAGTTCCAGCTACTTGCCACCAATTTTATCTATACACATTTACATGACGGAGCTACTAGTGTATGCATGCATGCCCTTGTGGGGTTGGAAACCCTTAGGGTTTGGGTATGATCTAATGTGCAAGCAATGTAGTTGCTTTTCCTTAGGGGTTGGTCACAAATACTATACAAGTGGGATGGAAAGAAACTATAGTAAAGCACCACCTTCCAATGCAAATGAGAATGCATAACCTGGAAAAGGTAAGCAGACACTTTCCATCAACTTATTTTGAAAGAAGTCCTAACAAGGATATCCTACCCTAGGCATGGATGTTCACTCGTCTTGGCTTTATCTAGGCCAACTATATGAGATATTGCTTAACTAGTGAGTTGGTCCTAATCTTTGGGGGGACCTTGATTATCTAATCCTTCCCTTCATAGAAGTTGTGGGATAGAGCGGATCAAGGGGGGCCTTTTCAGCTATTCCTATCCACCCATGGACCTAGAAGTGCCTACAAGTCAGCGCCCAATAACTATCTATGGTTTGCGCGTCAGGTGGAAACCTTAAAGCGCTGAGCCCAGGTTCGACTCAAAATGAGGGGTGATGTCATGCATTTTGAAATGAAAGGGGAAAGACATTCCATGCACAATAGATATATAAAAAAATAAAAGGTTAGCAAAAATCAAATCTTACTACCCTAAGTTTGCATATGTGAAGGAAAGCTATAAAGCATGGTTACAAAAGTAGGAAAGCTTCACACATGCGAAAATACCTCAAAACTGGATTTAAAAACCATTTAAAAATATTTTCAAAAAATATTTTTTTGTCTTTTGAAAATAGTTACTAAAGATTTAGTGAAAACATTTTTCAAAAAGAAAGCCTCGAAGGCTAATGCCAATTTCAATATTGTTTTAAAGCCAATGTGCAAAGATTAAAATTTTAGCAAAATTTCTAAAGGATAAACTCTCTAAGTATCCCCAGTGGAGTTGCCAATCTGTCGCTGCCTCATGGCGGCCGACCACCCATCACGATGATGCTCATGCCTTATGCAGGCTTTGAACTCGAGTGTTGTGAAATGAGGGTGAAAGGGGTACCTCTGGTATGTGACTTGAATTGAGTTAATTTTAACTTATAATTACCAATGGTAAGTGAAGTCGCCACCAATCATTGGGTTTTTTCTAAGGTGTGATTCGTCACCTGACTCTTTTGATTTTATTACCAATCTTAGGCTAAGAAAAAGGTCATTTTTCCTAATCTAATACGGATGGGTAAAAAATCTTGATTCTTGAGTTCGGAAGTCTGATTACGTGTGGGGAAGGTGTTAGACACCCCACAACGCCTGCCCGAAGACAATCCTTTGTTTTGGTAAAATCTTAACTTTCGAACATTGGCAATTAAGACAAGTTATTGGCATTAGCTCTCAAGGCTTTAAAAGAATTGGGCTTCGAGGTTTGATTTTGGAAGGGATGTGGTCTCTATTAATACTTTACTAGAACTTTTGGAATTATTGCCAAATTTCCTTAACAAAAATCCAGCAGCATCTTGCCGTATTTTCATGATGAAAATCTAGCAGCATTTCACCTCTGGTGCATTATAGCACACAAAATGCTATCCTCACAAAGATTTCGTTGTGAGAATATGGCAACAAAGGTGCCCCATTTTCACGGCAAAATTCCGATAGAGTTTTGCGTTTGGTGTAGACACCGCATTTTGTACTCCTTATGACTCGAGTCCCCGTTCTCCAATGATGTAAGAATTCTAAATCCCAAGGTTTGTTTAGGAACCAATTAAATGAAAATTGACTTGAGGAAAGTGTTTATGGAAAAGATGACTTATTTTTGGATCAAATAAACTATTTTTGGAAAAGAAAGGCCATGAAAACCCTAGGGCATGTGTACGCATTCCCACATATGCGAACGCATGCTTAAGATTTACGTGTGCATACTTCATGCATGCATATGCATACACTTGCACGCGTGCACATGCTAGGGTTCCAAAAACCATAAAGGAAAGGTTTTCTGCCTTAAAACTTGGTTTGCAACGAATCTCACGTCATTTGGGAGCTGCTCCAAACCCTTTTTTTTTTTTACTATATAAAGCCATAAATGGTACTTTTTCAAAGGGGGGGGGGGGGGTGAATTTCAGTGGTAAAACACATAAGATTCACTAGAAAATAGTAAATAAAAGAGGAAAATTTTCACAAAACATCCTCAAGTCAAATTTTATTTAATCGGGACTGTTTATGGTCTTGATCTTTGAGTTATAAGTTTACTAACACATTTTTGAATTATTTGTAACTAGATTGACTAAGGGGAATGATCAAAATCAAGTTTTAGAAAGTTCTTATGTTGAGGTAAAGGTTCTATCTTTGGCTCTTCACTTTTCTTAGATTTTCTTTGATTCCTTTGTTTATTTACATGTTTTAAAGCTTTAATGTATCCGTCTAGTCTTTGCTTATTTCGTGTTTGTGTTAAAAGCATGCTAGGTTTTTAGTTTCCTTGTTTCTGTTTTGTTTTCTTTGTTTTCTGCTCTAGTTTTTTGGGTTTAGGGTTTTGGGTGTGTATGCATGCGCATGCAACTTGCATGCACACACAAACTCGTAATGTACGAGTATGCTTACGCATATAGTGGGTATGCGAACTTATGTCCTATGTATGTGCATGCATACTCAAGCAAATTTGCCAAGTGTCATTGAAATAGGGACATAAAATGCATGCAAAAACCAATCACACATCGGTGCATGTAAGCAATGACATAAGCAACCCGGCATGTATAAGCGATGACATAGGCAGTCCAATCAGGTGCTAACATGTGTCACCTTGAAAATCAAAACATTTCAGCCAATCAAAAGATGCCACATGTCTGGAGAAAAAGTCTTAAAGCTCCTCTAATCAGACTGTGACACATGTCACTAATCAAACTTTGCCACGTATCACTCACCCACCCCCAAACTCCTATAAATAAAAGCCTTCCTAAGGCATTTAAACACACCAAGACATCCAAAGCACAAGCAACATCAAAGAAGATTCAAAAGCACTCAGAAGTACAGAAACTCTGTAGGAATCAAGCCTCAAAGTCTTCAAGAAATTCAACCTCAAAATCGAAGAACATTCGAAGCATAACCATCCAAACTATCTGCCTAGATCCTAAAGTTTGCTAGAATCAATCTCAAAAGCCCCCAGAAACCTCAACAAACCATAAATCAGCGAAGCTCTACAGATTCAAGCCTCTAAAACACCGAAGAACTTCCACCACAAACCTTCTAAGATGAAGAACGCACGAAGAACACAAAGAACACACGAAGAACACGAAGAACAAAGAATTTCTAACAAGCTCATAGCCAGAGATTCATTTTAATTCTATTTCAAGGGTCTTCGATCCGTCCTTCAGCCAAATTGAAGGATATTTGATGTTCGAGTCAAAATCACATTATTACAATTCCAATCAACAAGTCTTTCAAGGAAATCGAATCAGAGGATCACTCTTTTGTATTTTCAAAGAATTTTACCACATATTCATCAATACAAATTTGTATTTGTGAAACTATTTTACTTATTTGATTTATTTCAAACAAGAAATTTAGTCGTTTACAAATTCTGGCACGCCCAGTGGGACATCTCTGCCTCCCATCTCTTTCTCCTTCAAAAGAAAAGAAATTCGACATCATTTTGCTACCAGCTTCGATGGCCTCTAGCAAGAATGTCCGAAAACCAACAATTAATGCTTCCATTGCTGATGATTATGCCGGCCCAGTCACTCGCAGTCGATCTAAAGCTCTCGATTGACCTCAGCCCTAACCTACCAAAGAAAGCAAGATTCATACTATCATCTCTTTGGACTTTCTTGCAAATAAGAAAGTTGCCGCTAAGGATTCATCTGTCTCAAAAGGTTTAAAGATCGATAATGAATCATCCACAACAAAGACCTTTTCTATCAACTCTTCACCCGTGATGAGAAAATTAAGGAATGAAGTACCTTTGATCCATCCTGTTTCACCATTTTCTCCATCATATCTAGAGGCCATGCTAATGATGATGATTGACACCTCTACCATGGAAGAAAAGATGATAGAAATGGAACAAAAAGTCGTGTTCCTCACAAAGACACTTGTAGATAGGGACGTCAAAATTGTAACCTTGATGAACAAGCTGGAGGTTCAAGATTCGGGTGAATCAAGTCTTGACCTTGAGCACCAACCTAGCTTTACCTTGAAAGGAGAAAACACTAGGGTTGATAAAGGAAAAGGAGTTGAAGAAGCTTCTCAACACGGACATTGCACCCCAATGGCCTCATTATCTGTCCAACAACTGCAAGACATGATAACAAATACCATTCGACCACAATATGGGGGTTCTTTCACTAGTTCCCTCATGTATTCAAAACCCTATACAAAGCAAATCAACAACATGAGAATGCCAAATGGGTACCAACCTCCTAAATTCCTACAATTTGACGGGAAGGGCAATTCAAATGACGTGAATGCATAGTTTAAAAACAAAAAAAAAAACAAAAAAAACAAAAAAAACAAAACCAAAAATAAATAAATAAATATATAATAATAATCCTCACTCCTCTATTGGCTTTCTATATGGCGTAAATTTACATGGCAAAGGCAGCAAAACAATCTTGTTCTTAAATTTTGAAACAAAATGAAAATTGTTCCATTTTTGCCCATTTAAAAGGAATCCGTTAATCTTTCTCAAAAAAAAAAAAAAGGAATCCGTTAATTGGAGTAGAAAATATATTTGCTTTTTCTATGAGAGAGAGAGAGAGAAAGGAACACCAACAAAATGGCATTTTCATTGGTAAACTACAAGAAATTGAAAATGAGCTTTGTTTTATCATTTTATGCACTACTTTCTTTTGCAAATATATTCTCTAATTCTATAAATTGTTTGTGAAAATTCAAATGAACACAACCCTGACAAAGAATTGAAAAAAACAAAAGAGAGAGACAGAGAGAAACAAAAACACATGAACAAATTAGTAGCATTTTCATGGAATGTATTTTCCTTTCATTTGTTTTGTCATCATCCCCTCTCTCTTCTGGTTAACTGGTACGTCCAATAATCCATTTTGATGTGCATGACACCTAGGTGCATGGTGTAAGGGATCAAGAATTGAAATCCTATATTGGATTCAAACAAATCTCTTAATTAAAGACTCTTTCAGAAGAATTTTCAAGATGTGCACTCTAAAGCATTTGTGTCTTGCCTTTTGTGCTAGTGAAAGTGAACACGGGATAAGTCATGCCGGCTTCGTATTCTTGATTCCATCACAGATTAAACTACTCCAACAAAAGGATCAAAGCAAAAATGTGTTCCCATTTGACACACGCCCTATAAACACATGAATCTTCTTTACAGACCTGTGCATATATTCCTCGTCACTTGCAACCAAGATGGAGATTCAGACTCATTGGGCAAGTTACTCTCAAATCCTTGCCAATGTTCTTTTCATTTCAGGAGCACTCGCATCAGTGTCACTGGCTTCAATCTTTCTGCCACAATTTCTTGGCTGGTTATTTCTCATCATATGGGCTTTTCTGCCTATTATTATTGCAAGCCACTTTCTTATGTTTACATACAGGTGGATTTTCCTAATAAGAATTATGGAGGTAATTTACTCCATACGTAACATTTCAAGTAGACTCACGGGACACATAACAGTGCAGCAAAGAAGTTTGTCTATGTGATATTAGGCTATTAGGGAGGGTGTAGACATCAAAATTTTTATGATGTATCCACAACCATCCAATTGATCATGATCTAATATTTTTTATTAAATTAATTTCCAATTGATGATGTGGACAATATCAGTAAATGAAATCAAGCCATGCGGCAACATTAAATGAAGAAAGCCATGTGGCAACGTCAAAAGAAAAGACTTATATGAATGGTTCTTATAAAATGGAAAACCAAATTAAATTCATAATTCATAATTAACTCTCAATAAATATTGAGAGAAAATTCCAAATCAAATGCTATTGAATTGCCTATAAATAGAGGCTTCTCATATGAGAAAATGAGACAAAGAAACAGAGATAGAAAAACTCTACTAACACCCTGCCAAAATAGAGAGTCATCTATAAGTCAAAAGAGCACCCTTGCTCCCTCAAATCAAAGTAGTTAGGGATTTTCCTTCAATTTTGTTCAAGATCAAGCCAATGGCCCTTGACTTCAAATCAAATACATCCCCACACATCCAACTTGGAGACATCAAAGCACAATTCAAGATCAAGTTTCATAGCCCTTCGGATCGTAAAGTTTCTTAGAGATCAAATTAGAGGAGTTTTATTATATTCTTTTATTATAAAAAGTCATACGGAGGATTGTACTCACATATATATAAATCAATATAAATTGATAATTTGTTACACTATTTTGTGACCGTATGATTTATATTTTTACGAATTTTGTGTGTACAAAGGGTCTTATATAATATAGTTTTAGTTGAATTGTACATCTTTAGTAATTGTATTATACTAGTCTTTTGTGCTTGTATATCTTGTAAACTTGTATTGTACAATGTTTGGAGTTCCACTAGCTAAGTGAGTTCTAATCTGAATGGAAAGTCTCCCTGAATTTTTGTAGCATATATATGTATCCATGCAATAGACAAAAGGGGCTTTTGCCCTTTTCAAAAAAATTAAATAGGAAAATGCCCAACTTCTCAAACTAATTAGGGAAATGCCCCTCTTTTAAAACTCGATTTTTGATAAATCGAGTTAGGTCTTATAGCGGCGTTTTTAAGGACCTATAGTGACGTTTTCAAGACCTATAGTGGCGTTTTGTAACTCGATTTATATAAAATCGAGTTATAGGTAAAAAAAAATTAAAAAAATTGCCTATAACTCGATTTTATGAAAGTCGAGTTAAAAAACGTCACTATAGGTCTTGAAAACGTCACTATAGGTCTTTAAAAACGCCGCTATAGGGCTCCAGATTTTTTTTTATTTTATAACTCGATTTTGAGAAAATCGAGTTTTAAAAGAGGGGCATTTCCCAATTTAGTTTGGGAAGGAGGGCATAAGGCTAATTAATTTGGTTGAAAAGGGCAAAAGCCCATTTTGTCCTCCATGCAATATAACAATGCCCTTTAAGGGGCAATTAGGTCTAAAATCTAAATGAAATGTATATAAGTTTCATACTATAACAATTTTTTTTTTTTATAGACATGCTATAAGCCTATAACATATTGAACCAAAAGTTGCTAGAATGTGCAAATCATATAACATAGCGTTTGATATATAGTTGAAACTTAATTGGAACAGCACAACACAAATATACAAATATACAAGTGTTTGAAAACCATTAGGTCATGTTATCCCTGGTATGTAATTTATAATTGGTTCATAAATCATCTCAACTATAATTTGACTAGTAATGGGCCAATATCTTTAAACTTCGATAGTATGGATACTTACTACTACATTATTATTAACAGGAAAAAATAAAAAGTTACTTCGATAACGGGAACCCATAGCTATTGTACTTACACTATTTGATGTATCAAAAGGACTCTGTGTTAGAAACATCAATCACATCCTAACCTGTGAAGACAAGCCATCGTTCAAAGACTCTCCCACTCTAGGTAGTAGGTACATAGGCCAAAATAGGCATATGCCCTTTTCATGCAAAAAAAAGTGGCGTTTTGCCTCCTTTTCCAAATTAATTAGAGAAATGCCTCTCTTTTGTAACTCGATTTTCTAAAAATCGAGTTTAAAAAAAAAATTTCTAGAGCCCTATAGTGGTGTTTTAAGGAGCCTATAGTGAAGTTTTAAGGACCTATAGTGGCATTTTGGAATTCGAGCTCCATGAACTCAAGTTATAGGCAAATTTTTTTTATTTTTTTTTTTTACCTATAACTCGAATTCATAGAGCTCGAGTTCTAAAATGCCACTATAGGACTTAACTCAATTTTGAGAAAATCAAGTTTCAAAACAGGGGCATTTCCCTAATTAGTTTGGGAAATGGGGCAAATTGCTGGATTGTTTGTGCGATAAGGGCATTTGCCCATTTTGGCCTAGGTACACAAGAATAACAAAATTTAATTAGTTTTAAATTGGGACTCATTGTTATTGAAGCCAAAGGCCTTTTGTAGACTTGGGATGAATAAAAGTCTGGGAGCTAATTTTGTAATGGAGCTTTTAGCAACCTTGAATGGATGGAATACAACCTATATTGTATAGTAAAAAACTAAACTATTATTTGCTCAACTTATAAACTAAATGTAAGGTTGAATTTAATCAACCATCATGTTGGCTTTATTCCGTGCCAATTTGCTTGTAATTTAAGTACTTAGTAACCCTGTATTTAGGTGGGTTTATTGTAAGGGTAGAGTGTGAGAAGATGTGAAGAAAAGCTCAAGTATGTGCAAGAAGGTAGAGATTCATGGCTAGGACTCGCGGCTGACTCGCGACTAGCAAGCCGCCAACTGCAAGCATGTGAGATGCACACAGGGGAGCTGAAGGGTCGCGCCAGCTGTCACACTACAGGACAAAAGTCCCAGGTTGGCCAGGCCGTTATCTCACGGCTTGAACTCGCGATTCAGACCAGTCGCGAGGCCAAGCCACCAATCAGCCCTGTTTGGGAAAAACTGACTCTTCACATTCCTTTCTCACCCCACTATATATAGACCCTTATACCCACCAAATGCAGAGAGCTTCCAGAGAGAATTTTGTGGGAGAAACCCTAGAGAAAAACAAGATTGATTCATCTACAATCTTTACCTTAGAGACTCTTCACATTCCTCTACTCTCTTCCTCTCCATTGTTATATTATTGAGAGGTCTTTAGCTAAATCCTTTTCTCACCATACACATATCAATGAGAAGGTTTATTTGGTACTGTTTGGGAAGCAGTTAGGAATGAACCAATTTATATTGGTTGATGCTATGGTCTAGTAGCGGAATCCGGGAAGTTAAAGAAGAAATAGGTTCGGCGTAACCTCATTGGAGCAAGAAACTTGAAGGGCTTAGGTATATTGGGTAGATTAGGCTTGGAGGGTCTTCTGATGTTCATGTATCCCAATTACATTCTTTAGTGGATTATTTACCGCTTGGAGGGCGGCGGAGAGGCTTTACGCCGAGGGCTTTGGTTTCCTCTTCAATAACACATTGTGTGTTGTCCGTGTGTTTGCATCTTCCTTCCTTTATCTCTGCCTTATATTTACAGCTGTGGATGTGTTTATATTTAGCTTAAATTGTTTATCAATTCTGTATTTAGCTTATGTTCATGTTTCGCACATTGATTGTTTGATAATAAGCTTGAATTGATAATTTGTTAATTGGGTTCTAAATGTTCAAGGGTGGTTCATACCCATATTGGACATTCAATTGGTATCAGAGCAGGTGCACTCGCTGTGGTTTGATTACCTGAGTGCGATCCTAGACCCCTTGGATATGGATATAGCTATGAAAAAGGCCATGCTGAATTGTGGTTCAAATGCTTGTGAGAATGACTCTATGAGTATGTTTGAAGGGTATCCAAACAATGAACTCTTAGAGTTATTAAAATCAAAGAAATATGCTAGGATGTTTGTTCACATGATGAAATACTTTGAAAATAAGTGTCACATCTTACACAATAATTTATGTGAGTCTACTTCTTTGATTGAAAAATACAAAAGAAGAAATAAAATGTTGTGTGAAAAGGTTGATAAGATGAAAAAGAAAATTTAATCTAGCAGAAGCATGGAAAATATAGATAAATTTCTGTTTGATGGTCAAGAGTGTTTGTCTCATGCGTGTCTATTTGTGCACACCTCATTGAAGGTTTTTAACTCGTGCTTGTGGTATCTTGATAGTGGATGTTCTTGCCATATGACAGGAGATAAATCTTTGTTTAAGACTCTTAAAGAGAAAGTCTGTGACTATGTGACATTTGGTGATGGAAGTCATGCCCAAGTTCTCGGCAAAAGGACTGTTGAAATACCCGGATTACCTCTATTGAAGGATGTGTTATACATCAAAGGTTTGAAGGCGAATCTCTTAAGCATCACTCAAATATGTGATGAGGATTTTCTTGTCCAATTTTCAAAGAAGGGGTGCATAATCATCGATGAAAAAGGGATTCAAGTCTTGGAGGGAAATAGGACTACCGACAATTGCTATGGAGTAGTACCTACGGCACCTATTTTGTGTAGAAGTGCTCGTGTAAATGTGCTAGAACTTTGGCATCACAGATTTGGGCATGCAAATTTCAAACAAGTAGAAAAAGTGTCCAAACTTGAAGTTGTTGAGGGTCTTCCAAAGTTTGGAAAGGTGGAGAAGACTATATGTGGAGCATGCCAAATGGGAAAGAAAACGAAGGCAAGTCATCACAAGGTGAATGTAATTGCTACCTCACGGTGTTTGGAACTTCTTCACGTTGATTTGATGGGGCCCACAAGAACTGAAAGTTTAGTAGGAAAGAAATATATTATGGTGGTAGTTGATGATTTCTCGAGGTACTCTTGGGTGGAATTCCTTAGGGAAAAGTCGGAAGCTTGTGAGAAAATGGAAAGGCTATGCAAGAGACTGAAAAATGAAAAAGGAGTTCCCATAGTTAAAATCAGAAGTGATCATGGAAAGGAATTTGAGAATGCTAAATTTGAAGCTTTTTGTGAGGAGCATGGCATTAAGAAAGAATTTTCAGCTCCAAAGACTCCACAACAGAATGGGGTGATTAAAAGAAAGAATCGGGTGATCCAAGAGACGGCAAGAGTCATGCTACTAAACAAAAACATTCCACAAAAATTTTGGGCTGAAGCTATGAATACTGCATGTCACATTGGCAATAAAATCTACTTCCAAGCAGGGAAGAAGCAGACATCGTATGAGATATGGAGAGAAAAGAAACCCAAAGTGAAGTATTTCAAAATATTTGGAAGCAAGTGTTACATTCTAAATGACAGGGAAAATCCGAGAAAATTTGATGCTAAGAGTAATGAAGGGATATTCCTAGGATACTCCACAAATAGCCAAGCTTATAGAGTGTACAACAAACGCACTAAGACAGTGATGGAGTTAATCAATGTGGTCATAGACGACACTATATCAGAAAAGGAGATTGACGATGATGGAAAGGGGTTAAGTCTTAAGAAGAATGAGAATGATGATATGTCCTTAAGTGATAATGCTGAAAAAGAATCACCAGGAAAGGAGCTCACACCCCCCATATCAAGAAGAGAGACTAGATCAACACAAGAAGTCTCAAGTCCACTCACACCACCGAAAATTCAACCCCCAATTTCTCGTGATGAGGAACCATCAACTTCCAAGAAACCTTCATCTAAAGTAACTCTCAATCACCCTTCAAGTAATATCATTGGGGATGTAAACGAGGGACTTCGGCTGAGAAAAGGACCAAAGTATACTGCTAACCATGTGACATACAACTGTTATCTTGCTCAATTTGAACCCAAAAAGGTAGAAGAAGCACTTAAAGATGAGAATTGGATAGAGTCTATGCACCAGGAGCTACATCAATTTGTGAGAAATGATGTATGGGAATTGGTCCCAAGGCCTAAAGATACACATGTGATCGGCACCGAGTGGATTTTTAAGAACAAAATGGATGAAGATGGTGAAGTTGTTCGAAATAAGTCTAGATTGGTGGCACGGGGGTATACTCAAATGGAAGGCATAGACTTCGATAAATCGTTTGCTCCGGTAGCAAGATTAGAGTCCATTCGAATTCTCTTGCCCATAACATGTATTATGGATTTCAAGTTGTACCAAATGGATGTGAAAACGCCTTCTTAAATGGTTTCTTAAACGAAGAAGTCTTTGTTGAACAACCAAAGGAGTTTCAAGATCCTCACTTTCCGGATCATGTGCTGAGATTGAAGAAAGCCTTGTATGGGCTGAAACAAGCACCAAGAGCATGGTATGACTGCCTCACTAATTACTTGTTGGATCGTGGGTTCAAAAGAGGCCAAGCTGATCGAACTTTGTTTGTCAAAAGAGATGAAAATCTCTCCTTGTCACTCAAGTGTACGTGGATGATATTATTTTTGGATCTACAATTGATCAACTAGCTCATGAATTTTTGGAAGAAATGAAACAGGAATTTGAAATGAGCATGGTAGGAAAGTTGAACTACTTCCTAGGGCTTCAAGTAAAACAACGGGGAGATGGAATATTTATCTCTCAAGAGAAATTTGCCAAAAATCTTGTCAAAAGATTTGGCCTGGATTCGAAGAAACACACTTCTACTCCCATGAGTTCCTCATTGAAACTGAGCATAGATGCAAATGGTATTGACGTTAATCCAACACTTTATCGAAGCATGATTGGCAATCTTCTCTATCTCATAGCAAGTAGGCCAAATATTGCATTCAGTGTCGGGGTATGTGCTCGATTTCAAGCTGCACCTAAAGAGTCCCACTTAACAGCAGTCAAGCGAATCATTCATTATGTTAATGGCACGTCTGAATATGGGATTTGGTATTCTAAAGATTCGAATGAGTGTTTGACGGGATATTCAGATGCAGACTAGGCTGGGTGCATTGATGATAAGAAAAGCACTTCTGGTGGTTGTTTCTATCTTGGAAATAACTTGGTCTCATGGATGAGCAAAAAGCAAAATTCAATCTCCCTTTCAACAACTGAAGCTGAATATATTGCAGCAGGAAGTTGTTGTGCACAATTGTTATGGATGAGAAAGCTACTACATAACTATGGAATTCCTCAAGACACCATGTGTGTGTTCTGTGATAACACTAGTGCAATAAATCTGTCAAAGAATCCAGTTCAGCACTCCAAATCAAAGCATATTGAGATCCGGTATCATTTCATTCGAGACTTGGTAGAGGACAAGATAGTATGTCTGGAATTCATCAATACAGAAAATCAGAAGGCTGACATATTCACTAAACCTCTTGATGGCCCTAGGTTTGAATCCTTGCGTAAGACCATTGGTGTTGGTATCATTCCCTAAACTCTATCTTCCATATGTGCTTTGTGTAGTATGTTCTACATTTTGTTTGTTTTTAGCACTCCTTCATAAGATTTCTTTTGTTGTGTCTGATCATTTTTTTTTTTTTTTTTTTTGTCAAAAATCCAAAAACACATAAAAAGTAAAAAATCCAAAAAGTTTGATCGACTTTGTTAAGTCTTGTCTCATAACATGTTTTGCCTTGTACCTTTGTACTAATGGCTTTGTGCATCTACAAGCTTAGCTTATTCCATTTGCACTCATATCATTGTGGGAGAATTTCTAAAATCTATGTGACTGTTGTAAATAGATCTTCAACCTTGTCATGAATGATTAGTGAATGATTTTGTTGATCTTGAAACATGCATAGACTCATGCCTATATATCTTCCCACTCTTTATTTTTTATTTTTTTTATTTTTTGCTTAAAAGAGCTCTCTAAATGTAAATCTCTAAATGAAAAGAGATATAGAGCTGCAAAAGCCTGTCGCACATACTAGTATTCAACTAGGAAAAAGGGAAAGTGACTGAAATAAAATGTATGATGCCCAAAAGGCCAAAGGCTAACTCATCAATTGAAATATCAAAAATTTCAAGCATCAATCTCACAATGAGATTTTCTTTGCTCAAAAAGTACAAATGATATGTTGAATATGGAGCCAAATGAAAAGCTTCAAATGAATTGTTATCAAGTTCATGTGGGAGGTCATATATGCATGTTTCTATAATTGAGATAGGTCACATTATCTAGTGCTAGTTGTGTATGCCTTGATTGAATTGATCATTGAAGCTTCACATTGGACTAAGGACTATCTTATTTTTGATATCCACACACAACACACAAGTCTATATTCCATGAATGCCATATTCGTTTGTGTGATTGTACTTGATTAAATGTGTTTCCACATGCTCAATCTTTGTTTGATCAAACACAAAAAGATTTTTGAGTGTTTTAGCTGTTTTTGAAAAGTATTTTGTTTTTACAAAAATATCAAAAATTGTTTTCCCCTGTTTTGGAGACTAAGTCGCGGGTTAGCCCAGTCGCATGTCCCAATCGCGAGCCCACTCAGAGATTTTTCGCGGCTTACTGGCGAGTTAATGCCCTAGTCGCGAAAAAGACTTAGAAAATTTTTCAAAATTTGAGTTTTTATATTTTTCGCGACTCAGTGTGGTGACTTGTTCGTAGGTGAAAGGTCCAGTTGCGATGGGTACACAAAGATTTTCGCGGCTCTGCTTGCGACTATCTTGCGGGTAGACCTTCTAGTCGTGAAAAACACTTAGAAAATTTTTCAAAACTTTCAGTTTCAAAGTGTTTCGCGGCTTACCCTGGCAGCTTACTGGCGACTTATTCCAGTCGCGAAAAACGCGTATTTTGCGTTTTAAGGTCAGTTTTCAAAAACTTTTAAGTTTTTCCCTCGTCCTTTGTGACTGTTCATTGTCTTCATCATTTCTCTCTTTGAATCTCAACTTGAAAAACCTCCATTTCTGCAACATTTTCCCTTAAATCTTCAAGAAAAAGGTATGGGTTTTCCTATTTTCACTTCATCATTCATGATTTGAACATTATTGTTTATCTGTAAGCTGAGTTGCTGTTTTGAAGTTTTTGTGTGGATCTGTCCAGTTGGTATATCCCTCTTACGCTTTTGAGTTTCTGTGTGTGTGGTGTTGTTAATATTTGGGTTTATTCTGTTTTCCTGCTTTGTGTGAGTTCATTGTGTTCCTATTGACACCCACACACACCCATTGTCATATTTGCCCAAAATCCCAAATTCTTAGGGTTTCTCCTAATGCTCATGTTCTGATTCTAACCCTATGCTAATATTTTTTTCATATTTCTCTGTTGGGTGTTTCCTTTTCTTTCATAATTCATGATGCAGAGTGGATATGTCTTCATTCAAGAGAGCAGCTATGAAAGGGGGCAACAGCAAAGGCAAGGAAACTGTCATTGATGTCGATGATCCCTCACCTCGCACAAAGAGGACCCATTCACCATCAGGTGCTTTCGACCCAAACAAGTTCAGATCCTATGCTGCCTTTCAGACTCATGAAAATTATTTCAGAGCTGCTACACCATTAATTGAAAGGGCTGTTGATCAACCTTCTTTGTTTGCCACTGACATTCCAAAATGGTTTGCTTCCAAAGATTGTAATTACCTTCTCTCTGACCTTGATGATGCTTATGAGAATTTGGTTAAAGAATTTTATGCAAATGCAATTGTTGAAGGTGATGAACTCAAGTGCTGGGTTAGGAGAAAAAGTTTCTCTGTCTCTTCCGCATACCTGGCTGAGATTTTACATATCAATCGGTCAATACTTGGTAATCCACTAGTGTATGACGATTTGTGTCTAGATAAGGAACTTCTTCGGGACGCCCTTGGCAAAGACTTGGAATTCTCACAAAACGGGAACTCGATCAGTGTTTCCTCTCTTCCTCTAAAATTGAGAGTGCTCACAATTATCATGTCTAATAACTTGTACCCCCTATCTAGTACCAGGTACATGAACCTCAGCCGCACTTTGTTTCTTCATGATCTAATTTCTGATGTTGAGATTGACATCTATGCACACATCTTTCATGTTCTGTGCAAAACGGTTCAACGAACTGAGTCCCAAATATGTATTCCATTCTGCTGTCTCATCTCTCGGATTTTGAAGCTCAAAGGGATCCATCCTTCTGAAGATGAAACTCCCTGCACAAAACCCAGCCCAATCACCTTGCGTACGCTCAACGCGAGCATTGGCCATAGTAAGAAGGGAATCAAAACTGAAGCTTTAGCATCTTACAGTGGTTCGTGCTCCAACTCATCCTCCCTTGACAAGAAGCTAGACAACATTATGGCATCTGTCCATGAATTGAGCACCAAAGTGTCAGGACTCACATCCATTTTGCACCATAACAACATTCGGTGGGACATGAAGTTCACCTCCCTCCAAACTGAATTGGATCAGATTCAATGAAAGCTAGAAGAAGATGAGGATTAGCTATTCCATGACAAAAAGGGGGAGAAGATCTGAGTACTGAGTAAAATGATAGGGGGAGAAAGAGCAAAATCAAAGGGGGAGCTTTATATTTTGTGCCTTATATTTTGTTATGTTTTATGTTATATTTAGTCTGTCTCAAAACTTATGATGTTTATTCAGTCTATTATGTTATGGTTATTTTGTACTCATGTTGCTTATGTAAGCTTTAAGGGTTTGTTTCCATGCACTTTGCAGTTTGTAGGCTTTTATGGTTTGTACCATGCAATGCAATCTTTTTGCTTTGTAGCCTTGCATTGTGGCTTATGTACTTGATGTTAAATGCTATGCATTTCAATTCAGTACATCACTCTTGTGCCCTTGTAGGATTGTTCCTAGATGTATATATGTTTGCATGCATTGGTTGAGTGTTGGACTTGCAAATGATACTCTTCAATTGAGCTTATCATCTTGCATGTCCAGATGTTCATTCCTTGTGTGAATGAGCATAGTAATCACTTTTGTATAGTGATTGCTTGGTTGATCAAGACATGATTTACTGCTTTATTGCTTAAGTCCTTTTTGCTTGATCATGCTTTTATTGCTCCATATGCATTTCAAGTTTTTTGCATACAATGATATTATTGTGTTGTTGTGTTTCAGGAGTTACTTGTTCATATGTTCAAGAGCTTTTCAGAATCTAGAGTTAGGTGTAAATGAGTTTTGTTCAACTGTTCCCAACTCACGCATTAAGTCTAGAGTCTGTTGTAGGGTTTTGTCACGGAATAGCTAAAGGGGGAGAGTGTAAGGTTGAATTTAATCAACCATCTTGTTGGCTTTATTCTGTGCCAATTTGCTTGTAATTTAAGCACTTAGTAACCCTATATTTAGGTGGGTTTATTATAAGGGTAGTGTGTGAGAAGATGTGAA
Source organism: Quercus glauca (assembly GCA_023736055.1). NCBI lineage: Eukaryota > Viridiplantae > Streptophyta > Magnoliopsida > Fagales > Fagaceae > Quercus > Quercus glauca. Next base: position 81,363,725 of record CM043318.1, on the reverse strand, counting down.
GAAAAGCTCAAGTATGTGCAAGAAGGCAGAGATTCGTGGCTAGGACTCGCGGCTGACTCGCTACTGGCAAGCCGCCAACTGCAGGCACGTGTGACGCACACAGGGGAGCTGAAGGGTCGTGCCAGCTGTCACACTACAAGACAAAAGTCCCAGGCTGGCCAGGCCATTATCTCACGGCTTGAACTCGCGACTCAAACTAGTCGCGAGGCCAAGCCGCCAATTAGCCCTGTTTGGGAAAAACTGACTCTTCGCATTCCTTTCTCTCCCCACTATATATAGACCCTTATACCCACCAAATGCAGAGAACTTCTAGAGAGAATTTTGTGAGAGAAACCCTAGAGAAAAACAAGATTGATTCATCCACAATCTTTACCTTAGAAACTCTTCACATTCCTCTACTCTCTTCCTCTCCATTGTTATATTCTTAAGAGGTCTTTAGCCAAATCATTTTCTCACCATACACATATCAGTGAGAAGGTTTATTTGGTACTATTTGGGAAGCAGTTAGGAAGGAACCAATTTACATTAATTGATGCTATGGTCTAGTAGCGGAATTCGGGAAGCTAAAAAAGAAATAGGTTTGGCGTAACCTCGTTGGAGCAAGAAGCTTGGAGGGCTTAGGTACATAGGGTAGATTAGGCTTGGAGGGTCTTTTGCTATTCATGTATCCCAACTACATTCTTTAGAGGATTATTTACCGCTTGGAGGGTGACGGAGAGGTTTTACGCCAAGGACTTCAGTTTCCTCTTCGATAACACATCGTGTGTTGTCCTTGTGTTTGCATCTTCCTTCCTTTATCTCTGCCTTATATTTACTGCTGTGGATGTGTTTATATTTGGCTTAGATTGTTTATCAATTCTGTATTTGGCTTATGTTCATGTTCCGCACATTGATTGTTTGATAATAAGCTTGAATTGATAATTTGTTAATTGGGGTCTAAACGTTCAAGGGTGGTTCATACCCATATTGAACATTCACTAAACCATTGTTTGCTCAAATTATGGATTGAACCTTTTGGAAACCGAATGGGGGCCTCCTTCTCGCCACAAGCCCTTCAGATAATGTCATAATGAAACGATTGAACACTCACCTAGAATGGAAGACTGTTGTTCAAGAAGCATGGGAATGAAGATAGAGCTTCTACGCTTTCAACCTAATGAGTAAACTACGTGAAGTCAGAGGAAAATTAGAACGGACAATATTGTTTCATATTTAATGTACTTCCACAATGCAATGTCCATAATTACACAAGCGATATACACATATTTTATTATGTCCATGCAAGCTTAAAAAAATGATATGGATGATATGTAGAAATGATGTACATTAATAAGAGTAAGAGAATTAATACCCGGAATAAAATAGTTTTTAGATTACTAGAGAAGGAAATTGCCTTTAAGAAAGCATAATTACAAAAATTACAAGACAACCTACGCTTACTAGAAGACCTAAAAAAAATAGAAGAAAGTATATAATGTTTCAACTACATGAGTGAGACACTCACAACATGTAGACTCCATTGGTGTGCGAGACTTAGAAGTTTTGAGATGCTCGTTACATACACTTGAAATACAATATGCCTTTTCCTTTCAAAGAATGAAACTAATAATGCGGGGACAAAAGTCTAGGAGTGACTAGATCCTAAATGAAGACATTAATACCATGTAATTTCAAGTAGTGGCTGAAAAAAGAAGGATGATAATAAAACAGAAGTGTTTAACTCAAAGAGGATTTGGCAAAACAAAAAGGTGGACATTGAGGAGTAGTGCTTCCAAAACCACTTCACTCATCTATTCATACAACCTAACAATATGGTGGTCACAACAATACAAAAAGAGTTCCTTAACCTTATAGAAGAACAAAAAGTAATGTTGGACAAACCCCTTTTAATGAAAAGGTAGTACAAGCAGCCTTTCAACTAGCGTCTCTAAAACCACCAAGGGGTGTGTTGTGGTCTTGGGTGATGTACAAGATGTGCTAATTGTGAGGTTCAAGGTTCGAGTCTGAATATGGACTCACTTGGGTCACCTCACTCAACAAAAAAGGGTTGTCCCACAAATAATGGGGTTTAATTTAACAACAAAAGGGTTAAGCTTAAGCATGTTATGTAATGTGTGACAATTCACAGTAGTTTCCTACCATCCTAATAAATAGAAGTCTTTCAAATTTCAAACATTTTCAAAACTACTAGGAGATTGAGACAAGAAGACCATTTTCCTCCCATTTTGTAATTTGTTCCTTCTTTTGTGCAAATGTCTTATCCTATTCTTTTTTCTTTTTGAGAGATATCTTTTTCCTTTTTTTTTTTTTTTTTTTTAACTAGCAAAGGAGATCTGGTCCTCCTTTTTCATATATAGTCACCTAGCAATCAAAAAAGAATGAACATTTGGGGGGAATTTTGGAATATAACATTGATAGGCTAAGAAAGTATTGAACCCTTTGGTAATATTAATCAATTAATTAACCAAGTGAATTAATTAGATTCAATTACATGCAATAAGCGTGGTAGCACAAATAAATCACCAACTAAGTTAAATGTAGCAAAAAATAAATTTGACACAGGTGATTTGTTTACGAACGGGGAAAACCACCGAGGCAAAACCCTACTGGGTGAATTTAAATCACCAACTAAGTTAAATGCAACGGAATATAAATTTGACACAGGTGATTTGTTTACGAATGGGGAAAACCATCGTGGCAAAACCCTACCGGGTGAATTTAAAGTCACACTCCTAAGAATCCACTATTATCAAAACAAGCTGTTACAAGTAAAAGAAATCACAAAACCTAATACCAACCTACAGTTGAACCCTAATACCAACCTATAGTTGAACCCTTATCCCAATATCCAATTAGACTTGTGATGTAGTAGCAATCTCTCCTTTCAATGCACGTCTCCCAGTACGTGACTAACCAATGATGCACAGATCCCAGTACATAACTAACACACCAACTTGAGGAAGATATTGGCTATAAAGTTCTTCAATTCATCCAACAATGAATATCAAGAAGCTCCTTGGTTACAAAACCCTTAGCGCAAAGACGTAGTAGCTTCTAGAGAGAATATAATGAACTAGGGCAAATTCAGTCTCCAGTCACAATTTGCATGCACAATGACTTTGCATCAAGTTGCATCACCTTGCATCATCTGAGACGGCTCTTAAAATAATCCATATATATGTCTAGGGTTATGAGAAAAGATTTGCGTGAAATCATATCTGAAAATCTGAAATTCATAATTCTCGATAAATACAGCTTCTATTGAGTTGCTGTCGAACATCAGCATTAAACCTCCATAGATATCATATGTCAAGCTATCTGTCGAGATTTAATGAACATCACTTCTTCACTTGTTTCTTGGACAGATTTGCATGGCTTCAATACTAAATTTGAACTCTTGTTCCTTGAAGTACTAAACCCATCCTAAATCTATCCAATTACAAGTAAAGTGTGCTTTATCAAAGGATTAGCCAATTTACATAACATATGTCTAACAATATCCACATATGTCCTAACAATCTCCCCCTTTGGCAATCCGTGACAAAACCACAACAAACAAATGAATTATAAGAGAAGTCGTAAATCACTAAACTCATAACCACTTGTTGAATACAATAAACTCTAACCTTAACATAAACTCTTGAAAAATTTTGCAAAAAGAGTGTTCATGGCACGACAGCTTTTCATAACCTGTCTTTCTAAAATACTTTAAACAAAACTCATCAAGGCATCTTAGTGTGAAATAGAAATAAAGATTGCATACATAAAGAAACAAGTGTATAGAGAGAGAAAAGAAACAACACATGGAGAGATAGGTGAAAAACAACATACATCATCATATATATATGAAAGTAAATACAATGTATGTCATAAATAAATGGTCACAAGGCCAATGTTCAAGAGGATAATGTAACTGCAAAGAAAGAAAAGAAAAGTACATAAGATCCTTGCTACATCCCTCAAAGTATGGACACTCCCCCTAACAAAAATGTCCTATGCTAACTCTCCCCCTAGATACAAGACTACTCTCATCAACCTAAAACTATTCTCCCTTTTTGTCAGGAATGACAAAGGGTAAGTCACCTAGAGGTCGTCATCTCATCATCGCTGGAAGAGCTAGCATCCTCCTCCTCATCATCATCATCAGCACCATCATCGCTATCCTCATCTGCTAAAGCCTCTGAAAAAGGAGAAAGAGAAGTGGCAAAACCACCAAGGCGAGCCTGTCATCGTGCAATACGACCAACACGGGTGTTCACCTGACATAACTCATCACTAGAAGTGTTAAGGTGAGCATCCATGCGCTAAAGCTACGCCATGATGGCCTCAAGAATCACACCACCACACGAAGAAGAAGGAGCTGAGGTGGAAGGAATGGTTGGAGCTAGAGGATCAGTCGTCTCTGTCTATGGCCGCTTCGATTGAAACTAGGCCTCGATCCGCTGAATAGAAGCTGCGCTGATGGCACCCATGACAGTGAAGTGAGGAGAATCAAGAATAGGGATAGAAAAATGGAGAAGAATCTGCGTGATAGCCAAAGGAAAAATAAGCTTATCACGGGTCGCCATATCCCTATAGACATCTATGATGGAGATAATGAAATGAGAGGGGAAGTCTATGGAAAGATCCTCTAAGAGGGATAACAAAAATCAAGCATGAGGCTCTGTGATGGAGTTATAGTGCGACAGTGAAGTAAGAACAAATGTCATCACCATATTAAGGAATCTTGGACCTTTTGCAAAGCCTGAACATGTTGTGTTTTGACGCTCACCCCATATGGAGGGTGTCTCACAGAACTGAGATAGAAGCTCGTCTTTGGACACAATCCTTAGACACTGACAACCAGGGTAATCAGGATGCGATACCCTCAGGATATGTAGTATCTTGGATATAAGATCTAGAGGGACTACGATACGTGTACCTCTGAGTGTCGTAGCAAACTGAGGTACAAAGATATCGATACCGTGCATATTGGAGTAAAACTCTTGTATGAACACGATGGGACACCTTAAGGGCATCTCACAAAGAGATTCCCATCCCCGAGTGGGAATGACATTGAGTAAAGGACTGTCAGCAAAGTCCGACAGAATCACATGGCGCTCCGGATGAATGCCACGTTTAGAAAAGTTCTTAGAGAAGTCCTAATGGGCCTTCTCATCACGGAACCGAATGTGAAGAGGGGGAACAGAAAGATCAGAAGATGAAGAAGTCCCGAAACGAAACGAGTTCCAAGTCGGATTAGATTTGCATTTGGGTACCATGTGCAGTCTATCCGAGAGAGAGAAAGAGAGAGAGACAGAACACAATCACAATAGAGTACAAATAAAGAAAAGAAAAGGTATGTATGCATGAAATATGCATGAACATGTGGCGTGCAAAAAATAATTGCATCATGGGTTGAAACCCAATCCAAACCTACCAACACACAATTTTCAATAAACAAGCACATATCTAAATGCATGAAACATTGTGAAAAATGCTAATGGAATGCAATGCATAATCATAAATCATTAAAAAAAACAACACCCAACCCAAAAATTTCACAAACATCTCAAAAACCCCAAAAATTTTCAGAAACCCCCAAAACATAGGTCTAATGTGTGAAATGTATGAGACAATAGGGATTCAAGACACTTACCAAGTGACTGGATATTGGTAGGGGCCAAAAATGCAGTGGGTGTGAAGATTTTGGTGAAGGAAAAGTGTTTGGAGGGAGAGAAAAGATTTTATGTCGAGAAAGAAGTAAGAAAAGTGAATATGATTTTGCGCTCAGTATATATATAAAAAACACAACTCGATGGATCAAAGTATCTGTCGAGCACTAATTCTTGACAGATATGAGTCTGTCGAGGTGCTGTTGAAGATTGTTCATACATAGCATAGTCCAATCAGACCCACTTAAAATCTTTACTAAACTATGACCGGCCATCATATTACCAAATAAACATATTCCTAAGCTTAATGCATGAAAACAATGAGGGATTAGCTCAAGGAGTACTAAAAAAGGTGCTAATGGCAGTGGGACTCCTACAGGTAATGAGAAGCTTAAAAAATGAAGCCCATTTCTTTGAAATCCCACTATAGTAATGCCATTAAAATAGAAAATGAGAGACCCAAAGTAATGAGAAAATGACTTATAACTGTGAAGCTATAAGGTATCATACTTAACTTAGTTGGTGATTTGTTTGTGCTACCACGCTTATTAGATGTAATCGAATCTAATTAATTCACTTGGTTAATTAACTGATTAATATTACCAAAGGGGTCAATACATTCTTGGCCTATCAAACATAAACCCAAGGATTCATTAGAAATATATATCTTTGATAAATTAAAATCCATAAAAACAAAAAAGTGAGGTGGAGCATATGTTCTATTATTGCTGCAGCCAAGACATCCACATCCACACCATTCATTCATTGGATTCATATTTTAGGCTATAATTTCCACTCTCAACACCATCCATCCTGATATTTTTCCACAACCAAAACGCAAACCAAGAAGATCAACAACAAAGAAAGAAGAATCTCAAAACATCGATTGTAACACCCCAACCTTTATAAAATAAAATAAAATAAATAAAATAGGTTTTGGCAATATAATTTAAGTGATGGTAGTTTTGTAAATCTATTCCTAAGATATTTGTATTGAGGCTCCGTTTGGGAGTTCATAAGAGAAAGGAATGGAATGGAATGGAATTAAAATATCTTGTTGGGATGTTTTAAAATAAAGGAATGGAAAAGAATGGAATGGAATGGAATTATTTTATAATAACATTACTATAATACCCCTCATTTTAAGGAACATAAAAAATTATTCTAGTTTAGGGGAAAAAAAATTCATTGTAGCTAAAAATCAAGTTCTGTATATTTCTAAGTTGTAAAGCAATTAATGCATCACATATTTATTTTCAACAAAATAAACATTGTCTATAAATGCAAATAAATATCTTTTAAAAAAACTCTTGTAATACGTCTTGTCAAAACAAAACAAAATAACTAAATAAAGCAAATGTAAAGTTGGCCAAGAAATCCCACACTTTTTAATTTTTAGGCCTAGACATCAATGTCATTTGCGCTCATGATTTGGGCAACCAAAAATCATCTCCTTATACATTGGATTTTCCATCAAAAATATGGAGGCCTCAATCTTTGATATTGGATCCAAGTCCAATACACCCAAAGCTGCATGAACTTCTGCTACATATGACTTTGAAAAGCACTTTGTCATAACTGTTAGGTTCTAAAGGTTTAGGAATTTATGTATTTAGAACTCTAATTTGTAATGTTGGCAAACCATGATCAAAACAATGTACTTAGTCTTGTTTAGGCTTGCTCAAAGTTGATAAAATATTGTAAAGTTGGAATCGAGTGACTGTAGATGCATTGGGGCATTTCAGCCTGGCTCAATCGATCGAAGGTTAGACTCGATCGATCGAAAATCGGCCCAGATGCGTTTTCTACAGAATTTCCAACTCAGCCCTAACTCTTTAAACGTTTAGGGTTTTATGTTTTTGCCCTGGGTATATAAGGCAAACCCTAGCCACGTTTTTGAGAGTTGCACAAGTTGTATTGTTGCTCATATTGCTGTTTTGTGTAAATCTCTTGTGAGATCTTTGAGGAGCTTTCCTTTACACAAAACTTAGGGTTTTCAAGATTGAGATTACATTAACATCTTGATGATCAACTTGGTTGCTGCCTTTGAAGCTTAAAGAATATCAAGCGTGGGTGCTTGTAGCTGATTGAGGGATTTAAAGAAAGAAGTAGTCCGTGGACTCGGAGCCTGCGCGTGGTCGTGTCAGGAAGTTTTACTGGTGGGTAGCATTAGGAAGTCAAGCGGGGAGCTTGTAAGTCCTTTTGTAAGAACTTCAATTCTTTCTTAGTGGATTTCGTTTTGCCTTGAGGATCGGTGGGTAAAATCCTCCCCAGGTTTTTTACCGGTTTGGTTTTCCTGGGTGATCATATCTTGTGTTATTTATTATTTCCGCTGCTTTATATGTTTTATATGCATGATATGATTTTGTGATTGTTTTAACCTAGAATAGTTTAATTTGACTAAGTAACAACTTGGCTAATTAATCTAGGCTACGCAATCTGGTTGGTTTTTAAGGGGTCTAAAACCGTTCAATAACCTCAGTCGCCCTATCAATTGCCATTGATACATTATCAAATGACTGGGAAATTACATTCCCAAGTTCATCATCTTCTACCAGTCTTCTTTTCTTGCTTTTAGTAGACACTGCATCTTGTGATGACACTCGAGAACGTACAACATTAATTTCTGGTGACCTCTGATCATCTTCGACTTCAAAATTCTCCAACGAAACTTCATTTTGGGATACTAAATTATCAATCTCATCAATAGTGGTCGATGCAGCATGCCTAGCACGTTTCTCCTTTGCAATTTTAGCATGATCACTTTTTGCTCTATCTTTAGCCCAAAGTTATGCCATCTTAGAGTAGTTGGGCATAGGTGTTGTCATCCACTTCTTGGCTACAGGTTTAGACTATTACAAACAAAGGAAAATGTTAATACAACAAATATATAATTATGTAATACAAAATTAAACTAACAAATAAATGGAAATTTACCGCTATAAATGGCTCCCAAACTTCTGGTTCAGCTGTCCATACATTTAAAGAATCATTCCATCCAAAACCACTCAATCCATCTTTAAATATGTCATAGCATTCATGAAAATTCTTTTTCAGTGTCTTTTGTCGATTTTTCACCTTATCCTTGTTAATCTCCATGTGAAATTTTTCAACCAACTCTTTCACTATGTCATTATATGCCTTAAAGATGAAAGTTCCATTAACTCTATCACCTATGATCACTTGATGTAAAAAAGCATCCACTAAAGCATCATCCATAACACTATTCCATTGTACTTCTTTGCTTGGGTTTCCACCATTCTTCTTTGATATCTTGCCCATGCTATAATTAATAGGACAAAAAACACATAAAATAATGTGTAGATATTTATTTTAATGATCAAGAGATAGAGAGCAATATCAAACTGAAAAAAGAAATTTGCATAACATTTAGGTCTAAGTGATTTAAACATAATAGTCTTAAACAACATTATAACAATAAACCCAAAAGCTATCACATTTGGAGCAATTAGAAAAGCTAAACTATAATTGTGATGCCCCAATTTGATTGATTGTGTGATGTGTGTGGGTGTGTGATGAGTCCTACATTGGGTATTTACTGGGTTGAACTGGGCTTTATTAACAACTACAAGGAGCCATAATTGTGATTAGTCCTTTTGAGGTATAGCGCAGATGTGGCTAGCGCTTTCCTTAGGTTTATTGGGTTGTTACAATAATATTATCTCTCAAAGACTAATAACACATTCATAATTTTGTTGCACAGTAGACCCATAACTCAAACACATTTTATTAAGGTATTTGGACTTAATTTTAAATTCAAAAACTAATAGTCTAATGATTTAATTTATTGCACAGTAGACCAATATGTTTGAGGCAAGCAAGTAGTTAGGTACACTAGCATTCATTAACACAAAAGACAACGATAGGAATTTTTTGATAATCTACAATGATAGGAATTAAAGCACACGTAGTGGACTTAATTTAGTTTAGCATTATCGTCTACCCAACTCTATTGTCTATCTCTTTGATTAAAACTAATGAACTTAATTTAACCACCAACAAGTAATATTGATAAGGATCCCGCATGTTCTAGCATGTTCTCTATTGTCTACCTAAAGCTTTTATTGATATAACCCTGTTCTAGCATGTTCCAGCATACCAAATGAAGGGGATAAAAATCGAGGATGACGGATCCGTTTAAATAAACTTGGCGGTACTGAATTAGTGAGCCGTCGGGAGTAAGGCAGCAAATGGGGCACTGGATGGATAGACCACATGATGGATGGACCCCTCTCCATAATAGACGAATAGTCCCTCTATATGGACGGATTCTGGGTTCTTGGGCCTAAGGCCATGTGGCACTCACATGGCTTGGGTAAACCCCACATAGAAATATCTTGCGCCCCACGATTAGCCCTAGTTAAAGGAATCACAACATGGAAAGAATCCTGCAATATACGCATGTTTATGAGGATCTTCCTTATGAGGAAAACGTCTTCCTATGCAAGAAACGAAGGTCGGTTCCACACTATTATAAAAGCCCAAGGCCCTCAGAAAACAAAGTACGCATAATTTACCCCAGCTCTAGCACTCTAAAGTTGTGAAAGTTCTCTAGCTTAACCTTCAGAGGCTCTTTGGCCGGTACCACACTGGTACTCTCCTAAGGTCTTCTTTTTCTGTGTTGCGCAAGTATTGTCTTCAGTACGTGAGGACTATGTGACTCATTGATGATTTTCGATATCATCACCAAAATTAAATTGAAGCACATGTATTACACAAAAGTATGAACCCTGTTCCAGCATACCGAAAACAGGGGAATGAAAGGAAAAAAACAAAAACACTACATGTTTCATTTAAAGGAAAAACATTGCACTATGCTGACCCAACGCTACTTGTGCATCAATGATAGGAATTAAGAACACATGCACAAGCAGAATATATATAGTTGAGTACGACTAGTTAAGAAAAAAATCAATGAACGCAAAACAATTGAAACAATTGAAAAAAATTTTAATTGTAAATAAATCAATGAAATCAAAACAATTGAAAAACTCACAGTTGGGTATGGCTAGTTGAGATTAGCAGTAGCGTGAGAAAGAAGGAGCAGTAAAGATAGAACAAAATTTTGGTATGGCTGGTTGAGAATAAAAAGGGGTAAGATTCAAGGGGTAATTTAGGAATTTCAATAAAAATTCTATTAAACCTAAATCCATTCCCTCCTATTCCTCCCAATTTTGGGGGGGGGGGGGGGGGGGAAGAACAAAATTTTGAGATTTTGAAGGAAAATGAGGGAATGAGTATTCCCCCATAATCATTCCATTCCCTCCCACCTAAACTCGCAAACAAGAGAATGGACTTTCCATTCCCTTCGTTAAAACTCCCAAACAAGAGGGAGAGAAGAATCTTCTAAAAATATTCTTTTCATTCCATTCCATTCCCTCTTCCCAAACGGAGCCTCAAGTGGTCCAAAACCCCCCACCCCTTATATCCGCATGTTATCTCCATCTCACACTCTCAGCCCCTCTTCTCTCTCTCTTTTCTGTTGGATGGCCGAACCGTCTCATCTCTCTCTCTCTCTCTCTCTCTCTCTCTCTCTCTCTCTCTTTGATTTTCACACTTTACTTCTGTTAGGTTCTAAGGTCTTAGGATTTTATGTATTTAGAACTCTAATTTGTAATGTTGGCAAACCATGATCAAAACAATGTATTTAGTCTTGTTTAAGTTTGCTCAAAGTTGGTTAAATATTGTAAAGTTGGAATCGAGTGACTGCAGAAGCATTGGGGCTTCTCGGCCTGGCTCGATCGATCGAAGGTTAGACTCGATCGATCGAAAGTCGGCCCAGATGCGTTTTTCTGCAGAATTCCAACTCAGCCCTAACTCTTTAAACGTTTAGGGTTTTATGTTTTTGCCCTAGGTATATAAGGCAAACCCTAGCTACGTTTTTCAGAGTTGCACAAGTTGTATTGTTGCTCATACATTGCGGTTTTGTGTAAATTTCTTGTAAGATCTAGAGGAGCTTTCCTTTACACAAAGCTTAGGGTTTTCAAGATTGAGATCACTTCAATATCTTGATGATCAACTTGGTTGCTGCCTTTGAAGCTTAAAGATAAACAAGTGAGGAGCTTGTAGCTGATTGAAGGAATACAAAGAAAGAAGTAGTCCGTGGACTCGGAGTCTGCGCGTGGTCGTGTCAGGAAGTTACTACTGGTGGGTAGCATTAGGAAGTCAAGCGGGGAGCTTGTAAGTCCTTTTGTAAGAACTTCAATTCTTTCTTAGTGGATTCCGTTTTGCCTTGAGGATCGGTGGGTAAAATCCTCCCCAGGTTTTTTACCGGTTTGGTTTTCCTGGGTGATCATATCACTGTGTTCTTTATTATTTCCGCTGCTTTATATGTTTATATGCATGATATGATTTTGTGATTGTTTTAACCTAGAATTGCATAATTTGACTAAGTAACAACTTGGCTAATTAATCTAGGCTACGCAATCTGGTTATAGTTTAAGGGGTCTAAACCGTTCAAGTGGTATCAGAGCGGGTAGCTCTTCTTGTTTGAGATCTTTATCTCAGAACTGATCCTTGACCCCAGTTGTCATGGAGCATGGACACTCTTTGTTTGTTCCTCCTCACTTTGATGGGAACAATTATGCTTACTGGAAAGTAAGGATGAAAGCATTCCTGAAATCCATAGATGAGAGGGTGTGGAATTCCGTTGAATACGGATGGGAGAAGCCCACTACTCCTGTGAGTGAGTGGCAAACTTCTGAGAAAGAAGCAGCAGGCTTCAATAGCAAAGCTATGAATGCCATCTTCAATGATGTTTCAATGGAGGAATTTAAGAGGATCTCTAATGTTGAGGTTGCTCATACTGCCTGGAAAATCCTCCAAACTGTGCATGAAGGCACAAAGGCTGTTAAAATTAACAAACTACAGCAATTAACTTCTAGGTTTGAAAACATTAGAATGTCTGATGATGAAACCTTTGATGAGTTTTATACAAAACTAAATGATATTGTTAATTCTGCTTATAATTTGGGTAAAGTCTATGATCAACCTAAAGTTGTTAGGAAGATTCTTAGATCTTTGACTGAAGACTTTAGACCCAAAGTAACAGCCATTACTGAAAGTAAGGATGTTGACTCCATCCCTGTGGATGAGCTTGTAGGATCTCTTCAGTCCTATGAGTCTGACTTACCCAAGACTGTCAAATCCAAATCAATGGCACTTAAGTCTGTTGATGATGTTGAAGCTGGTGGATTTGATGATGAGCTCTCTCCCACGGAGATAGCTTACCTTGCCCAGAATTTTAGAAATTTTCTCAGAAACACTAATAGAAAGGCAAGGAACACCAACACTGCTGAACCTAGAAACTTTAGGAAGAATGATCCCACTAAGGTTAACAATTTTGAAAAACCTAGAGAACAAGTAGGTCAATCTTCTAATAACTCTTTGGGTACTCAGTGTTACGGTTGTCAAGGGTATGGTCATGTCAAATCTGAATGTCCTACTTTCTTGAGAAATAAGGGTAAAGCTATGGTTGTAACCCTTAGTGATAATGAGGTTTCTGATGATGAGTCCGGTTGTGACGAGGATGGAAACTTCATTGCTTTCACTGCTACTGGTACAGTAGATGAAAGCATATCTGCTGAGGAGAACCCTGCTGATGGGGAACTCTCTGAAGATGCAGATCTTCAAGAGGCCTATAACAAACTTTACAAAATTGCCGCAAAGGATGCTATGAAAGTTGATTTAGGCCTGAAGAAAATTGATGCTCTTGAGCTTGAAAAGAAAAATTTGCTTGTGAAATTGTTTGATGCTAATGATCTTTTGAATAATGTTAAATCGGAAAACATGCTGTTGCTTGATAAAGTTAGAACTTTGGAACATGATTTATCTGTTGCTAGATCTGCTAGTTCTAAACTTGATCACATGTTGAATATTCAAAAGTATCCTTCTGATAAAGCTGGGTTACGATATGTTGAAAGCATCTTTGATTCTGGACCCCATTCCACTGTCTTCGTTCCTTCTTCTTCTTCTTCTGAACCTCTTGTGAGTAAGGTTGTGAGTGAAACTATAAAACCCCCTATGAGTGAGGTTGTTAAACCTGTAGAAGTTTCACCACCTAAGAAGATTAAGGTAGACTTAAGAGAATCCAAACCTAAGGAGCCTACCAAACCGAAGGACAAGATACATGGTAAACCTGCTTGGGTTTGTCATTATTGTGGTAAGTCTGGACATATTCGTCCTAACTGTTACAAGCTTCAAGCTGATAAGAGAGCAAAAAGACCAAAAGTGCCTGTGCCTCAAGCACAAGATCCTATGGCACTAATTGGTGAATTGGTAAAGGCGTTAAACCTTTATTCCAATTCGGGAGTTGGGAATCACTCTAATGTGAATAAGAACTCCAATGCTCGGGGTGCATCTAAAAAGTTTTGGATGCAAAAGACTCGAACTAATTGAGTCTTTCTGACATGGTCCTTGTGCTTCATTGCTCTATTCTATTGTGACCATTGTTATTTGGTTTTTGTGTTTTTCTTTTGTTCTAGGACTTGCATTGCATTACATACATGCATTTCATTCTAGGATTTATTTGTTTTCTCTTTTTTTTTAAAAAAAAATAAAATAAAATAAAATAAAATAAAATAAAATAAAATAAATAAAGGGAGAAAGCAAAATCTGTGTTGAACACTATTTTTCTTGATTTTTGAAAACAAGGTTGGTCATTCTTTTTACACATGTCATGTCTTGTGTACCTTGTTTAACTTTGATGAGCTTATTTGTTGCACTTAACTAGTTGAAACTTTGTAGTGCATGTTGTGTGGGAAAGATGTGTGTGGTTCTTAATCACTTTGCCTTAATCATGAAGTCACTAGTTTTTGACTGTCGGACTTGATCCTTTTGAGAAAGGCATAAATAACCATCTCACCACTGTTCACTAGCTAATCATGAACACCTTAGTGCATATCATAAGATTTAGTGCTCGAGAAAGTGTAGCACATGCACAAAAAGAACATAAGGTGTAGCCTCAAATTAAATTAAAACCGGTGTGTACTATTAGGCTTGATACCATTTCACTTAATTCAAACCGGTGTGTACTATTAGGCTGAATGCCATTTCATATAAAAATAAGAGGCAAAAATGAAAGAAACTTACATGATTGCAAGCTTTTGATCTAGGAGATGTGGGAGTTATAGGATGTAACTCTTTAGGTGATAGTCTCTCTTAATTCTATGTGATGAATTGTGTAGACTTTGTGCTTGATTGCCATTCACATATCACCTCACATGTATCTCAAGTCTTTGCTAGTTTCACACACTACACAGGTTACTCTTTGTTAAACACTATACATGCTAGTGTGTGTGTTCTTGGTCTGACCAACCAAGTTTGAAAATACCTTGAGATTTGTGCACAACATATTTGTTGCTTGAGAAAATTAATTTGGAAGACAATTGAAACTTGTGTTTGAGAGAATTGGGTTTAAAATTTTGGGTTTTTGAAAATGCATTCCATCTCATACTCATGCATTTTGCATTCATTGATCAAATGTTTTGAGGAGTTGTTTCAAAGTTTGGTTTGCCATTTTTCAAAACTGTGTTTTTCCCCAAAATTAAGTGTGTTTCTGCCTCAGAAAGTGCTAAAACGACTGTCACATTCGATTGATCGAATGTAATTTTCGATCGATCGAACATCGTGAAGAAGCTTTTTAAAAAGGGAAATCTGACTTTTTCAAAGTATCAAAAATTTTCAAAAACTTTTCTTTTTCTCTCTCCGACGAGGCAAGACCAATTCTTCAAGTTTTTGTCGTTTTCTTCCGAACTTTTTGCATAATCTCTCTCTCCTCAAGCCGGTATGTCCTTTTGACCCTTCCTTTTCAATTAATTTTCATGATTTCATGCATTTTTCATGCATTTTAGAAGGTGATTTTCGGACTTTTCTTTTTGGGATTTTTTGATGATTCGGACCTAATCATGTGGAATTGATCAATGGGTTTTGTTGGGGACACCCTATAGACTTGTTCTTGATTGATTAATTTGATCAATTTTGTGTTTTGTGCAAAACTTAAATTTCTAGGGTTTATAATTGATCCGAATTGGGGCTTTTTGTGAAATTGGGATTAATTGATGAAATTGGCTTGTGTAATTGATGTAATTGGTTATTATAAACTGTTTCCAATAGTGTATAATGATTGATTCATCAATTTGATGCAAAAATTTTCAAGTGGTTCTCAATTTTTTAGGGTTTTTATTAAGAAACTCTATGTTCAAGCCAATTTTGTGAAAATTGAACTTCATTTGATCCTGGTTACTGCATTAGTTCATGCATCATAACATTATTAATGATTCATGCATCATATAGTTTTTCATTCTATATTTTTTTTGTGCTAACTTGCAGTCTGCCCTTGGTTTTGTGTTTGTTCTTTTTGTTTTTCTCTTTGTGTCTCTGTCCTGTTCCTTAGCACCATGCCTAGGAAGACTAGAGCACGTAGGACTATCCCCACTCCTACTCCTTCCCCTCCTACCTTTGATAGTGAGCGGTTTCCCCGAGAGAAAAACCAAGAGATCTTTGAGACTTTAAACCTCAAGAGAAAGATTTGGGCTGAGCGTTCTGTTCTTTTAGATGAGGTTGATCCTGCCATTAGGGCAAATTTTGAGCGTAGGGGTTGGTTACCTTTGTTAGCTATGTCTGACCCTCCACCTCCGGTTCTTTTGATTAGAGAGTTCTTCTCGAACCTCTCTATCCACATCTATGATTCCAACACTCTTGTTAGGAGTTGGATACGAGGTGTAGAGTACACCATTACTCCTCAGGTAGTGGCTGATGCTCTAGAGGTACCGTTGGTTAGGGATCCTGTCTATCCCTATGATGAGTCACCTGAGCTAAGTAATGTCATGTCTTACATCACTGGATCTTCTATCCAGTGGGGTTCTGATCCTCGGATCACCACTGCTGAGCTTCCTGAGACTACCTATCTATTCTTTAGGATAGCCTGTCATTCACTCTGACCCATTTCTCATCTGCACACCATTCCTCTTGAGAGGTGTGTTTTTCTGTATGCTCTTGTTACAGATGCTCCTATTAGTTTTCCCCATCTTTTTCTTCATTCTTTGAACGAAGTTTATAGGAGTTCATCTACTTCTCATGCCCTTGTTCATCCTATTTTCATTCATAGGATTTTACTTTATTTAGGTTTAGAGGACTTCCCTGCTTCTGAGCCTATTCATGTTATCGGTCCTATTGGTGCGTCTTTTCTTAGACAGAGGGCTGCTCATCTTCGAGCTGGTTCTAAACACCCTAGGTCTGATCCCTCTAGTAGCGCTCATCCTCCTCCTTCTTCTACAGGTCCTGCTGGTGAGGCTGTTCCAGATCCTGTAGGTGCTGCTGCTGTTCCTCCACCTCCTGCGGCTGACTTCGATGTTCGTCGTACTCTGGAGACTGTCATGACCATTCAGGCGGCTCATGGTCAGCTTTTGGTGGATCTATTCGACAAGATTCGTGCTCTGCGAGCGGATTTGGCGCATCTTCGTTCTTCCTCACCACCTCCTTTTGATGATGGCCTATGATGCCCTTTGGCATTCCGTCACAAAAAGGGGGAGTAGAGTTTTTGACTTGTAGAGGCGATTTTGTTGATAGGGGGAGATTTTTGTGTTAGGGGGAGATTTTTTTTGTTAGCATGGGATATTTTTGTGGAGTTTATTTAGATTGTATCTAGGTGCTTCACTTTGTATATCATTTTTGGGTTGTTCATGTTAGGGGGAGTAACATTGATTGATATATTGATATACATGTTTCTTTTGATTCTTGTTTTCTTTATGATTCACTGCTTATTGATTTATATTTATGAGTTGCTTCATTGATATATTTCTTTATTTTGTGTTGTGTGAATCTTACAAGAATATTATACCTGTTTATATACTATTTGCTGCCACACATGCGTTTATGTGTTTGTTGAGTATTTCAGGAATATACAGGTTGATTCGACAAAGCTGCTATCTACACTTGCAACCGATGGATAGTAGTTAGGTTGAACTTTTGTTTTATGAGCATTATTTTGTAAAGGGCTTTTTACTTGTAAACTTTGAGCTTTTAATTTGTGTTTTGTCACGGATTGCCAAAGGGGGAGTTTGTTAGGTTCTAAGGTCTTAGGATTTTATGTATTTAGAACTCTAATTTGTAATGTTGGCAAACCATGATCAAAACAATGTATTTAGTCTTGTTTAAGTTTGCTCAAAGTTGGTTAAATATTGTAAAGTTGGAATCGAGTGACTGCAGAAGCATTGGGGCTTCTCGGCCTGGCTCGATCAATCGAAGGTTAGACTCGATCGATCGAAAGTCGACCCAGATGTGTTTTTCTGCAGAATTCCAACTCAGCCCTAACTCTTTAAACGTTTAGGGTTTTATGTTTTTGCCCTAGGTATATAAGGCAAACCCTAGCTACGTTTTTCAGAGTTGCACAAGTTGTATTGTTGCTCATACATTGTGGTTTTGTGTAAATCTCTTGTGAGATCTAGAGGAGCTTTCCTTTACACAAAGCTTAGGGTTTTCAAGATTGAGATCACTTCAATATCTTGATGATCAACTTGGTTGCTGCCTTTGAAGCTTAAAGATAAACAAGTGAGGAGCTTGTAGCTGATTGAAGGAATACAAAGAAAGAAGTAGTCCGTGGACTCGGAACCTGCGCGTGGTCGTGTTAGGAAGTTACTACTGGTGGGTAGCATTAAGAAGTCAAGCGGGGAGCTTGTAAGTCCTTTTGTAAGAACTTCAATTCTTTCTTAGTGGATTCCGTTTTGCCTTGAGGATCGGTGGGTAAAATCCTCCCCAGGTTTTTTACCGGTTTGGTTTTCCTGGGTGATCATATCACTGTGTTCTTTATTATTTCCGCTGCTTTATATGTTTATATGCATGATATGATTTTGTGATTGTTTTAACCTAGAATTGCATAATTTGACTAAGTAACAACTTGGCTAATTAATCTAGGCTACGCAATCTGGTTATAGTTTAAGGGGTCTAAACCGTTCAACTTCATTACCAAATTGGACACTAAGCTTCACACAATGAAAATAAAGGGTCTTTCATCTCTCATTACTCACACAAACTGTGGCCCCTTTCATTATTCTTTTTGTGGTGGAAGCTTTTGGGTTAAAGATTTTGGTAAGAAACCTCTTCACAATTCTACTCCTACTCCTAAGATTAATTCTTGCTATTAGTTCATTTGTTTTTGGCTATGCTTAGTTACTTTGGTAGTTCTTAATATATTTATATAACAATCCTTTTGATTGAATGTCTAATGATTGTTGTTCTCATTTTCCTTGATACGTGTTTTGTACTTTAGTAACCTTTTGATTGCTAGATGCCACAAATGGACTTTGCTATTCTGTTTATTATAAATCATGATTCTTATGACCATATGTGAAAGGGTGATACCCCATGTACGAAATGATTGGAGGGTTATATGGAGTAACAATGGTTGCAGTCTTGAAGTCTCAAAGTATTTGGGCTAGTATTAAGACTATAGCAATTTTCTTTTGGATTCTAAAGCTGTCAGGGACAAATTTGAGTCAGTTGCAATACGTGATTTTTAATAAATTATAGAAAAATTATTTTGGCCAATTTTTTATGGTACATACTACACATATAAGAGCTTATCCCTATTTAATTTCAAGTTAATCAGATAACTTTTCATGGACCAACCAATGTTTACAAAATGGCTGGCCTGCAATATATTGAATTTGAAAGTGCAATAAAAATATTGAGATTTTGTGGAATTTACTTCAAATCTTTGTTGAATGGATTGGCTTGTAAATTCATGTGCTTTTCTTCGACATGTGTTTTACTTAGTTAATTTTAATATTGGTTTGGTTTAATCATTTAGTGCTCAAAAGGGAAACTCGTGAGATATGCTACCTCTATTTTGAATTGATGTATTTTATGTTATGTTTATATGTGCACATTGCTTGTAGTGGAGAATTAAAATGCTTTGGTTTTGTGTTGTGGCACTATGAGCTTGTATGCTTGCTTGGTTCCCGTTTGGGAATGGGTACTTGTCTTAGGTTGGGCAAGCTAGGTTTCTGTGCCTTTGATTTGATTTAGGGGATCCTTTTTTATTTTGGAGACAAATGTGATGTTAAATTTTGTGATAGGCCTTGTTATTAATAGGCTTGATCCTTATGTCTCTAGGTTTCAAAATTCTTGGTGATGGACCTATTGACTGGATTGGTTGATTTTGTGATGCCCAATTGAGGTAAAATCGGTTGGCTTTCTAAGGTAAGTGGCTTCTTAAAGGGATTTTTGAAAATGAATCATTATTGCACTCAATTGTTTTATGGTTAAAACCATTTTGGAACATTATTCAGGATTTTCCTAAAATTTACTATTTGTACTATAATTGTTAATCATTTACGGAAAACGCATGAGGCATTGAAAGTGCATCATATTTCTTATAGCATATGGGGAAATGCAAGATTTGTTAGCATGGAAAAGACTAGCATCTTTGATTAAATTCTTGAGAATGGAATTCATGGATTTATGGTATATTGGAAAAATAAAAAATTCTTTGATAATTGTGAAATTTGATGCAAAACATTTTTGACAAGAA